>OZ012609.1:4994477-5714538 GCA_963942555.1 Aleiodes leptofemur
TTTTGGCTCATTGTTGATCAATGGTTGTACGCTTTAGCCATCGGAAACAATAGTATTATTACACCTATGTTATTTATTTTTTTCGGTTCAAGCGTAACGAGAAAATTGAATAATTACATATTATTTCGATATGTAAAATATATGTAGTCGGAGTTTATTGAATTTTTTTTGATGAATTAATGTGAATTATGGAAATTAATAAAGTTTTCTTTATTTATAATATTGTATCTCTATTGTTGAATAAAGTATGTCATATTGTAAATCATTTAATCGTTATTATTTCAAGATTATGTCGATTAACAGGGGATGTGTTGGAGTTATGGGAAGGGTTTTGAATAAATAGCAGAGTAATTAATGGAAATGAAATTATCTCTTTATTTTTCACACACACTGCGTACACTTCAACGGTTCTCTCGCGTCTGACTCTTGGGCCTTCGCCGCAAGCACTAGTGTGTTCTCTGTGATGACAGAGGGCGCACGGGTCGGCAAAGCCTCTTTACCTCACAGGATGTTATACCTCAACTGTCAAATGATAACAATCAGTATATTTAAAGTTGTGATATAATGTTCGATAGTGAAAATAAATTACGAATGTTAAAAATGAATTCGCTCGTGGAGCTCATTCTCTTTGCGACGTGTTTGCTATGAAGTCAATCGGCGGTCTGAGGAAAAAAAAAGTGTTCTAATCTCTTTTTTCCACATGTCTAAAAACGCTGCATAAGCATTCTCACGCTATGGCCAGTATTTTTCACAAAAATATGGATAAAACGAATTCTCGCAGTCAAACAGTTCTGTAAAATGAAATACACTCATTCTCGCAGCTGGTAATGCTCATTTCGCGATTTCTTCTTCAATAAAAAATCCCCTCATTAAAACTCTGCTTCTGAAAATTAGCAAAAATGAGGGAAATGGGCAACGTGTAATTTTTCCATTACGTCACACATAGATGTCTCGATAAACAGTAAAAAAAATGCCATTAAACAAATAAATTTATTAATAAATTAATTTTTATTAATATTTTTTTTTTTTTTTTTTTTTTTTCTTTTTTTAAGAGAATCAAATTTCGGAATAAATATGTAATGCGCAAGCAGGATTTGAACCCACAACCCTCTGTAGATTTAGAGATATTCGCAATCATATTATCAATTTTCCCCCTTTTCTTTTGCCAATATCTGGGGAAAAAGGATCGAGGCCAACTATCATTAAGGAGTAATTTCCAATCAAATAAAAATAGGGGAATCGATTTCTTTATTTTTCCTGGTTATGAATGATCTACGGAAAAACTCGGAGAAAAATCAGGGTACTAATGGAGTGAACTCGCAACATCCTTGAATTTTTTCTTAGTATTTTTGAACGATTTTTCATTTAAGGGGGGACAACCATGTAGAACCTCGAAATGGATGGATGTTTTTGAAATTCTAACAGCTCATTATACCTATTTTAATGAGTATTTTAAATTTTTAGTAATGAAAAGATATTGAAAATTGATGGAGATATAGTGTGATGAACTCACATGGTCGCGGAGGCCTTTTTTTTACGGTGCCAAGGGTGGTGCCGTGAAAAATAATCCAAAACAGAAATGCAAAAAGATGCGGTCAATATATGCCTGCAGTCAGTCCATAAACCTATCTTTTTGATAATAAGTTAAGAATTGTAGAAATGGCAGACATAAAATCAAACAAGTCTACATTTTCAAAAGAAAATTTCTTCTTCACTGATCAAAAAAAATAGTTAATCTTGAGAATTTTTTCTTTTTTTTTGGTGGTTTACGGACTGGTCTCATGTTCTGAAAACGTGTGCAAAATTTTGGCCCGATCGGTTAGGTAGTCTTTGAGCAATCGTTGGCACCGAAAAAAAAAAGTTTCGAGAAAAACGCGTCTAAAGTTTGGACATTCCATATTTTAGAATGGGAGTGAGTCTCAGAAATTGGCTCTATTTACAAGAGCTTTGAGGTTTGGCCTACGGAATGAAGTTCTTCGGATTCTAGACATATTAGAGTAACTTTTAAAGCAAAAAAAAAAAAATTGATTTTTTGAAGTTTCTACATGGCTGTCCCCCCCTGAAGCAAATGATTATCCGCGGAAAATCTCGTAAAAATCGTGAAAATGCACCAGTGTGACTACATTGTTGGCTAATTTTTACAATTTTTCTCGTGAAGAAACTCCACTCCGCAAAAAACCGTAGTATTCTGACGTAGTATTTCCTATTTGTTCTGCTTATCTTGGTATTCTATTTCTTAAGTGTTTTCATAGTTGAATATAAGAGGCATTCCACGCTGTTTCGAACACTTTTCAAACTTTTTTTTTCTTGATTTTATTCATTTTTGGATATGTTGTTGGAATGGCTTAGAGAAGTCATTGCCCATGGGAACAAAATTTTTTTTTCTTTCAAAATTTATGACCATTTGAAGTTTCGAAAAATCGGTGAAAATGCCTATTCCATTCCAGCTTTGAATGCTCCTATCTCGTTAAATATTAGTTTCACGAAGAAAATGCAAGAATACTTTTTTATTGCCAAAGAGCCTAAAAGTACAATAAATTGTTTTTTAATCCTTAAAAAGCAATTTTTCTGTTTACTATAAATAAAATAAATCAAAAAAAGGCTGCCAAGCGTTTTTGTCAACAATAGAAGAATCTGAAAAAAACATATATTATAGATTGAACTATTTCTGATTTTTTTCTAAATTTCCAGGATATAAGCACCAACGGTTCGGAAGATATCGCTTTTTTTATCATTTTCTTCCGTCCGCAACCGGGTCAGAAAAATAATGCGCATGCGCACAGTAGTTGTATTCGCTGGGTCTCAAAGTAAGTGATTTGACTTGAAGTAAGTCACTCGCGCAGGCGCAGAGAATTCTCCGAACCTCCAAAACAATTTTGTGCGCCTGCGCGAGTCACTTACTTCGAGTCAAATTACTTACTTTGAGACCCAGCGAACACAACTATTGGCGCGTAAGTTATGTACCTGGGGTATGCCCATGGTTTTTCTGACCCGACCGCCGAAGGAGGAAGAACAATAAAAAAAACGATATCTTCCGAACCGTTGGTGGTTATATTCTGAAAATTTAGAGGAAAATCAGAAACAGTTCAATCTATAATATATATATTTTTTTTCAGATTTTTCAATTGTTGACAAAAACGCTTGGCAGCAATTCTTTGATTTATTTTATTTATAGTAAATAGAAAAATTGCTTTTTAAGGATTAAAAAACAATTTGTTGTACTTTTAGGCTCTTTGGCAATAAAAAAGTATTCTTGCATTTTCTTCGTGAAACTAATATTCAACGAGATAGGAGCATTGAAAGTTGGAGTGGAATAGGCATTTTCACCGTTTTTTTTTCCAAATTTCAGATAGTCATAAATTTTGAGAAAAAAAAATATTTTTTTTTTCCATGGGAAATGACTTTTCTAAGCCATTCCAACATCATATCCAAAAATGAACGAAATCGAGAAAAAAAGTTTGAAAAGTGTTCAAAATAGCGGGGAATGCCTCATAATCTCATGGCTCATTTATGTCAAACGCTCAAACGCGCACTTAGCGAGTTTTTTATAAAGAAAAATGCAACCCATTTTTCTCTCCCATTTCAATATTTTTGTTCACGTATGATTCCCATTCTTATGCTATAAATAGGAGCAAGTGTCTAGAGGAAAGTTAAAAATGTTATTAGAAAAAATGGGTTTCAGTCGATAATTTTCGTTATCCATATTCTGAAAAGTTTTTGAAGCACACAGATTGTAGCTGCCATTGTCCCGTCTCAGTGACTGCGAGCAGTATGTAGACCCACGTCTGTGTACACGTACACCGATGCCAGTCACCACCGGCCTATCTGTGTGACTGCACACAGTAACAGCGGTCACTCGAGACGTGAAATGAATAAACTTTTTGAGCACAATTTTTTCTTGTTTCAAATACACCAAAAAAATTTGTTTTGATGATTTTATATTTCACTTTCGATCAAAATGGTCTCAAAAAAAAATTGACTAAAAATTTTGAAAATTCATTAAGTTATCTAAAATCAAAATTTTTAAATGCTCTATTAGCTGTATAGTATATTGATAGCCTCTCGCCTGTCATGTGATGCATGTGAAAGAGAGACAGAAAACTTGTACTTGGTGAGAGACGCTGCCGCATCTCCTGATATTTGATGCAGATCTCGACCGTTCCGTTGCGGGTTTCTCAGATCTCAGCGAATCCGGTCGGATTTACTAGCATATCTGCCTACATCTCCACAAATATGACTGCAGATCTAATTATATCTCATTCTATCTATTTTGATAAAATTAGATTTGATTAAGTCATATGGGCTGGGCTCTGGGGTTTCTTTCTTTCAAATTGATTTCTTGATTGATTGAATTTGCCGTTTGAAGGACGGTGATTGTATTAGTTCGAATTCGAGAGAGAAATCCCGTAGTTCCCCGGTAGCTCGGTTGGAAGAGTATCCGGCGGGAGTCTGCCATGAGCAGCCATTGCGAACGGACGTACATGGCGTGGCGATCTAACCTTAATTTACTTTACTTTATAAAGTGCACTCTTGCGTATACCGATTATTTTTTTAACGCTTGAATAATATCAAATAGTTATTAACCGTGACTATTAAACAGAGGAAAAAGTACTCAGGTGAGTCAAGAGAAACATTTTGGCAACATCAGATTATGGCAAAGGAAGGTTGCCGGAGTTGCATCCCTTAACGGGGACAAATTGCCCATTCTGTCCCTTATAAGTGGCGAATATGCAATTCTGTCGCTTATAAGTGACGAATGTCCAATTCTGTTACTTATAAGAGCAATATAAACTGATTTTTTTTATTTTTTTTATTTGTTTAATGGCGACATTGCCTCGTGGATAGGAGGTGGAGAAAAGATGTGAGAATCAAAATTTGAAGGTAAATATAGCAACTCGCAATAGCTCAGTGGTCAGAGCACCTGACACGTAATCAGAGGGTCTTGGGTTCAAATCCTGCTTGCGCATTACATATTTTTTCCAAAATTTGATTCTCTTAAAAAAATTTGTTAATAAAAATTAATTTATTAATAAATTTATTTGTTTAATGGCATCAGGGTGGCGACTGGAAACTAATTTCAAAATTCCCTGACTTTTCCATGACTTTTCCCTGACTAAAAATAAAAATTCCAAGACGTACAAAAAAAACCATTATTTAAATATCGGGGGAGGTGCGGCAATACGGACGTAAGGGGTAAAATGGACACATTTGAGCTTTTATGCATATATTATGAAAATATCCTTAAATTAATGAAAATATTGGAGATGGATTTTTTTAATGATTCCATCAGAAAGCTGAGAAAATGTTAGTCGAGAAACATGTGCCAAAATTGATTTTTTTCAATTTTTTGAGGATTCGATATTTTTTGTCATATTTGAGGGGTAAAAAGCCTTTCGAATTTTGAGCAAATTCAGTTTTTTGGAAATATCTCTGGTTCTATTGGTCGTAGCGACCTGGGACCGATTTCAAATGAAAGGTGAGAACATTTCCCATCGATTTATGGGGTTTTGAATTTGGAAACATCGATTTTTCAGATAGTTATGGGAACTTTTGTGAAAAATTATGATCATCGGTTTTTGTCTCATAACTATCTGAAAAATAGATATTTTCAAATTCAAAACCCCGTAAATCGATGGGAAATGATCTCACCTTCCATTTAAAATCGGTTCCAGGTCGCTACAACCAATAGAACCAGAGATATTCCAGAAAAACTGAATTTGCTCAAAAATCGAAAGGCTCTTACCCCTCAAAAGTGCCAGAACATATCGAATTCTCAAAAAATTAAAAAAAAACTAATTCTGGCACATGTTTTTCGACTCAAATTCCCTCAGCTTCCCGATGAAATAATTAAAAAAAATCCATCTACATTATTTTTATTACAATATCCATTTTGCCTCATGTTTCCCTACGTTAAAATTCTTAGTTATTCTTGAAAACAATTTTTTTTATTAGAATTTTACAATAATCCCCGAAATTGCGTTAAATTTTCATAATTGTGATTTTTTGTGAACCTTTTTGCTGATTTCAAACTGATCGGAAAGTTCAATTTTCCGATTAAATATCTATCAATCTTAAAAATATGGAGATAATGAAAAATAAACTATGAATTTCCCTGACTAACATTGAAATTCCCTGAATTTTCCCTGACTATTCCAGAAATTTTCAATTCCCTGACTTTTCCAGGTTTTCTAGGTCGATCGCCATCCTGAACATGTCTACAATCCCAGGTCCGTTTAATGATGGGAACAAACGTAAGGCTGATGGTGCTAACCAAAACAACAAAGCCCCAAAGCTACCAAAGAATAATGCAATCAGAACACTGGCTATCAACGCTGACAATCTTGATTTGAATTATCAGAAATTCTTAGCCAACTCTGCGAAAAATGACGTTGGGGTTAAGCCCATGCCTCACCTCGCAAATGCAAGACCCAGACAAACGGCGACCCAAGCTGAAATCCCAACTACTTAAAACAATACATTATCTGATAATGATGAAAATTCTGAGGAACAAATACCCCCTGAGAGAAAGGATGGGGATGAAGAAGAAGAAGGCTGGATAACACCAAAACATAAGGAGAAAAGTAAATCCAGAAAAGAAGAGAAAAAATCCAACAATACAGATGACAGTGACTGCTCTAGGAAAAATATTTTCTCATCACTTGAAGCCGATGACGATGGAAATGACAGCTCCATAAAGCACGATGGTAAGAGTGACAAAGTGAAACAAGATAAGCCCCGAGACAAACCAGACAAAACTAAAGCCCCACCTATTCATGTCCATGACGTCACAATATCTGACTTGATTAAATTCCTCAATGCCAATGGCAAAGCCAGAGGACAATTCCCTATCAGAAAAGTTAAAGGCTCGAATAATGTGAAAATTCTACCCTCTAGCATGGAGATATTCGAAATCACAAAAACACTATTGAGAAATGAAAACAAGAATTTTTATTACTATACCCCAAAGGATAAACGTCCCAAGTCCCTTGTACTCAAGGTAATTAAAGGAGAATTCACAGCTGCAGAGATTGAATAGGAGATTAAAAGCCTAAACCTTAACAATGTCTCAATATTAAGAATATCCGAAGTTGCTTTTAACAAGAGAAAACCTGAGAATACACTTACACAGTACATCATATACCGAGTGACGTAGTGATAAGAGAAAATCGTGTACTTTTCTAGGAGGGATATATTTCAGATTTATGGTATTTGATAAAAGAAACTGGAGGGGAGAATCCCGAATTAATGATTACTGTTAACGAATATGTCTTCAACAATAAAGCATGAAAGAGGAATTAAAATAATCAGAGGAGCGAGGTTGAATAAACACACGTGTAGCTGACATTGAGAAGTCATAACTAGAAAAAAACTCACAAAATATAAAAAATGAAAATCATTAAAATTTGAAGGGAAAATAATTTTTTCTTCTCTATTCATCAATTTTTTGTAATAATGGAACCTGGGTGGAATGAGCGGGGAACTCTTATTCAAAACAGAGAAATATCAGGAAAAATCATGACGATGCTCAAGTATAACTACTTGGAAAACTTTTTTTAATATAATATGATTTAATTAAATCTAATTTTATCTAAATAGATAGAATGAGATATAATTAGATCTGCAGTCATATTTGTGGAGATGTGGGCAGATATGCTTGTAGATCTGACCAGATTTGCTGAGATCTGTCTCTCGACCCACGACAGAACGGTCCAGATCTGCATCAAATATAATTATATATATTTGGATCTCGGCAGATCCGTAAATTGATAGAACTGAATCTGATGAGATCTGAAGTTCAGAATTTTTTTGCACTTTTCGAGATCTAAATATATCTAATTAGATGAAATTATGTCAGAATTTTTTTCCCCGAATACATTATTGGATCATTTTTCTTCAATTGGGTTGACAAGTGACTCGATTCGGAAACGATGGTGCTAAGTAAGTAGGTAATTTTCAACATGGCAGCTGGCGGGGAATTCGAGTTCTAATCCTCGACAGGTGAGACGAAAGTGTCCCGAATGCTTGGAATATTAAGTTTGACTTAATTTCAAAAATGCTCATCTGCAGTCTTTCGTTCCGCAAAAATCCTTTCTGCTTCAAAATTGTATCCAAAGAAGGTGAAGTGTAAAAGAATTGACTACAATTTATTGGGGAATCCACATTTACCCTAAATCAGCCATGCGCAATCCATCAATAGTATATACTCAGGACTTGCTGAATTCTACCAAAACATAAGCTTTGTGTCAGTATTAATTTACTCATTTTTCATGAAAAGAAATCGATTCATTCACCTATTCGAGTAATTGAGAAGTGAAGAGGTACAACAGGGAAATTCCATTTTTCCAGTTGTTTCTTGAAGATATCTCGGAAAGTAAGCGAGATAAGGCGATGTCACCTTGATGCTTTTTTGCAGAAAATTCCAGGAACTACAGAAAAATTCAAGAAAATTCGCCCTATTCCGTTTAGTTTGCTCAACAATGATGACGCAGATACGTCGACTCATCTCGTTTCAACTTCTTCCTACCAAATTTTCTTAAATTTCCTGGAATATATTCTGTATGCTCTGTTATGCTTGAAAGTTCATAACATAAGACAAATTATGAAAATACATCTATTCTACAGTGGTATATTTCCCTATTTACTTAACTTATCTTGTTTTTCATTTTTTTGAGGATTTTCGTCATGTCAGCCACAGGAAGGCTTAAGGCCTGTGTCCATGATCCAAGTCCCAGTCCAAGTTCTCGGACAGAGCTTCCCTCGCCAAATTGTTTGCTCTCCGCTGACTGCAGGGGGAGTTAGGATTAATGTTATAAAATTGGAGAATTAAATATCAAATTATAAATCTAATTCCAATTTTCGTTGTTTTCTGACATTACTTATAATATTGCAAGTAATTGCGTGAGCTGTAGAGGTTGGTTGTTCGCTCTATCTCGCATAGGAACTCATCAACTTGGATGAAAAAATAGGACGTGCACCTTTTTTCATCAGAGGAATTCCTCCGCCACTTTCATCCATGGAATTCTTCGATCGTGGACACAGGCCTTTACGCTAGATACGTGTGTCAGCTTGGTTTCAATTAGGCGGCATTCGTCTTGGGCGCTGTTAGCACGTATATATAGATATACATCGCATAGAAGGTGCTATAGGATGTGCTGTTCACAGTGCTCAAAGCGTCCAGACAGAATGCAGCCTTAATGTACATTTTTCAGAATGAATCTTACCAAATCATTATGAATATTGAACGATTTGATTATCAATGAGTCGAGGATAGTGCTCTACTTTTTTTTTGATTAACATCGCCCTATTTGTGCTGGAGGCGACGAGGGCTCATGACGAGTCTGTGGACGAAGCACATGTAGAAATCAGCTGGCCCCTATTTTTCAGATTTCATTTTATTCTATGATTTTTTTTATATTCTTCTAATAAATTACATCGAAGAATAGTATTCTTCGATTAACATTTTGTATTATCAGAATTTTGTAAAATGTCTCACTTGATATTAATTATTCGAAGAATGATGAGTTCGAGTCTCCCACCACTAGTTTCGGAGACGTGCGTAGGCTGACAAGTAAATTTGAGCTAGGTAAATTGTCGTAAAAACAATCAAAAGATTCCTATAAAAGCAGAAACTCTAGTGTAGTAGAATCATAATGAATTTAAGTAAGAAGTCACTCTTTTTACACTCGCATAATGAGGACGATAATCATCTCATTAATACTTGGCGCTCAATTAGGTAAATCTCTCAATTTTCTATAAGTTGAGTAAATTAGTAATTTTTTTTTTCAATTTTCGAACCCTTTTCTATTATGTGAATTTTCGGTTTTTCATAATTTTCTTGATCGCCCCCCCCCCCCCACTCCCCCCACTCTTGTAATCCTTTTCTCATGCGACTCTATGAGTCGATTTTTATTACTGTACCCACATTCAGCGAAAACCGCAGTCGATGAACGCAGTCGATTATGAAGGGCCTCAGTGTACACCTCTAACACTCTGACGAGGAAGACAAACTAATTCCCTTGCATGCGGCCCTTCCGAGCATTTTGTTATTTGGATCTGCGTACGGCAAGCAGTCACCCCTCCAATTAGTAACAGGTCCAAATGATCTACTCCTTTTTTCTGAGTTATCATAAATATTCTAATTATTCTGATTTGGTAACATTTTACTGATATTAAAACGATGCCAACGATGATAAATTGATATTAAATAATATTATGAATATCCAATATTATTCTGAATTTGACTCATGCTGTCTCAGCATTTAGGACTGGGATCGGAGGATGCTACTATTGATGTTTTTATGTAATCAATTGGATTTATCGTCGCTATTTGTCCGATGTAAGGCGTTTTTCATCATTCGAAAAGTTGAAAGACATTCTGACTGTGATCTCTATAGATATCAATGTAGACTCATTTTGATGAGCATATTTGAAAAGGGCAGAAACATTTTCCATGAAATGAATATAATTATCCTATTTTGAGCCAGTTGAAATTTGGCCTTATATCTGTATCTTTGAGAATAGTAACGTAAACTAGTTTCGATGAGCATATTTGAGAAGAGCGGGGAAATTTCGATGGAAATTGCCGAAAAAGTAGCTTACCGACTAATCCTGAATTACCCCGGGATCAGGAGGTCAATCGAAACGAGGAAATTACCAATATTGACACCAGAGGTAATTTGAGGGACCACTGGCGTGGTCTCGCGAATTATCCTTCTTTTTCGCGTGGGTCTCATCAGTGAAGCATCATCAAGTTGATCTCGTGTGAATATCTATCGAGTGATCATAAAACCAACGTCGATTCGAGAGACGCGTGGCGATAATAATTAACAATTGTTTAACGGTTTTGAGTAGAGTAAATCCATCTAGTGGGTTATTAATTGGGATTAATCACGACTCAAAACCGGGATTAATCAAGATTGAATTATCAGACATTATTCAGTGAGAAAAGGAGACAATTATCACATAGAGACAATTAACGAGATGAGACAAATGATTCAGTGCGGGCAATTTATCTTTGAGTATGCGTATCCAGTCACGTTATTTATTAAAAGGTATGTTTTCATATAAAACTACGTGTTAATTATCATTGAGAAATTCTCCTTGAACTCCTTGTGATCATTCAACTAGCTAATCATCATACAGTCCACTAAACTGAGGAAAGCAACCAGGGTTTCGGCGAGATGCATCAAAATTCTCTACTCGGAATTCACCTTAAAATGAGGCCAATTCTGAACAGAAATGAGCATAGACATATTATTTTGGGCCAGTTGGAATCAGATTATATACCGGTATCTCGAACAGTATTCGTCTGGGCCAAATTTGAACCAGCGCATGTGAAAGCAGGAAAAATTTTCTACTGATATTAATGGGGAAGTGATTCATGTTTTGCCGGTGAAAAAAAACAGATCTGAGAAAATGCCTACCTATTTCGATAGAAAATTTCCCGCACTTCCCTATGCGCTGGTCCGAATTCGGCTCAGATGAATATTTTTTAAGATACAAGTATAAGGCCCAATTTGAATTACCCCAAAATAGCATGTCTATGATCGTTTCCCTGCAGATAGGAGGAATTTCAATTCTCAGGCACTTATTCTGGCTAGAATGATGATAAAAGACCCTTTAAAACCCTTTTTACAATCTTTGGATCGCAATGAAAATAATTGTCCAATGACGTTGGAAAAGTTTAATGGGTAGTTTCGGAAAGATTGGAGCATTTTCTTTCCAAATATGCCAGTAAATGAGAATATAATTTTCAGTATGAATTCTTCTCAGTTCAACGCCTTAGAAACAGAATGACCTAAGTACTATTTTGTAAGTATAGCACTTATGCCACATTGTATCTAAGGCGATGATTTGATTTCATCAAAGAATAGCTTCGGGAATGTTCTGGACATTGGATGACGCACATTTTCAATGATAATGAACAGAAGGAAATCAGCGACGTAGCCGGAAGCGATTGCAGCTCCAATGCTGTTCGAAAAAGAAATACGTTATACTGATAGTCTTCGATCGACTTGTTATTGGTAGAATTTATCTTTGCACCCGACCTTTACATTGGCGAGAGCACCTTCACGCGCCTCGTTAAATTCTTTACTTTATCGGCTGAGTCAATCGTATGACAATATTTAGAGTTCTCTCATAATTCGAATTGATTCTACGACAAAATAGCGATGAAATTTCACTAGGAAATAAAGACCATACTCTTTTGACATTTCCTAAGACGCTGATGAGGGTAAAGAGAAATTCAAAATGATGCTATTTCCCCTTACTGAAAAATGTAATATTTTTTTGAATTTTCGAGAAGCGGAAAAAATCAGAAACTGATATTTTACTACTTGTAGTGGGGAAGAATAAAAAGAATGAAGGGGAAACGGGCACGTACTTGAAAATTTCTTCCAATTGCAAAAAAGGACGTGGCAATACCTGACCAATTGAAAACGTACATGCATGAGGAAACCACGTAGCAGGAAGAATCGAATTCCATATATAAGGACATACACGAAGAAGCTCACAATATTTTTTTGACTTCCAAATACTGTTTTTCGATGACCATACGAAGTATCAGAATTTTGTGAACTATCGCAATTGATATTAATTATTTTAGAAACATTGAATAAGTCTCTCACCCTTAGTTTTAAAGCCGTTTATACATCAAAAAGTGAATTTGAACTGTGGAAAACTAATCGTTGTGGTGACAAACAAAATTGTTTAATGAAAGTAGATGAGAATAGCTCAGGGATCCCAGTCAGTACTAGAGTCAGAATAGATTCAAATCAAAAGTGATTTCTTCTACTCTCATAATGGAAATAGCAATCGCGTTATTAATAATTGGTGTTCTTTTCGGTGAGTCTCGGAATTTTTTATGAATTCAGAAAATTTGAAAATCCAAAAAAAAATGAAATTAATGGAATTACTTGCTTCACGAGAGTCTTTGCTCTTACCTTCCCTGCTCATTATTTGACATAACGAATATGGAAATTTTAAAATCAATTGTTTTTATAGTATCCAGCCGAGCACAGCTATCTGAGGTGAATTTGCTCATGAATGAGGAATATCGTGAAAAGCGTTCTGCAAATGCAATAAACTCATCTGCACCATCTGAAATTGAGATAAACTGGACGTACTCTCCTGATGGGGGTTATGAGGTAACTTGTGGAGCAATTATTCAGAATCTATCCTACAGTTGGACCGCTCAGAACGGAACTCTGAGAAATAATGAGGTGGCTAAGGGAAATCGACTGACAATTAATCCAGTTACCAAGGAAAATGAGCGTAAGTTGATCTGTCATGACAATTTTCATTGACTTTTTGGCTATCTGAGCGAGGAGAAGCGAAATGAAATCAACAAGTTCTGCAATGAAGAGATAAAACGGGATCAAGAGTTGTCATTGAAACAGTTGACTTGTCTTGTTTTACTATTTCATTATGGAAATCGATTGTGAGAAAAACTGCTGTAGCTTCTGTAGCATTTGAGATATTCGAGTAAGAATTCCTCCCCTCCCTCAAAAGTTTGTGATTAAATCATTAATTCACCTATTCGAGAACGAGAAGGCCGAGGGGGAATTATTGTCAGTTTACGATTTCAAAAAAGGCAATGAAGGTAACTCACTGTCATGAGAATTCCTATTGAATATCTCGGATGGAAAATAGAAACTCAATTGTGAATAAATAAAACAGGATAGTCCAATTTCTTAGAGAAATTAAATGAAGAATCATCACAAAGAAGATGAAACAACGTGTCTTGTTTGAGCCCTTCACTACTGGATTCGATTATTCGATTGAGGCTGTACCGCCGGTACTCGATTGACCGTGCGGAAAATTCCGAAATATGGCACACTCGTAGATTATGATAAGATAATGATCCACTTGAATTTTTAAAGGGCTACCGAAAACGAGTTAAAAGATATTCACACTTGAAATTTTACGAGTTTAACATCGAGCCTTATGGGAAATCGCACATTGTAACATATTTAATAAAATTGACCGTTTGAACCTGGATTAAAAAAAAAGGAATGATAAAAAATTATGCAGAAAACATTGTAAACCCTGAAAATACAGCTTCCGAGCATGTAATAGTGATAATTAGTGGATGTCTATAGAGACTGTACTTTTAGATTTTTCTCCTCTCTCTAACTCACTCAGGACGCTATCCAGTGTGGAAACACTACATGGATCATACGAAACACTATGGCTAAATTTCTCTAAGCTAAACCGAATTAAAGCACTACATATACCTGGGCGCACGCAGAAATGTTGTAGGTCTTGATAGGATCGACAGGAGATGCGTGATGAGTGATTGTGTGAAGAGTCGGTTTAACGCGTATAAAACACGTCTGCTCTGTTTACTTTATTCTGTACGACTAATTCTCTATTACAATAAATGCTATGACGCGACCGGTGGATAAGTATCTGTATGTGTGTTATATATCTGTGAGTGTATTGTGTTGTGACTCTACCGAGACATCTCCATTGTTCCCAACACTTCCCCTCAATGGTGATGCTTCTCTGCTAGGCTCCGCTCAAGACCTATTTCTGAAATAAATAATTTCAAACGAGTTGGCCCCAAGGGCTTTGTTAATAAGTCAGCTTGATTGTGCTCAGTAGCACAGTACTGTATAACAACATGGCCCCTTTGTTGAAGCTCACTGACAAAAAGAAATCTAGTTCCAATATACTTGGTCCTGTTGGTCGTCGTCCCATTCATATTGCTAATGCAGCCCTGATTATCTTCAAAAATCTTGGTGGCCTGGATTTGTTGGTGATTCATGAACTCGAGAATGCGTCTCAGCCACATGCTCTCTTGTACTGCTTCCGACAGGGCTATCATCTCGGACTCCGTTGATGAAAGTGCGACGCACTCTTGTTTCCTGCTACTCCAGCTAACAACTCCACCTGAGTATTTGAAAATGTAACCGCTGTTGGATCTCCCGGTTTTTCTGTCCTCTGCCCAGTTCGCATCAGTAAAATCCAATAAATTTTGCTCCTGTGAATTCTTGTTACTCAATCTGAGCTCGTACATCATGGTAGTTTTTAAATATCTGCACAGTCGCTGGACTTCATGCCAATCGATTTGTTTCATGCTTTCTACATGCTGTGCTAAAAGTGAAACTGGTGCTGCAATGTTCGGACGAGTATTAACTGCAACATATAATAATGATCCAATTAATCTACGATAAAAATCATTCTTAATATCTGGAGAATCAGCATGAATGTTTTCATAATCCTGCACCATCGGATACTCTGGAAATTTGGCGTCGCTCAGCTTTGCTTCATTCAGGATCTTCTTGATGTACTCCCGCTGACTTATTAGAAAATCTCCCTCCTCATTTCGTCTTTTTGTCATTCCCAGATAGAAATCCATATTCCCAAGATCTGTGTACAAAATTCCTTGTTCAGCTCTTTCTTCAGGTTTTCAAAAGCTTCCATCAATGAACTGGCTACTACTGCTTACGATGTCATCAACATGAACTACGAGATGAATTATTATCTTTTCCTTGATTAACCTGAATAAACAAACAACTTGTTCGCAATTCTCGAAACCGTATTTTGCCAATACTTCATTGAGACGATCGTACCAGGTTTTTGCAGCCTGCTTGAGTCCATATAAACTTCTCTTAAGTCTACATCCCCATTCTTTTCTCTCGTGATTGACGAAACTTTGTGGTTGCTCCATGTAGACGACCTCTTTGATTACACCATTCAAGAATGCAGCCTTGACGTCGAAATGTCTCACAACATAATTGTGTTTCCCTGCGATGGATAACAGTGTTCTGACTGTCGATATTTTGGCGACTGGAGCAAAGACTTCATCGTAGTCAATTCCATACTCTTGACTGAATCCTCTTGCAACAAGTCGAGCTTAAAAACATTCAGGTTGACCTGCTGAATTTTGTTTTATCTTGAATAACCATTCACAGCTGATTAAAGATTTTGTTGCTGGAACTGGTTCCAGATCCCAGGTCTGATTCTGCTCGAAAGATTCGATCTCTTCCCTCATAGCCTTCATCCAGCGCTCCGCATTCGGTCCTCGAATTGCTTCTTCATAGGTACTAGGCTCAATCTCTTCTTCACTTTGCTCCTCCCCTGATTGTGCAATCTCTACTACATTTGATGCCATCAAACGCTTAGCTAGCGGCTGACTGTCAATAGAGTCATTTGAATTATCTAATATCGATCTTTCTGCTGCTTCGATCACATGTGATTCTCCTTCCCCTGGAAGATCCAATTTCTGATTTGATTTCCACGTGATTATGGCCTCTGTCTATCCCCTTGAATTTTCTCTTTTTTTTTATTTATTCTTCTCAATTATTGTGTCATTGCAATCGAATACATCTTCGCCTTCATCACGAGCTGTTTCCACAAATCTGACGTCTCTACTCAGGATTATCTTACTATTCGATCTGATTAACAACCTGTATGCTTTTGACTTCTTCGAATACCCAACAAGAATACATTCCTGTACTTTTGAATATAATTCATTCCTCTTATGCTTCGGGTTGAGTGCATAAGCTATACTCCCAAAAGCTCTTAGATGACTCACATCTGGCTTTTCATCGAACATTAATTCATGAGGTGTCAACAGCCTTGAATTTATTGGTAAAATTTCTGCAAATATGCTGAAGTAACTGCCACTTCACCCCAATAAGTTGCAGGTAAATTTGCATCCAACAACATTGTCCTTATACTCTCCACTAGATATTGATTTCGCCTCTCCGCCACTCCATTCTGCTCTGGAGTGTATGGCGTGGTGAACTGCGACTTTATTCCTTGCTGCTGTGGAAATTCCATTAATTCTGTGCTTAAATATTCACGAACTCTGTCTCAACGAATTACTTTTGGCTTTTTATTAAATTGAGTTCCCAAATGCTGCACAAAATCCTTTATGTCCTCAACTGCCTGTGATTTCCTACGCAATAAAAATACATAGAGATATCTAGAAAAATCATCGATAATTGTCATCAAATATTTTCTACCACTTGGTGTCTCCACTGGCATTGGCCCACATAAATCTGTATGCACCAGGTCCAACAGTGCTCTACTTCAACTCTCTGACTTTTTTGGGAAAGATGCCGTGTTGATTCCCCTTTTATGCAGCTCTCACACACTTGTTTGATTCCACAATCTTCAATTTTAATTCCTGTAGGGAGACCTTGACTAGCGAGTTTCCCTATTGCTTTGGGATCACGATGCCAAAATTAGTATGACTTGCAACTGCACATGCATAATGTGGTTCCTTTGATTCATACATACGCCTTTTAATCTCTCCAGTTGCTAATTCCTTATTATTCCTGTAAATCTTCATTTCTCCATTATTCATCTTTACATTATATTCACAATTATCGAGAGAACTAATCGATATTAAACTGGATTCAAACTCAAGGTACAAAACATTATTTAAATTGAAAATGCTTTTCTCACCTTGACATGTGACGCAATTTATTCTACCTGATCCGATTCCATATACTTTACACGATTGCCCATTCGCCACGCAAACAGAGGATCCGTGTGAGGTGTTGATGTTTTCGAAAAATTTAATATTATTCGTCATATGCACTGTTTATATCTCACACAATCTCTCTGCATGTGTCCCGGGCGCTCGCAAAAAGAAACAATTTATCCCCTCTCGTCCTCTTGAATCTCTTCCTCTTGGCTCTTTTCATCTTAAATACACCTAATGTGCCGAATCTGAATCCACCTTATGCATCTCATGGCCTTCGCGATGCTTAAATTCTGTCATCAATGTACAGTCAACTACCCGTCAACGACCTGGTCTAGGGGCTGTAGGGGAAATATTTCCTAAAATTCGCGTCCCCCCACTCTCTCTCTCATTCAATTTGTTCCTCGGCCTCTCGTTAACGGCCTGCTACACTTCATGCAGCGAGGGAGTTTCAGCCAGCGATACCATATATGTTTATGACCTCGAAATGTCACAATTTTAATGCATTTTCTCTTAAATATCTCTGAAATTATTTAGAATGAAAAAACTGTTATGACATCTGGACTGAGCATCCTTTTTCCTGCTTGTTTTCGAGTCATCTTGATGAATTCATTGGAGGCTGTTAGAGGGAGTCATGGAAAAAAAACTGGAGAGAGGTATCTAGTAAGGGAAGCGGCTCGGTAGCAATTGAGGGGAAAAGGCCGTTAACGGGTAGTCGACTGTACCCTTAACTAGCTGCAATGTGAGCTCTCCCTCTTTTCTCGATGCCAAAGGTACAATCATTGGCTCATACGAGTCAGGTAAACTGTTAATTATTGCACAAATCGCTAAATCATTGATTTGCTCCTATCCAAGTGACTTTAATGTATCAATCATGTTTTGTGTCTGCTTCAAATGTTCCACTAGATCTCCTCCTTCAGTTGAATGCATTCTAAACAGCTGCCACAGCAAAAAAAATTTATTCATCAGCACTGACTGTTCGTGTTTTTCCTTCAATGCTGCCCATGCCTCTTTCGCAGTTTTACAATTTCTAATAGGAGTTTCTGAGGAGGAGGAAAATGCCTGCTCATTATCATCATCCCATTTCTCCTTACCTGCAGCTTCTGTAGGTCGATCTTTCACAAGTGTGTACCATGTACGTTCTCTCTTTGAGAGCCTTTCTGCCATAAATTTCCAATTTTGATGATTTGTCTCATTTAGACTGGTCATTCAAAAAACCGTTGATGATGCCGCCATTTTCTTCAATTTCTCCAAGAGAAAAAAAAATTTCCCGCCTTTTTTTTCTCTTACTTTTCAGGGAGACCCCACCTTAATTGCCTTGATTATTCACACAAAAAACTTTAACTATATTCAACACTGTTGGAGGTCTTGATAGGATCAACAGGAGATGCGTGATAAACGATTGTAGAAAGAGTCGGTTTAACACGTATAGAACACGTCTGCTCTGTTTACTTTGTTGTGTACGACTAATTCCCTATTACAATGAATGGTATGACGCGAACAGTGGATAAGTATCTGTATGTGTGTTATATATCTGTGAGTGTATTGTGTTGTGACTCTAGCGAGACATCTCCATTGTTCCCAACAAGAAACACCTCGATTTTGGAAAATTATTTCAAATATGAAGGAAAAGGAAGAATTTCGTTTTTTTTCCTACATTTTTTATTCACCATTGAATTATGTAGATAAGAATTCGAAATATTTTTTTTTCTTTCAATATCACTATGTATAGTTGACAATCTCGGACGGCCGAGAAGGATAATGCCGCATGGTTGGCATAAAACTCCTTGAAAATTGATACAAAATGAAAAAAAAAATATGGTTAGAGAAAAATATAGTAGTTAAAGTCTGCCGAGGGAAATTTTTTTGTTTTCAAAAATCGAAGAAGAAAATTTTTTTGAAGTTTTACACAAGTTCATGGAAACTTTAATAATTTTTTTCTCTTTGATTTTCGAAAAAAAAAACGAAATTCCCCCCGACAGACTATAATTACTATATCATTCTCTAACCATATTTTGTTTCAGATTGGAACAATTTTCAAGGAGTTTTAATGCCGACCATGCGGCACCATCCTTTTCGGCCGTCCAACATTGTCAACTATACATAGTGATATGGGAAGAGGGAAAACTATGTTACATTTTTTTCACATAATTCAATGGAGAATAAACAATGTGGGAAGAAAGAAACAAAAATTTTTTCCTTTCCGTCTTATTTGGAATAATTGTCAAAAATCAGGGCGTTTTTGCGCACACCCAGGTATATGTGGTGCCTCAACTTGACGTGAACCAGCGGTTCTGATTTAGGTTGACTTTCACCTCTACGATACCCAGCGTTGAGTACTTATGGAAGTTATTGTAGAGAGCAGAGTTAACTTCAACGATAACGACTGGTTAAAGTTGCGTTAATCTGGTTGAACTGAGATGAATTCGGCCTATAACCACTGATTAGTGCAGTATTGGTGGTACCACGTTAACTATCACATATCGTGTACTTCGTGAGATATTTTCGGGAAACTCCTCCCCGCGTCAGATATAAATTTGGATTGATTTCGAATTAACTCATTACTAGGTACATTCTGCTGTGTTGCTACTAATACCCAACTGACGAAGGAGAAGTGTTTAACGATCAAACGACCCATTCTCGAAGTGTATCCAAAAGATCCTCACGTAGTCATCGCAGGAAATTCTATTACTCTGGAGTGTCGTGAATCTGTAGGATACTCCAATACGACATTCACCTGGTCACGAGAAGACGGATGTTCATCTGCTTCGAATGTCTACCAGTCCGAAAATGGCTCTCTAACAATAACGGAAATAGCAGTCCATCAGGGAGGTCGTTTCAACTGCTCCGCATCGAATGGACTCACATCTGATTCCGTAATCACAGAAATTGAAGTTAGAACACTCCCAGACATCACTATTCCAGAAATCACTGGTGGAAATATAACCAAGAAACTAGGCGATAAAGTTGAATTGACATGCGAAGCTGAGGGTCATCCCGAGCCGAATGTGCAGTGGCAGAAGTTCTCAACTGAAACTCATTCGTATGAAGCCGTTCTGGGAAGAGCCACGAAATTGGCAGTTCACGAGATTTCGTCTTTGTCGACAAGCGAGGCAGGGCTTTATCTATGCTTGGCTGTGAATCCAGCAGGATCTAGCAATAAGACGGTTCAAGTAGTGATCAACCAGCCGTTTCTCGAAGTGTATCCGAAAGAGTCTCACGTAGTCATCGCAGGAAATTCAATTACTCTGGAGTGTCGTGAATCTGTAGGATACTCCAATATGACATTCACCTGGTCACGAGAAGACGGATGTTCATCTGCTTCAAATGTCTACCAGTCCGATAATGGCTCTCTAACAATAACGGAAATAGCAGTCCATCAGGGAGGTCGTTTCAACTGCTCCGCATCGAATGGACTCACATCTGTTTCCGTAATCACAGAAATTGAAGTTAGAACACTCCCAGACATCACTATTCCAGAAATCACTGGTGGAAATATAACCAAGAAACTAGGCGATAAAGTTGAATTGACATGCGAAGCTGAGAGTCATCCCGAGCCGGATGTGCAGTGGTGGAAGTTCTCAACTGAAACTCATTCGTATGAAGCCGTTCTGGGAAGAGCCACGAAATTGGCAGTTCACGAGATTTCGTCTTTGTCGACAAGCGAGGCAGGGCTTTATCTATGCTTGGCTGTGAATCCAGCAGGATCTAGCAATAAGACGGTTCGAGTAGTGATCAACCAGCCCGTTCTCGAAGTGTATCCGAAAGAATCTCACGTAGTCATCGCAGGAAATCCAATTACTCTGGAGTGCCGTGAATCTGTAGGATATTCTGATATGACGTTCACCTGGTCACGAGAAGACGGATGTTCATTTCCTTCGAATGTCTACCAGTCACAAAACGGTTTTTTGACAATAACGGATATAACGATCAATCAAGGAGGTCATTATAAGTGCTCTGCATTGAATGGACTCGCATATGCTTCCGTCACCACAGAAATTGAAGTTAGAACACTCCCAGTCATCGAAATTCCAGAAATGATTGATGAAAATATAACTAAGAAACAAGGCGATAAAGTAGAATTGTTATGCGAAGCTGAGGGTCATCCCGAGCCGGATGTGCAGTGGCAGAAATTCTCACATGAATCTCACTCGTATCACACCGTTGTGCGACCAACCACGAAGTCGGCAGTTCACGAGATTACGTCTTTGTCGACCAGCGAGGCAGGGCTCTATCAATGCTCGGCTGTAAATTCAGCAGGATCTAGTGAAAAGACGCTCCGAGTAGTGATCAACCAGCCTGTTCTCGAAGTGTATCCCAAAGAACCTCACGTAGTCATCGCAGGAAATTCAATTACTCTGGAGTGTCGTGAATCTGTAGGATATTCCAATATGACATTCACCTGGTCACGAGAAGACAAATATTCATTGGCATCAAATGTTCACCAATCACATAACGGCTCGATGAAAATAACGGATATAGCGATTGATCAAGGAGGTCATTATATGTGCTCTGCATCGAATGGACTTGCATCTGCTTCGGTAACCACAGAAATTGAAGTTAGAACACTTCCAGTCATCAAAAGGCCAGAAATGATTGACGGGAATATAACTAAGCAACTAGGTGATACAGTTGAATTGACATGCGAAGCTGAGGGTCATCCCAAGCCAAATGTGCAGTGGCAGAAATTTTTAGATGAATCTCACTTGTTTGAAAACGTTCTGCGAACAAACACGAAATCGGGATTTCACGAGATTATATCTTTGTTGACAAGTGAGGCAGGGCTCTATCTATGCTTGGCTGTGAATCCAGCAGGATCTACTAATAAGACGGTTCGAGTAGTGATCGACCAGCCCGTTCTCAGAGTGCTTCCGGAAGAACCTCACGTAGTCATCGCAGGAAACGCAATTACTCTGGAGTGTCGTGAATCTGTAGGATACTCCAATATGACATTCACCTGGTCACGAGAAGACGGATGTTCATTTGCTTCGAATGTCTACCAGTCACAAAACGGTTTTTTGACAATAACGGATATAACGATCAATCAAGGAGGTCATTATAAGTGCTCTGCATTGAATGGACTCGCATATGCTTCCGTCACCACAGAAATTGAAGTTAGAACACTCCCAGTCATTGAAATTCCAGAAATGATTGATGAAAATATAACTAAGAAACAAGGCGATAAAGTAGAATTGTTATGCGAAGCTGAGGGTCATCCCGAGCCGGATGTGCAGTGGCAGAAATTCTCACATGAATCTCACTCGTATCAAACCGTTGTGCGACCAACCACGAAATCGGCAGTTCACGAGATTACGTCTTTGTCGACGAGCGAGGTGGGGCTTTATCTATGCTTGGCTGTGAATCCAGCAGGATCTACTAATAAGACGATTCGAGTAGTGATCAACCAGCCCGTTCTTGGAGTGTCTCCGCAAGAACCTCACGTAGTCATCGCAGGAAATTCAATTACTCTGGAGTGTCGTGAATCTGTAGGATATTCAGATATGACATTCACCTGGTCACGAGGAGACGGATGTTCATTTGCTTCGAATGTCCACCAATCCAACGGCTCTTTGACAATAACGGATATAGCGATCAATCAAGGAGGTTATCATAAGTGCTCTGCATCGAATGGACTTGCATCTGCTTCTGTAACCACAGAAATTGAAGTGAGGACACTCCCAGTCATTGAAATTCCAGAAATGAGTAATGAGAATATAACTAAAGAACTCGGCGAAAAAGTTGAGTTGACATGTGAAGCTGAGGGTCATCCCGAACCGAATGTGCAGTGGCAGAAATTCTCAAATGAATCTCACTCTTATCGAACCGTTCTGCGACCAGCCGCAAAATTAGCAGCTTACAAGATTACGTCTCTGTCGACAACTACGGCAGGGCTTTATCTATGCTTGGCTGTAAATGCAGCAGGATCTACTAATAAGACGGTTCGAGTAGTGATCAACCAGGTTGGGAGGGCTGGAACGGCTGGAGTGGGTGGGGTGACTGGGGCGGGTGGAGGAGTTGGTGGGGGTGAGGGTTCCGAATCCTCGTCCCCAGATGGAGCAGAATCTGTTGAGGACACAAGTGAAGAAGAAGACAAACAGCCAGTTCTCGAAGTGTATCCGCAAGGTCGTCACGTGGTGATCGCAGGGAATTCAATTACTCTGGAGTGTCGTGAATCAGTAGGATATCCAAATATGACATTCACCTGGTCACGAGAAGACGAACATGAGTTTGCTTCAAATATGCACCAGTCACATAACGGCTCTCTGACAATAATGGATATAGCAATCAATCAAGAAGGTCATTATAAGTGTTCTGCTTCGAATAGACTCACATCTGCTTCCGTGACCACAGAAATTGAAGTTAGAACACTCCCAGCCATTGAAATTCCAGGAATGACTGATGGGAGTATTACTAAGAAACTAGGCGATAGAGTTGAATTGACATGTGAAGCTGAGGGTCATCCCGATCCGAGTTTGCAGTGGCAGAAATTCTCAAATGAAACTCATTCGTATGAAACCGTTCTGCGAACAGCCACAAAATCAGCAGTTCACGAGATTACGGCTCTGTCAACGAGTGAGGCAGGGCTCTATCGGTGCTTGGCTGTGAATCCAGCGGGATCTAGTAGTAAGACGGTCAGAGTAGTGATCAACTGGCCCGTTCTCGAAGTGTATCCGAATGATTCTCACGTAGTCATCGCAGGAAATCCAATTACTCTGAAGTGTCGTGAATCAGTAGGATATTCCGATATGACATTCGCCTGGTCACGAGAAGACGAATGTTCATTTGCTTCAAATGTCCACCAGTCACATAACGGTTTTTTGACAATAATGGATATAGCGATCAGTGAAGGAGGTCATTATAAGTGCTCTGCATCAAATGGCTTTGCTTCTGCTTCCGTAACCACAGAAATTGAAGTCAGAACACTCCCAGTCATCGAAATTTCAGACATGACTGATGGGACTATAATTAAGAAACTAGGCGATAAAGTTGAATTGACATGCAAAGCTGAGGGTCATCCTGAGCCGAATGTGCAGTGGCGAAAATTCTCAAATGGAACTCATTCGTATGGATCCGTTCTGGGAACAGCCACGAAATCAGCAGTTCACGAGATTACGTCGTTGTTGACCAGCGAGGCAGGGCTTTATCAATGCTCGGCGGTAAATTCAGCAGGATCTAGTCATAAGACGGTTCGCATAGTGATCAGCCAGCCCGTTCTCGAAGTGTATCCGGCAGGTCCTCACGTAGTCATCGCAGGGAATCCAATTAATCTGGAGTGTCGTGAATCTATAGGATATTCTGATATGACATTTACTTGGTCACGAGGAGACCATTATCCATTCACTTCGAATGTCGATCAGTCACATAGCAGCTTTTTGACAATAACGGATATAGCGATCAATCAAGAAGGACATTATAAGTGCTCTGCATCGAATGGACTCGCATCAGCTTCCGTAACCACAGAAATTCAAGTTCAAACACTCCCAGTCATCAAATTTCCAGAAATGGCTGATGGAAATATAACGGAGAAACTAGGCGATAAAGTTGAATTGACATGTGAAGCTGAGAGTCATCCCGATCCAAGTTTGCAGTGGCAGAAATTCTCAAATGAAACGCATTCGTATGAAACCGTTCTACGAACAGCCACGAAATCAGCAGTTCACGAGATTACGTCTCTGTCAACGAGTGAAGCAGGGCTCTATCGGTGCTTGGCTGTGAATCCGGCGGGATCTAGTAGTAAGACGGTCCGAGTAGTGATCAAGCGGCCCGTTCTCGAAGTGTATCCGAATGATTCTCACGTAGTCATCGCAGGAAATCCAATTACTCTGGAGTGTCGTGAATCTGTAGGATATTCCGATATGACATTCACCTGGTCACGAGAAGACGAACATTCATTTGCTTCAAATGTCCATCAATCACATAACGGCTTTTTGACAATAACAAATATAGCGATCAATCAAGAAGGTATTTATAAGTGCTCTATTTCGAACGGACTCGCATCTGCTTTCGTAACTACAGAAATTGAAGTGAGAACACTCCCAGTCATCAAAATTCCAGGAACCACTGATGGGAATATTACTATGAAACTAGGCGATAGAATTGTATTGACATGTGAAGCTGAGGGTCATCCCACGCCGAAAGTGTGGTTGCAGAAATTCTCGGATGAATCTCATTTGAATGGAACGGTACTGCGAGCAGCCATGAGACTGGCAGTTCATGAGATTCCGTCTTTGTCGATAAGCGAGGCAGGGCTTTATCTATGTTTGGCTGTGAATACAGCAGGATCTAGTAATAAGACGGTTCGGGTAGTGATCAAACAGCCCGTTCTCGAAGTGTATCCGAAAGAATCTCACGTAGTCATCGCAGGAAATCCAATTACTCTGGAGTGTCGTGAATCTGTAGGATATTCCAATATGACATTCACCTGGTCACGAGAAGACAAATATTTAAATGCTTCAAATGTCCACCAGACACATAACGGCTTTTTGACAATAACGGATACAGCGATAAGTCAAGAAGGTGATTATAAGTGCTCTGCATCGAATGTGCTTGCATCTGCCTCCGTAATTACAGAAATTGAAGTGAGAACACTCCCAGTCATCAAAATTCCAGAGATGACTGATGGGAATATAATTAAGAAACTAGGTGATAGAGTTGAATTGACATGTGAAGTGGAGGGTCATCCCGAGCCAAATGTGCAGTGGCAGAAATTCTCAAATGAATCTCATGTGTATGAAACCATTCTGCGAGCAGTCACGAAATCAGCAGTTCACGAGATTACGTCGTTGTTGACCGGTGAGGCAGGGCTCTATCGATGCTCGGCTGTGAACTCAGCAGGATCTACTAATAAGACAGTTCGAGTAGTGATCAATCAGCCTGTACTTGAAGTGTATCCGAATGATTCTCTTGTAGTCATCGCAGGAAATCCAATAACTCTAGAGTGTCGTGAATCTGTAGGCTATTCCGATATGATATTCACTTGGTCACGAAAAGACAAATATTCTTTGGCATCAAATGTCCACCAATCACATAACGGCTCAATGAGAATAACAGATATAGCGATTAATCAAGGAGGTCATTATATGTGCTCTGCATCGAATGGACTCGCATCTGCTTCCGTAACCACAGAAATTGAAGTTAGAACACTTCCAGTCATCAAAAGGCCAGAAATGACTGACGGGAATATAACTAAGCTGCTAAGTGATACAGTTGAATTGACATGTGAAGCTGAGGGTCATCCCAAGCCAAATGTGCAGTGGCAGAAATTTTCAGATGAATCTCATTTGTTTGAAAACGTTCTGCGAACAGTCACAGAATCGGCAGGTCACGAGATTATGTCTTTGTTGACAAGTGAGGCAGGGCTCTATCTATGCTTGGCTGTAAATCCAGCAGGATCTACTAATAAGACGGTTCGAGTAGTGACCAACCAGCCCGTTCTCAGAGTGCATCCGAAAGAACCTCACGTAGTCATCGCAGGAAACGCAATTACTCTGGAGTGTCGTGAATCTGTAGGATATTCGGATATGACATTCACCTGGTCACGAGAAGACGGATGTTCATTTGCTTCGAATGTTTACCAGTCACAAAACGGTTTTTTGACAATAACGGATATAACGATCAATCAAGGAGGTCATTATAAGTGCTCTGCATCGAATGGACTCACATATGCTTCCGTCACCGCAGAAATTGAAGTGAGAACACTCCCAGTCATTGAAATTCCAGATACGACTGATGAAAATATAACTAGGAAACAAGGCGATAAAGTAGAATTGTTATGCGAAGCTGAGGGTCATCCCGAGCCGAATGTGCAGTGGCAGAAATTCTCACATGAATCTCACTCGTATCAAACCGTTGTGCAATCAACCACGAAATCAGCAGTTCACGAGATTACGTCTTTGTCGACAAGCGCGGTGGGGCTTTATCTATGCTTGGCTGTGAATCCAGCAGGATCTACTAATAAGACAATTCGAGTAGTGATCAACCAGCCCGTTCTTGGAGTGTATCCACAAGAACCTCACGTAGTCATCACAGGAAATTCAATTACTCTGGAGTGTCGTGAATCTGTAGGATATTCAGACATGACATTCACCTGGTCACGAGGAGACGGATGTTCATTTGCTTCGAATGTCCACCAATCCAACGGCTCTTTGACAATAACGGATATAGCGATCAATCAAGGAGGTTATCATAAGTGCTCTGCATCGAATGGACTTGCATCTGCTTCTGTAACCACAGAAATTGAAGTGAGGACACTCCCAGTCATTGAAATTCCAGAAATGAGTGATGAGAATATAACCAAGGAACTCGGCGAAAAAGTTGAGTTGACATGTGAAGCTGGGGGTCATCCCGAGCCGAATGTGCAGTGGCAGAAATTCTCAAATGAATCTCACTCTTATCGAACCGTTCTGCGACCAGCCGCAAAATTAGCAGCTTACAAGATTACGTCTCTGTCGACAACTACGGCAGGGCTTTATCTATGCTTGGCTGTAAATGCAGCAGGATCTACTAATAAGACGGTTCGAGTAGTGATCAACCATGTTGGGAGGGCTGGAACGGCTGGAGTGGGTGGGGTGACTGGGGCGGGTGGAGGAGTTGGTGGGGGTGAGGGTTCCGAATCCTCGTCCCCAGATGGAGCAGAATCTGTTGAGGACACAAGTGAAGAAGAAGACAAACAGCCAGTTCTCGAAGTGTATCCGCAAGGTCGTCACGTGGTGATCGCAGGGAATTCAATTACTCTGGAGTGTCGTGAATCAGTAGGATATCCAAATATGACATTCACCTGGTCACGAGAAGACGAACATGAGTTTGCTTCAAATATGCACCAGTCACATAACGGCTCTCTGACAATAATGGATATAGCAATCAATCAAGAAGGTCATTATAAGTGTTCTGCTTCGAATAGACTCACATCTGCTTCCGTGACCACAGAAATTGAAGTTAGAACACTCCCAGCCATTGAAATTCCAGGAATGACTGATGGGAGTATTACTAAGAAACTAGGCGATAGAGTTGAATTGACATGTGAAGCTGAGGGTCATCCCGATCCGAGTTTGCAGTGGCAGAAATTCTCAAATGAAACTCATTCGTATGAAACCGTTCTGCGAACAGCCACAAAATCAGCAGTTCACGAGATTACGGCTCTGTCAACGAGTGAGGCAGGGCTCTATCGGTGCTTGGCTGTGAATCCAGCGGGATCTAGTAGTAAGACGGTCAGAGTAGTGATCAAGTGGCCCGTTCTCGAAGTGTATCCGAATGATTCTCACGTAGTCATCGCAGGAAATCCAATTACTCTGAAGTGTCGCGAATCTGTAGGATATTCCGATATGACATTCGCCTGGTCACGAGAAGACAAATATTCATTTGCTTCAAATGTCCACCAGTCACATAACGGTTTTTTGACAATAATGGATATAGCGATCAGTGAAGGAGGTCATTATAAGTGCTCTGCATCAAATCGGTTTGCATCTGCTTCCATAACCACAGAAATTGAAGTTAGAACACTCCCAGTCATCAAAATTCCAGACATGACTGATGGGACTATAACTAAGAAACTAGGTGATAAAGTTGAATTAAGATGCGAAGCTGAGGGTCATCCCGAGCCGAATGTGCAGTGGCGAAAATTCTTAAATGAAACTCATTCGTATGGAACCGTTCTGAGAACAGCCACGAAATCAGCAGTTCACGAGATTACGTCGTTGTTGACCAGCGAGGCAGGGCTTTATCAATGCTCGGCCGTAAATTCAGCAGGATCTAGTCATAAGACGGTTCGCATAGTGATCAGCCAGCCCGTTCTCGAAGTGTATCCGGCAGGTCCTTACGTAGTCATCGCAGGGAATTCAATTAATCTGGAGTGTCGTGAATCTATAGGATATTCCGATATGACATTTACTTGGTCACGAGGAGACCATTATCCATTCACTTCGAATGTCGATCAGTCACATAACAGCTTTCTGACAATAACGGATATAGCGATCAATCAAGAAGGTCATTATAAGTGCTCTGCATCGAATGGACTCGCATCAGCTTCCGTAACCACAGAAATTCAAGTTCAAACACTCCCTGTCATCAAATTTCCAGAAATGACTGATGGAAATATAACGGGGAAACTAGGTGATAAAGTTGAATTGACATGTGAAGCTGAGGGTCATCCTGAGCCAAATGTGCTGTGGCAGAAGTTCTCGAATGAATCTCAGTCGTATGAAACCGTTCTGCGAACAACCACAAAATCAGCAGTTTACGAGATTAAGTCTTTGTTGACCAGCGAGGCAGGCCTCTATCTATGCTTGGCTGTGAATCCAGTAGGATCTAGTAGTAAGTCGGTCCGAGTAGTGATCAAGCGGCCCGTTCTCGAAGTGTATCCGAATGATTCTCATGTAGTCATCGCAGGAAATCCAATTACTCTGGAGTGTCGTGAATCTGTAGGATATTCCGATATGACATTCACCTGGTCACGAGAAGACGAATGTCCATTCGCTTCCAACGTTCACCAATCACATAATGGGTTTTTGACAATAACGAGTATAGCGATCAATCAAGAAGGCCATTATAAGTGCTCTGCATCGAATGGACTCGCATCAGCTTCCCTGACCACAGAAATTGAAGTTAGAACACTCCCAGTTATTAAAATTCCAGAAATGACTGATGGGAATATTACTAAGAAACAAGGTGATAAAGTTCAATTGACGTGTGAAGCTGAGGGTCATCCCGAGCCGAGTGTGCTGTGGCTGAAGTTCTCATATGAATCTAACTCTTATCTAATCGTCAAGCCAGCAGTATCAAAATCTGCAGTTTACGAGATTATCCTGTCAACAAACGAGACAGGGCTTTACGTATGCTTGGCTACAAATCCAGCAGGATCTTTCATTAAAACTGTACGAACAGCAATCGGAACTGAGTTGCATCCCGGGACAAAAGGGTTGGGAAATGATACAAGAGAGGTCACGGGGCTGGGGGTAGTTTCAGTGGTTCTCGGGGCTGGGATAGCTGTTGCAGCTGCGGCGGGTGTCGCAGGTGGGGTTGGGGGGGCTTTTGCAGCTGCAGCGGGTGTCGCAGGTGGGGTTGGGGGGGCTTTTTCAGCTGCAGCGGGTGTAGCAGGTGGGGTTGGGGGGATCTTGGCGGGTTTGGCGGGTTTGGCGGGTTTGGCGGGTATGGTGAGTGGCGGAGGTGGTGGAGGTGGTGGAGGTGGCGGGGGTGGTGGAGGTGAGAATTCTGAACCCTCGTCTCCAGATGAAGAAGAATCTCTTGAGAACACGAGTGAAGAAGACGACGAACAGCCCGTCCTTGAAGTATATCCGAAAGGTCATCACGTAGTTATTGCAGGGAATTCAATCACTCTTGAGTGTCGTGAATCTGCAGAAAATACAGTTATGGAATTTACCTGGTCACGGGAAGATAATAGCTCATTTATTTTAAATACTTGCAAGTCAGTGAGCTGCTTCTTGACAATAACGGATATAGCAATCAAGCAGGAAGGTCTCTATAAGTGCTCTGGATCGAATCGAAAAGTCTCTGCTTCCGTAACAACAGAAATTGAAGTTAGAACACTTCCGGTCATCACAATTCCAGAAACCACTGATGGGAATATAACTAGGAAATTAGGCGATGAAGTTGAATTGCTATGTAAAGCTGAGGGTCATCCCGAGCCGGAGGTGCAGTGGCAGAAATTCTCAAATGAATCCCACTCGTATCAGACCGTTCTGCGAGCAAACACGCATTCGGCAGTTCACAAGCTCACGTCTTTGTCGACAAGCGAAGCAGGGCTTTATCTCTGCTTGGCTGAGAATCGAGCAGGATCTAGTAATAAAACGGTCCGAATAGTGATCGAACAGCCCGTTCTCGAAGTGTATCCGAATGATTCTCACGTAGTCATCGAAGGAAATTCAATCACTCTGGAGTGTCGTGAAACGACGGGATATTCAAATATGACATTTATCTGGTCACGCGAAGACGAATGTTCATTCGCTTCAAATGTCCACCAATTTGATAACGGCTCTCTAACGATAACGGATATAGCAGTCTATCAAGGAGGTCGTTTCAACTGCTCTGCATCAAATGGAGTCGCATCTGCTTCCGTTACAACAAAAATTGAAGTTCAAACACTCCCAGTCATCAACATTCCAGGAAATATTGCTGGGAATATAACGAAAAAACTAGGCGATAAAGTTCAATTAACGTGTGAAGCTGAGGGTCATCCCGAGCCAAGTGTGCAGTGGCAGAAATTCTCAAATGAATCTCTCTCGTATCAAACCATTCAGCGCGCAGCCACGAAATCGGTGGTTCACGAGATTACGTCTTTGTCGACCAGCGAGGCAGGGCTTTATCTATGCTTGGCAATGAATTCTGCGGGAGTTAGTAATGAAACGGTCCAAATAGTGATCAAACAGCCCATTCTCGAAGTGCATCCGAATGATTCCCACGTAGTGATCGAAGGAAATTCAATCACTCTGGAGTGTCGTGAAACTGCAGGATATTTGAATATGAGATTCACCTGGTCACGCGGAGATGAATGTTCATTCGCTTCAAATGTCCACCAATCTGATAACGGATCTTTAACGATAACGGATATAGCAGTGTATCAAGGAGGTCGTTTCAACTGCTCTGCATCGAATGGACTCGCATCTGCTTCCGTTACAACAGAAATTGAAGTTCAAACACTTCCAGTCATCAACATTCCTGGAAATATTGCTGGAAATATAACTAAAAAACTAGGCGATAAAGTTCAATTAACGTGTGAAGTTGAGGGTCATCCCGAGCCAAGTGTGCAGTGGCAGAAATTCTCAAATGAATCTCTCTCGTATCAAACCATTAAGCGTGCAGCCACGAAATCGGTGGTTCACGACATTACGTCTTTGTCGACCAGCGAGGCAGGGCTTTATCTATGCTTGGCGATGAATTCTGCGGGAGCTAGTAATGAAACGGTCCAAGTCGTGATCAAACAGCCCATTCTCGAAGTGTATCCGAATGATTCCCACGTAGTGATCGAAGGAAACTCAATCAGTCTGGAGTGTCGTGAAACTACAGGATATTTAAATATGAGATTCACCTGGTCACGCGGAGATGAATGTTCATTCGCTTCAAATGTCCACCAATCTAATAACGGCTCTTTAACGATAACGGATATAGCAGTCTATCAAGGAGGTCGTTTCAACTGCTCTGCATCGAATGGACTCGCATACGCTTCGGTTACAACAGAAATTGAAGTTCAAACACTTCCAGTCATCAACATTCCTGGAAATATTGCTGGAAATATAACTAAAAAACTAGGCGATAAAGTTCAATTAACGTGTGAAGCTGAGGGTCATCCCGAGCCAAGTGTGCAGTGGCAGAAATTCTCAAATGAATCTCTCTCGTATCAAACCATTAAGCGTGCAGCCACGAAATCGGTGGTTCACGACATTACGTCTTTGTCGACCAGCGAGGCAGGGCTTTATCTATGCTTGGCGATGAATTCTGCGGGAGCTAGTAATGAAACGGTCCAAGTAGTGATCAAACAGCCCATTCTCGAAGTGTATCCGAATGATTCCCACGTAGTGATCGAAGGAAACTCAATCACTCTGGAGTGTCGTGAAACTACAGGATATTTGAATATGAGATTCACCTGGTCACGCGGAGATGAATGTTCATTCGCTTCAAATGTCCACCAATCTGATAACGGCTCTTTAACGATAACGGATATAGCAGTCTATCAAGGAGGTCGTTTCAACTGCTCTGCATCGAATGGACTCGCATACGCTTCCGTTACAACAGGAATTGAAGTTCAAACACTTCCAGTCATCAACATTCCTGGAAATATTGCTGGAAATATAACTAAAAAAGTAGGCGATAAAGTTCAATTAACGTGTGAAGCTGAGGGTCATCCCGAGCCAAGTGTGCAATGGCAGAAATTCTCAGATGAATCCCACTCGTATCAGACCGTTCTGCGAGCAAACACGAATTCGGCAGTTCACGAGATTACGTCTTTGTCGACCAGTGAGGCAGGGCTTTATCTATGCTTGGCAATGAATTCTGCGGGAGCTAGTAATGGAACGGTCCAGGTAGTGATCAAACAGCCCATTCTCGAAGTGTATCCGAATGATTCCCACGTAGTGATCGAAGGAAATTCAATCACTCTGGAGTGTCGTGAAACTGCAGGATATTTGAATATGAGATTCACCTGGTCACGCGGAGATGAATGTTCATTCGCTTCAAATGTCCACCAATCTGATAACGGATCTTTAACGATAACGGATATAGCATCCTATCAAGGAGGTCGTTTCAACTGCTCTGCATCGAATGGACTCACATCTGCTTCCGTTACAACAGAAATTGAAGTTCAAACACTCCCAGTCATCAACATTCCAGAAGTTACTGCTGGAGATATAACTAAGAAACTAGGTGATACAGTTGAATTGATATGTGAAGCTGAGGGTCATCCCGAGCCAGATGTGCAGTGGAAAAAATTCTCAAGTGAATCTCACTCGTATCGAACCATTCCGAGAGCCAACATGGGATTGGCAGTTTTTGAGATTACGTCTTTGTCGACGAGCGATGCAGGGCTCTATCTATGCTCGGCTGTGAATCGAGCAGGATCTAGGAATGAGACAGTCCGAGTAGTGATCAATCAGCCCATTCTCGAAGTGTATCCGAATGATTCCCACGTAGTAATCGAAGGAAATTCAATTACTCTGGAGTGTCGTGAAACTGCAGGATATTTAAATATGAGATTCACCTGGTCACGCGGAGATGAATGTTCATTCGCTTCAAATGTCCACCAATCTGATAACGGATCTTTAACGATAACGGATATAGCAGTCTATCAAGGAGGTCGTTTCAACTGCTCTGCATCGAATGAACTCGCATCTGCTTCCATTACAACAGAAATTGAAGTTCAAACCCTCCCAGTCATCAACATTCCAGAAGTTACTGCTGGAGATATAACTAAAAAACTAGGAGATAGAGTTGAATTGATATGTGAAGCTGAGGGTCATCCCGAGCCAGATGTACAGTGGAAGAAATTCTCAAGTGAATCCCATTCGTATCGAACCGTTCTGGGAGCCAACATGGGATCGGCAGTTTTTGAGATCACGTCTTTGTCGACGAGCGATGCAGGGCTCTATCTATGCTCGGCTGTGAATCGAGCAGGATCTAGGAATAAGACAGTCCGAGTAGTGATCAATCAGCCCATTCTCGAAGTGTATCCGAATGATTCCCACGTAGTCATCGAAGGAAATTCAATCACTCTGGAGTGTCGTGAAACTGCAGGATATTTAAATATGAGATTCACCTGGTCACGCGGAGATGAATGTTCATTCGCTTCAAATGTCCACCAATCTGATAACGGCTCTTTAACGATAACGGATATAGCAGTCTATCAAGGAGGTCATTTCAACTGCTCTGCATCGAATGAACTCGCATCTGCTTCCATTACAACAGAAATTGAAGTTCAAACACTCCCAGTCATCAACATTCCAGAAGTTACTGCTGGAGATATAACTAAGAAACTAGGCGATAAAGTCGAATTGATATGTGAAGCTGAGGGTCATCCCGAGCCAGATGTACAGTGGAAGAAATTCTCAAGTGAATCCCACTCGTATCGAACCGTTCTAGGAGCCATCATGGGATCGGCAGTTCTTGAGATCACATCTTTGTCGACGAGCGATGCAGGGCTCTATCTATGCTCGGCTGTGAATCGAGCAGGATCTAGGAATAAGACAGTCCGAGTAGTGATCAATCAGCCCATTCTCGAAGTGTATCCGAATAATTCCCACGTAGTAATCGAAGGAAATTCAATCACTCTGGAGTGTCGTGAAACTGCAGCATATTCAAATATGAGATTCACCTGGTCACGCGAAGACGAATGTGCATTCGCTTCAAATGTCCACCAATCTGATAACGGCTCTTTAACGATAACGGATATAGCAGTCTATCAAGGAGGTCGTTTCAACTGCTCTGCATCGAATGAACTCGCATCTGTTTCCGTTACAACAGAAATTGAAGTTCAAACACTCCCAGTCATCAACATTCCAGAAGTTACTGCTGGAGATATAACTAAAAAACTAGGAGATAGAGTTGAATTGATATGTGAAGCTGAGGGTCATCCCGAGCCAGATGTACAGTGGAAGAAATTCTCAAGTGAATCCCACTCGTATCGAACCGTTCTAGGAGCCAACATGGGATCGGCAGTTCTTGAGATCACGTCTTTGTCGACGAGCGATGCAGGGCTCTATCTATGCTCGGCTGTGAATCGAGCTGGATCTAGGAATAAGACAGTCCGAGTAGTGATCAATCAGCCCATTCTTGAAGTGTATCCGAATGATTCCCACGTAGTCATCGAAGGAAATTCAATCACTCTGGAGTGTCGTGAAACTGCAGGATATTTAAATATGAGATTCACCTGGTCACGCGGAGATGAATGTTCATTCGCTTCAAATGTCCACCAATCTGATAACGGCTCTTTAACGATAACGGATATAGCAGTCTATCAAGGAGGTCGTTTCAACTGCTCTGCATCGAATGAACTCGCATCTGCTTCCGTTACAACAGAAATTGAAGTTCAAACACTCCCAGTCATCAACATTCCAGAAGTTACTGCTGGAGATATAACTAAAAAACTAGGAGATAGAGTTGAATTGATATGTGAAGCTGAGGGTCATCCCGAGCCAGATGTACAGTGGAAGAAATTCTCAAGTGAATCCCATTCGTATCGAACCGTTCTGGGAGCCAACATGGGATCGGCAGTTTTTGAGATCACGTCTTTGTCGACGAGCGATGCAGGGCTCTATCTATGCTCGGCTGTGAATCGAGCAGGATCTAGGAATAAGACAGTCCGAGTAGTGATCAATCAGCCCATTCTCGAAGTGTATCCGAATGATTCCCACGTAGTCATCGAAGGAAATTCAATCACTCTGGAGTGTCGTGAAACTGCAGGATATTTAAATATGAGATTCACCTGGTCACGCGGAGATGAATGTTCATTCGCTTCAAATGTCCACCAATCTGATAACGGCTCTTTAACGATAACGGATATAGCAGTCTATCAAGGAGGTCATTTCAACTGCTCTGCATCGAATGAACTCGCATCTGCTTCCATTACAACAGAAATTGAAGTTCAAACACTCCCAGTCATCAACATTCCAGAAGTTACTGCTGGAGATATAACTAAGAAACTAGGCGATAAAGTCGAATTGATATGTGAAGCTGAGGGTCATCCCGAGCCAGATGTACAGTGGAAGAAATTCTCAAGTGAATCCCACTCGTATCGAACCGTTCTAGGAGCCATCATGGGATCGGCAGTTCTTGAGATCACATCTTTGTCGACGAGCGATGCAGGGCTCTATCTATGCTCGGCTGTGAATCGAGCAGGATCTAGGAATAAGACAGTCCGAGTAGTGATCAATCAGCCCATTCTCGAAGTGTATCCGAATAATTCCCACGTAGTAATCGAAGGAAATTCAATCACTCTGGAGTGTCGTGAAACTGCAGCATATTCAAATATGAGATTCACCTGGTCACGCGAAGACGAATGTGCATTCGCTTCAAATGTCCACCAATCTGATAACGGCTCTTTAACGATAACGGATATAGCAGTCTATCAAGGAGGTCGTTTCAACTGCTCTGCATCGAATGAACTCGCATCTGTTTCCGTTACAACAGAAATTGAAGTTCAAACACTCCCAGTCATCAACATTCCAGAAGTTACTGCTGGAGATATAACTAAAAAACTAGGAGATAGAGTTGAATTGATATGTGAAGCTGAGGGTCATCCCGAGCCAGATGTACAGTGGAAGAAATTCTCAAGTGAATCCCACTCGTATCGAACCGTTCTAGGAGCCAACATGGGATCGGCAGTTCTTGAGATCACGTCTTTGTCGACGAGCGATGCAGGGCTCTATCTATGCTCGGCTGTGAATCGAGCTGGATCTAGGAATAAGACAGTCCGAGTAGTGATCAATCAGCCCATTCTTGAAGTGTATCCGAATGATTCCCACGTAGTCATCGAAGGAAATTCAATCACTCTGGAGTGTCGTGAAACTGCAGGATATTTAAATATGAGATTCACCTGGTCACGCGGAGATGAATGTTCATTCGCTTCAAATGTCCACCAATCTGATAACGGCTCTTTAACGATAACGGATATAGCAGTCTATCAAGGAGGTCGTTTCAACTGCTCTGCATCGAATGAACTCGCATCTGCTTCCGTTACAACAGAAATTGAAGTTCAAACACTCCCAGTCATCAACATTCCAGAAGTTACTGCTGGAGATATAACTAAGAAACTAGGCGATAAAGTTGAATTGATATGTGAAGCTGAGGGTCATCCCGAGCCAGATGTACTGTGGAAGAAATTCTCAAGTGAATCCCACTCGTATCGAACCGTTCTGGGAGCCATCATGGGATCGGCAGTTCTTGAGATCACGTCTTTGTCGACGAGCGATGCAGGGCTCTATCTATGCTCGGCTGTGAATCGAGCAGGATCTAGGAATAAGACAGTCCGAGTAGTGATCAATCAGCCCATTCTCGAAGTGTATCCGAATGATTCCCACGTAGTAATCGAAGGAAATTCAATCACTCTGGAGTGTCGTGAAACTGCAGCATATTCAAATATGAGATTCACCTGGTCACGCGAAGACGAATGTTCATTCGCTTCAAATGTCCACCAATCTGATAACGGCTCTTTAACGATAACGGATATAGCAGTCCATCAAGGAGGTCGTTTCAACTGCTCTGCATCGAATGAACTCGCATTTGCTTCCGTTACAGCAGAAATTGAAGTTCAAACACTCCCAGTCATCAACATTCCAGAAGTTACTGCTGGAGATATAACTAAGAAACTAGGCGATAAAGTTGAATTGATATGTGAAGCTGAGGGTCATCCCGAGCCAGATGTACAGTGGAAGAAATTCTCAAGTGACTCCCCATCGTATCGAACCGTTGTGGGAGCCAACATGGGATCGGCAGTTTTTGAGATTACGTCTTTGTCGACGAGCGACGCAGGGCTCTATCTATGCTTGGCTGCAAATCGAGCAGGATCTAGGAATAAGACGGTAAAAGTAGTGATCAAACAGCCCATTCTCGAAGTGAATCCGACAGACCCTCAAGTAGTAACGGCAGGAAAGTCAATTACTCTGAGTTGTCATGAATCTGCAGGATACTCAAATATGAAATTTACCTGGTCACGAGAAGACAGGAGCTCATTTCCTCCGAATGTCCAGCAGTCAAATACCGGCTCTTTGACAATAACAAACATAGCAATCAATCAGGCAGGTCGTTATAAGTGCTCTGCATCGAATGGACTAGCATCTGCTTCCGTCGCAACAAAAATTGAAGTTATAACACTCCCAGTCATCAACATTCCACAAAACAGTGATGGAACTATAATTAAGAAACTAGGCGATGGAGTTGAATTGACATGTAAAGCTGAAGGTCATCCTGTGCCAAATGTGGAGTGGCAGAAATCTTCAACAGACTCTCACTCGTATCTAACCATTGAGCGAGCAACTAGGGAATCGGTGGTTCACAAGATTACGTCTTTGTCGACAAGCGACGCAGGGCTCTATCTATGCTTGGCTCTGAATCAAGCAGGATCTAGTTCTAAGACGATAAAAGTAGTGATCAAACAGCCCATTCTCGAAGTGAATCCGACAGACCCTCAAGTAGTAACGGCAGGAAAGTCAATTACTCTGAGTTGTCATGAATCTGCAGGATACTCAAATATGAAATTCACCTGGTCACGAGAAGACAGGAGCTCATTTCCTCCGAATGTCCAGCAGTCAAATACCGGCTCTTTGACAATAACAAACATAGCAATCAATCAGGCAGGTCGTTATAAGTGCTCTGCATCGAATGGACTAGCATCTGCTTCCGTCGCAACAAAAATTGAAGTTATAACACTCCCAGTCATCAACATTCCACAAAACAGTGATGGAACTATAATTAAGAAACTAGGCGATGGAGTTGAATTGACATGTAAAGCTGAAGGTCATCCTGTGCCAAATGTGGAGTGGCAGAAATCTTCAACAGACTCTCACTCGTATCTAACCATTGAGCGAGCAACTAGGGAATCGGTGGTTCACAAGATTACGTCTTTGTCGACAAGCGACGCAGGGCTCTATCTATGCTTGGCTCTGAATCAAGCAGGATCTAGTTCTAAGACGATAAAAGTAGTGATCAAACAGCCCATTCTCGAAGTGAATCCGACAGACCCTCAAGTAGTAACGGCAGGAAAGTCAATTACTCTGAGTTGTCATGAATCTGCAGGATACTCAAATATGAAATTCACCTGGTCACGAGAAGACAGGAGCTCATTTCCTCCGAATGTCCAGCAGTCAAATACCGGCTCTTTGACAATAACAAAGATAGCAATCAATCAGGCAGGTCGTTATAAGTGCTCTGCATCGAATGGATTAGCATCTGCTTCCGTCACAACAAAAATTGAAGTTATAACACTTCCAGTCATCAACATTCCACAAAACAGTGATGGAACTATAATTAAGAAACTAGGAGATAGAGTTGAATTGACATGTAAAGCTGAAGGTCATCCTGTGCCAAATGTGGAGTGGCAGAAATCTTCAACAGACTCTCACTCGTATCTAACCGTTGAGCGAGCAACTAGGGAATCGGTGGTTCACAAGATTACGTCTTTGTCGACAAGCATGGCAGGGCGCTATCGATGCTTGGCTATGAATCAAGCAGGATCTAGTTCTAAGACGGTCCAAGTAGTGATCCAACAGCCCGTTCTCGAAGTGAATCCAAAAGATCCTCAACCAATAATGGCAGGAAGTTCAATTACTCTGAGTTGTCATGAATCTGCAGGATATTCAAATATGATATTCATCTGGTCACATGAAGGCACTCGATCACTTGCTCCAAATGTCCACCAGTCAGATAACGGCGTTATGACAATAGCGGATATAGAAATCAATCAGGCAGGTCGTTATAAGTGTTTCGCATCAAATGGCAAGGCATCTGCTTCTATAACTGCAGACATTTCAGTCGATTCATCAATATCTGAAGTTAAAATAACTCACATTATCGAACTACCTTGGCATAAAATGTTTTGTCTTGGTACTGGTGGGAAATTATCCATTCAATTCACTGCCGATCCTCCCTTGCAACTTTATACAGAGGGTCAAGTCTCGAACAATGAAATAAAATTCATTCACAATATGAAGCTTCCTAGGGGCCGTAAGTTATTCTATCATAAACTGTTCCATTGAATTCTCTGCTATCTCAGTAAGCTAGAGCGGAGTGAAAGCTACAAGTTTAGCCATCAAGACCTAAAGCAGGATGAGTCAATTGTTTTCTGGTATATTCGATTATCGAATGTGCCAACAATAATTCGGCTCGTCTTTTTTCACGAATTTCACATAGAATGAGATTATAAGAATTTCCATTGCCGCTCATGTTGTTCACGAGATATCCTAGAAGTAACTCCTCTTCATCACAAAAATACTTATGAATTAATCATGACTTTACTCATTTGTAGGTACGTACTGTTGCGAAGTGCACAATAGCGAGAGGTCTCGCAAGACATGTTTACAAGTGGGAAAACTGGCTATGTTTACTCTCAATCCTAGTGGTTTGGTCGGTGAATCAATTGAGCTCGAGTGTATACCTCTTCGTGCCAAGTCTATGGAGGATGTTCATTACAAGTGGGAAAGAACAGATGGATACCCATTACCGAGGCATGCAATTGTAGGCAATTACAATCTCAAATTTCCCAAATTAGCCAAAACTGATGCCGCTACTTACACTTGCGTAAAATACTCACAGTCATCTCGCAGGAGTCTCCATGCACAAATACCTTTGACAGTTAACACCATTTAGGTTGTAAACCAACATCGTAGAAAATTCTGAAAGTGAGTTCAACTGCCATGAAAATCTTCTTTAGATATTTTGGTTATTGCACGAGGTTACGAATTTAATAGAAGATAGATCCTACAGGATAAGTCGTGTCTTCCAAGGAAGAGTGATCTCGTAGATATGGCGGCTCATCTCGTTCATTACTCGATTCGATTATTCGATAAGGTATTACACCTCGTGCAGCTTCCAAGATATTTCAGAATGTATTTTTCGAAGTGAAACTTCCTCAGGTGCGTTGTTGTGTTGGGAGTTAATGTGACATTTGTCCTAGAATATTTAGGAAGAATTAATAAATAGGATTCCATTGCTATACCCATAATACATGAATTTTAGTATCACGACTCATAAGTTTCATTTCTAGTACGTGGTCTTCTCCGCACGCTCTTCTCCATCCAAATTCCAACCAATAGAAACAAGGAATTTAACATCACGTGGTGTGCATGATATCGATCATTTTCGATCATAGCATTGCTGTTGCTGAGCATTAAACAAAAGTTCTCTCAAAAAGTTTCGATCTACATTCATTGACAGATTATCAAAATCAACGGCTATTTGAATCAAAACTTTTCCATTATCCCACGTTAATATTCAATCCAATGCTCCCATCGGTCAAAATCTGGATGAAAAAACACATCCCCGAATACTACCGGTGCTTCGAAATTAATAGGGTGTTCCCCTCAACTTTCCCTGTTCAGTAATATGTACGCGAGAGACAGATTATCGAAAGTACTGAGAAGACAATCAAACTTCAAAGGTGAACACTATTCCACTATATTCTATAATAGATGGAGAACTCCATGGTATCAAGAACTGAACATAGATAACATATTTTCACAATCAGGAATCTTAGATCCAATTACTTCAATCTCAACAAAGGCCCGGCCAGAAAGAATTTTATTGAAAGCTTACTCTGGGAATGTCGTCGAGCGAGGACATTCCCAGGAGAAAAATGAGGTGGACTGTAGGCAGTGTTCTCGAAATTCTATATAGCAATTCAATGGCGGTTTGTATGGTGGTTCTGTGACCGTAAACTGGCGGGATTCGTGCCAAGAGCTGCCTTTCAACTGCCGTTTGCGTCAAGCATACAGTGGCATCGAGAGAGTGATGACTTGGCAGATGCCTGATACCAGGTACTTACCAACACCCTGCGTTCGTACTGCTTTCCTCATAATGGCATATTCAATTGCAATAATATATTCAAGTGCAATTAATGTATTGTTCGATGTGGAAATTATGTCAATTATTCATAGTTTTTCTTGTGGATTACGTTCAATAAAGAACAAAGCGAATCGACTCATCGTTCGCGAGATATCAACTTTTTCTTGCTGGTGCCCGGATTCGATTCTGGATAATTCTGATGATTTTCTGTGCTCAATGTCCACTTGGTTCGCGCGGCTATGCTGAAATACTTGAGTGTGTATATCCTCGTTCTGGCTTATAACTGTCCATTCTCTTCCGACAATTCTTCGTGAATATATTGTATACATGATGAATGCGCTCGAACTATTTGATAAAGAAAATTCTTTTTCTATTTGATATTGAAGAATAGTCCACTAAATGAATGTCAATTATTGATGATTGAAAGCTATGAAAAAATTACAAATGAAGGAAAAAGTAACAGTATTGGAGGTGGCCTTCTAGATCTCTGCAGAAACCTAAAAGATCACCTACAATACTGATATCAAACAGGAAGTCGTATATCCACATATTGGAGAAAAGAGTAATGAAAGTGACATTCAGGGGGGAAGTAGATTTAGAAGCGGTTCTTCAAATTGGTTTTCATGATTTTTGCTTCCGAATGGGAGCTATGTAATCGTAATTTTTTTCGTTTCTCAGATTTCATCATATTATGACTGCAAATGGCTCAAAACGTCAAGAAGCGCCCTTTTTGAAAAAATGTTTGTACGTGTAAGGGTGAGTGTGTGTGTTTGTGTGTGAAAACCGATTTTCAGTTTTACTCTGAAACAAAGCTATTTAGCGATCTGAGAATTTGGCAGTATTTTTGGTATGTTTGCCTCAAGCGCTCACCAAAATTTCAGGTGAATCAGCCCAATAGTTCCTGAAAAAAATAGTCATGTCGAAAAATCGTTTCTTTACTTTTCTCCATGAAAAATGAATTCTCATCATCCACTCTCAGTGAGGAGATGCACGCTAATGAGCTGCATCTTCAGCCCCCGGAGTAGCGGGAGCTCAGATTTTTAGTTTATCCAGTATACAACTTTCAAGAAATTTCTTGTAAAAATCTTGATATCATTATACTTTAATGATTATTAAGCTAGAGTGCTCAAATTCTGTGAGTTCATACATCTGATGAGCACGAAGTTTGGTATTGAAACTTAGCGGAATCCATCCGGTAATTTCTTAGATATTAGCATAGAAAGATCACACATGTTACTGAGCAACGCATTTTTCAAAAAATACCCGATAATTCCCAAGCACCCGGGGTATCGCAATGGAAAATCCTCTCCAAAGTAAATAAACTGATAGATTAATGATGAAGTTACTTAGTTTCAGGTGAATACCGGTGCAAGACTACTCATATCATACCCTCAACGCATAGGGGATGGCGAAACGCAGAGAGAAGGAAAATATTCGGATTCATTGGAGGAAAAATTGTGTTTTTTTTTGTCTATTGTTTTAATGTATTCCAGTCCTTCGATAATTTTTTTCCCTCAATTATCTGAAGATACAAAATCATCTCCATTGTCAAAATTGAATCGACCCATTATTATTTGTGTAATCATGTAATGACGGAATAAAATGAAAAAATTCACTATACATGATAGTTTCTTGTTTTCTATGTATTCTTCCCAATCATGATGATAACCTCGAGAAGAGCGAGAGAAACTACATCTTTCATTTCCTTCTGTAGAAGAGAGATGACTGGAGAACTCTCAACTCAGCACCACCATCTTGAGAAGCCAAATTTCGCATCTCAAAGTGAAAAGCGCTAATTATCAGTTACGGAGATGACGGATTGGACTTCATTCCGGACAGGCCTAAGGGAAATTTGACATGCATATCTAAATGACAAAAAAATAGAGCGGGCTTCCCGAAAATATCCATCTAACTTCTACCCAGTGTTTTGACTCTTCGGGTCGCGAAAGTGAGTGAACCGTTATCAATAGCCAGAATAGAAATCCTCCGTGATCGTGACTGATCGCGAATTTCTTCCTTTACCATGGAATACGAAGAAGATCCTGGAGTAAACTAAAAAATCCGGAGCTCGCGTTCCCCCAATCACAATAGTATGATGTCCCCCCTTCCAAAATATCGTGGCTAGTGGTTCAATTTCACTTCTTACCGAGATATTTCATAGAAAATCATTGAAAATAGGATTTTTTTTTCTACTTCGAGGACTTTCAGGACCTAGACAAAGGAAATCAATCGATTTTGCATGAAAAAATTGAAATCCGGAGCTCGCGTTGCCCCACACTGTTAAAAATTTCCGTCTGAATTTTCCGTGCAAAATCCCGGAAATTTGTAACAAGTATCTAACCGTTGAGCGAGCAACTAGGGAATCGGTGGTTCACAAGATTACGTCTTTGTCGACAAGCATGGCAGGGCGCTATCGATGCTTGGCTATGAATCAAGCAGGATCTAGTTCTAAGACGGTCCAAGTAGTGATCCAACAGCCCGTTCTCGAAGTGAATCCAAAAGATCCTCAACCAATAATGGCAGGAAGTTCAATTACTCTGAGTTGTCATGAATCTGCAGGATACTCAAATATGCAATTCACTTGGTCACGAGATGGCAGGAGCTTATCTTCTTCGAATTTCCGCCAATCAGATACCGGCTCTTTGACAATAACAAACATAGCAATCAATCAGGAAGGTTATTATAAGTGCTCTGCATCGAATGGACTCGCATCTGCTTCCGCAGCAACAGAAATTGTAGTTATATCACCCCCAGTCATTAAAACTTTAGAAATCACAGATGGAAATACCATTCACAAACTAGGCGATAAAGTTAAATTGATATGTATAGCTGAGGGTCATCCCACGCCAACTGTGCAGTGGCAGAAATTCTCAGATCAATATCACTCGTATCGACCCGTCAAGTCAGCAACAAGGAAATCTGCCATTCATGAGATTACGTCTTTGTCGACAAGCGAGGCTGGGCGCTATCTATGCTCGGCTCTGAATCCAGCAGGATCCACTTCCAAAACGGCCCAAGTAGTGATCACACCACCCGTTCTCGAAGTGGATCCGAAAGCTCTCCGGGATATTAAACCAGGTAGTTCAATTACACTCAAGTGTCGTGAGACTGTAGGATATTCAAATATGAAATTCTCCTGGTCACGAGAAGACAACAGTCGACTACCTACAAATGTAGATCAATCAAAAAGCGGCTCTTTGACCATAAATAACATCGCAATCAATCAGGGAGGTCGTTATAAGTGTTCCGCATCAAACGGAAAAGCATCCGCCTCTGCAACTGCCGATATTGCAGTTGACTCATCAATATCCACCGTTAGCATAACTCACAAAATCATCAGTAATTGGCATTATATGTATTGTAATGTTATTGGTGGGGAGTTATCCTATGAATGGACTGCCAATTCTGAGTGGGACAACGCAATCGAGATACGCAATGGACATCTAATTCTCCTCACCACGAACCCACCTCAACAGGACCGTAAGTATATCCAGCATAAACTGCTTCATTGAATCTTTTCGGTATCTTGGAAAGCTGGAGCGGAATGGAAGCTTTCAGTTCAGCAATTTCGAAATAAAACAAGATGAGTCAATAGTTTCCTGGGATATTCGATGAATAAATGTGCCATAAGTGATTTGACTCGTTTTGTTTCACGTATTCCTTATAGAATTATATCATCAGAATTTCCATGGTTGCTCAGGTAGCTCACAAGATTCTCAATAAAAAAATCCCTCTCTATCACAAAAATACTCATAAATTAATCATGATATTACTCATTTCCAGGTCAGTACTGTTGCAAAGTGTCCAATACCATAAAGACTCGTAAGAAATGTTTGCGAGTTGATGGCTTCATTCTGTATAGTGACCATCCTAGTGGCACTGTCGGTGAATTAGTTGAGCTCGAGTGTTTACCCTATCGTTTCGAACAATACAGTTTCCGTATTGAGTGGAGAAGAACAGATGGATTACCATTACGGAGTAATGCAGTTACAGACGGTTATTCTCTCAAGTTTCCCAAAGTAGCCGAAATAGATGCTGCTACTTACGCCTGTGTAGGAACCTATAGATTATTTGGTAGACTTCGAACGTTCAATATAGAAATACCTCTGACAGTTAACGACATGTAGGTTGTGAAGCGACAAACGTAAATAATTTCAAACGTGAGTTCAACTATCATAGAAATTCTCATTAGATATCTCGGTTATTGCACGAGATTATGTACTCAATGGGAGATGATCCTGCAGGATAAGTGGACTCTTCCAAAGAAAACTGATCTCGAAGATAAGGCGGCTTGTCTCGTTCATTACTTTATTAGATTATTCGATAAGTTATGACAACTCATGCAGCTTCCGAGATATCTCAGAGCTTATCTTCTCCATCCTCATTTTGACCAATAGGATGGTGGAGTTTGACATCACGGCGTGTGTATGATATTGATCATTTTCGATGATACATTGATTGCTGCTGAGCAGCAAACAGAAGTTTTCTCAACTAACCAACTCACATGCATTGACAGATCATCAAAAATAAGGGCCATTTAAAGCGAAACTCCTTCAGTATCCCACGATAATGTCAAATCTCTTTCCCGCATCGGTCAAAATCTGGAGGAAAAAATAATTTCCCAAATAGCATGCGTGCTTGGGAATTCATCGGATATTGCCCTCAAGTTCTTCTATTCAGCTATATGTGCGTGAAATACAGATCATCACAATTACTGAGATGACAATCAAACTTCAAAGCTGAACACTATTTCATTAAATTGTGTAGTGGATGAAGAACTTTCTGTTATCATGGGCTAAACATAGATAGGTCACCATTTGCCACAATCACGAAGCTCAGATCCAATTACTCTATTCTCAATGAATGCCTGACCGGAAAAAATCTAATTCGAGGTACACTCTCAGAAAACCATCGAGTGGATACATTCCCAGGAGAAAAATTAGACGAGCTGCAAGTAATAATGGTAGGTCGTATAGCGGTTTTGTAACCGCAAACTAGCGGGATTCGCGCCAAAAGCCACTTCTCAACTGACATGAATAAATCGTATGTATAATAAATGCACGTGAACTATTTGATGAAAAAAAATCATTTCTATATCCGAAACGGGAGAACAGCCCACTGAATGATTATAATTGTTGTCAATTGAAATCTCTGAAAAATGAGTAATTGGAGCAATATTAGGAAGGGGAGTAGATTTCGGAGCAGTTCTCTTGAAATCATTTTCATCATTTTTTTGTTCAAAGAAGGCATGGATTTCATCCGTTATATCTCCGAGTATATTTCGTACATTGAATGACAATCAGATATTGTGAATTTCGCATAGAATTTCCACAGAAACTGCATGAGATGTATGCTGCTCTCCATCGGAAGTCACTTTCAGTCGTTGCTATTTGCGTTCATTGTGGAGGCCTTCAACTTCATCTCAAATCGATAGGGTTCCGAACCTACTTCAAGAACAGATTTCTCTTCTACACGAATCTAATTTCCCTCAAAAAAATAGAAACGTGAATTTTTTTCAGATCTTTATCTCATAACTCTTTGTACAAAAGAAAAAACAGTTCTGACACTGATATTATTCCCAATTCAGAATCATATAGAAGAAAAAACATGTTTTTGGAGTCATTTCAGAATTCGATTGATTTCAGATAAAATCTGGGGCCTTCAGTATGTACGCAGATAGCCACGACTGATGATGACTTTCAATGAAGTATCCAGTCTATTTTCGAGGACATGTTATGACAGCTTCACACTATGTCGTTCAATATATGTAGAAAATATCCTGAAAGATCCAACGAAGCAAATGCATTCCTTTTTTGTACAAGAAAATCATGAGGATTATTAATCATGAAAAAAAACTATTCCTAAAATTATTTCCCCCCCCCCCCCCCCTCAAATCTCATACCAGGATGATTAATTGATTAAAAACGGTATCAACGCTCTTTGCATTAATCGAACGAGAATTCCATAGTAGAGGAGGATTATTGTTATTAATCTATAACTGAAGTTTTCCAAACCAATTATTCTTTAATGGAAGAAATAGAATTCCGAAATTCTTAGTCATTATTGCCATCATAGTATCGAATTTGTTTTCCTACCAATAAATTATTTTGAGACGAATGGAATCAATACAAGCAATCAGGGGGAAAATTCGAAAATTCCAATTACTAACAGAACAACTGATCAATGCCTTGGTAACGAGTTAGGACGAAGAAGATGCCAAGATTATGGGAAAGCAACCGAACTTACGCCTCTTCCACTCTAGAACGAACTGATATGTAGAGAAGTCTTTTGAATGCCCGTCTCCAGACGAGAGAGCCGTGTTTCTACGAAGAAAATGAAGAGTAGATCACAGGCAGTTCAGCAGCAGTTGACATGATGGATCGGAAAAAGGGCAGCATAACAACCGTAGCAAATCAGATCCATTTTGGCAGCTTAAGCACAGTTTTTCGATAAGTTCATCAGTGAGCTACCAGATGGGCGTTTCTTGTGGTCCACTTTTGTGATGTCATCTTCCTACTCGTACATGCGATCATGAATCTGCCTTGCTATGGTTTCTATGCCAGGCTTCTTCCAATGAACCAACTGATCTGCCTCTGAATTGCCTATAATCCGCCCGTCAAAATGTGAAGCTCTCACCTGCAACCAGAGATGGGTCAGTTCCCAGCTGCTTTTTCGACGATTTGCGTCCAATCTGTGTAGAAAATGCTCATCACCCGCCTTAATTTTTCTCTCGGGTTATCGCATTTCTTTTGGTGCTGTTCCGAATATAAGAACCAGCTCACTACTCTTATAAAAAGTCCCAAACAGTTAGGCATAGTTCCATGTAATATCCAAAAACTATTGAACAAGCCTACGACTAGAATAGCATATAGCATTTGGAATTTCGTTGGAAATACCAAAAAAGCTATCTAAAAGATAATCCAAATTCGAACCTTAGTACCATAGCCATCTTCTAAATACAGAAGACAACGTCATTCCCGACCTTTCATAACCAAGGAAGTTCCAGAAATGCCCAGTGGAGGGCTAAAAACCAGATGACCTAATGGTCAGAACTATGAAAAAGAAGAACAAGAGTTTATATTGGATCTATTGGCTGTATAGCTTGAGACTAAAGGCCAGCCACTGTTGATTCGTGGCACAAAAAAAAAGAAAAAGAAGAAGAGTTTATATTGGCTGTATAGTCAGAAGACTGAAGGCCAGCTGTGTTTGCACAGCACAAAAAAAAGGATAAGCAATATGTATGCTCAGTTTGGCATGAGATCCCTCGCGCAAGGGCTTGGGTTTCTGGCTGCCAATCTTCACGCACATGCTGCTGAGCAACGTAACTTTTGAAGAAATACCCGATAATTTCCAAGCACTCGGGGTATCACAAGGGAGAATCCTCTCCAAATCAAATAAACTTAGGGATTAATGATCGAATTACTTAGTTTCAGATGAATACCGGTGCAAAACTACTCATATCATCCCTCCGACGCATATACACTGGCGAAATGCAGAGAGAAGAAAAATAATCAAATTTATTGGAGCAAAAATTGTTCTTTTTTGTCTATCGTTTTAATGTATTCCGGTCCTTCGATAATTTTCGTTCCTCAATGATCTGAAGATATGAATCATCTTGATTGTCGGAATTGAAACTCCCCATTTTGACTTGTGTCATCATGTAATGACGGAATAAAATGAAAAAATTCTTTATGAATAATAGTTTTGTGTTTTCTATGTATTTTTCCCAGTCATGATGATAACGTCGAGAAGAGCGAGAAAAACTACATCATCCATTTCCTTCTATAGAGGAGAGATGACTGGAAAATTCCCAATTGAGCACCACCATCTTAAAAAGCCAAATTTCGCACCTCAAAAGGAAAAGCCCCAATTATCAGTTACGGAGATAACGGATTGGACTTCATTCCGGACAGGTCTTAACGAAATTTTACATGTATATCCAAGGGTCAGTTCCTGGGAGTAAAATTTGCGTTAACTTTGGTTTAGCTTAACATTGGTTCAGCTTAAACCATGATTAGTGTAACTCTGGATCAACAAGAAAAATGGAGGAACAACAGTGATAGGGTAGATGTACTGTTCGTGGCCACTGTAAGAGATTCCATGACTTTCATTGATAATCAAATACAGTTAAACACAATATTTGATGGGAAAAAATGAATAAATTAAATCATCAGTATATTAATAATCAAATTATCATAAATATAAATTTTTTGATTCTTTTTTGCCATAACGAGAAATTAAATTGTTTCATAATACCTCTTTTCCCAGTTTTGGCCATAGGAGCACTATTTGTAGCCATCGTTTGTCCTATTTTTGACCATATTCAATAGATTTTTGGGGGAAAGGAAGTACAATAAATAATTAATCGATCAACAGTCAATATTTATTCATTATTAATATAGTTAAGCAGTATATTATAAGTCTGTTCTATTTATAATTATGTTTCACTTATTCCTTTTTTTTGGAGGAGTACACAGACTTTTTCACAGCTAATTTTTTTTTGACTCTTTCTTCCAATTTCTCTTGCTTCAGTTTTTTATTTCTCTCAATTCTTTCTTCTCTTTCTATTTTTTCAGTCTTTTTTCTTCTTTCTTATCACTTTTCTCTTTCTCTTTAGCTTCCATCACCTCAATCCACTCATCAGCCGTTATTACTCGAAGGTAAATGCTCAATTTGACGTTTTCGTTTTGTGACTTTTTTCTTGGGCCACATAACAATGTCGTTGAAAACTTCATCGAGTGACTTCCGACGCATTGTTATGGTATCAAAATTAAAAACATTCTCTGTATTAACATTATCAACTAGAGGTTCTGCTATCACTTCAAGAATAACGGATGATTGAGTGGTTTCGTCATCGATTGGAGTAACTACTCCATCAGTGCTTAGGTTTTCATTATTATCGGCTAGAACAGGGCATTCAATCAGAAAAGGTATTTCGCAGGGAGAATTTCGATCAGGATTATGAGACTCGAGGGGTTCCAAATGTTCTTCGACTAAAAAGCAGACAAAAAATCAAATGAAAATCAAAACATGATCCAAAATTTCATAGACAATCCAAGAATGTTAACTGAAAGAAAGTGAATACTCAATGGCCATTTTTTAATTATATTTTCATCATTAATACTCACGTTCACGTTCAACGTTGGGTGTAAAAAACTCAGGGAAAGAAAACTCAATATTGTTATCATCAGAACATGAAGGAGTAGGATTTTCAGGCGTTGTTGGAAGAGGAAGTGATGATGATGATTCATTGCCAAGATGTACGTCGTCTTCAACAGTTTTAGTCCACAAATCGTACAGTGTCTCGTACTTGTCATCAGTTTCCCAACCAATGCCTGTAGCCCTTGCATTTTTGAAACGTTCCAATAGTTCAGCATTTATTTTGCTTTCAAAATATTCTCGATGAGTCAAGACTTGAGTAGGTTTTTGCAAATTGGATCCATTGGTTGTGCTTTGACAGTCTTGATCTCTTGTTTCAATACACTTCGTGTAGTTCACGCCTCTGGCATCAAATGGGAATACACCACATGCCTTGAATCCATTTTTTATGACGTCTGTAGAATCTGCTTCAGTTATCAGTTTGCACAAGAAAGACGGAACATTGTGTTTTTGAACATCTGCACCATTATTCTGTATGCGCCAATTTCAAATCAGAGTTTTCCATCTTTGTTTCAGAGGGAAAAAGGAAGATACATCCAGTGCTTGTAAAATGTGTGTTGAATGAGGCGGGAAACAGCACAGAATTATTTGTTTTTCCTTGCAAAATTTACTGAGATGAATGGTCATATGAGAGACATGACCATCTAGAAATACTACAACTGGTAGATCAATAGGGAAAGTGCATAATTTTTTTTTCTTCATATTTTTCCGTCCCAAGTCCTTGGGAATAATTACTGGAGTGTGTTTGTAAAAAAAAAAATTATTCCGAAAATGTTTATACTTATGAAATATTTAATTGAAAAATGAGTAATTTTGTAAGTTATTCCACCGGAAGTGACGACGAAATGTTGCCTTACCAGCTTCAAGGTTCTTACACCCGTAGTGCTGCACATCAACTCATCGGTGGATCGCATCTAAGAGTGAGGCTGATGAGGTTATGGTTATTTGTTTACATTGCATCGGTTATTTTTATAGTTTTCTGAAAATGTTACAAATACTGCATGATTGTGAGGAAGTTTTCACTCAAAATCTACTATCTGTTGTAGAGAATCATCAATTTATTAGTTTCGAAATTCGACATGTGACGACCGTCACTTGTAGAATCTCACGAGAGGTGGCGTATATTACGGTGTGGTTAACATTTTGTCGTCATTTCCGGTACCTTTGTTCTAAAAAATTATCAAATTTTAATAATTTTCTATAAATTATCTGTAGTGTTATTCTCCATTATATGTTTGGATTCGTCATCCAGAGTATTTAATCTTTAAAAAAAAATTAAAAAAAAAAATGTCCAAGTTCCCTATCCCTCTCTCTTGGAGAAATGGGTGAAAAACATTGGCAAAATATTCCAAAAATGTTTCACTTGTCATCCACCCACTCTCTGATTTTCCTATCCCCCAATCTTTTGGAGCAGAGTCAACACAAATCTTAGGTAGTTGCTCATGTTTGAAAATTGTCAGCGGTGGTGCAAATTCTCCAGCAGCATCAACAGTAAATAGTGTAGTAACATTTTCATTGTCATTCCCAGCTACATCATATACAGCTCTCCCTCTTTCTGCCAAGACGAGGCCACCCTTTGGTGGAAGATACATCGCTGTTTCATCCATATTAAAAACACGTCGAGGTTCTTCGAGGATCCCCACATTTTTGCCAAGTTCTTCTCTCACATGGGAGAACTAAGAACGTATGCCATTTTCAGTTACGATTGCCCGAGCCTTACACAGATGTTCAGCTCTCTTCTGTCCTACAGGTGGATGACGTTTGAGGAAACCTTCGAACCATTTTCTCCTCGGAACATTATTTTTCAAAGGATTAGATAAAGCCTCTGCTTCAACTAATTGCTTCACAGAATGTATTAACCCTCTAACGCTGAAGTCGGACTAACTCGTACCAGCGGCGCTAGAGTGGGGATAGCCAATTGCGTGCACTCTCAGTCCCCACTACCTCAGTTTACGAGACTCAGGCCCGGTCATGCCTGTGATACACACGTCTAATGGGTTCCCTCAGTGTCCCTTCCATTATCATTCAAATAGCCTTGAATTATCTTTTTTTTTCAAATATTTCTAATGATGTAGAATAAAAAATTACAGGAAGTGGAACATAGAAACTCAAAATTATTGACTATCAATAACATACCCGATAAAATTAAAAAAAAAACAGTAACCTCATAGTAGGTACGGTATTGCTCGCCAGAGCTCACGGATACACACTAACGCAGATATGCGCCGCCTGCTCAGCAGGCCGCAAAGTGGGGGAATCGCCCATAAGCGTTAAAGGGTTAAGAACTCCTTATTAATAGGGAAACCCATTCTACTAGTTCCCAGTAGCCATTCCTCCAATTTATCTTCAATGCTGCGACCAAGTACAGACTCAGGACCAACTCGACCTGAAGTTGGTGGTGCTTTTCCCCGGATTTTATTGCGTAACGTAGTTCTAGGGATTTTGTATAATTTACAGTACTTACGTTCCGAAATTCACTGTCAGTACTGGTCAGTACTGAAAATCTATAGTTTCAGTGACAGAAACTGTACATTCTCAGTACTGTCAGTAAATTTCGGATCACGCCCTAGCTGTTGCGATAGCAGTCCCGCTTTCAATCAAATCCATGGCATTTTTTAAATCTACATCTGAGTACTCGAAAAATATCCTTTTAGATGTTTGTTTCCTAATTGCAGCATTTATTGATTTAGGATTTTTCTTCACAACCTTCTTTCTTCTTTTGGAGGGCATTTTGACCTATAAAATATGAGTAAATGAAGGTTCAGTGACCCAACATATCATCTTGAATTAATTCTAATGAATTAACACGTTCCAAATTACTTATTAATCATTGATAACAATCGTACGAACAGTGTGATGGAAGAATAAATAAAACTGATGACCAGAACTGGATGTCCTGTGCACTGTTTGTGGCCACGGTATGGCCAAAAATAGTGCTTGTACGTTTTCGTTGTGCCAGTTGTAGCCATGGGTTATTTTATTCATATTTCAGGTTATATTTGTGAATTGACATTTTTTTTATGAATTATCAAGTTATCTCACTAGCATATCAGTCAATAATGATAAGAATATAGTGATTGCTAATTAATATTACTGACTTACTTACCAGTGTTTTTTCACAGATTCTTACTAGAGATAATTAACCGTTATTGTGATACAGCACGCATCGAGATATTTTTTTTTAAATCACCGGGATGAACCTTTGAACGAGTAGGGAAAAGTATTCACAATGTTGCCAACATATCTTCAAGCCCTAGGAATATACTATATAATGCTACGGTCACACTGGAATGCTTAATATATGAATATCAATCTCAGACTGGCCATTACTAGTGCAGGGTATGGGCCCTTAATATCTCGACTGAAACATCTCTACCAAAATGTTTCAATCAAAAATATCTCGTGACCAAAATATCTCAATCAAAAATATCTCGGGATCAAAACATCTCATCGCTGAGAGCTCACTGTTGACAGTGAGGTTTGAATGTTTTCGTTGTGGTAAGGCTGAGCTAAGAAAAGAAATCTGAACCAGCTTCAAATAGCAGAGAGCATGCTTCAAGTAGCGCCTAGAGAAAATCAGAAGACGGCAGTAACGACATCGAACGGCTGCCTAAAAAGCTGTCCCCTACGCATTGCATCCTGGGAGCGTCGGAACCTCAAAGGTTGCCAATACCTTCTTTTATCATACCTTACGTTGTGGTACCACTGATCCCGCCATCTTTCTTTTCCAAACGAGAGTTACGCTAACTGTGGTTCACGTTAAACCAGAGCTACGCTGACCCGCAGTTAGCGCTAATTCCACTCCCGGGAACTGGGCCTAAATGACAACAAAAATAGTGCGGGCTCTCCGAGAATTTCCATCAAACTTCTACCAAGTATTGTGGTTCTTCGGCTCGTGAAAGTGAGCTAACCGTTATCAGCTGTCAGAATAGAAATCCTGCATGACCATGACTGATTGCGAATTTTTTCCTTTATCATGGATTACGAAGGAGAACCTACAGAAAACTAGAATATCCGTATCTTAATAGTCCGTTGAAAATATAGAAATGAGACGTTGCTGCTAGGATTGGTAATTGAAGAACACGATGACGCGTTAAACGCGTTTGAAGCGAGCAGTTGTGCTCGTTGAAGTTTAGTATGAGTTAATGGGAGAGACGGTTGAAGTCCAAGTATAGACGGCTCAAATTTCACATTATTAGTTCTTTATTTCTCTAGTAAAGTAGTTTTGAAAAATTACCCAAGACAGATTGGTGGAAACTGATCACTCGATTCTGGTTACTGGGAGTATTCAATCGATAGGAAACAAAGGTAAATAGGAGTAAATGAAAGGAATAGCAACTCACTTTTGATGAAAATAAGGTGAAAAGCTAGAGTGAATTCATCAAAAATACTGGATTATTTTATTTCCAACAAGTTAAAAATTATGCAATGCATGATTTTATTACCCTTTAATTCTTTTATTCCTTCGTATGTTACAGGGTGTATGAATAATTTGGATTCACGAATTATTCGTATCGAATAGCATATTAATATTCAATTCAAAACTGGAATCCAATAATTCGAACATTTCGGATTATTCGAGAAATTTCGAACCAAAATTTCAAACAAATTTGAGACAATCGAAGAAAATAATGGCCACTGATTTCCACCCGAGAATTTGCCGAGCTTTTTCTCAGTAGAATAGTTGTAAAATTCAGTTTCAAACTGCTTCGTTGGGATATACATTCTACCCTCTACTCCCCCACGCTTTCCCCTATAACGAGAGTTGAGGCAGCATGGAATAATGCTATTAATGGAAGCGGAATTAGAGGGGGAGGAAATGAAGAAAATATTTTCTCTCCATTCATCAATTCTCGCTTGAGTCTTCCACTTCTCCCTTTTGTTATGTTTTATGAAACCTGGGTGGAATGAAGGAACAACTTTTATTCGAAGCATAGGACTGTCTGAAAAAATTCGTGACGATGCTTCAGCATAACTCAGTTTCCGAGATATTAAGGTATATTGGGCACAAGGCGATTTTCGACAGAAAGTCCTGAAATTCATACAGGGTGTAGATAAATAGTCAACTGACATGTGTGAATGTTTTCAGAATTTTCTTGAGTTTAGTACTTGAGTTTGACGGACTTGAAAATGAGCGAGAATATACAGAGGTATAGAGACTACGCGAAAAAAATCATACAATCCCCTACCATATTCCATATAACTAATGAACGGCTCGAAGAAAATCTCTCAAAAAAACTGCACAATACAACTCACTATTATCAAGCTCTGCAAGAAATTTCAAGATTATCTTGAGTTTAGTATCAAACATTTATTGAATTAAAGTTTGAGTGAAAATGGTACCCAGATAGGAATAGACCACTGGTCCAGGCCTGGTCCAAGCTCGTCCCAAGCCCAGTCAAGCTTAGCCAAGGCTTCGTAACCAGGCCCGGTCCAAGCTTGGTGAAACCTCAGAATGTAACATTGGACCAGGGCTGGGATACCAAGCCACGACAAGTGTTGGGATTCAGCCTTGGACCAAGATACATTTCACGGAAATGCCAAGCTTCAACCAATATTCATTTAATATTCACCTAAAATATTTAAACAATGTTGACTCATCGATAATGATTCGATTAGCCTTTTACGAGATAAATCACTTTAAATAATATTGAAAAAAGAAAAGGCTATGGAAAAAAAATTACCCTGGCTAGGATTCGAACCCAGCACCATCGATTCTCAAAAATTTCAATAACAAGCAGAGGCGTTATATCCTGTGCATTATTTGCAAACCCCACTCCCTATGCGACATTTAATATTTTGCCAATTCAATTGGTAAAATGCTTCCGAATGAAATTTAATACGGTATTCATGGAATTACTATTTATATCTCTCATTATTCCCAATGCAGTAACGAAATATGATCTTCTCAACAAATATGTACTTATGAGGACAAATTCAATGATGGTTTGATCTTTGGTGAACTTTATTTATTCATTGTTTCCACAAAAAAAAACCATCAATTTTTCAATCATAAATGGATGATCGCACGACAAATCTGAAAAATTGAAGTTCAGGTTCCAAATAGGATTTCTATTCTTTCCGATTGTCATCATTGTGTAAAAAAAAATTGTCTCCTTTCGAATGGTGAAATAAAAAATAGTAGTGTTCCTAGGGAGGAAGCTAAGAAAAACCGTGATTTTTGAAAAAAATAAGTTATCGAAAACTCTTACAAGAGACTGCCTCTGAAGAATCTAAAATTCTCACCATTTGTGGGGCTCATTGAGATGAATCTTTCAAGCTGAACTTGGGCGAAATCGCTCCAGTAGTTTTCGAGATATAACCTCTTTTCATAAAATGGTGTTTGTGCAATATCTCAGAAACTACCGGACCGATTTCGCCCAATTTCAATACCAAACTTTTCGTTCATTAGATGCACAAACCCACGAAATTTCGAGTCTCTAACTCAAATAGTTTTTGAGCTATCGTGTATACAAAATTCAGGATAAAAAACACTGTAATTGAAATTATCCGCAAACGAAAAATCGCAGCAAAATTTACCCCGAGTGAAAATTGTGTGTTCAAATGAGATGAATTTCATCACTGAGAATGGGGGCTGTGAATCAATTTTTCGCGGAGAAAAATCGAAAAAACGATTTTACGAAAATTTGATTTTTCTCGAAAAGTACTCAACCGATTTCGCTCAAATTTCACGGAGAGCAATTTGCATGGGGAGAGAAAGTACTGTTGAATTTTCAGGTCACCAAGTATTACCGTTCCGGAGCAATGTGCTGATATCTGTCACACAAACACACACACACACACACACACACATACATACAGACATTTTTTAAAAATGTCATTTCTTGACGTTTTGGAACATTCTGAGTCATATTCCGATGAAATCTCGAGATCGAAAAAAATCGCGTTCACAATGCTTCCATTCGGAAGCAAAAAAGCTCATTTCATTGTTAATTATTCTCGATCCGGGTGGTATAGATGGGGCATTCCATGCCAACTCATCCTAACAATTGCCTTTGCATCTCCGATTTGGCTGAAACCTGGGCATCTTTTTGTACCCTTCAAAAGAGGTTTCTGTGATTCTTTTCGAATTTTTTTATCCAGCCACTACGAAGATATGGATTTTTTAAATTTCGGTTTTTTTTTCGAAATAGCCGTAACTTTATGAAAAATTGTCCAATATCCGTCTTCGTTTTTTTTTTAAATCCGTGTTTTTTGATGAATTTTCTGAAAATTTCATGCAAAAAATTAGTCATGATCATTCTGATCAGTTTTCATTTACTTCAAAGTTGAAACATGAATTTTGAGACTGTTCGTATCCTTCGATTTTTTTTTTTTTAATTCTCACGAATACTACTCCTAAAAACACAAATGTTAAGCCTAGTGCGGTAATGGGATAATGATGGGATATAATATTTTTTGAATTTTAAAAACAATGAATTCCTTTTTTTTGTGTTTTTTCACTGTTAACGTATTGAAAAAAGCTCATACATGAAAATAATTTACAGTTGAAGTAAAACTTCAGATTTTCGGGGTAAATTGTATCAAGAAAAAATTGTAGGTTCTCGGATACGATCTCGGGTGAGAATCAAAGCTCACAACCTTATCTACTTTCCGAGCACCTCCAATTTTATTTCGGAAATTGGTGCACTTTAATTAATTCAATTCATTTAATTCTTCAAGCTGATTGATTTATTTAATAATTTAATTTTCATCTTTACGCGATAATATGAGATTTCAACTACTATAACCTGAGTAGGTTAGACGTTTGAATACTCAGGCATTCTAAACCTTCCCTTCATTTAAGTTCTGATGAATTTCTCATAAACGAACGCCTATATATGACCGAAATTGCCGCAAAAAGTGATGTCACGAAATCATCAAAATAATCTATACACGGTCGGTAGAATCAAAACACCGTGATATTCAAGTACTGCCGATTATGAAAGAGCAGCAGAAAGTTTGAATGTACGTTATTCTCGAGCTGAAACGATCACAGGTACACAAAAGTATCATTGCGTTGTACCAAAAACAGATGGATCTCTCACAATGAAATTGATTTCATGTTCAATTACAACATACTCTTGTAAAATATTTAAACGTGAAAAAAAATAAAAAAATTTTTAGGTTATTGATACAATTTACCCAGAAAATCTGAAGTTTCACTTTAACTGTAAATTATTTTCATGTATGAGCTTTTTTCAATACATTAACAATGAAAAAACACAAAGAAAAGGAATTCATTGTTTTCAAAATTAAAAAAAATTTATATCCCATCATTATCCCATTACCGAACTAAGCTTAAAATTTGTGTTTTTAGGATTAGTATTCGTGAGAATTTTTTTTTTTAAATCGAAGGATACAAACCGTCTTAAAATTCATGTTTTAACTTTGAAATAAATGAAAACTGATCAGAATGATCAGGAATAATTTTTTGCATGAAATTTTTAGACAATTCATCAAAAGACACGAATTTAAAAAAAAAGAAGACCCATATTGGACAATTTTTTATAAAGTTACGGCTATTTCAAAAAAAAAAACCGAAATTTAAAAAAATTCATATCTCCGAAGTGGCTGAATAAAAAAATTCGAAGAAAACACAGAAACCTCTTTCGAAGGGTACAAAAAGATGCCTAAGTTCCAGCCAAATCGGAGATGTAAAGGCCATGCTTTTTTTTATTTAGGATAACCACCAACGGCTCGAAAGATTTCGCTTTTTTTCAATCTTTTTCCTCTGTCCGTGGCCGGCTTAAAAAAACCATGCGCATGCGCACAGTACCTAGCTACGAATCACGTGGTCATTGGCGCGTAAGTTGTGTGCTGTGCGCATGGTTTTTCTGACCTAGCGGCGGACGGAAGAAAAAGATTTAAAAAAAGCGATATCTTCCGAACCGTTGGCTGTTATATCCTGAAAATTCCGAGGAAAATCAGAAACAGTTCAATCTATAACTTATATATTTTTTTCCAATTTTTCAATTGTTGACAAAAACGCCTGGCAGCCATTTTTTGATTTATTTTATTTATAACAAATGAAAAAATTGCTTTTTACAAATAAATTTTTTTCTTGTTGTACTTGTACGTTCTGTGGCAATAAAGAAGTATTCTTGCATTTTCTTCGTGAAACTAATATTTGACAAGATACACTGAGAAAACGATTCGTTTGGCTGCAACGAGCCTCGTTAACTATTAACTAATATTAGTTGGGGTGGTAATCAAACTGATATTCGTTAATATTTAACGAATGGCTAGTTTAGGGGGTTTCTGTTGAGACAAATGGACCCTTAGTTAATAGTTAACGAATGATGCGTTGTCTCAAGAGAAGAGTCAGTTGACTGAAATTTAGATTTATTTATAATCAACAGAGCTATGAACTGCGAGAAATTAATATTAAGGGGAGACGTCAGGTCTCTACGGGGTGAGGTGTGAGGGGCAAAAGATCAAGTGATCCGACAGCTATTGCCAATCTAAGATAAATAAAATATTCTCACATATTTTAACATTTCGGCTGGGTTCAACTCGAAAAAATATTCATAAATATCAATTACTATTCTCCCTGAATCTAAATTTCGTTATTTTATTTTTTTCTTCACTTTCAAATTTTCTTTAATTAATTATCGAGAGACGACTCTGAATGAAATAAATTGGTACCATAACTATCCATGAGGAGATGGTTTCATTGGCTGAGCACGCTGCCGTCATAACCTCTAAAAGTGACATGCAAAAATTCAAGTACTGAGAGTACTAAACAAAAACCAAAAGTATCAGTTGCCCAAGGCACATTTTATATTTTTTATTTACCTATTGATATTTTTACTATGATTTAGAAATGAAAAAAACAGTTTCCATCGTAAATTAAAAAAAAAATGAAGAATTACCTAAATTAATTTTGACTATTTTCAAAAATGCGCGCGCGTTTTGCGCTCAGCAGTTTTACAAATGGCTCCACTCTCGATTGAAAAATTCAGTTGTTTCAGCAGTTTTTTCAATATTATAAAAAAACGGCTTAAGGAAAATCTGTAAAACTTCCCACATAAATTCTTTCAGTGGAATTGAAGTGACCTAAAAATAATTCATAATTTTTTTAGGACGTGTGAAACGCATGGGTGTGTTCGAAAGTGTCAGGCCATAAACTACCGGGTTGTGGATTTTTTTTTTAATTAATTTTTTATAATATAATGGCTTGAAGGAAAATTCTCATAGTTTTTCAATACTCCCTAAATACTCCAAAGTTGATGAAGAAAAAAAAAAGTACACTTTTAGGAAACTGATTTTACTGACGTCTCCCCTTAATAGAAAATATATCGTTGCCTTAGAAACAAAAGGGCATAAGTGCTATGCTTATACACAGGACTTACACTTCTCTGACTCTAAGGCGACAATATTATTTATATTAATATATTTATGTGTTAATATTATTCATATTAATTATATTATCATTCGAAATTGATATTTTTTAACAAAATTTGTCTAGATCAAATCTCAAAAAAAAAATAGGTTAGGTGGCGCCTGACGTCTCAACTGCGTATTAGTTAATAGTTAACTAATGCGCTGGGGAGAGATTCCGCGCGTTATAAGCAGTATCCAATTAGCCTTTTTTTTTTAATTTTGAATTATTTATAATTGCACTTACTAAAACGTTAGTATTTCGTTCGCGAGTGATTGTAGTGCTGTTAAAATCGTTTAAGAGTTAATTGGTTAATTGTAATTAAATAAAATATAACACAAAGCTAACGCTTTTACGTTATAACGCAGTACCTTATAACGCGCGGAATCTCTCCCCTGTTGGGTCAACCGGCTCATGTATTTGAGGACACATAATATTCGCTGAATATGCTAAAATACGATTTTGGTACAAACGGGTGAAGTTTTCCAGTTCAACTCAATCCGTGAGTTAACTGTTAACGACTCGTTCTCTCAGTGTGTGAGAATTCAAAGCTGGAGTGAAATAGACATTTTCACTGTTTGTTAGAAATTTCGAAGTCATAAATTTTAAGAAAAAAAAATTTCTTTTTGTTCCCATGAGAAATGACTTCTCTAAGCCATTCGAACAACACATCCAAGAATGAACAAAATCGAGAAAAAAAAGTTTGAAAAGTGTTCGAAATATCGTAAAATGCCTCATAATCTCATTACAAACGTCGACTACGAGAAGAGCTGACGCTTCATGTTCTGATAGATCTGATCAGATTTGATTCTATCAAATTACAGATCTGTAGAGATCCCAATATATATAATTGTATTTAATGCAGATTTGGACCATTCCGTTGTAGGTCTCTCAGATCTCAGCGAATCTGATCAGCTCTACTAGCATATCTGCCTACATTTCTACAAATATGATTGCAGATCTAATTATATCTCATTCTATCTATTTAGATGAAATTAGATTTAATCAAATCATATTATATGAAAAAAGAAGTTTCCCAAGCAATTATGCTTGAGCATCGTCATGATTTCTACCGACACTCCTCTGTTTTGAATAAGAGTTCCCCGTCCATCTCACACAGGCTCCATTATTACAAAAAATCGATGGATAAAGAAAAAAAAAATTGTTTTCCTTTCAAATTTGAATGATTTTCATTTTTATATTTTGTGAGTTTGAAAGTTATTCACACACGTCTACACTTACACGGTACATTATATCCCAAATGACGCTGTGATAAGAAAAAATGGTGGACTTTTCTAGAAGGGATATATTTCTGATTTATGATATTTGACAAAACGAAACTGGAGGGGAGAATCCCGAATGAATGATTACTGTTGACGACTATTTCTTCAACAATGAAGCGTGAGAGAGGAATTAAAATAATCAGAGAAGCGCGGTTGAATAAACACAGGTGTGGCTGACATTGAGAAGTAATAACTGAAAGAAAACTCACAAAATAAAAAAAATGAAAATTATTAAAATTTGAAGGGAAAAACAATTTTTTTTTCTCTATTCATCAATTTTTTGTAATAATGGAGCCTGGGTGAAATAAACGGGGAACTCTTATTCAAAACAGAGAAATGTCGAAAACAATCATGACGATGCTCAAGCATAACTACTTGAAAAACTTTTTTTTCACACTGAGAAAAAGAAATTGTTGTTGTAAGAAAATTCACTTAGTTGAAGAAAATCAACTTTACTCAAGAAAATTTCACTATATATAGATATAGAAATTGTAAAGGAAAATTTTGAATTTCCTTGCTACAAGATAATTTTCTTCCTACAAGAATTTTTTTTTTCAGTGCATATAATATGATTTAATTAAATCTGATTTTATCTGAATAGATAGAATGAGGTATAATTAGATCTGCAGTCACATTCGTGGAGATGTAGGCAGATATCTGACCAGATTTGCTGAGATCTGAGAGACCCAAGACAGAACAGTCCAGATCTGCATCAAATAAATTGATAGAATTAAATCTGATCAGATCTGAAGTTCAGAATTTTTTTGCACTTCTCGAGATCTAAATATATCTAATCAGACAAACCCATATCAGAACTTTTTTCCCTGAATACATTATTGGATCATTTTTCTACAATTGGGTTGACAAGTGGCTCTATTCAGAAACAATGGTGCTAGGTAAGTAGATGACTTTTAACATGGCAGCTGGCGGGGAATTCGAGTTCTGATTCTCGGCAGGTGAGACGAAAGTGTCCCGACTGCTTGGAATATTAAGTTTGACTCAATTTCAAAAATGCTCATCTGCAGTCTTTCGTCCCGAAAAAATCCTTTCTGCTTCAAAATTGCATCAAGAGAATGTGAAATGTAAAAGAATTGACTACAATTCATTCGGGAATCCACATTAACACCAAATCAGCCATGCGCAATCCATCAATAGCATACTCTCAGGACTTGTTAAATTCTACCAGAACATAAGCTTTGTGTCGTTATTTATTGACTCATTTTTCATGAAAAGAAATCGATTTATCAATCTATCCGAGTAATTGAGGAGTGAGGAGGTACAAAAGGAAAATTCCATTTTTCCAGTTGCTTCTCGAAGATATCTCGGAAAGAGAAATGCTTATAGCAGAAAATTCCAAGAACTACAAAAAAGAATTCGAGAAAATTCGCCCTATTCCGTTTAGTTTGCTCAACAATGGTTACGCAGATATGTCGACTCGTCTTGTTTTAACTTTTTTCCACCAAATTTTTTTAAATTTCCTGCAGTATATTCTGTTATGCTTGAAAGTTCATAACGTAAAACAAATGATAGAAATACATCTATTCACAGTGGTATATTTCTCTATTCACGTTGCTTATCTTGTTTTTCATTTGTTTGAGGATTTTCGTCATGTCAGTCACAGAAAGGTTTACGCTAGATACGTGCGTCGGCTTGGTTTCTATTCGGCGGTATTTGTCTTGGGGGCTCACGCGCTTTCAACGCGTATATATAGATATACATCGCATGGAAAGTGCTATAGGATGTGGTGCTCACAGAGCTCAGAGCATCCAGAACGAATGCAGCCTCAATGTATATTTTCCAAAATTAATTTTACAAAATCATGATGAATATTGAACGATTTGATTTTCGATGAGTCGAGGGTGGTGCTCTACTCTATTTTAGATTAATATCGCTCTATTTGTGCTGAAGGCGACGAGGACTCATGACGAGTCTGTGGATGAAACACACGTAGAAATCAGCTGGCCCCTATTTTTCGGATTTCATTTTATTCTATGATTTTTTTATATTCTTTTCATAAATTACATAGAAAAATGATATTTTTCGATTAACATTTTGTATTATCAGAATTTTATGAAATGTCTCACTTGATATTAATTATTTCAAGAATACTGAGTTCGAGTCTCCCACTACTAGTTTCGAAGATGTGCGTAGGCTGATAAGTAAATTTGAACTAGGCAAATTGTCGTAAAAACAATCAAAAGATTCCTATAATAGCCGAATCTCCAGTGTACTAGAATCATAATGAATTCAAGTAAAAAGTGACTTTTTTTACACTCGCATAATGAAGATGATAATCATCTCATTAATAATTGGCATTCCATTTGGTAAGTCTCTCAATTTTCTATAAATTAAGTACATTAGTAATTTGTTTTCTCAATTTTTGAACCCTTTCCTATCATGTCAATTTTCGGTTTTTCATAATTTTTTCAATCCCCGAGTCGAAAAATTTAGTCTTAGACTAACTTCGTGATTTCATTGGTTTTTAGTCTGGATTTCAAGTCGGTTGTAGACCTGGGAATGCAACTTTGAGGACACAAACCGACGCTACCCGAGTCGAAAAATTTCGTTGGTTTTTAGTCTAAGACACGTGAAAATGATCGGGAAAAGGTCTAAAAATTGCATTCTACGAACTAAAACCGACCAACCGAAAATGACCAAGTCGGTTTCAAGTCCATTCCTTTTTTCCGATGAGTTCGTCGTCTCCACTGACTTTCAAGGGAAGACGAAATACCGACGAAAACAAGAGTCTCTGGGTGCTGAAATTTTTCTAAGTTCTTCACAAACTTAGAAAAATTTCGTCACTGCGGATTTTTCTTCTAAGTCCTTCAAGCTTGTCCAATTTTATGTCAATTTTTTCAAAGTAGATCATCGCTTTACATAATTGATATCTCACACTGAATGAAAAAGATCGTAACACTTCAGCGATTAATATTACGCATATCCTATAACGAACTGATTCCCTGAATTGATTAAAATATATAAATAGTATATTTTTAATTGAATTCAATTAATCTCAGCTCTATTATAGTGAGTTCATCGAAGATAGTGAAGATTTTCTCTGATTGTCATTTCTATGATTTAAATTATATTTGATATCAATTTACAATAAAGCGTAAGAAGGAGATGGAAAATTATTGGATAAATTTTAAGCAGTGGAAAAATGGGTATTTCCCAAAATTGTAATAAATGCCCTTTTCCCTTGTTCGAGTACGCCAGAGTAATAAAACAACACATGTTGCCTCCGGTAGGCTTCGTTATTCTGATCTCTCTCTCTCTCACAATTTTTTTTGAGTAGCTCACTGAAAATTTCTTGCTCTTTCTCTGTTACTCTTCAGCTTTCTGTTGAAATTCGAAGAAAAACTTCTTCAGTTCAACGTCAACCACCGGTGGACGTACCTCTCCTTGAGGTTCCAAGTGATCCAGTGACGCGCAGAATTTTCAGTATTATTTGTGCTAGGGTATACGTATATTTGAATGAAATGTTATTGTGATTATTTATAGTTCAATCATCAGTTTTTGATCAATGTTATGTTGTTTTTTAAGTATTTCAAGTGTAAGTGTTTTAGGTGAAAATGATCAAATATTCATTTAAGATAATATAAGCCAATTTAGATTGATGGTTTGATATATATTAATGATATAGCATTTCTCAATATTGTTGCGTTTTAAGTATTTCAAATGTAAGTGTTTCACGTGAAAATGTGAATCAAGTATGATTTATATAGTTATAAGCCTATTTTGTTTACTATGTTTTGATATGTACGCATAATGAATTTTTCACTAATAAAATGAATAAGAAGCAATATATGAATCTAATTCCCGAACGCACAATTATTTTTATTCTTTCCATCCGATTTTTTTAAATTTAATTGAAAAAATTTAGGCCAAAAACCCATGAATCCGATTGAAATGGTGACTAAATACCGACGAAACTCCTGAAAACTCGTCGAAAATAGCGTCGGTTTGTGTCCTCAAAGTTGCATTCCCAGGTCTACAACCGACTTGAAATCCAGACTACAAACCAATGAATTCACGAAGTTAGTCTGAGACTAAATTTTTCGACTCGGGTATTTTCGACGAGTTTTCAGGAGTTTCGTCGGTATTTAGTCACCATTTCAATCGGATTCATCGGTTTTTGGCCTAAATTTTTTCAATTAAATTTTAAAAAATCGGATGGAAAGGATAAAAATAAATGTGCGTTCGAGAATTAGATTCATATATTGCTTCTTATTCATTTTATTAGTGAAAAATCCATTATGCGTACATATCAAAACATAGTAAACAAAATAGGCTTATACCTATATAAATCATACTTGATTCACATTTTCACGTGAAACACTTACATTTGAAATACTTAAAACGCAACAATATTGAGAAATGCTATGACATTAATATATATCAAACCATCAATCTAAATTGGCTTATATTATCGTAAATGAATATTTGATCATTTTCACCTAAAACACTTAAACTTGAAATACTTAAAAGACAACATAATATTGATCAAAAACTGATGATTGAATTATAAATAATAACAATAACGTTTCATTCAAATATACGTAGACCCTAACGCAAATAATACTGAAAACTCTGCGCGTCACTGAATATCACTTGGAACCTCAAGAGGTACGTCCACCGGTGGTTGACGTTGAACTGAAGAAATTTTTCTTCGAATTTCAACAGAAAGCTGAAGAGTAACAGAGAAAGAGCAAGCAATTTTCAGTGAGTTACTCAAAAAAAATTGTGGGAGAGAGAGAGAAAGATCAGAATAACGAAGCCTACCGGAGGCAACATGTGTTGTTTTATTACTCTGGCGTACTCGAACGAGGGAAAAGGGCATTTATTACAATTTTGGGAAATACCCATTTTTCCACTGCTTGAAATTTATCCAATAATTTTCCATCTCCTTTTTACTCTTTATTGTAAATTGATATCAAATATAATTTAAATCATAGAAATGTCAATCAGAAAAAATCTTCAGTATCTTCAATGAACTCGCTATAACAGAGCTGAGATTAATTGAATTCAATTAAAAATATACTATTCATATATTTCAATCAATTTGGGGAATAAATTCGTTATAGGATATGCGTAATATTAATCGCGGGAGTGTTATGATCTTTTTCATTCAGTGTGAGATATTAATTATGTAAAGTGATGATCTACTTTCCTAAAAATGTCAAGGAAAAAGAGAAATAAGTCAATTTGGACTTCGAAAAGATTGACATCAAACTGGACAAGCTTGAAGGACTTAGAAGAAAAATCCGCCGTGACGAAAATTTTCCAAGTTTATGAAGAACTTAGAAAAATTTCAGCACCCAGAGACTCTTGTTTTCGTCGGTATTTCGTCTTCCCTTGAAAGTCAGTGGAGACGACGAACTCATCGGAAAAAAGGAATGGACTTGAAACCGACTTGGTCATTTTCAGTTGGTCGGTTTTAGTTCGTAGAATGCAATTTTTAGACCTTTTCCCAATCATTTTCACGTGTTTTAGACTAAAAACCAACGAAATTTTTCGACTCGGGTCGCCCCCCCCCCCCCTTCCCCCTTGCAATCCTTTTCTTATGCGACTCTATGGGTCGATTTCTGCTACTGTCCCACGTTCGGTGAGAACTAAGGAAAGCCCTGATCGATATACGCGGTTGATTATGAAGGGCCTTTGTGTACACCTCTGACACTCTGACGAGAAAGACGCACTAATTCCCTTGCATGCGTCCCTCCCGAACATTTTGTTATTCGGATCTGCCTACGGCAAGCAGTCACTCATCCAATTAGTAACCATATTAGTGCTCAAAGAATCCAAGTAACAGGTCCAAATGATCTACTCTTTTTTTCTGAGTTATCAAAAAGATTCTCATTATTCCCATTTTGTCACATTTTTCTGATATTTAAACGATGCCCACAATGATAAATTGATATTAAATAATATTATGAAAATGCAATATTATTCCGCATTTGACTCATGCTGTCTCAGCATCTAGGACTGGGATCGGAGGATGCTCGGATTTTAAATACCAATAAAACCACTATTGATGTTTTTATGTAATTAATTGGGTTCATCGTCGCTATTTGTCCAGTGTTAGGCATTTTTAATCATTCAAAAAGTTGAAAGACATTCTGACGAGCAAGAATAAATATGTTTATATGAGAGAAAAATGGGTCTGTGACCATGAATTGTTGTTGTGAAACTAAAACTTAATGCTCGGCCAAATTAGGACCAGCGCATCTGGAAGCGCAGGAAAATTGCCATTGATATAAATAGAGAAAATTTCCATTTCCAGACATTTTTATTTCAGGCAAGAAAACATAGAAGACAATATAGTTGATCTAACTACTATAGCCTCCTATGATTTTTGGCCAAAAATAGAAATGTCTGGAATTGAAAAAAAATTCTATCTCAATCGATAGGCAATTCCCTGCGCTTTCCTGTCCGCTGGTCGAATTGAATATAGCTTATGATGACTTCGGAGAAATTCAATGGGTATTTTTGAGAACCTAAGTCCATTTTCTTTCCAAGTATGCATAGAAAATTAATTTCGGGCTGGTTCAAACTGACGTCAAGACTGTAATTTCTATAAATATCAATGTGGACTCATTTTGATGAGCATTTTCTAAAAAAGCGGAAAATTTGCCATGGAAATAAATAGAATCATGCTATTTTGAGCCAGTTGAAATTTGGCCTTATATCTGTATCTTTAAAAATAATAACGTAAGCTAGTTTTGATGAGCATATTTGAGAAGAGCGGGGAAATTTTCATGGAAATTGCGGAAAAGTAGCTAGATTACCGACTGATCCTGAATTACTTCGGGATCAGGAGGTCAATCGAAACAAGATAATTCCCTATATCGACACCAGGAGTAATTTGAGTGCGGCCAATTTATCTTTGAGTATGTGTATCTAGTCACGTTATTTATTCAAGAGTATGTTTTTATATAAAACCACATGGTCATTATCATTGAGAAATTTCTCTTAAACTACTTGTAATCATCAAACTAGCTCATCATCATACAGTTCACTAAACTGAGGAAAGCAACGAGGGTTCCGGCGAGCTGCATCGAAATTCTCTACTCGGAATTCGCCTCAAAATTGGGATATTCTGAACAGGAATGAGCATAGACATATTATTTTGGGCCAGTTGAAATTAGATTATATACTGATATCTCGAACAGTATTCGCCTGGGACAAATTTGAATCAGCACATGTGAAAGCAGGAAAAATTTTCTACTGATATCAATGGGAAAGTGATTTATGTTTTGCCGGTAAAAAAACAGATCTGAAAGAATGCCTACTTATATCGATAGAAAATTTCCCGCTCTTCCCTATGCGCTGTTCCAAATTTGGCTTAGATGAATATTTTTTAAGATACAGGTATGAGGCCCAATTCGAATTACCCCAAAATAGCATGTCTATAATCGTTTCCCTGCAGATAGGAAAAATTTCCATTCTCATGAGTGCCTGCAGGCACTTATTCTGGTTAGAATAATTATAAAAGACCCTTTAAGACCCTTTTTATAATTTTTCGATCGCAATGAAAATATTTGTCCAATGACGTGGGAAAAGTTTAGTGGGTAGTTTCGGAAAGATTGAATCATTTTGTTTCCAAATATGCCAGTAAATGAGAATATAATTTTCAGTACGATTTCTTCGCATTTCGACGCCTTAGAAACAGAATGACGTAAGTACTATTTTGTAAGTATAGCACTTATGCCACATTGTTTCTAAGGCAATCATTTATTTCGATCGAGGAATAGCTTCGGGAATGTTCTTGACAATGGATGACGCACATTTTCAATGATAACGAACAGGAGGAAATCAACGACGTAGCCAGAAGCGATTGCAGCTCTAATGCTGTTCGAAAAGGAAATACGTTATACTGATAGTCTTCGATCAATTTGTTATTGGTGAAATCTATTTTTGCGCCCAAGCTTTTCATTGGCGAGAGAATCTTCGCGCACCTCGTTAAATTTTTTATTTTATCGGCTGAGTCAATCGTATGACAATATTTATAGTTTTCTCATCATTCAAATTGATTCTACGACAAAATAGCGATGAAATTCCACTAGAAAATGAAGACCATACTCCTTTGACATTCCCTAAGACACTGATGAGGGTAAAGAGAAATGGAAAATTATGCTATTTCTCCTTGCTGAAAAATTAAATATTTTTTTGGATTTTCGAAAAGCGGAAAAAATCGGAAACTGATATTCTACTACTTGTAGTGGGGAAGAATAAAAAGAACGAACTGGACACATGCACGTACCAGAAAATTTCTTCCAACTGCAAAAGAGGACGTGGCTATATCTGACCAATTGAAAACGTACATGAATTAGGAAACTACGTAGCAGGAAGAAACGGATTCCGTATATAAGAACATACACGAAGAAGCTCACAATATCTTTACGACTTCCAAATACTGTTTCTCGACGACCATACGAAGTATCGGAATTTTGTGAACTATCACAATTGATATTGATTATTTTAGAAACATTGAATTAGTATTTCACTCCTAGTTTTAAAGCCGTTTATCCATCAAAAAGTGAATTTGAACTGTGGTAAACTAATCGTCGTGGTGACAAACAAATTTGCTTAATGAAAGTAGATGAAAATAGCTCAGATATCCCAGTCAGTACTAGAGTCAGAATAGATTCAAATCAAAAGTGATTCCTTCTACTCTCATAATGGAAATAGCAATCGCGTTATTAATAATTGGTATTCTTTTCGGTAAGTCTCGGAATTTTTTATGAATTCAGAAAATTTGAAAATCCCCAAAAAAATGAAATCAATGGAATTACCTGCTCCAAGAGAATCTTTGCTCTTACCTTCCCCGCTCATTATTTGACATAACGAATATGAAAATTTGAAAATCAATTGGTTTTATAGTATCCAGCCGAGCACAGCTATCTGAGGGAAATTTGCCTATGAATGAGGAATATCGTGATAAGCATTCTGCAAATGCAATAAACTCATCTGCACTATCTGAAATTCATATAAACTGGACGTACTCTCCTGATGAGGGTTATGAGGTAACTTGTGGAGCGATTGTTCAGAATCTATCCTATAGTTGGACTGCTCAGGACGGAACTCTGAGGAATAATGAGGTGGCTAAGGGAAATCTACTGACAATTAATCCAGTTACGAAGGAAAATGACCGTAAGTTGATCTGTTGTGACAACATCCATTGACTATTTGGCTATCTGAGCGAGGAGAAACAAAATGAAATCAACGAGTTCTGCAATGAAGAGATAAAACGGGATCGAAAATTGTTATTGAAGCAGTCGACTTGTCTTGTTTTATTACTTCATTATGGAAATCGATTGTGAGAAAAACTGTTGCACCTCATGTAGCGTTTGAGATATTCAAGTAAGAACTCCTTCTCACCCCCCAAAAATTAGGAAAAAATAATTAATTCACTTATTCTTAGGTATATTCTGTTGCCAAGCTTCCAATACCGCAGAAAACCTTACGAAATGCGAACGATTACATCCCTTAGTTGTGACCAGTAATGCTTTGGAGCGCATCATTGATAGTTCAGCTGAAATGTATTGTAAAGTTTTTGGCATAGATAGCCATGTCGATATCAAGTGGGAAAGAGCAGAGGGCTTACCATTACCGGATAATGCAATTGTGAATGATGGTCTTCTTAAAATTCCTAAATTAGCCAGAACTGATACTGGTAATTACAGTTGTGTAGGATTTTTGGATGATAAAACTGCATTCCATCATGAAATACCTTTGAAAGTTGTCTCTCCACTGGAAATAGTAGAATTGAGAATTACTGGCCTCAATGGTGAGAATGGAAATAATGTAACGATTCAATGTATAACGCAACTTGACAGGCCAATTACATATGAGTGGAAGGCACACACAGAAGGACACAAAGATCTGCGGGAGAACGAGAAGGCCGAAGAGGAATTATTATCAATTTACAATTTCAAGAAAGAAAATGAAGGTGAGTTATCCTGTCATGAGAATTAGGATTAAATATTACGATAAGGGGACGAGATGGAGTCGAATGGAGAATACAAAGTCAAATGTGAATAGATAGAACAGAATAGTTAAATTTCTTAGAGAAACTCGATGAAGAATCATCACAAACAAGATGGAACAACGTGTCTTGTTTGAGCCCTTCACTAATGGATTAGATTATTCGATTGAGGCCGTACCGCCAAGACACGATTGACCGTGCGGAAAATTCGAAAATATGGCATACTCGTAGATTATGATAAAATAATGATCCACTTGAAATTTTAGAGGGCTAGCGAAAACGAGTTGAAAGATCACAAAGATCACACTTGAAATGTCGCGAGTTTAACATCGAGCCTTATACGGAGTAGCACATTGTAACATATTTTACAGAATTGGACGTTCAAACCTGGATTTGGATAAAAGGGGAACTAATAAACTATAGAAGGGGATAGTAAATTATGCAGAAAACATTGTAAACTCCCGAAAATACAGCTTCCGAGCATGTGATGGTGATAATTAGTGAATAGCTAGGGAAGCTGTACTTTTGAGATTTTTTTTCTCTCTCGAACTCAGTCAGGACGCTATCTAGTGTGGAAACTCTACATGGATTATACGAGACACTAGTCAAAATTTCTCTGAACTGAATCGAATCAACTTGACGCGAACCAGCGGTTGTGATTTAAGTGAACTTTCGCCTCTACGATTCCCAGCGTTGGGCACTTATGGGAGGTAGTGTAGAGAGCGAAGTTAGCTTAAACGACGACCCCGGGATAAAGTCAAGTTAATCTGGTTGAGCTGAGACGAATTCAACCTATAACCACTGATGCAGTATTGGTGGTACCACATATCGTTAACTATCACATATCGTGTGGTTCGTGAGATCTTTTAGGGAAACTCCTCCCTGAATCAGATATACATATGAATTAATTTCGGATTTACTCACATTTAGGTACATTCTGCTGTGTTGCTACTAATACCCTACGGACGGATGAGAAGTGTTTAACGATCAAACGACCCATTCTCGAAGTGTATCACGTAGTAATATTGGGAAGCTCAGTTAATTTGGAATGTCATCAATTTGCGCGAGACTCAAATATGAAAATTAACTGGACACGAGAAGACGGCCATCGATTTGCTACAAATGTCATGAAGTTATCCGACGGCTCCTTAGTGATAAAGGATATAACAAGAGAGGACAGCGGTCGGTATACATGTACTGCAAAAAAAAGAGGATTGTCTGCTTCTGTAACGACAATAATTGAAGTTGCAATGATCCCAGTAATTTCAATTACACCAGGAATTGATGGGAATGTAACTGCGAAGCTAGGCGAGAAAATGAATTTGACATGTAACACTGATGGTCATCCCCAGCCGAGTGTACTGTGGCAGAAATTGTCATCTGAAACTGAATTGTATCGAAAAGGGGAACTAGGAATTCGGGGATCTGCAGTTTATGAGATTGAACTTCTGTCAGGGAATGAGGCCGGGATGTACATATGTTTGGCTGAAAATTCAGTGGGATCGAGGAATAAGACTGTTCGAGTAGTAATCAACCAGCCCGTTCTCGAAGTGTATCCGGAAGAATCTCACGTAGTCATCGCAGGAAATTCAATTACCCTGGAGTGTCGTGAATCTGTAGGATACTCAAATATGACATTCACCTGGTCACGAGTAGACGAACATCCATTTGCTTCAAATGTCGACCAGTCACGTAACGGATTCTTGACAATAACGGATATAGCAATCGATCAAGAAGGATATTATGACTGCTCTGCTTCGAATGGACTCGCATCTGCTTCTGTGACCACAGAAATTGAAGTTATAACACTCCCAGTCATCAAAATTCCAGAAATCACAAATGGGAATATAACTAAGAAACTAGGCGATGAAATCGAATTGACATGTGAAGCTGAAGGTCATCCCACGCCAAATGTGCAACTGCAGAAATTCTCGAATGAATCTCATTTAGGTGAAACAGTTCTGCGAGCAGCCACGAAAATGGCAGTTCACAAGATTGCGTCTTTGTCGACAAGCGAGGCAGGGCTTTATCTATGCTCGGCTGTGAATCCAGCAGGATCTATCAATAAGACGGTTCGAGTAGTGATCAGCCAGCCTGTACTCGAAGTGTATCCCAAAAATCCTCACGTAGTCATTGCAGGAAATTCAATTACTCTGGAGTGTCGTGAAACTGTAGGATATTCCAATATGACATTCACCTGGTCACGAGACGACAAATATTTGAATGCTTCAAATGTCCACCAGTCACGCAACGGCTCTTTGACAATAACAGATATAGCGATCAATCAGGAAGGTCGTTATGAGTGCTCTGCATCGAATGGACTCGCATCTGCTTCCGCATCAACAGAAATTGAAGTTAGAACCCTCCCAGTCATCAGAAATCCAGAAATCACTAATGGGAATGTAACTAAGAAACTAGGTGATAAAGTTGAATTGACATGTGAAGCTGATGGTCATCCCGACCCAAATGTGCAGTTGCAGAAGTTCTTAAATGAATCTCATTTGAATGAAACGATTCTACGAGCAGCCACGAGATCGGTCATGTACGAGATTACGTCTTTGTCGACCAGCGAGGCAGGGCTTTATCTGTGCTTGGCTGTAAATCCAGCAGGATCTAGTAACAAGACGGTTCGAGTAGTGATCAACCAGCCTGTACTCGAAGTGTATCCCAAAGATCCTCACGTAGTCATTGCAGGAAATTCAATCACTCTTGAGTGTCGTGAAACTGTAGGATATTCCAATATGACGTTCACCTGGTCACGAGACGACAAATATTTGAATGCTTCAAATGTCCACCAGTCACGCAACGGCTCTTTGACAATAACAGATATAGCGATCAATCAGGAGGGTCGTTATGAGTGCTCTGCATCGAATGGACTCGCATCTGCTTCCGCATCAACAGAAATTGAAGTTAGAACCCTCCCAGTCATCAGAAATCCAGAAATCACTAATGGGAATGTAACTAAGAAACTAGGTGATAAAGTTGAATTGACATGTGAAGCTGATGGTCATCCCGACCCAAATGTGCAGTTGCAGAAATTCTTAAATGAATCTCATTTGGATGAAACGATTCTACGAGCAGCCACGAGATCGGTCATGTACGAGATTACGTCTTTGTCGACCAGCGAGGCAGGGCTTTATCTGTGCTTGGCTGTAAATCCAGCAGGATCTAGTAACAAGACGGTTCGAGTAGTGATCAACCAGCCTGTACTCGAAGTGTATCCCAAAGATCCTCACGTAGTCATTGCAGGAAATTCAATCACTCTTGAGTGTCGTGAAACTGTAGGATATTCCAATATGACGTTCACCTGGTCACGAGACGACGAATATTTGAATGCTTCAAATGTCCAACAGTCACGCAACGGTTCTTTGACAATAACAGATATAGCGATCAATCAGGAAGGTCGTTATGAGTGCTCTGCATCGAATGGACTCGCATCTGCTTCCGCATCAACAGAAATTGAAGTTAGAACCCTCCCAGTCATCAGAAATCCAGAAATCACTAATGGGAATGTAACTAAGAAACTAGGTGATAAAGTTGAATTGACATGTGAAGCTGATGGCCATCCTGACCCAAATGTGCAGTTGCAGAAGTTCTTAAATGAATCTCATTTGAATGAAACGATTCTACGAGCAGCCACGAGATCAGTCATGTACGAGATTACGTCTTTGTCGACCAGCGAGGCAGGGCTTTATCTATGCTTGGCTGTAAATCCAGCAGGATCTAGTAACAAGACGGTTCGAGTAGTGATCAACCAGCCTGTACTCGAAGTGTATCCCAAAGATCCCCACGTAGTCATTGCAGGAAATTCAATTACTCTGGAATGTCGTGAAACTGTAGGATATTCCAATATGACATTCACCTGGTCACGAGACGACAAATATTTGAATGCTTCAAATGTCCACCAGTCACGCAACGGCTCTTTGACATTAACAGATATAGCGATCAATCAGGAAGGTCGTTATGAGTGCTCTGCATCGAATGGACTCGCATCTGCTTCCGCATCAACAGAAATTGAAGTTAGAACCCTCCCAGTCATCAGAAATCCAGAAATCACTAATGGGCATGTAACTAAGAAACTAGGTGATAAAGTTGAATTGACATGTGAAGCTGATGGTCATCCCGACCCAAATGTGCAGTTGCAGAAGTTCTTAAATGAATCTCATTTGAATGAAACGATTCTACGAGCAGCCACGAGATCAGTCATGTACGAGATTACGTCTTTGTCGACCAGCGAGGCAGGGCTTTATCTGTGCTTGGCTGTAAATCCAGCAGGATCTAGTAACAAGACGGTTCGAGTAGTGATCAACCAGCCTGTACTCGAAGTGTATCCCAAAGATCCTCACGTAGTCATTGCAGGAAATTCAATCACTCTTGAGTGTCGTGAAACTGTAGGATATTCCAATATGACGTTCACCTGGTCACGAGACGACGAATATTTGAATGCTTCAAATGTCCAACAGTCACGCAACGGTTCTTTGACAATAACAGATATAGCGATCAATCAGGAAGGTCGTTATGAGTGCTCTGCATCGAATGGACTCGCATCTGCTTCCGCATCAACAGAAATTGAAGTTAGAACCCTCCCAGTCATCAGAAATCCAGAAATCACTAATGGGAATGTAACTAAGAAACTAGGTGATAAAGTTGAATTGACATGTGAAGCTGATGGTCATCCCGACCCAAATGTGCAGTTGCAGAAATTCTTAAATGAATCTCATTTGGATGTAACGATTCTACGAGCAGCCACGAGATCGGTCATGTACGAGATTACGTCTTTGTCGACCAGCGAGGCAGGGCTTTATCTGTGCTTGGCTGTAAATCCAGCAGGATCTAGTAACAAGACGGTTCGAGTAGTGATCAACCAGCCTGTACTCGAAGTGTATCCCAAAGATCCTCACGTAGTCATTGCAGGAAATTCAATCACTCTTGAGTGTCGTGAAACTGTAGGATATTCCAATATGACGTTCACCTGGTCACGAGACGACAAATATTTGAATGCTTCAAATGTCCACCAGTCACGCAACGGCTCTTTGACAATAACAGATATAGCGATCAATCAGGAAGGCCGTTATGAGTGCTCTGCATCGAATGGACTCGCATCTGCTTCCGCATCAACAGAAATTGAAGTTAGAACCCTCCCAGTCATCAGAAATCCAGAAATCACTAATGGGAATGTAACTAAGAAACTAGGTGATAAAGTTGAATTGACATGTGAAGCTGATGGCCATCCCGACCCAAATGTGCAGTTGCAGAAATTCTTAAATGAATCTCATTTGGATGAAACGATTCTACGAGCAGCCACGAGATCAGTCATGTACGAGATTACGTCTTTGTCGACCAGCGAGGCAGGGCTTTATCTATGCTTGGCTGTAAATCCAGCAGGATCTAGTAACAGGACGGTTCAAGTAGTGATCAACCAGCCTGTACTCGAAGTGTATCCCAAAGATCCTCACGTAGTCATTGCAGGAAATTCAATCACTCTTGAGTGTCGTGAAACTGTAGGATATTCCAATATGACGTTCACCTGGTCACGAGACGACAAATATTTGAATGCTTCAAATGTCCACCAGTCACGCAACGGCTCTTTGACAATAACAGATATAGCGATCAATCAGGAAGGCCGTTATGAGTGCTCTGCATCGAATGGACTCGCATCTGCTTCCGCATCAACAGAAATTGAAGTTAGAACCCTCCCAGTCATCAGAAATCCAGAAATCACTAATGGGAATGTAACTAAGAAACTAGGTGATAAAGTTGAATTGACATGTGAAGCTGATGGCCATCCCGACCCAAATGTGCAGTTGCAGAAATTCTTAAATGAATCTCATTTGGATGAAACGATTCTACGAGCAGCCACGAGATCAGTCATGTACGAGATTACGTCTTTGTCGACCAGCGAGGCAGGGCTTTATCTGTGCTTGGCTGTAAATCCAGCAGGATCTAGTAACAAGACGGTTCGAGTAGTGATCAACCAGCCTGTACTCGAAGTGTATCCCAAAGATCCTCACGTAGTCATTGCAGGAAATTCAATCACTCTTGAGTGTCGTGAAACTGTAGGATATTCCAATATGACGTTCACCTGGTCACGAGACGACAAATATTTGAATGCTTCAAATGTCCAACAGTCACGCAACGGTTCTTTGACAATAACAGATATAGCGATCAATCAGGAAGGTCGTTATGAGTGCTCTGCATCGAATGGACTCGCATCTGCTTCCGCATCAACAGAAATTGAAGTTAGAACCCTCCCAGTCATCAGAAATCCAGAAATCACTAATGGGAATGTAACTAAGAAACTAGGTGATAAAGTTGAATTGACATGTGAAGCTGATGGCCATCCTGACCCAAATGTGCAGTTGCAGAAGTTCTTAAATGAATCTCATTTGAATGAAACGATTCTACGAGCAGCCACGAGATCAGTCATGTACGAGATTACGTCTTTGTCGACCAGCGAGGCAGGGCTTTATCTATGCTTGGCTGTAAATCCAGCAGGATCTAGTAACAAGACGGTTCGAGTAGTGATCAACCAGCCTGTACTCGAAGTGTATCCCAAAGATCCCCACGTAGTCATTGCAGGAAATTCAATTACTCTGGAGTGTCGTGAAACTGTAGGATATTCCAATATGACATTCACCTGGTCACGAGACGACAAATATTTGAATGCTTCAAATGTCCACCAGTCACGCAACGGCTCTTTGACATTAACAGATATAGCGATCAATCAGGAAGGTCGTTATGAGTGCTCTGCATCGAATGGACTCGCATCTGCTTCCGCATCAACAGAAATTGAAGTTAGAACCCTCCCAGTCATCAGAAATCCAGAAATCACTAATGGGCATGTAACTAAGAAACTAGGTGATAAAGTTGAATTGACATGTGAAGCTGATGGTCATCCCGACCCAAATGTGCAGTTGCAGAAGTTCTTAAATGAATCTCATTTGAATGAAACGATTCTACGAGCAGCCACGAGATCGGTCATGTACGAGATTACGTCTTTGTCGACCAGCGAGGCAGGGCTTTATCTGTGCTTGGCTGTAAATCCAGCAGGATCTAGTAACAAGACGGTTCGAGTAGTGATCAACCAGCCTGTACTCGAAGTGTATCCCAAAGATCCTCACGTAGTCATTGCAGGAAATTCAATCACTCTTGAGTGTCGTGAAACTGTAGGATATTCCAATATGACGTTCACCTGGTCACGAGACGACAAATATTTGAATGCTTCAAATGTCCAACAGTCACGCAACGGTTCTTTGACAATAACAGATATAGCGATCAATCAGGAAGGTCGTTATGAGTGCTCTGCATCGAATGGACTCGCATCTGCTTCCGCATCAACAGAAATTGAAGTTAGAACCCTCCCAGTCATCAGAAATCCAGAAATCACTAATGGGAATGTAACTAAGAAACTAGGTGATAAAGTTAAATTGACATGTGAAGCTGATGGCCATCCCGACCCAAATGTGCAGTTGCAGAAATTCTTAAATGAATCTCATTTGGATGAAACGATTCTACGAGCAGCCACGAGATCAGTCATGTACGAGATTACGTCTTTGTCGACCAGCGAGGCAGGGCTTTATCTGTGCTTGGCTGTAAATCCAGCAGGATCTAGTAACAAGACGGTTCGAGTAGTGATCAACCAGCCTGTACTCGAAGTGTATCCCAAAGATCCTCACGTAGTCATTGCAGGAAATTCAATCACTCTTGAGTGTCGTGAAACTGTAGGATATTCCAATATGACGTTCACCTGGTCACGAGACGACAAATATTTGAATGCTTCAAATGTCCAACAGTCACGCAACGGTTCTTTGACAATAACAGATATAGCGATCAATCAGGAAGGTCGTTATGAGTGCTCTGCATCGAATGGACTCGCATCTGCTTCCGCATCAACAGAAATTGAAGTTAGAACCCTCCCAGTCATCAGAAATCCAGAAATCACTAATGGGAATGTAACTAAGAAACTAGGTGATAAAGTTGAATTGACATGTGAAGCTGATGGCCATCCTGACCCAAATGTGCAGTTGCAGAAGTTCTTAAATGAATCTCATTTGAATGAAACGATTCTACGAGCAGCCACGAGATCAGTCATGTACGAGATTACGTCTTTGTCGACCAGCGAGGCAGGGCTTTATCTATGCTTGGCTGTAAATCCAGCAGGATCTAGTAACAAGACGGTTCGAGTAGTGATCAACCAGCCTGTACTCGAAGTGTATCCCAAAGATCCCCACGTAGTCATTGCAGGAAATTCAATTACTCTGGAGTGTCGTGAAACTGTAGGATATTCCAATATGACATTCACCTGGTCACGAGACGACAAATATTTGAATGCTTCAAATGTCCACCAGTCACGCAACGGCTCTTTGACATTAACAGATATAGCGATCAATCAGGAAGGTCGTTATGAGTGCTCTGCATCGAATGGACTCGCATCTGCTTCCGCATCAACAGAAATTGAAGTTAGAACCCTCCCAGTCATCAGAAACCCAGAAATCACTAATGGGAATGTAACTAAGAAACTAGGTGATAAAGTTGAATTGACATGTGAAGCTGATGGTCATCCCGACCCAAATGTGCAGTTGCAGAAGTTCTTAAATGAATCTCATTTGAATGAAACGATTCTACGAGCAGCCGCGAGATCGGTCATGTACGAGATTACGTCTTTGTCGACAAGCGAGGCAGGGCTTTATCTATGCTTGGCTGTAAATCCAGCAGGATCTAGTAACAGGACGGTTCAAGTAGTGATCAACCAGCCTGTACTCGAAGTGTATCCCAAAGATCCTCACGTAGTCATCGCAGGAAATCCAATTACCCTGGAGTGTCGTGAATCTGTAGGATATTCAAATATGACATTCACCTGGTCACGAGTAGACGAACATCCATTTGCTTCAAATGTCGACCAGTCACGTAACGGATCCTTGACAATAACGGATATAGCGATCGATCAAGAAGGACATTATGAGTGCTCTGCTTCGAATGGACTCGCATCTGCTTCTGTCATCACAGAAATTGAAGTTAGAACACTCCCAGTCATCAAAATTCCAGAATTCACTAATGGGAATATAACTAAGAAACTAGGGGATGAAATCGAATTGACATGTGAAGCTGAAGGTCATCCCACGCCACATGTGAAACTGCAGAAATTCTCGAATGAATCTCATTTAGGTGAAACAGTTCTGCGAGCAGCCACGAAAATGGCAGTTCACAAGATTGCGTCTTTGTCGACAAGCGAGGCAGGGCTTTACCTATGCTCGGCTGGGAATCCAGCAGGATCTTGTAATAAGACGGTTCGAGTAGTGATCAACCAGCCCGTTCTCGAAGTGTATCCGAAAGAATCTCACGTAGTCATTGCAGGAAAGTCAATTACCCTGGAGTGTCGTGAATCTGTAGGATATTCAAATATGACATTCACCTGGTCACGAGTAGACGAACATTCATTTGCTTCAAATGTCGACCAGTCACGTAATGGGTCCTTGACAATAACGGATATAGCGATCGATCAAGAAGGACTTTATGAGTGCTCTGCTTCGAATGGACTCGCATCTGCTTCTGTCACCACAGAAATTGAAGTTAGAACACTCCCAGTCATCAAAATTCCAGAATTCACTAATGGGAATATAACTAAGAAACTAGGCGATGAAATTGAATTGATATGTGAAGCTGAAGGTCATCCCACGCCGAATGTGCAATTGCAGAAATATTTGAATGAATCTCATTTGGGTGAAACAGTTCTGCGAGCAGCCACAAGAATGGCAGTTCACAAGATTGCGTCTTTGTCGACAAGCGAGGCAGGGCTTTATTCATGCTCGGCTGTGAATCCAGCAGGATCTTGTAATAAGACGGTTCGAGTAGTGATCAACCAGCCCGTTCTCGAAGTGTATCCGAAAGAATCTCACGTAGTCATTGCAGGAAATTCAATTACCCTGGAGTGTCGTGAATCAGTAGGATATCCAAATATGGCATTCACCTGGTCACGAGTAGACGAACATTCACTTGCTTTAAATGTCCACTGGTCACATAACGGCTCCTTGACAATAACGGATATAGCAATCGATCAAGAAGGACATTATGAGTGCTCTGCATCGAATGGAGTCGCATCTGCTTCCTTCATCACAGAAATTGAAGTTAGAACACTCCCAGTCATCAAAATTCCAGAAATCACTGATGGGAATATCACTAAGAAACTAGGCGATGAAATCGAATTGACATGTGAAGCTGAAGGTCATCCCACGCCAAATGTGCAGTGGCTAAAATTCTCATTTGATTCTCACTCTACTCTAATCGTCAAGCCAACAGTACTGGAATCTGCCGTTTACAAGACCATTCTGTCCACGAATGATGTAGGGCTTTACGTATGCTTGGCTACAAATTCAGCAGGATTCAGTTATAAGACTGCACGAATAGTAATGGAAACTGAGGCTGATCTCAGGCCAGATGGATCGCATGTAGTGTTTCCGGTGTTTCTGCTGGTTCGGGGGGTTGGGACGTTTCTGGCAGCTGGGGGGGCAGCTGGAGCAACTGGGGGGGCAGCTGGAGCAGCTGGGGGGGTAGTTGGAGTGGCAGCTGGGGGGGCAGCTGGAGCAGTTGGGGGGGCAGCTGGAGCAGCTGGGGGGGCAGCTGGAGCAGCTGGGGGGGCAGCTGGAGCAGCTGGGGGGGTAGTTGGAGTGGCAGCTGGAGGGACACTTGGGGCGGTAGCTGGAGCAGCTGGGGGGGCAGTTGGGGTGGCAGCTGGGGGAGCAGTTGGAGTGGCAACTGGAGCAGCTGGGGGGGCAGTTGGGTTGGCAGCCGGAGCAGCTGGGGGGGCAGTTGGGGTGGCAGCTGGGGGAGCAGTTGGAGTGGCAACTGGAGCAGCTGGGGGGGCAGTTGGGTTGGCAGCCGGAGCAGCTGGGGGGGCTATAGGTTTCATAGCGGGTGCGTTGTCTTCACTGTTCAAGGGGGCTGGGGTGACCGACGGGACCGAGGCGGATGGGCGTTCCAGATCCTCGTCCCGAGATGAAGCGGAATCTCATGAGGACACAAGCGAAGAAGAAGACAATCAGCTAGCTCTTGAAGTGCACCCAAAAGGTCGTCACGTAGTAATCGCAGGAAATTCAATTACTCTAGAATGTCAGGCATCTTCGGGATATTCAGATCTGAAATTCACCTGGACACGAGAAGACAATAGCCCATCCGTTTTAAATATTTGCCAGTCAGTTAAGTGCTCCTTGACCATCATGGATATAGCAATCAATCAGGAAGGTCGTTATAAGTGCTCTGCATCGAATCGACAAGGATCTGCCTCCGTCACAACAGAAATTGAAGTTAGAACACTTCCAGATATCAGAATTCCAGAAATCACTGATGGAAATATAACTAGTAAATTAGGCGATGAAGTTAAATTGACATGTGAAGCGGAGGGTCATCCCAAGCCAGAAGTGCAGTGGCAGAAATTCTCAAATGAATCTCAGTCGTATCAAACTGTTCTGCGATCAAACACGGAATCTGTAGCTTACGAGATTAAGTCTTTGTCGAATAGCAAAGCAGGGCTCTATCTATGCTTGGCTGAGAATCCAGCAGGATCTACTAATAAGACAGTTCAAGTCGTGATCAAACAGCCCGTTCTCGAAGTGCATCCGGAAGAGCTCCACGTAGTAATCGCAGGAAATGCAATCACTCTGGAGTGTCGTGAAACTGCAGGCTATCCAAATATGACATTTACCTGGTCACGAGAAGACGAATGTTCATTTGCTTCCAATGTCCACCAGTTTGATAATGGCTCTTTGACAATAACGGATATAGCTTTTTATCAAGAAGGTCGTTTCAATTGCTCTGCATCGAATGGACTCGCATCTGCTTCCATTACAACAGAAATTGAAGTTAGAACACTCCCAGACATCAACATTCAAGACATGACTGATGGAAATATAATAAAAAAACTAGGCGATGAAGTTAAATTGACATGTGGAGCGGAGGGTCATCCCAAGCCAAAAGTGCAGTGGCAGAAATTCTCAAATGAATCTCAGACGTATCAAACTGTTCTGCGATCAAACACGGAATCTGTAGTTTACGAGATTGAGTCTCTGTCGAATAGCAAAGCAGGGCTCTATCTATGCTTGGCTGAGAATCCAGCAGGATCTACTAATAAGACAGTTCAAGTCGTGATCAAACAGCCCGTTCTCGAAGTGTATCCGGAAGAGCCCCACGTAGTAATTGCAGGGAATGCAATCACTCTGGAGTGTCGTGAAACTGCAGGCTATCCAAATATGACATTTACCTGGTCACGAGAAGACGAATGTTCATTTGCTTCCAATGTCCACCAGTTTGATAATGGCTCTTTGACAATAACGGATACATCTTTTTATCAAGAAGGTCGTTTCAACTGCTCTGCATCGAATGGACTCGCATCTGCTTCCATTACAACAGAAATTGAAGTTAGAACACTCCCAGACATCAACATTCAAGACATGACTGATGGAAATATAATTAAAAAACTAGGCGATGAAGTTAAATTGACTTGTGGAGCGGAGGGTCAGCCCAAGCCAAAAGTGCAGTGGCAGAAATTCTCAAATGAATCTCAGTCGTATCAAACTGTTCTGCGATCAATCACGGAATCTGTAGCTTACGAGATTAAGTCTTTGTCGAATAGCGAAGCAGGGCTCTATCTATGCTTGGCTGAGAATCCAGCAGGATCTACTAATAAGACAGTTCAAGTCGTGATCAAACAGCCCGTTCTCGAAGTGTATCCGGAAGATCCCCACGTAGTAATCGCAGGAAATGCAATCACTCTGGAGTGTCGTGAAACTGCAGGCTATTCAAATATGACATTCACCTGGTCGCGAGAAGACGAATGTTCATTTGCTTCCAATGTCCACCAGTTTGATAATGGCTCTTTGACAATAACGGATATATCTTTCTATCAAGAAGGTCGTTTCAACTGCTCTGCATCGAATGGACTCGCATCTGCTTCCATAACAACAGAAATTGAAGTTAGAACACTCCCAGACATCAACATTCAAGACATGACTGATGGAAATATAATTAAAAAACTAGGCGATGGAGTTAAATTGACATGTGGAGCGGAGGGTCATCCCAAGCCAAAAGTGCAGTGGCAGAAATTCTCAAATGAATCTCAGTCGTATCAAACTGTTCTGCGATCAAACACGGAATCTGTAGCTTACGAGATTAAGTCTTTGTCGAATAGCGAAGCAGGGCTCTATCTATGCTTGGCTGAGAATCCAGCAGGATCTACTAATAAGACAGTTCAAGTCGTGATCAAACAGCCCGTTCTCGAAGTGTATCCGGAAGAGCCCCACGTAGTAATCGCAGGAAATGCAATCACTCTGGAGTGTCGTGAAACTGCAGGCTATCCAAATATGACATTTACCTGGTCACGAGAAGACGAATGTTCATTTGCTTCCAATGTCCACCAGTTTGATAATGGCTCTTTGACAATAACGGATATATCTTTTTATCAAGAAGGTCGTTTCAACTGCTCTGCATCGAATGGACTCGCATCTGCTTCCATTACAACAAAAATTGAAGTGAGAACACTCCCAGACATCAACATTCAAGACATGACTGATGGAAATATAATTAAAAAACTAGGCGATGAAGTTAAATTGACATGTGGAGCGGAGGGTCATCCCAAGCCAAAAGTGCAGTGGCAGAAATTCTCAAATGAATCTCAGTCGTATCAAACTGTTCTGCGATCAATCACGGAATCTGTGGCTTACGAGATTAAGTCTTTGTCGAATAGCGAAGCAGGGCTCTATCTATGCTTGGCTGAGAATCCAGCAGGATCTACTAATAAGACAGTTCAAGTCGTGATCAAACAGCCCGTTCTCGAAGTGTATCCGGAAGAGCCCCACGTAGTAATCGCAGGAAATGCAATCACTCTGGAGTGTCGTGAAACTGCAGGCTATCCAAATATGACATTTACCTGGTCACGAGAAGACGAATGTTCATTTGCTTCCAATGTCCACCAGTTTGATAATGGCTCTTTGACAATAACGGATATATCTTTTTATCAAGAAGGTCGTTTCAACTGCTCTGCATCGAATGGACTCGCATCTGCTTCCATTACAACAGAAATTGAAGTGAGAACACTCCCAGACATCAACATTCAAGACATGACTGATGGAAATATAATTAAAAAACTAGGCGATGAAGTTAAATTGACATGTGGAGCGGAGGGTCATCCCAAGCCAAAAGTGCAGTGGCAGAAATTCTCAAATGAATCTCAGTCGTATCAAACTGTTCTGCGATCAATCACGGAATCTGTGGCTTACGAGATTAAGTCTTTGTCGAATAGCGAAGCAGGGCTCTATCTATGCTTGGCTGAGAATCCAGCAGGATCTACTAATAAGACAGTTCAAGTCGTGATCAAACAGCCCGTTCTCGAAGTGTATCCGGAAGAGCCCCACGTAGTAATCGCAGGAAATGCAATCACTCTGGAGTGTCGTGAAACTGCAGGCTATCCAAATATGACATTTACCTGGTCACGAGAAGACGAATGTTCATTTGCTTCCAATGTCCACCAGTTTGATAATGGCTCTTTGACAATAACGGATATATCTTTTTATCAAGAAGGTCGTTTCAACTGCTCTGCATCGAATGGACTCGCATCTGCTTATATTACAACAGAAATTGGAGTTAGAACACTCCCAGACATCAACATTCAAGACATGACTGATGGAAATATAATTAAAAAACTAGGCGATGAAGTGAAATTGACATGTGGAGCGGAGGGTCATCCCAAGCCAAAAGTGCAGTGGCAGAAATTCTCAAATGAATCTCATTCGTATCGAACTGTTCTGCGATCAAACACGGAATCTGTAGCTTACGAGATCAAGTCTTTGTCGAATAGTGAAGCAGGGCTCTATCTATGCTTGGCTGAGAATCCAGCAGGATCTATTAATAAGACAGTTCAAGTCGTGATCAAACAGCCCGTTCTCGAAGTGTATCCGGAAGATCCCCACGTAGTAATCGCAGGAAATGCAATCACTCTGGAGTGTCGTGAAACTGTAGGCTATCCAAATATGACATTTACCTGGTCACGAGAAGACGAATGTTCATTTGCTTCCAATGTCCACCAGTTTGATAACGGCTCTTTGACAATAACGGATATATCTCTATATCAAGAAGGTCGTTTCAACTGCTCCGCATCGAATGGACTCGCATCTGTTTCCGTAACAACAGAAATTGAAGTTAGGACAGTCCCAAAAATCATTATTCCAGAAATCACTGAAGAAAATATAACTCAGAAACTAGGCGATAAAGTTGAATTGATATGTGAAGCTGAGGGTCACCCCGAGCCAAATGTGCAGTGGAAGAAATTCTCACGTGAAACTGAGTCCTTCCAAGCCGTCGAGTCACCAACACTTAACTCTGCAGTCCATGAGATTGTGTCGCTGTTATCAAGCGAGGAAGGGCTGTATCTCTGCTCAGCTGTGAATTCGGCTGGATCCAGTAATAAGACGGTTCAAGTAGTGAGCAAACAGCCCGTTCTCGAAGTGTATCCTAAAGATCCTCACGTAGTAATCGCTGGAAAATCAATCACTCTGGAGTGTCGTGAATTCGTAGGATATTCCAATATTAAATTTACCTGGTCACGTGAAGACGAATGTCCATTTGCTTCAAATGCCCACCAGTCTGATAACGGCTCTTTAACAATAACGGATATAGCAATCCATCAAGGAGGTCGTTTTAACTGCTCTGCGTCGAATGGACTCGCATCTGCTTCCGTAACAACAGAAATTGAAGTTTGGACAGTCCCAAAAATCATTATTCCAGAAATCACTGAAGAAAATATAACTCAGAAACTAGGCGATAAAGTTGAATTGATATGTGAAGCTGAGGGTCATCCCAAGCCAAATGTGCAGTGGAAGAAATTCTCACGTGAAACTGAGTCCTTCCAAGCCGTCGAGTCACCAACACTGAACTCTGCAGTCCATGAGATTGTGTCGCTGTTATCAAGCGAGGAAGGGCTGTATCTCTGCTCAGCTGTGAATTCGGCTGGATCCAGTAATAAGACGGTTCAAGTAGTGAGCAAACAGCCTGTTCTCGAAGTGTATCCTAAAGATCCTCACGTAGTAATCGCTGGAAAATCAATCACTCTGGAGTGTCGTGAATTTGTAGGATATTCCAATATTAAATTTACCTGGTCACGTGAAGACGAATGTTCATTTGCTTCAAATGCCCACCAGTCTGATAACGGCTCTTTAACAATAACGGATATAGCAATCCATCAAGGAGGTCGTTTTAACTGCTCTGCGTCGAATGGACTCGCATCTGCTTCCGTAACAACAGAAATTGAAGTTAGGACAGTCCCAAAAATCATTATTCCAGAAATCACTGAAGAAAATATAACTCAGAAACTAGGCGATAAAGTTGAATTGATATGTGAAGCTGAGGGTCATCCCAAGCCAAATGTGCAGTGGAAGAAATTCTCACGTGAAACTGAGTCCTTCCAAGCCGTCGAGTCACCAACACTGAACTCTGCAGTCCATGAGATTGTGTCGCTGTTATCAAGCGAGGAAGGGCTGTATCTCTGCTCAGCTGTGAATTCGGCTGGATCCAGTAATAAGACGGTTCAAGTAGTGAGCAAACAGCCCGTTCTCGAAGTGTATCCTAAAGATCCTCACGTAGTAATCGCTGGAAAATCAATCACTCTGGAGTGTCGTGAATTTGTAGGATATTCCAATATTAAATTTACCTGGTCACGTGAAGACGAATGTTCATTTGCTTCAAATGCCCACCAGTCTGATAACGGCTCTTTAACAATAACGGATATAGCAATCCATCAAGGAGGTCGTTTTAACTGCTCTGCGTCGAAGGGACTCGCATCTGCTTCCGTAACAACAGAAATTGAAGTTAGGACAGTCCCAAAAATCATTATTCCAGAAATCACTGAAGAAAATATAACTCAGAAACTAGGCGATAAAGTTGAATTGATATGTGAAGCTGAGGGTCACCCCGAGCCAAATGTGCAGTGGCAGAAATTCTCACCTGAAACTGAGTCCTTCCAACCCATCAAGTCAGCAACACTGAACTTTGCAGTCCATGAGATTGCGTCGCTGTTAACAAGCGAGGCAGTGCTGTATTTATGCTCAGCGATGAATCCAGCAGGATCTAGTAATAAGACGGTTCGAGTAATGATCAAACAGCCTATTCTCGGAATTTATCCGAATCATCCTCATGTAGTAATTGCGGGAAGTTCAATCACTCTGGAGTGTCATGAATCTGCAGGGTATTCAGATATGAAATTCTCCTGGTCACAAGAGAGTATTAGTACATTGCCTTCGACCGTCCACCAGTCAGAGAATGGATCTTTGACGATAACGAACATCGCAATTAATCAAGAAGGTCGTTACAAATGCTCTGCAACCAATGGACTGGCATCTGCTTCTGCAATCGTGTATATTGCAGTAGATTCACCAATATCCAGTATCGTGATGACCCTAGAGTTTCTCTCCTCCTTCCTTGCCACGTTCACTTGTCAAGCCATTGGAGGGAAAGCATCTTGGAATTGGTTTTCGAAGAGTGGAAATCTGCTGGAAAATGAGGTGGCTGGGGCAAATAAACTATCTATATCTATGACTTCTTCGAAGGTGAAAAAGGACCGTAAGTTACTATTATAACAATGTTTATCGAATATCCTGCTATCTGAGCGAGGGGGAAGAAAAATACATCCACAAGCTCATGAGTAAAGAGATAAAACAGTATAAGTCAATCATTTTCCGAGATATTCCATCAAGATTCATGACAAAATCAAGCCGACTGGTTTTTTTTATCACTTTCCTATGGAATTAGATTATTTCAAATCCTATTGCAGCTCATGTGGCTAGTGGGTTATTCGTGAAAAACTTCACTCCTCCGCTAATCAACGTATGAATTAAACTGACCATCCACTTATTTTCAGGTATTTACTGTTGCGAAGGCTCCAATACTGCAGGAAAACTCATGAAATGCCAGCGATTCCCACACATGATTTTGTATCCCAAATTTCTGGCACGTCACATCGGTGATTCAATCGAGCTGGGGTGCACACTCATTGGTATCGAAGCGTCGAATTATCATATCAAGTGGGAAAGAATGCCTGGATCACCATTATCGAAAAATGCGGTAGCATTCGATGATCGTCTCAAGATTCCTACATTAGCGGAAACGGATTTTGGTCCTTACGATTGTGTAGGAAATTACACGTTCGATGGTAAACTCTGGACCTTCAGTCGAAGAATACAAATTCGAAAGTTAGTTCCATCTAAGTAATGATCTGACAACCTTAAAAAACTTCGAACATGAGTCCAAGTGTCATGAAAATCTTCGTTGTATATCTTTATAACTGCATGAGGCTGCGAGTCTAATAGAGGATAGATCAAGCAGGATAAGTTAATTTTCTGAATGCAGAATGAACCAGAGGATAAGATGGCATGTCTCTTTTACCACTTGATCAGTTTCTTGCATTTTTCGAGATATTTCATACAAAATCCTCTGCAAACCACATGAAATCATCGATCAATCATGAATTTGTTCATTCCCAGATAAATATCAGTGCAAGGCTTCTAATATGTACTATAGTGAAAAACAGATAAAATACAATAATCAGATTAATTGGAGAAAAATTTTTTTCTTCCGAATCGAACTTGTTGCAATATATTTTATTCCATTAAAATTTTTTCCTCAATAATCCCTAAGCATAAATTATCTCCATGGTCAGAAGTGAATCGAAGGTTCTTCACTTGTGCTATCATGACGTGCTAGCATGTAATGTGAGAAGAAAATGGATGATTTTTCTATGAATACTAAAACTTAATTGATCAATGAATCGATTTTCGTGTTCTTATTTCATTCTTCCAAGTCATTATAATAACCTCGAAGGAAGAGAGAACCTAAATCTTTCATATCTTTCCATAGAATAGGAATGACTGGGGATTTCCCAATTGAACCATCCTGAGAAGTCGAATTTCACATTTTAGGGAAGTTAATCTGGTAACGATTCAGTAGTAAGAAAAATTATCGCGACTAGCGTAGGCGGTTCAATGGCTGGCGTAGTCGTAACCCGTACAGCTGTTAACTACTAGGAATGCTTCCTGGTCCATCATAATTCTCACTTTGTAAAAAATTGAATCTATGAAAATATTTCTCCCAAAGATCAAAATGAAAAAGGTATACTCATTCCATTCTCAGTTAATTCTGTATGATCCGCTGTACAAACATACCGTACATTGTGTCGTTCGGAAAGCATTTTTGTTAGTTTCAAATGGTGCGTGAATCTGATGCTCCGGTCAAGCGAGTGACTATAATGGTGGTTAATCAGAAAATGCGAATTTTTCGATTCAAATAAATTTACTCTGAAGTCAACGAGTATCTACTGCATTTCAGGAAACTCTTACAACGTTCTCTATCTATTCATTTATTCATTATGGAAGTTTCCCCCGAAACTATTTGTCAATGGCTGCAAATTTCATATTTATGGACGGGAAAAACACGAAAACTTATAAGGGATCGTGTTATTTTAGAAAATCTATTTATGTACATCTTCCAAACGAGGTATCCAGTGAGTTTGAAATTTCAACATGTTACTCCTTAGCTACCCAGAGGTATATTTGAGTTTTCTTTATCAGTATCTGTTTGTTAATTCGATCACCAAATGAACTCCCTTGGAGTAATCAGTGCCAATTAATAGTTCCGCTGGACATGTGTTATTGGATGAAAAAAAAATAATATGGGCTTTCTGGAAATCCAAGTACCAGCTTCAAATTATCTACTCTTGTTTTTCATTTTTCTAAGTTATCTAAGTTAATATCTGAATTATCCCGATAACATTTCACCGATATTGAAACGATGTCCTCGATAATAAATTGTTATTAAATAATATTATAAATATCCAATATTGTTCAAAACTTTACTGGATGCTGTCTCAGCATCCAGAACTGGGATCGGAGATACTGGGATTTTAAATACGAATATGGAAAACATTACTGCAGTAATGTTTTCATTCAATTAACTGGATTAATCGTCACTCTTCGTCCGGTAACAGGTATTTTTTATGATTTGAAAAATTAATAGACATTCTGACAAACAAGAATATATCTGCTTCTATAAAAGAAAAATACGTCTGTGGCCAAAAATTGTTGCAATGAAACTGAAACTGAAACTCGTTCATGGAGTTCTGAAGTTGATTTAATTTTCTTCAAAAATTATTTTTCGCTCAGTTCGTCCGGAAAACATGATGAAATGTAATTTTTCAAAACATCTTCTCATGCTACTCTGTCATAAATGACCATAATTGAAGAGGAAAAATAGATCATCGTAAACTACTTGGATATCCTTAATCAATTGAAATTGTTTTTTTTCTTACTATATCTTGACAACTATTTCATTCATCAGGACCATGTGCAGTTATTCTGCCTTTTACATTCAGCCAACCTTATATAATCATCGATATAACAGAGAAGAAAAAGAGAAAAGAACGTAATCAATCTTCATCATATCATCATATGAATTTTTTGGCTTTTATTTCTACTACCGCAACTAAAACGCACAGCAATGCGACATGTCACTCTGATTGTGCTCTGCTTCTTATGTAGAGTGTGGGCTGTTTCACTGATCGTGTTCCTGAAGATAGAGTCCAGTCCTAGACGATCAGTAGAGAAAATACTGTATATCGAAAGAATTTTTTTCCCTGCTTTCACATGTACTCGTCTAAATTTTGCAAAGATAAATATCTTTTGAGATATACATATACGGCATAATGTCAATTGGTCCAAAATATCATGTTCATACTCGTTTGCACGGGGAATTTCCCGCTTTTGCAAATATGTCAATGAAAACTAGTTAAACTACTATTCGTTCATTATATAATTGATTGAATGTTATTGATTTCAATTGATTTAAAGTAATTGTAGGAAAGAAAATGAGCATGTGGAGAAGCTCATTTCAAGCACGGTCTGGGTCAATGGCCGCTCGGGCTCTCTGGATAAATTTTAATCTCTAATTTTGAATCAATTAGTTTTATGGAGAGCTGATGAACCATCAAACAATTGGAATATTGTTTAAAGTGCCTTGATCAAGTTGAAAAGATAGAAAAATATTTCAGTTACAACGATTGGAATCGATTCGAGTCACCCTTAATGAGGAAATTGTAGGGCTACAAAACTGGAAATCACGGCCAGATGAGCTTGTACTCAGAGCCATAAACCAAGAAGAAGAAGACTGAAAATCAATGCAGCTTCATGTACAGTTAGTTGATTAATATCTGGATCTTCAGCCAAACGCTACGCTGTCAATTCGAATCAATGTAATTAATGAATTGAGCCATTTCTCACCCGACAGTTTGGCTGTTCGGTCTGCGTACGGCTCGGTGGATCTTACTGGGTTAAGCAACATTGAGTCTGGTTACTACTTGGATGGGTGGCCGATGACCGTACGCAGATTCGAACAACAAACTGAACGGTGAGGTGTGACTATAGAGAATTAGTGTGCCTTTCTCGTCAGTGTGACAGAAAGGCACATTAAAGTTCTGTATGAATCCGAATGCGCTAATCAGGGTTTTCATGGTTTCCCTTTGTTCACGGCAAATGCGGTGCAGTAATAGAAGTCGACCCATGTAGTCGCAAGAGGAATCGCGAGGGAGTGGGGAGAGGTGGGAAAGGGAAATAAATGTAAAAGGCCGAAAGATCATACATATGGAACTGTGGGAAAATTAAAAAAAATATCAAAATGGAGATCAATGTGAAACGATAATTCAGACAAAGTTTAATGAAAAATGCATGTGGCGTTCTTTTTAATATGATATAAGAGTGAGATAGCGTGTTAGACGCAATGACACCGTAGCAACGAGTAAGGGTAAAGCCACAATGGGCGCAAACGTAATGCAACATAAATTGCATGTGCAGCGCACTTTACGCACCATAATAAACGTACGCAATGGGTGTCCTTTTTTCAGGTTATTGGACTATTTTAAACTGTCAAAGATAAATTCCAAATCATTAAGAAGATTTTCTCTTCTGGAAACGAAAAATGTATGAACCTATAGAAACCAAATTTGAAGACATACATCCATAAGATAATATGAACAATTCATTTGGGTCCATTTCTGTTCACGTAAGCGGGGGTAATGTGCAGATATCACTTTTGATGATGTGCAGATCTTCGAATCTCAATCAGTTTTTCGTGCTAGCTTTGGAACTCCTGTTTATGATTTGGAATTCATCATGGGCAGTTCAAAATAGCCAAATAACCTCATAAAAGGACGCACCAACTGCATACATTCATTAAGGTGCGCTGCGCACGCAGTTTATGTTGCATTACGTTTGCATCCATTGTGGCTTCACCCTAAAGGCTATGCCACATAAGACGCTAACGTATACGCAACGCAGGACGCGATGTAACGCCCTTCTCAACGTAAACGCGAAGGTCGTTACACGGCGATTTATTTGTTTAATGGTGACATTGCCTCTTGGATGGGAGGTGGAGAAAAGATGTGAGAATCAAAATTCGAAGGTAAATATAGTAACTCGCAATAGCTCAGTGGTCAGAGCACCTGACATGTAATCAGAGGGTCGTGTGTTCAAATCCTGCTTGCGCATTACATATTTTTTCCGAAATTTGATTCTCTTAAAAAATTTATTAATAAAAATTAATTCATTAATAAATTTATTTGTTTAATGGCTTTTTCGGCGATATTCCTGCTTCTGTTGGTCGTTACAGCCTGGGGCTGATCTCAAATGAAAGGTCAGGTCATTTCTCATCGACTTATGTGGTTTAAAGAGAAAAATTACCAATTTTCCAAATACTTATAGTTTAAGTTCAAACGATTTTATTAACATAAGATACAAAGACTGGGTAACAAATTATTTACAGTTACAGCTAGACAATTATTTACATAGTTTAAAACCGACGGCAGTGGCTGTGTGGTTAGAGCGGGGGGGTTTGGCATGCTGAGGTCCTGGGTTCGAATCCCGGTGGAGGGAAGCCAAAATTGAAAAGCTCTAATTTCACAGTTTCACTTAACCGAGCGGGAGTCTCGCAAGAGACGACTGTATCTGGGCAGGTTTTCCTCAAGAAAAAAGAGGTTTTCCCTCGTCCTTCGGCGAATGCGGTACAGCGGGGTTGGGTTGGGGATAAAATGCGTAAAAACTCGAGAGCTCGGTACGTTAGAGCTCGAAATTTAAAAAAATTGCATAGTTTTAACCCAAGGGCTTTTACTTATATTCAAGTGATTTAATGTATTTTTATGAACCTAGTGTTGGGATTGGGATGCATGAGGTTTGCTATAGGGAAAAGATAAAAAAAAAAAACCCTATGATAGAAAATGTGATGTCGCGAGTCGCAACTCATCGGATGGCGCCACTTTTACGCGCGAAGTTTCAATTTTTAATATAAAATGAAGTAAATTAAATAAGTTCAATTTTGATTTGAATAAATAGATTAATCTCCGTACAAAGAATGTGGTGTTAACTGGGGCAACAGTTGACAATGGATAAAGGAAAAACAGTCACTGGCATTTCCCCCTTGAAATTCAGTTTTATGTCTTTTTGCCTAAATAAACAGTCACACGAGTTTCATTTGACATTTCACATAACTCAGAAATAAAACACTTAAATTCGATCGTCACGGTTCAGCTTGTAAAATTATATACTTTCTCTCAACGGTTTTTCTTGACTCAACACGTGCGGGCTTTTCTTTGTTCATTGTCCATCGTATGACGTCTTGAAATTCTCAGAAAAGGGTCCTCAGACGTCATTGCCTCCCTTCCTCTCACAGAAGTGCGTGCGCATTTAGCAAGATTGGTGGGGGTTTTTGAATCCCAATAGTTTTAAGGAAATATATAAAAATCAATCTTCTCTTCTCCTTTGAACGACGAACTTCTCTTTTCTTGTAGAAAAGGAGAAGCAAAGTTAGATATTGAGTTTGAATAGTTTATTAACTGGAAATAAAGTGTTAGTGGTCTCGAAACTTGTGTTGAAGATTTTTATAATACCACCTCTACTTTTCATCACTTCCTGAAGAGAACCAAAAGGGATAAATCACAGGTGGAGTGCTCGCTTGAGCTATAGCGGCTAACGTTCTCACCTTCAAAATTTCGCGCTGATACTGGGATTGGCGCTTCAGTAGCCCTAGTAACAAACTAGGACATAACAAAAAAGTTATGTCCGAGATTGTCACTAGGACGATCTCTGTCATGTCCTAACAAGTTACTAGGACGATCTCGGCGCTGCTGCTGTTGTTGAGCGCGAGAATTTTGAATGGAAATGGGAACGTTAGCCACCAAAGTTCTGAAGAACACTTAACTTTAATTTACAAAAGTAGAGAGAAGCTCAAGATTAAAACAATTTAGATGTCGTCTGTTTTGGAGGACGAAGGTGACTAACTAAACTTAGCTTGGCTTGGTGTACAGGAAGTCTTCGTTGAAGTATCATGGGGGTAGTTTGTGGGGCTCGAGAAATGGAGAGGGAGAAAGGCCCAGCGGCCTATTGGTTATTTCGAAGAGGAGGAGGGCGCTTGGAGGGCTGGCCCAAAGAGCTGTAACCTCTGGGGAAAGTCCCGTGTATTTCTCCCAATATTCGGGAAAATCCCCGGAGGGGTTTTATTGCAGGGTGCTTTGGGTCTTTAAAGTAATAAAGTGAGAGTGAGTAAGAAAATTCTAACGCAAGGATTTTGGGTCTTGAGGGATTATAGCAATAAAAGTAGTAATAACGCGGAAAGAAAGGGCGCCAAAAGTTCGGACATTTGGTGGCCACGTGTTTGGCAATAAAATAAAAGAAAGGTTTAGAAAAGTATAAAGAAAATACTACGACTGTACGGAAAATATAGAGAACAATACCCTGAGGATAGCAGCTGTCGGTTTTTTCCCCGTTTTCTATTGTCCCTGTTTATTTTAAATTGAATGTATTATTTTATTCTATCCTCAGTGAATTTAAAAGGAATGGTTGAGATTAAAATTGAATTTCGCGGATAAAAATATGACGCGACCTCTGTAGCCAAGCCTCGCGACATAACATCTCGACTCTGCTGCTGCTGCTGTTGTTGAGCGCGAGAATTTTGAAGGCAGTGAAATCGTTAGCCGCCAAAGTTTGAAAAAACACTTCACCGAAATTATCTCTCTTATTTTTAGTCTTTATTAACTCTATTTTCATAAATTATCACTCTGAATTTGAATAATACTGCGATGAGGTTAGAAAGGTTGATGAAATAATTTGAAGAAAACACAAGCGTACCTTCAACCTTTCGGTAATAAGACTATAATATGTAAGCACTACGCGAATCAAATGAAATACTCTATACCACTGACTATTGACAGTATCGGCCATACTACACGTTAAGGTCCTATTTTGACTAAAGTCGTGCCAACGAGCAATGAGAGAGGCGCCACATTGGCCATGTTGGCCGTCAGTCTCACAGTTGTTCACTGTACATGTGTCAATACACTGTCAAAGTATCAGTGTACACGTAAAAGTTGTGTACTACAAGCCTTCTTGTCAATCAATCGTGCCGGCTGTTTCTGCACTTCTTAATTCAAAAATACATCTAAAATCTACTTGAGCATTGTTACAATGGTAGCAATAAAAGGAAGAAAACCATCGAATAAAAATCCACCAGTTTTAAGTCATGAATTTGTTATACAAAATCATGCAGACATTGTATCATGTGTAGCTATGGTTTTCGTCGTTGGACTGATGGTCCAGGTGAGTTCATCACTCAAACTCATTTTTCCTCGATGATCTCGAAGAATTTGAAAATTATCTAAAGTGGGAAAATGTTCTGACAATTGAATTTTTCAAAATAATATTTTTATCGAATTTTTAATTATGTAAATTTACGTTTTTAAGGACCACCATATGTTGTCCCTCTTCTAATCAAAATTATTTCTTCGAAATAAGAGTTTTCATAATTTTTGAGAAATTATTTACTTTTATTTCGTCGATATTTCTGAAATGAGTGGGTTGAGGAAAAAATTTCGAAGAGACTGTGAAATTTTTCAGAAAAATCGAATTTATTTCATCATCAGTTTTTTAAGAATGTCTCGAGAAATAAGTGGAATAGAGCGATTTTGCATGAATTTTTTTTTTTGTAACTCTTGAAATTGTCTATAAAAACTTGGGGGCAAAAAGGGCGTAACTCCATTATTTATCGAGAGATCTTTTTAAAAAAATAAAATCAATTTTTCTAAAAAATTTCCTTTTTTTCCCTTTTTTTTCTCAATAAATGCTAAAAATGAAGAAAAAAAAATAATTAATCAATTAATTAATTAATTTGAATAGATAACATCACCATGGGCCTACACTTTCATTGCTCTTCACCACAATGTAACAGAGCAGTCTGAGCCAGATGCACCATGGCAGCCACAAAAATACACAACTGGATGGAAAGATTCATGTGCTGTTTTCTTCTATTTTCTCATAACAATTGTGATGCACGCAGTAATTCAAGAATATATACTCGATAAAATATCAAAACGTTTGCACTTGAGTAAAATTAAATTAGCTAAATTCAATGAGTCCAGTCAACTTATTGTCTTTTATATTCTATCAGCAATTTGGGGAATTGATATTATTCTTAGAGACAATTTGATACTAAATATTTCATCATTGTGGACAAATTATCCAAATCTCATGTCTTTCTCACTGAAACTCTTTTTTGTTGGACAATTGGCTTATTGGCTACACTCTTATCCAGAATTGTATTTTCAAAAAATCAAGAAAGAGTGCATGGCAAAAGTAATTGTTGAATCAACAATTGGATTTTTATTCACTTTGGCTGGTTATCTTCTCAATTTTCAACATATTACTGTAATTCTTTTGGTACTGCACTTTGCTGGAGATGCACTACAGCATGGTGCACGTCTTATTCACATTGTATATCGTAAAGAACAGTCAACCAAGTGTAAGTATTTTTTAATTTTTTTTCTTCAATTTTTTTTGTCTGTTTCAAGGAGGTTCGCGCGTTGCTTCGTTTTTTCTCAAAAATAATTCGTTAATTTTCAAGAGATATCTCAGAAACTAAGCGAGATAGAGCGATTTTACGTAGACCCTTTTTTGTGGCTCTTGAAATTCTCTACAAAAAAGGATTCGGATAAAATTGCTCTATCTCACTTAGTTTCCGCCTGCAGCTCCGCTTAGGAACCACGTAAAAATTATTTTTCAGTTTTTTTCACATATAATTTGGAGAATACGAAGTTTTAAATAATGTTAAACTTGTGGGAAAATTTTACAATGATTCGTCATCTAGAAAATTGAGATATTCAACTTTAAGATTTATCTCTAATTTTATAAAACATAATTTTCAACCTATAATATCATATCACTGATTCAAAATGAAATATATCAATTTCTAGATGGTAAATCCTTGTAAAATTTCTCTACAAGCTGAACATTGCTTCAAACTTGGTGTTCATAAAATTGGACGTAGAAGAATTTTTGAGAAAAATTTTCACGGGAGCTGCAAAGAAAAATTAGTTTTATCTCAAATAATTTGCAATTGACCAGAAATCTTGAAATTTCTCGATTTTTGAGATTTTTGGTAGTTTTATATTTTATGTGTTTAATAATTATTACGTAAGATGCGCGTGAACCTCGTTAAATCGAACAATTCCAAGATTTTAATGCAATCACATTTATATTTTTTTACAATTGATTTTCAGTCGCTTTCCTCGTTGCCAATGGAGTCTACGTATTCTCGAGAATAGCAACGCTTCTCTTCTCTCTTCTTTTTTACGTATATGGCCTCAGCAAAATTGACAGTGAACTGGACATTGCATCAGGCAACTTCAATATTCCTGCAATAAGATTTTCAGCATTTGGTGCAATTGCATTATTCCAGGCTTATTTGATCTACAAATTTGCCAAGAGGCAATTATCAATTGCACGTGAAAATCGTGCACCAGTACAATCCAAGAGCAAGCCAAAACAACAAAAACTCAAGAAAAAGGAAAATAAAAAATCAGCAGCTTCAGAAGACGATGATTTACCAGAAGTTGATCAAGCAACTAAGAAAAATTTGCGATCAAGAACAGCTGCTAAAGCTAAATAAACTTCAATTAATCATTTTGATTAATCAAGGCTGATTATCTTATTTTTCTTTATGATACTGAAAGTAGCAAAAATCTGATAATTTTTTTTTTTTGAATGCTCTAACAAAAAAATTATTTTTTGAAAAATAAAAAAATATGCACTTCTAGAAGAATCAAAAATCTACAAGTGTAAATTTTTCAAATATTTTTTTATTATAATTTATTTGTCTGAGAAAATGAAGAAAAAAATTGTTAAATATCTGCTAAATTCATTATCATATTTTTTCTTGCATTAATTCGTTGAAAATAACAATGAAATTGAGGAATTATTGGAAAAACAGGTGGAAATTTTTAGAATTAATAAAAATTCGATGTCTCTTTTGCTTTCAAATTTTTCAGATATTCATTGAGAATAATTGATAGGAAAATAATCAATTCTATTCGATCAATCGAATTTATCAATTTCGTAATTAGCTAATTTTCATCAGTCTAGATCTTCATCTACAATTTATTATTATTTAAAAAAAAAACACGTCCCTAATGGTAATGACGTTTATACTGTAAATATTATAAATTAAATGGAAAAACACAAATTAAGGTGGAATTGTTAGTAAAGTACAGGATAGATTAAATGGCCTATTGCAATTTTTAATTATGTAAAAGAGTTATTTTAAAAAATTTGATGTTAAAAATCTTTCATTTTTATATGAGCAAAGAATAATGCAGCAATTGTTCATTATCGCAACAATTAGTATGAAAAATTTTAATAATTAAATGAATTAAAAAATAATAGATTTCTGTGAATTAATGAAGAAAAAAAAGCATATTGTAAAAAAAAGTTTAATAAATTCATTATTTTTTGAGATAATTCACTTTTTATTAATATTTTTAAAAAATGTAAATGCCCGCATTTTCATTGAATTTTCAATATTCCTCTCCTTACTGTAAAAAAAATGGATTTTTTTTTTAAATTCATTTTTGAGGATTTTTTAATTTTACGTACAAATGCAAATTCTCTTATCAGTTTTATCATTCAGTATTGCTCTCATTCATGGTTATGTACGTTCAAAAAAAATGTCACTAACATCAATTCCACTTGTTTCAAAATTATCAAACAAAGTTATCAGAATATTAGGATGTAATCCTGGTATAATGACACTTCAAGGAACAAATACGTATCTCGTTGGTACAGGCAAAAGGTAAAAAAAAAGGAAATTTCATTTTTTATTATTTACATTTTCACAAGTAGATAAAGTGCATTGACGTTCTATTTTTTGAATTATTAAAAAAACCGTTACAAGAATCCTTAATTTTCTGAAATCAAAGATATTTTATGACACTAAGAATAACAGAGATCTGGAAATTGTAGAAAATTTTAAAAAAATTTAAGTGCAAATTTTTGCAAATATTTTATTTATAATAATTTATTTGTTAAAAAAAAATCTGAAAAATTGCCAGATATTTGCTAATTTCATTTTCATCATACTTCATGAAAAGAAAACTGAAAACTAGCAGACATCTGCGAATTCCTAGTTTTATTTTATTAGCAAATGAAGGATTTAAAAAAAAAATATGCACATGTAAAAATTCAAAAAACTATAATTGTAAATTTAGAAAATAATGAATTTCCGTAATTTATTTATTGAAAAAAAATTATCAGACATCTGAAATTTCTATTGAATTTTTTTAAACTCATGGATTATTATTTTAAAAATATTTAAAAATTTCGTACTCGTATTTTTTTGAATTTACTGCATATGCATATTTTTTTCTAAATATTCATTTGTTAGCGAAAAAAAAAAATCGAAAATTGTCGGATGTCTGCTATTTTTAGTGTCATTTTTATCATCATCAAAACAAAAAAAAAAGAAGCAAACAAGGTTTTTCATATTTTTTATCATTTCAGTCGACTGTTGATTGACTCTGGTGACGAGGACACATCTCCTGAGTACTTGAAGCTCCTAAAATCAGTTCTGGATGAAGAGCAAGCAACAATATCCCATCTTTTGATCACTCACTGGCACCACGACCATATAGGCGGTGCTAGAAAGGTCCAGGATCTCATTGAATCATCGTCAAATTTGTCGCCACTTGTCTGGAAGCTTCCACGATCTCCAGAGGACAAAGGAACCGATGATTTTCAGATTGAGCTTAATCTGCTCGAGGATGAGCAATTGGTGGAAGTGGAGGGAGCAAGGCTGAGTGTAAAACACACACCAGGACACACAAGTGATCATGCATGTCTTTTGCTGCATGATGACAATGTCCTCTTCAGTGGTGACTGCATTCTCGGTGAAACAACTGCTGTTTTCGAGGATTTGCGGGATTATCTTGTTTCCCTTATGAAAATCCTGGAGATGAAACCTTCTGTTATTTATCCTGGACATGGACCAGTTGTTGAAGATCCACTTCCCAAGATACAGTTCTATATTCAGCACAGAAACAAGAGAGAAGAGGAGATACTTGATGTACTGAGGAAAAATGAGGGAAGAACTTTGGATGAAATGGATATTGTTGGATTCATCTATCAGGAAACACCACAGCATCTTTGGCCAGCTGCTGCTGTCAATGTTGGACATCATCTGGAGAAACTGCTGAAGGAGAAGAGGGTCAAGAGGGAGAATGGCAAATGGCTAATTAGTCTTAAGAATAAAATTTAAGGGAGATTCGCTGAGTTTTTGAGAGGTTTAATAATTTTTATAAATGAAAAAAATGATTATAATGACAATTATACAATTGACCATTTTCGGGATTTTTTTAAAACAAATTTATTATTATTTAAAAACCAGTAAAGAAAATTGCACTTGTAGTTTTTAGAATAATCTACATGTGCATTTTTTTTTCTTTCAAAAATAATTTATTTGCTAAAAAATTGAAAATCATCAAGTGTCTGCTATTCTTAGTGTCAATAAACGGAAGGAAAAAAATTACTTTTTCTGATTTTGAAATTTTTCAGAATATTTCAGAATATTCAATTACTAATGGAGTAGAGTGAAAGAACAAAAATCTGTAAGTTATGTAATTATATTGTGTTTTTGTTAAGAAAAATGAGGATTATATTTTTTGGTATTAATAAAATTGATTAAGAATTATTCGTCAGAAAATTTCTTTTTTTTTTTAAATTAATCCTTCATTCAATTTTCGATTGTTCTCTGAATTGTGTGGTATAGTGGTCTTCCAGGTCTCTCTGTTGCATTGAATGAAAATAACAAAGCTTCTATAATTTTGTATCGATATTTCGACTTCTTTGCCAAGCCCTCTTCAGGGTACTCATTTTTTACTCTTAAATATTATTATAATTAAAAAAACTTCATTATGTGCAGTTTGTTCTTGATTGTTCTCAATTGCCGAAACAAACAGAAATAAAATTATTTTCAAATATTTTAAGTGAAACATTTATTCAGGTAATTACGAGTAGATTCATGATACATGCTTTTGACTAAATCTAGGTCTCCTCAAGAACAGAAGAAAAATACAATTTAAGGCCTATTTTTTTCTTTGCACGTCTGTTTGGTCATTCAATTATGAATGCAGAACGTTAGACATTTTACGATACAGCAATTACCTTTGTTTTACGCTGTAGTCAAATTTATGCGTTAGTACAATTTTTCAAAAAAACGATAATTTTTTCTTTTTTCTTGGGCAATTTCATTTCATCGTTTACTGTAGGCACAAATATTTATATACATTGTTTCAGTTGTTTAACGGAGTAAGGAGATGAAAATCTTCAAATTTTAATATCTCATTTTTTTTTAGATGTCAGGACCTCAATGAATTTTTTGAATTATTTTTAAAAATAATCATTTGGTCCCACAATTTTGGAGATATTTAATTAATTTTTTTTCAATGAACAGCAATTAAAGTAAAATAGAATTTTCACTAATTTTTATCACCGAAAATTTAGTAGATGTCGATTTTTTAAGAAAATCTCGGAATTCAAGCGAGATAGAGGAATTTGTTAATCTTTTTCAGAGATAAAAGAACGATCTCCACAAAAATTTCTCTATTTTCTCTAGTTCTCAATATAGAGAAAGAGGGGGAGGGAGCAAAATGGACTTTCGTGGCATCACATGATTCAGGAATTTATTTCGGTGTGAAGGAGTTCATGGAAAAATCTGAAAAAATTTGAGAACATGCATAAATATATAAGCATTGTTGGTGAATTTTTTCAAATTTTTTCATTGACGCTTTCTTTTAAAAAAAAAATCCTGAATCATTTGAACCGTCAGGATTCATTTTTTCCCGGTCTTTCCTATTTTGTGGGAAAGAATTTGTTCATAACTGAGTGAATTTTTCTTTTTCTCAATATCATGACTACAGTGATGCATTTTTTTTGCACCTTCATCTCTTTACTCCGAGGAAAAACGAATTTTATTAATGGCATAAGGTAATATTTTATAACATTTTCTCCCTTAAATTAGGCATCCATCGACAGTTTAATCTACTGAACACGACGAATATTTAACGTACATGACGGATACAAAAAATATATGTATATATATATATTTCTCCACTCAGAATAAATGTAGACGACTTCCTTTTTCTCCCACTGCACAAAAGCCAATTTTTAAAATATTTTTCTCATCAAAAATAAGATTTCAGTGACAAAATGAAACAAGATTCAATTTTATTGATTTTGTGGAGTACCTTTGAAATTAAAATTAAAAAAGAACTTTTTTTTGAAAATCAAATTATTACACATCCCAAATTTTTGTTTTTTTGACAGATAAATTATTACAGAAAACATATTTAGAAAATTTGCACTTATAGTTTTTTAAATTTTCTACATCTGCAAATATTTCATTTTCTGAAGAATAATCTATTCGATAGAAAAAAAAACAATAGAACTCGTCAGATATCTGCTATTTTCGTGATACAAATTTTTTTAGACCTTTTTTTAAAGTTTTTTTCCTGGCGCTAGAAAAAATATTTCCACAAAAATTTCTTTTTCCCAATTATTTACCGAGATAATGCCCAAAAATCGAAAAATTTACGATTCAAAAAATGGAAATTTTTCAATTTGTATATTTTCATTTTTTCCTTTTTCGAATTCACCACTTCTAGTACAGGGAATAGAGGAACGAGTTACTCTTGTCCATAATGCATAACTTTACAGGAGTTATTTTTTTTCACAGATAGGTGCTGTATGACGTAATGAACCTAAAACACAAAATACTTACAAATAAGGCGGGTGGAAGTGCCGCCATTTTGCAGAAAACCATTTGGGCCTGTATCTCCTTAACCGTGCACTTGAGGCCCATAATGGTCATGACCTTTATTGTAAATAATTAAATTTCCTATCTTTTTTGTTTCATAATTTTTTTTGTATCACTTACCATTTACGACTTATAAGACTTACTTTACTAGCATTTTATTGTTTAAACAATGATCGGAAGAGATGTCGGTCAGAGAGTCAATAAACGAATAGTAATAGCCTTATAAGTCGTGAATGGTAGATGATACGAAAAAAATTATGAAACAAAAAAGATAGAAAATTTAATTATCTACAATAAAGGTCATGACCATTGTGGGCCTCAAGTGCACGGTTGCGGAGATACAGGCCCAAACGGTTTTTCACAAAATAGCGGCACTTCCACCCGCCTTATTTGTAAGTATTTTGTGTTTTCAAGTTCGTTACGTCATACTGCACCTATCTGTGAAAAAAAATAACTCCTGTAGAGTTTTGCAAAACAAAATCCTCTATTCCCTCTACTATTCGTTATTCCTCTCTTTTAATTCCTCAAATAAATTAAAGATCTCCTCGACACTCAATTCTTTCAATCGATAGCATAATTCAATAGAATTTCGTCGTTTTCTCATTTTATTTCATGATGAATTTAATTCTCATTATCCATTAATTTCACCTTTCTCCTCTCTTTGGGTAGAACGTAAAAAAATATTTATACTCAAATTGATGTAAATGTTTCATTTTTTTTCCATTTCATTGATTTGTATATAATCATTCGTTTTGTTAAATTCATCATTCAACTATGTTTATTTTTTTATTTTATTTTATTGACATATATAATATAATCTCTCTGTGTTTCGCATTTATCATGTGTTCACATCGTTACTAGGCGTTGAAAAAACATCAACATAAATCACAATGATTATCATTATTATAACTTTTTTCTTTTATCATTCAATAATCAGTAATATATTCAACAACAAATGAAAAATAATATTAAACAAATAAGAAGAATAAAACATTATTCAGTAATTAAGTGGAATAAAATTATATATTTTGTTTTTATTATCGTGAAAAATAAAGCAATTTTGTTTTTTTAATTCAATTAAAAAATTCTAAAAAATTATTCAAATTATTTTTTTTTTTTTACAATTTCATTCCAATTAATTAAAGAATTATCATAAAAACCATGTCAAATTAATAATTATAATGATGATTCATATTTTAATAATGAAATCAAGTCAATAATTGTTTTTTTCTTTTTTCTAATCAATAATTCATATAATCATAATCTTAAGGTACTTGTGTTAGCATAAAAATTAACTACACTCATTATTTAATTAATTTTCTTTTTCTCCAATTTTAATATATATATATGTATGTATATATATGTATATGACACAAAACTTCATTATTCCATTAGCTCAATTATCAAATTTGATTATTTTTAATGGATTTTTTTTTTTTCATCCGAGTTGACAATTTTAATAAAAATTTAATATTAAAGAAAAATCCAATCACAAAATTTTATACTCAATTCTAATCGTCCGTTGAAGAGAAGCAAGAATTAAATTGACTATTTTTCGTCTTTCAAAGGGCACCTGGCACAATGATGAAATTTCAATCGAAATTAAAAAATTACGTATTTTATTACAGGAAAAAGAAAGTGATAATTTGTCGCGCAATTTTTTCAAATTAAAATTCGTTCGTGATCGTCTTTTACTCAATAATTATTGCTCTCTCATCGATTTTATAATAACGGGTATGTTTAAGGACTTTTTTTTTAATTGATCGATTCGTTTATTCAGTTGCTCTCCCATCTCTTCGAGGTTTTTCATTTCTGGGTTTAATTAATTAATACAAACGTAGTGATTAAATGATTCAATTCAATTGAGATTGAGAGTTATCGTAAAAGGGGATTCGATGCACTATTTTTGAACTTTTCAATTATAAAATTATTTTTTTTTAATCGGAAAATTCGTTCAAGAAGTGTAAACATCTGGAAATCTGGAAAAGATAGAAAAATTTTTGAAAAGAGAGTTTTTTTGGAGAAACGAAAAGAGTTGCAATTAGATGACAGTGCAAAAATTCTTTTATTTCCGTTAATTTTGAGGAATTTGCCAAAAAAAAATTCTGATTATCGTCGAGTCATTTAATTTTTCCTCTTCATTATAAAATTGCATCTTGTCACCAATTTTTCAAAATTCTCTCGGAATCTAAAGGAGATGAAAGAATTTAGGTCAAAATGTTTTTTTTTCAGATTTTCCCCTTTTCTACAAAAAAAAATGTAATTACGAAAAAAATTAATGATTTCTCCCATAAATTTAATGGTCCCTAGTTATTTCAAAAAAACTTGAGATAAAACTGCTCATTTCATCTGGTTTTACGACTTCGCTCCTGATTTGTGTATTGAAAAAATTTTATTCTGAATTATTCGAGAATGTATTTGATGACGCAGTCTTTTAAATATCGAAGTTCCCCAAATTCCTTCTATCCATATGCTTTCGAATAAAAATTATGTGAAAAAAAAACTTCAAATAATTTGGATTTTCGTGATTAAAAATACCAAGTAATAAAAATTAATTCCAGGATATTTCATGATCTAATGTCCTCGTCAAATCGATTAATACATTAATATTGATGGGCCTTTACAATGACAACAGTGAAGTAATAAAATGAACATAGATCAATTTTTTCTCGCATCTAAATCCCTCCCCCCTTTCCCCTCAGATCTCGAGAAGTTCCCATAAAACCGCAATTCCCAGATTTCTTCTCGCCACTTCACTGCTTTTCACTCCACTTCAGACTCTCTCCCAGACTTTTTCTCCCTTCTTTTTATTCTCGCAAATCCTCTCAAAACCAAAAAAAAAACAAAAAAAAACGTCATCCCACACATCAACTACATGAGAAACGTACCCTGATCAAAACAACTAGGATTAATATAACTCAATAAATCATGTTCAGACATTGACGTTAACTCCTGCGGCAACATAGCACCAGTGTCCTCTGGTTTTTTAACTCCCCCATTAACCTGTCCATTATTAACAGCAACTGACACCTGTATACCATTGTCATTATTCTGCATAGTCGGTGCAACTGATGGTAATGATTCTGGTGATTTTCTTGCAACTTGTTCCACCATATTTCCAGAATTTGACGGTGATTGTGGTAAAATACCCTCCATAGCGCTATTCATTAATTGTGCACTTTGTGTAGCAACTGAGTTCATGATATTTTTCGTTGCAATAATGGCATGGGCCGTTGTCGTGGTTATTGGCCGATTATTGATGATGTCCTGTGTTGCATTAGATATGACATTATTGATTGCCTGTTCAGCTGCATTTGTCAGTCTTTGCTGATTGGGCTCCTGTGCAGCACCACTTGCCAATGCAGAGGATGCCTCAGCAACAAAACCAGCTGGTTGATTGAGCATAGAACCAATGTCATTTTGAACAGCCTGCTTCATTACCTGTGCAGCTTGTGCATGACCAATAGCTTTTTGAACTACTTGTACCTGCTTAACAACTCCCTCTGTTGTCTCTTTAACTGCACGTTTAACAACAGATGCTGTTGCCTGTTTGACAACCTCCTGAACATGCGGCACTGCCTGTACTTCACGTGCAGCATGTACCTGCTTTATTGCCTCTCGCACAACCTGTGTGTACTCAACAACCTGACGTACAACTTGATTCTGCGCCTCATGAACAGTTTCTGCAGCTTGTTGCTGTACTTGTGCAACAACTTCCTCAACTTGCTTCTGTGCTTCAGCAAAAACCTGCTCAACCTGCTGCTGAACAACAACTTCTTGAGGTGTCAGAGGTACCTGAATTTGTGGCAATGGCTCACTAGTTACTTGCAGAGGATTATGAGAAGTAACTGACATCGTGGCATTTGTCATTCCAGCTGCTGTTACTATTGGTGTCTCCATTGCTGGATGAAGTGCATTTATTGTCGTCAGCAGTGTTTCTTCCGTAGTTGGTTCAGCTGGTGAAGCATTAGGCAACAGTGCTTCGAGAAGCATTGTCTTAACTGGTATAGGTGGTGAGCCACGTGTTGTCTCAACTTCTGGCAAAAGATTTGACGTTTGACTCGTTGTTTGCATCGGTGTTACAACCTGATGTGAATCAGCAACTGAATTAACAAGTTCGTCTAATTTAGCTGTTTGACTTACTGCCAGCATAGTTGCTGCTGCAGCTTCTGACTGAACAGCTGCTGCTAACATTGTTGCAGCTTCTGATTGTTGACGAGCATTGGCTATTATTGATGCACGTTGCTGCATTGTTTCAGCGAATGTTTGTTCCTGTGGTTCTTGATCCTTGTTTGTTGATTCGATTTGATTTAGATACTTTTCAATTGATTGACCAGATGGATTCGGCAATGCTTGATCAGCTGGTGTTGATGTAAACGTATTTATCGTGTCAAATTCGTGCTGTTTCATACGAAGATCAACGACATTTTGTGTCTGGGCAGATGACTCAGTTGGGAGAATTGGAGATGAATCTTTGTTTATGTGGACCTTAACTTGTGGCGATTCGTGCATGGGAAATTGCTGCTGACCAGTTAGGGTTAGAGGATGCTGGTGATGAATCAGATCAACGACACCGAGTAGACCAACCTCGGGAGCTGGATGGAGGAGGGTTGAACCTGTAGATTCATGGGAATTCTCGGATACTAATTGATGGAGGGGACTTGTACTAGAACCATTTGTTGTTGATGTAGGACTACTTTCTGATAGCATACTGTTCTCAGATGTGTCGTCGAGAATTTCAGACTTCATGTTGTCGGGGAGAATTAACTGATGGGTAGAGGAGGATCTTCGGGTTAAAAGGGAGTTGGAGACGAGCGTTGGTGGGGGCATCATGACGTCAGAAGTTGGAGAACAGCCATTTGTGGCTTGTGATGCCCACATCATTATTGGGTTTACTTGGGGTGTTGTTGCTGTTGGCGGTGGTGATGGATCGTTCTTCAGAATTCCACTGTCTCCAGATGATTGAGATGGAGGAGAGAGAAAAGCCGTTGGAATACCAGTCACTGGTGAGATTGGAGCTGTTGAGAGAAAAAAAAATCGTATAATCCTTATGTTATTATTCTATAATTAAACAAATCATTGTTCTGGAGTGAAAAGGGCGTAAATGACACTAGTTTTCTATCTTTTTTAGGCTTTTTTTACTCTAGGCCCACGAAATAATTAATCATTCTATCAATAATATTCTGCAGTTGAAAAAAATTGATAGCACTCACGTTTTTTTTATTTAAATTATTTCATAAAATAATTTGAAAATTAGGGACTTACTGCTACTGGTGACTGATGCAATTGGCACTGGTGATGTTGAGATTGATGATTCACTGTTAGAAGATACAAGTGACGTTGATGATGACTCAATTTTACCAACTGATGGCTCTGGAGGCGTTGATACAGCTGTATAGAAGAACATGTGTGGTTCACTCGTTTTACCAGATGATATAGCGTATAATTTAACGCATATTTTTTCTGTTGAATTGAGATCTTGCCTCCTGTATGGCGGTACAATACAAACTAAATGTGTCTGTTGAAGAAATTCTTTATCTGGTGTTACTGAACACTCCCAATGTGGCTCAAGTGAACAGCTCAAATCCTCATTGTCCAATTGAAAAACTATTCTTGTGTCTTTGAGGAAATTTTTACCGAGAATAAAGAGCTCAAGTCCACCAGTACAGGGACATGAGGTCAGGGATTTTTTTGAGATTTCTGGAATTCCAGGAGGTTGAGCTGAAACGAAAAAAAAAAATGGAAAATTAGTTTAGAAAATGGAATTTGAGAGGGAAAGTCATTGTTATCAGCACTTTTTCTTCGAGCATAATCAAATTTTCTACAAAAAAAAAAGGCTTTTGGTAAATTTAAATAATCCTATCGAAGGCGATTCCCTTTGAAACAAAAAAAAAAGGAAAAATTGATTTAAAAAAATGAAATCTAAGAGGGAAAATCATTTTTATCAACACCTTTTTTTTTGTGCATAATTTAATTTTCTACAAAAAACAGGGCTTTTGATGAATTTAATTAATCTTCTTGGGGAGAATTCTTCTTGAAACGCAAAAAAAAATTAAAAATTGATTTCAAAAAATGAAATCTGAGAAAGAAAGTAATTTGTGTTTTTTTTTTTCTGCATAATTCAATTTTCTCCAAAGAAAAAAAAAGGTCTTTCGATAAATTTAATTAATTTTCCCGAAGAGAAATCTCCCTCAAGAAATAAAATAAGCAATACATACTGCAGACAATTGGCTGCGAGCAAACTTGAAGTGTTTCACTCGTTCCATCATCGTGTGTTATATTAGCTCTAAAGACCATTCGGCACTTAGTTGATTTCTTTTTGCTTCTTCCCTGCAGCATCCCTGCTTCTTGTGGAAATCTGTGCTCAACATCTACATTACGTTCTTTCAATATTCCAACACAGTCACATGTTACAAGCATATCTTTGGCTGGATCCATGTCAACTTCAATGACAATAGTACCATCAATTTTACGTTCAACACATGGAGTTGAATTTTTACCACTGACTCTGCATGCCTGATAAAACATGTGCGGTGCTACACGACCAAGATCTGTACCAATGAAAACTTGAAGTGTTGCTGGTTTATCATAACCAACTAGACGTACTATTGGAAAGCCATTTCCAGTTCTGTCTTTAACAGCACCACGTGAACCCTCAGTTTGATATCTTGCTCGATGCTGCTGTTCTGGTTGACAAATTATCTGAAGTTGAACTTTGCCATCACGTGATACACTACCTAAATAATCGAAAAAAAAAGATAATTAATATTCTGATTCACTTCCATGTCAATATTGTAGATTCAAAGGATTATGGGACTTTTGAAGTTTTCAAAAAACAATACTAAAAGATTCAATTTGCAGATTGACAATCTTTTAGTGTTGTTTTTTTGAAATTTTCCAATGTCCCATGATAGTTTAAATTTTTAATAAATCATTAGTTTATCGATTTAATTTGGTTTTTTTTTTTTAGATCAAGTGCAGAGGGATATACGAAACGAGCTGATATTGGAGTCTGTTTATGGAAAATATCTCGGCGATTAAACGAGATAAAGAATTTTTGGTAAAGACCTTTTTGCTTAGGGGAAAATGGAGTAATATGAGGATTTCAATAGAATGATTGGGGGTAGAGATTTTTTGAGAATTCCATTGAAAAGCTGAGGAAATTTTAGGTGAAAAACATGTATAAAAATGATTTTTTTGGACTTTACATGCAAGTTCCACTTTTTTGACGAAGATTTGAAGGGGTTCCCTTTTATAAAATCGAGAAGAAAATTACTATTTTGGGGGGCTATCTCCGATTCTATCGGTTGAAGTGATCTGGGATTGATCTTGAATAGAAGGTCAGCTCATTTTCCATCGATTTATGTCGTTCAAAATTTTCTTTTATCGATTTTTCAATTACTTTTAGCCCATTTTGTAGAAATCAGTTTTTGCCCTATTTCTAATCGAAAAATTGATAATTTTTCTTTGAAAACTGCATAAATTGATGGGAAATGAGCTCACCTTTCATTTAAGACCCACCTCCGGTCAATAGAACCAGTCATATCCCCAAAAAAGTGAAATTAAAAAAAAAATGAAAGGTTTTCACCTTCAAATCGTGACAAAAAAAAATCCAATTTTTGAAAAATCAAAAAAAATCAATTCCAGCATATGTTTGCCATTTGGAATTTTCTCAGCTTTCCAATAAAATCATCAGAAAAAATCTATCTTTAATATTTCCATGGATTTCGAGTGATTTTCATACTATAAAACTTCAAAATTAAGGTGTCCGTTTTACCCCATCTTTCTCTATACAAAAGATCTCTGAAGAAAATCTCCTAAGTGCCTTACTCCCGACATTTTTTCGTGATATTAAACTTACGAAAATTGAAAAAAAAAAAAAAGTTATTTGAATGAATCGACATTTCCTGAGTTTCAAAAACGGATATTGAAATTTCAAATTTTTACCAAGAATTTGTGTATTAAGGGGTTTGGAAAGTTATCTCCAAAATATGAGATCATTTTGAGAGTCATACAAGTCGTTCCTAATGTCATCATTATTATGTAGTATTTTTTTTCTCAAAATTTTCATGTATTTTATTTTAGACTAATTAACAGTCAAAATTGCACCTTATACGCGGGCTCTTATTCATCAAAACTGGTTTAGCATCGATCTGCGCTATCAACACAGGTGGTATCAATGGTTTCCTGCTATAAGTGCTTTTCTTTACTTCTCTTCTTCCAGAAAAGAATGAGATATATTTCTTAGCAATGACATTATCTTGGTATAATGTCTGCATGTATCTTGAGTTAATTGCAGAGTTATTAGTAAGTAGGAAACATAGGGATTTTTTGACCAATTCAGGGGACTAATTTTTTTTTGATTATTCCACTGATAAGAAAATGATTTGCTCAAGTTTTAAAAATATAATTAAATTGAAAAAACTTGAACTGATAAGTTCCTTATCAGTGGAATAATCAAGGAGAAATTAATCCCCTCGATTGGTCAAAAAATCCCTAAGTTTCTTACTTACTGACTCTGCAATTAACTTAAGATACATGCAGACATTATCCCAAGATAATGTCATTGCTAAAAAACATATCTCATCCTTTTCTGGAAGAAGAGAAGTAAACAAAAGCGCTTTAGGACACATTTTATGCATAAGAGTCCATGTATAAAATGCAATTTTGACTGTAAATTAGTCTAAAACAAAATACATGAAAATTAAAAAAAAAATACTGCATAATAATGATGACATCAGGAACGTCCTGTATGATGGGAGGTGGAGAAAAGATGTGAGAATCAAAATTCGAAGGTAAATATAGTAACTCGCAATAGCTCAGTGGTCAGAGCACCTGACATGTAATCAGAGGGTCGAGGGTTTAAATCCTGCTTGCGCATTACATATTTTTTCCGAAATTTGATTCTCTTAAAAAATTTATTAATAAAAATTAATTTATTAATAAATTTATTTGTTTAATGGCTCAATGATTCCATATTTTGGAGATAACTCCCCAAATCCCTTAAGCAGCAAAAAAAAAAAAGTAAAATAAACATGAATTTCCAAATTGATTTGAATTGAATTGTTAACGCGAACACGTACAGAGTTGAGAAGTAAGGGTGACGGGACCTTGATGGGCCGTTGATGGCCTCTTCCCGTAGACTCCCATTGTTGTACGTGGTCTTATGACCCCACCAGCACGTCCAATAGATCCATTACTCGTTCTAGTTGATGTTATTGTTGTTACAATACCATTGCTATTGCTTCTAGTACTTATTTTTCCATGATTTTCACCAGTTCTCTCGGGAAATGAAAAATTTGCATCCTCAGATTCAAGTTTAATGTCCATTTTACGTCTTTTAGTGTCCTCCTCACCAACTGCACCGTTGTTCCAAGCCTGTATCAATAAATTTTATCGTAATTTGAGTCTGTGGAATTTTTTTTTCTAATCTCTATTGGTCTTCATGTTTCAATTTAATAAATCAAGTTGAATGCAGGAGAGAAAGAGAGAAAGAGAGAGAGAGGAGAGAGAGATAGGGATTTCTTTATTGAGAAGATGAGTTCAACTGCCTTTTTTTAAAGCAGCTGTGTTAGACACTTCTTTACTGGCTGATTGAATTGGGGAAAGAGGGGTAAAATGGACATTTCAATGACACGATTCGAAATGAAATTTTTTCAATGATCTTATTGAGAATATGTGGAAATTTGAAGAGAAAAACCTGCTAAAATCTATTTTTTAGGTTTGCTTGAAAATTTCTATTTTTCGAAATTTTTACTTTTTTTTGGGATGTTCTCAATTTTCCTAATAGCAACGATTTGGGGCTAATCTTGGATGAAAGATGAGATTATTTACCATCGTTTTATGTAGTTGTAAAAAAAATTATGTTGGAGGTACTTATAGAATATTTTATGAAAATCAGTTTTTCCCAGAAAATACGTCAAAAATTAATAATTTTCCGTTAAAAACCATATAAATTAATGGGAAATGATCTCAGATTTCAATTAAGACCGACTCCTAGTCGCTACGACTGATAAATTCGGAGATACCCCCGAAAAAGTGAACTTTTCCAATTTTTTCCCTTAAAGCCCTAAATTTTCCCGGAAAAAATTGAAATTTTCAAGAAATTAAAAAAAATTAACTTTGATATCACCGAAAATTTCTTCAGCTTTTCCATAAAATTAGCAAAAAAAATCTAATTCAAAGATTTTTTTTCCTGATTTCGAGCGTTTTTCATAATACAAAACATGAAAACTAAAATGTGCCCATTTTACCATTATATTTTTTTTATTAAATAAATAATTGATAATTTCAAGGGGAGTCAAGAGGAAAAGAAAAGTAAGGAACAGCTGGGATTTTCAGTTTAAAAAATTCACAAATTTCCGCCAGAAATTAGAGAAAAATTACCATTCTCTACTTCTCCTCTCTGAAATCAATCTCTTTATCCTCATTCTCTCGATAATAATTATTTTGTATTTTGAATATCTAATTTCATGCATCTTCAAAAAAAATAATTAAATTCGAAATAAATAGATAGACAAAATTCAACAGAAAAAGTGTGCGACAGTGTGTTGAAATAATTTTGTTTTTCTCATTTTAGCCAAATCTTTTCACGTGCAGAAATGTGAAGGAAGAGTCAAGGCGTAGAAAATAATTTTATAGAATATTAATTAAAAGAAGACAAATGTCTTTGTCTCTTCTTCTTTTTTTTTTTTTGATAAAATAAAATGGATTCAACGTCAGGAAATTTTACCGATGGATTTCCAATGTGCTGCTGTCTATCGTCAAATCCAAGACCAGAATCATTAGAATTGTCGCAAACTTCCTGTGTTGAATTTGATCCTTGTTCATCTGTATTTCTAACCGTAACACCAATTCCAATTGATGCCAATGGTATTCGTGCTGGTAAATTTTGTTGTCTTTGATTATTTGATGATTGAATAGTTGATTGCTGCTGCGATGATTGCTGCTGTTGCTGTTGTTGTTGTTGTTGTTGTGCACGTGGCTGGGAAAATCTTCTCGTCACTTGTTGACGATTATTTTGAGTTGGTAATGATGCTCGTTGAGATAAATTAGTTGCACTACCACCACCTGTGTTACCTGAAACACAAGAAAATAAAGAAATATTTAATTATGCTTTTCTTTTTTTTCATCTAGAGCCTGAGAAATCTATGCTTCTTCATGATCAACGTTATGGCAATCAGACATCTACTTAATGATCGAAAAATTACACAGAGAAAAATGTTTTCTTAATTTAAGAATGTGCAGTCACTTAGTTTAAGAATATGCAGGTCACTTAAATTAAGTGACTTTTCTCACTTAAATCAAGTGACTTCTTCTTTCTTAATTTAAGAAAGTAAAACACACTTAAATCAAGTGCTTTTTCTCACTTAAATCAAGTGACTTTTCTCACTTAAATCAAGTACCTTTTTCTTTCTTAATTTAAAAAAGTAAAAGTCACTTAAATTAAGTGAGTTTTCTCACTTAAATCAAGTGAATTTTTCTTTCTTAATTTAAGAAAGTAAAACTCACTTAAATCAAGTGAGTTTTCTCACTTAAATCAAGTGACTTTTTCTTTCTTAATTTAAGAAAGTAAAACACACTTAAATCAAGTGCGTTTTCTCACTTAAATCATGTGACTTTTCGCACTTAAATCAAGTAACTTTTTCTTTCTTAATTTAAGAAAGTAAAACTCACTTAAATCAAGTGCTTTTTCTCACTTAAATCAAGTGACTTTTCTCACTTAAATCAAGTACCTTTTTCTTTCTTAATTTAAGAAAGTAAAAGTCACTCAAATTAAGTGAGTTTTCTCACTTAAATCAAGTGAATTTTTCTTTCTTAATTTAAGAAAGTAAAAGTCACTTAAATTAAGTGAGTTTTCTCACTTAAATCAAGTGACTTTTTCTTTCTTAATTTAAGAAAGTAAAACTCACTTAAATCAAGTGCGTTTTCTCACTTATATCAAGTGACTTCTTCTTTCTTAATTTAAGAAAGTAAAACTCACTTAAATCAAGTGCTTTTTCTCACTTAAATCAAGTAACTTTTTCTTTCTTAATTTAAGAAAGTAAAACTCACTTAAATCAAGTGAGTTTTCTCACTTAAATCAAGTGACTTTTTCTCTCTTAATGTAAGTGACCTGCACATTCTTAAATTAAGTGACTGCACATTCTTAAATTGAGAAAACATTTTTCTCTGTGTATGTGGAAAAACATCAATGTTGACGACTTTAATGTTCACAATACGGGACAAACACTATATCGTCTATCTAGAAACAAAAGGGCGTAATTGCCGATGATACGCCCTTTTGTTGTTATCTATTGTTGGAAAATATGAGATAATGGGAAAAATTACTGAAAATAAAAGGGCGTATGAACTGAAAATACACCCTGTTACTGTTATTAATTCGCAAAATTTTTCAAAAATTTACTATCATAATTAATAACAAACTCCCGCTAGTATTGGCAAGCACGCCCTTTTGTTACTCAAATTTTCATCTCGTTTCTTTTGCATCATTGGAGCATAAAAAACATTTTTAGAGGCATTTTGGACATACGCCCTTTTCCCTCTGAAAAGTGGTTTTTTTTAGCGCTTATGCCCTTTTGTTTCTAAATCGACGATATAATAATGAAAAAAAAAAATTGAGTCAAAATTAATGGCAATTTAAACAATTATAATTAAATGCATATAGTAATGATGACAATTGTACGTAAGAAGAACCACAGTCACCATTTGTATTTATACCACTATAAACCCCCCTAGCTAATAGAGAAGTATGTAGCTCAGAAAGCTTGAATAAATAAATTTGAATGGCATTTGAATTTGAATTTAGTAAGAAAAAATGGACTGAGAAATATATTAGAAATTCTTTTGCAAATATCTTTGAAAGGAGTGGGTTCAGGAAAAATTACGAGACTTTTTTTGTAGAGGATTCTAGGAGCTACAAAAAAAAATCTTTCGGTAAATCCCTATAAATTTTAATATTTTTGGAGATATTTACAAAATAATGGAAATTTGGAATTTTTTAGTGGTACGATTTCTATTAAAAAAAAAAAAATTTATTCAACTTCAATTTCTATGATGCTAAAAATAACAGACATCTGACAATTGTTAGTTCTTTTCTTGATAAATGAATTATTTTTCAAAAAATGATAAAAAGAATTTTATAAATTCAAAAAAAAAATTAATATAATTTTTTATAGAAATTTATTTGTTTAGAAAAATTGAAAAAATTGTCAGATATACGCTAATTTCTCTCTGTTTCTAGTATTTCGGAGTTATCTTTGTCAAGGAATTCTTTCTTGAAAATATATTATTAAAAAAAAATTTAATTTTCATACGAATTAATGAAATCTACAATTTTTTTTTTATCAATGTAGTTAAGTTCAAGGTTTTACTGTAACATTGAGGTCACAATCTTGATCTCTTTGGTTCAAAAATAGGAAAATTTAATGACATTTTTCAACAGTTGGATACTTCAGTTACATCATATGTACTATTCGCAATAAATTTAGAATCACGAAGAGAGAAATGAAGTTAAAAATGACGTAAAAATACGTGTATGAAGTTTTCAGGCAAATTTTCTTGATATTTTCAGAATTTAATCATTTTTCCTTTCAATCCGGTAAATTTGAATTAAAAAAAAAAGAATTATGAAAAAATAGGAAGTTTTCGATCACCAGTTTTCCTTTGAGAAAATCGTGGAAAATAAGCGAGATACAGCGATTTTACCCTAATTCGTCTTTGCAGTTTTTGAAATTCGATACAAAAAAAGACGATTATACAATTAGCAAACATTTCACAATTTTTGGCATTTTTTTAAACAAATAAATTACAATTAAAAAAATATTTAAAAAATTTGCAGTTGTAGTTCTTCAGATTTTCTACATTCCCACATTTTTTATTTTTAAAAAATAATTTATTTCTTAAAAAAAAAATGAAAATTATAAGAATTGTTAGATTTTTGTTATTTTCAGTATCATAAAAAGATGAAGGCATGGATTGCCTTATCTCATTTATATTCCAATATATTCCGAAAAAAAAGTGGTGAGAAAAGAAAATCAATTTGTCTGAAAACTTCATATTTTTATAAAAATTAAATCCACGAGAATTCATGCAAAGTTCAATTAGTTTTTAAATTCTTGCTTTTCTGTTTTTTTTTTTTCATGTTTATTTATGGTTTTCTCCGTAAAATAAATAAAAATAAATGACTTTGTTGTGGACGTAAAGTCATGTCAATTCTTGACGAGTACTCGTCTTGTTTCAAGTCATCATTTGAAAGAGACTTTCAGTGCTTAACAATTTCGCTCACTCCTCTCATTTAAATTCGCAATGGATACTTAACTCGTTTGACGTTTTACAGTTTTTCGTGATATTTTTATTCATCCATTCTTCCAAGTAATTTCTTCATTTTTCAAAGAATTTTTCAATGTCGGTAGTCAATTACTTTGCGAAATGTTAAAAAATATGACGAATATGAAGTATTTAAAAAAGTCGATTTTTATTTTACCATGAGTTTTTTTAGAATATCTCGGAATTCAAGCGAGAAAGAGCAATTTTCATAACAATAATCTTCTTCTTGTGGACAATTTCAAAAGGTACAGAAAAAGTCATTATGCAATTTGTTCTATCTCGCTCAGATTCTGAGATATTTCTTTTAAAAACTGGTGAAAAAATAGAATCAATCTGCATAATTCAGATTTTTAAAGTAGTATTCCAGAGTAAGGTCGATAAAACAGAAAAAATGAGGATTTGTAGATTAATTTCCAATTAATTGCTGATAATTCGGGAAAATGTGTTTTAATTCACCCGAAATAGTGATTAAACTATTCGAAAGTCATATCTTCAGTTTGTGAATATAATTTTTTTTTGATTCTCGAATTTTTTTTACATTACTAATCTCCTATCGCAAATAGTTACGACTATCTTCTAATTAAAATTTCTCAATAACTATACGGTGAATTGAATATTTTTTTATACTATTATTTAGTTAAAATGCTGTTCTCTTCGCCAATTGTTTTTAAATAATCGGTCAACTCTCTGGTTTTTTAGTAATTTCGTTATTTCTGTCCGATTTAGGGCGTTTCATCTCCACCACCGCTATTTTCAGTAACTTTGATAATTCATATCTCATAAACTACACGGACAAAAATTATAAAAAAATTCAGAAAAACGCAAAAAAATATCATCTTTGATACAGCATCCGAAGAATAAGGGGTTAACAGTACTCGATTTCAGTGGGATACTACCTTTAAGGGGTAACGGAAGACCCAGTGAATTTCAAATTTTTAAATCCATTGTTTAGCAATAATTATGATTTTTTTCATGAAATAACAGAAGCATCGACTTTCTGATTCTCTTCGTCAGTCGTTGCCACTTTTTTGTAACGAAAATATTAATCAATACCGTGGATGTACCAGTTATCGGACGGTTAAGGAAATGGTACCAGTTTCCGAACAGTTAGAATTAAAGTAATAAAATGAAAAAATAAATTAATTAAATGGATCAAACAATTTAGTTGATTTTTATGTTGAAATTTTGCAAGTATTGAAAATCTGGTTTTCTCATTTGAATATTAATTATTAGTATGTTTTGCTGCTGCGTCCGGAAACTGGGACCTGTCCGGTAACTGGGTCCCCCACAGTATCGTCAAATAATTAGTTCAAAAATTCAATGTATAGAAGGGGTTCCGTTACCCCTTGAGAGACCGTTTTTTAGCATATAAAATTCTCTGCAAAAAAAGGTCTACTAGCCTAAACCATGATACTAGAAATAGCAGACATCTGACAATTTTTAGTGTTTTGTTCTTTCAACAAATAAATTATAAAAAATATGCACATGTAGAAAATTCAAAAAATTATGGATGCGAATTTTTTAAATATTTTTTTTCTATAATCGGTTATTTGTTTTTGAAAAAATCCAGAAATTATTAGATGTATGTTGATTTTATTATCAATACTAAACCCACTCATTCCAGAGATATCCCGAATCCGCGAGAATATGAAAATTTCCAGAATTTTCATCTGACCAAACAAATAAATATTTCATCCGAAAAAAAAAAAGAAAAATTCAACTTGAGCAACCCCCAAAAATATCAAAACCACGTGTTCAAAATTAATTTGCATGAGTCACCCAAAAATATTCGACCATGGCCAAAAATCATTGTAAGCGTTCACGTGAATATAAATGCGTGACGCACGTGCGCGACTCGTTTTGTCGTTCAAAACATTGCGTCGTGAGTAAAATAAGAAGAAAAAGAAAAACAAGAGCTTTAAAAAAAAAATGTAAATAAAAAATTTACCAAAGTGGAAAAGTTATCTAGACTAACGAAAAATTGTAGAAAAAAAAATAATTTTAAATTATGGAAAAATTTATCAAAGTAAATTTAATCGACTTGAAAAATATGAGTTTCAAACGTACCCAATATTTTCTCATCGTTGCACGCAAATCGACTGGACGAACTGAGTAGAAAGAAAGTGTCACAGAGTAGCAAACATTGAAAGAAAAAAAGGCGAGAGAGAGAGAGAGAAAAAAAAAAAGAAGGGAGAATTAAGAGAGCAAATGAGCGCGTGGGCACACGATGGTCTATCTATAGAAACACTACTACTAACTAGTCAAGGATAATTGTGGGGGAGGACAAAAAGAGGGGAGAGGGGGGAGGGAGAAGAGAGGGAGGCACTGGGATGACACCCATATCTCAATCCTCCCCTGTTTGCGTTTGTGCACATTCGAGTGCAATGAGAGTATGGAAACGTAGAGGAAAATCACTGGAACTGGTGTCGATGAACTCGCATTCTGCACACCAAGTGAATAAATAGAGCTTTTTTTTTTTTTAGGAGAGACTAATAATAATTTTTATCTCTTTTTTTGAGCAATTGAATCGATTAGCTGGAAATTGATGATTTTTTGATTTTTTCGAAGTTGCAGGACTAAGGATTCTGAAAATTAGAATTTACGGGGGACCTCCTCCTCAAAATATTCATCAAATGAAAAGAAGGTAGGAAACTTTGTTTTCTATCGTTGGAAAGAGGTAAAAGATAGGAGAAGCAAACTTCCCTGAAAAGTAGGAAAAGTTGAATTCATAGGAGCTTTACTGTATGAGGATTTCACGTTTAGGAGGAACTTCAACTGAAGCACAATAAAAAAACAAGGAAATGTTACAGATTCCTAAAACTTTGATATTCATTTTCTCCCATAAATTTCAGAAAATTAGTGTACATTGTTAATCCCTCAATGAACTTGTTTAGAAAGTTTCAGAACTCTGTCACATTTCCTTGATTTTCATGAAGTCCCTCCTCAAGAAAAAATAACTTAATCTCACAAAAATGTCTCTATTTCGCTTGAACTCCAAAATATAGTAGACCTTCAAATAAGTTTACAGGTTCGTCCAGCACCTCTCGTTAAAGTTCCCGTTTTGTCCTTATCCCTACTCTCACTTTTATTTACGTAAGTATTCCCCTATGCGCAGTTTAATGCGCAGAATACTAAAATATGTCCAAAAGTACATTTCGTGGCCTTAGAAAGAAAGTGGCGTAAGTCATATGTTTACATATAGCACCTACGCCCCTTTGTTTCTGAGGCAATCATTCGAAATGCTGTTCACCTCAACTAAATTCCGATTGGTCCACGTAAGAATTAGATGAGGGGGGGGGGGGGGGGTAACGAGGAACTTTAATGGGTGGAACTTTATCGGTAATTACTGTAATAAAAAAAAATCGTCACTATCAATCTCTTCGACTTTTCAATTGAGTAAAGTGGACCTCCAAGTAAAGTTTTAGATCGGAGAGTCCCATGGCTTTCCCAACGTGAAACTTTCAACGTTTTCCATTGCCGCAATTTCCTGATATTTTCAGAAACAACAAAATCGCTTGTGTTTGTTTTTACTCATGAAATCAATCGAAATCCAATAATAACACGTGAATTCATTTTTCAAAAATCTCTTCTTTTGCAGCTTCAATTAAAAATCCATTCTTCATAATTCGCCGATTCAATCAGTTAATTGTCCAATTTTTTTCGATAATTAAGAAGAAGAAAGGGCGGTGAAGGTGATGTTTCATTCACAACATCTAAATTTCAATCGTTTCATGAACACGTTCATCTAATTTCGATTATTTCTAGACTTTCATTCTCCATCTTTTCCATAGAGTATTTTCTTTTACATTTTTCTCTATCCAAAATTTTCTGTATATCTTACCCAGGACAAGAATGGCAGAATGACAAGACGACAAAACCATCAAAAACAAGTTAAAAGTGAAAATCCGCCAAAAAACTTTAATTATGATTTAAATATTGCTAAAATGAAGGATTAGTGGAGATTCGAATATATCGTCATCTTAGATTCAAAGGGGCTAAGTTCTGTGTATAAGCATAGCACTTAGGGCTCAAGCACAATGATAAAACCGTTCGGTTAAAACCTACAAATGACGTCATCGGTAGGGACATGAGACCGGACTGAACAGGGACTGTGTACTTGAACTGCGTTAATGGCGACTATTTACCGTGGAATACAAGTGAAAAATTATGTGCAAAATAAAGCTAAATACTGCGAAGTGATTGGAAATCATGGAAAATTGAAAATTGTGAAAAATTGTTTGTATGAGTAAGGAATTGTTTCCTAATTCAAATTTCAACAGCTGAAAGCAGAGGGCGCGAGCATCGATTTCATTCCCATTTCGTTCCTACATATGACGTCATTTGTAGGTTTTAACCGAACCGTTTTATCATTGTGCTTGAGCCCTTACGCCCCTTTGTTTTGGAGGCTATGATATATCTTCAAACAGTTTTGAGACATGAAGATGTATAAGAGAATGTATGAAAAGCCGAGAAGTCAAAATAATGCCAATAAGTCAAAATGATAAAATGACGGAATGATAAGACGACAAAACGACCCAGAACAAGTTAAATGTGAAAAACCGGCAAAACACTTTAAATATGTTTTTTTTTTGTTTCATACTAGGCTTACAAAATTCCAAAACTTTCCTTCAAATACATGTAAAAGTCTGCAGGCTAAAGCTGTCTACATAGATTGTTATTGTCACTGTATATAATTGTTATATAATTGTTATTTCATGTTAATAAATTTTTTTGAGTTGAATTGAATTTTTCGCGTCTTCGGACGTTATTTCTAAATTCAACGTAATTTTTTCTAATTCTCCATTGGACTCATCGCATCTTTCACTAGTTGTATGTATTGGGCATTTTTACAACTATGCGTGTGTATGCGTGTGTATATATATATATGTGTGTGTCCGTGTGTGTGGGGTGAGCAGCTCGAGTGGCCCCTTCGATAACAGGATCGATAAACATCGTTACTATTACACGGTAAATAGCCTTGTTCACTAACTGTGACACTCCCGATGTCTCAAGGATAAGTATACGTGTATACTCACGTGGATCCTCAAATGCGCATTCTTTTAATGCGTTTTAAGAAAGAATGCGAAATTCTTTCCAGTAATTGTAATTAATTGATAATAGCCAAAGCTCTAGGGAATGAAAATTCGACACTGAAATTATTCAGATAATTTTGATGATTCACCTATTTCTAGATGTTGCCGCATATATAAAGGAGAGACCGGGGCAAAATGGGCTACTTTAAAGCACATGCCCCTGTACTCTATTTTGCCCCGGTCTCCCCTACATATATATATATATCGTCACTTTAGACTCAAAAGGGCACAAGTGCTGTGTATAAGAATAGCACTTACGCCCCTCTGCTTCTAAGGCGATGATATATTATGTACATTTACAACAACACATCCATCATATACTTTTTTCCAAGTTATAATTAGTGAATTTGAATTTACTTATTTTCAGTTTGATTATTGTTATCGCCTTTTTTGTGGAAAAGAATGAGAGCTACAAGAAAAGATTTTTATGAAAAATTCTTCATCGTTCTTGAATTTGGGAGGATCAAGCAAAAACTAATCTTCGACAAATCGAATGGGAGGCGAAAAGAAACGCGAAATAGGGGCAACATGCACCTTCGGATCAAAATTATCCGGGATTTTTTTTCGGAGTGAAGGAGTTCGCGAAAGAATCTGCAAAAAAATTGAGAAAATGCTTCAATACGTTGGCATTGTTGGTGAATTTTTTCGAATTCATTTGTGAAGTTCTTTACTCTCAAAAAAAAAATCCGGATCACTCTATCCAACAAGTCCATTTTACTTCGGTTTTTCCTATTTTTAGTTAACTTTTTTAATTGGGAAAGTTATCAAATATATTTTACACTGACCAATTCTTGGACATCAAAAGAAGCTCAACAGGCTATTACGTAATTTCAGTAGCAACATGATAACTCCATTTCACTTCTTGATGAGTTTTTCTTCTGCACAAAAATCTCATCCTTCAGTTCAAATAATTCGTTCTCTTTAAAAAAAAAAAGTGACGAGACTTTTTTCTTGAGAATTTCGAGAGTTATATAAGAGGCTTCTGAAGAATTCTTGAATTCATCTGTTTTTTTTTTCAAATATCCTCAAAATAAAGTGAAAATCATGTCTCGACTTATTTTTTACCGATAAAAAAAAAACCCAAAAAATACTTTAAATAAATTCTTTAATTTCTTATCAATTATTCAATGAAAATTTTCATTTTATGATGACCAGCACCTTTTTTCAGTTAATGAGAAATCATTTTTAAAAAAATTATTCCTCCAATTTAATTAAAAAATTCTACAAAATTTGGTCATTAAAATAAAATGTCATACCACTGTCGCATTAAATTTCAAATCCATCTGTATCTCATTTTCAACATTTATAGACATTAATGATACGACTGATAGCCTACTTAAACTTTAGATAAGCAGAAGATGGTAGTCAACACTTGTCTCATTGAATTTTTACATTGTTTTTTTTTTTTTTTCGGTCTCTCAAAATATATAAAGTGAAAGTCGTAAGAATATTATCAGTGAAAAATAAATTGATCTTTAAAAAAAAATCAAATCACGTGAATTGCATTCGTCTGATTGTCAATTCAAAATAAATTCCTTGATACTAATATCGGTTCTTCATTTTTTTTTTTTAATCATCACGTGATTGTAACGAATTGATAAAAATCAGCAATTCAAATCAATTCTCATTAATTCTTTTTTTTTTTTTTAATTCTTATTAATTCTGATGAAATTTATTAGCGAAAAATCGAAATTATTTGGATAAATAAATTTGATAATTTAAATTATCAAAAAGGTTGAGACTCTTTAGACTTTTATCAAATAAATTTCACAATTTTCTTGATGAAAAAGATAATGATTTGAAAAAAAAAACATTTTTCAAAATTGTTAATGTAAAAAAAAAAAAAAAATCAATTTTTGAAAATTGCTTATTTCTTTAAAAAAAAAAAGAAGAAATCAAATAAATAATTTGATGTCATTTATAAGTCTTTAATTGATGTATTCAATTATTATTTTATTTTAAACTACACTTGAGTGGCCGCTCCAAGTAATTCCAATCAATTGAAGAAGAGAAACACAAATTCCTTCGCAGTATACTATTGTTATTATTATATCGATTGTCGTCAGTCTTTCAGAGGCACGAATGACTTTTTTCATTCCATTAATATTTTCTTTTTCATTTTCTCTTCATTTTATATCACGCACGTCACGTGACTTCTTTTTTTGTTCAAAATTCCTTACAACATGAAAAAAAGATAAAATCAAAAGAAAAAAAAATTTTTAAAAATTGATTGATTAAGTAAAAATTAATATCGTAAAAACGATTGATTTTTACAGTTTTCAATAAACTCTCGATCTTGACAATCATTAGCTTGAGTGTCTTTTGCTGCAACGGTTGGCTATCGTCATCAGCCCAACAACAATTATCACTCGAAAAGTGTCTAAGATTTCTTATGAAGTTCATTCTTCTCTCTCTCTCTCTGTTCATTCATCTCTCTTTCTTTCTTCTACATCGTTTTTTTCTTCTTCTTCTTCTTCTTAATAACATTATTATCTATCGTGTTCAACAACGAGTGACATGCACTGGGAGTGTAATATTTTCATAGACTTGATGCATCAATCATCAATTCTCCAGTGCAGTGGAAAATACCGAGAATTAAATGTCGATAATTCTGTTAATATCTTGGGAACAATAGGGTTTTGAAGAATTTATCAACAGACCTTTTCTGTAGCTCTTTAAATTCTTTATAAAAAAAGAGTCATGATATTTTTTCTATATTCATTGACTTCAGAGTTATTACGAAAGAAGATAGAAGATGAGAGGTATTATATCAAGTAAAATCTTCGTTATTTTGCAGATATTTCTGGAAAATTTGAGGTTCTGGAGAATTTATCAAGAGATTTTTTTGGAGCCTATAACGTTTCTCTACAATTAATTTTTTTTTTCAATTTTGTTAAGGGAGTATCCGAAGGAAGGTCGATAAAACAGAAAAAAATGAGGTTTTGTAGGTCACTTTCCAATTAATTGCTGATAATTCGGGAAAATGTGCTTTAATTTACCCGAAAAAGTGATTAAACTACTCGAAAGTCATATCTTCAGCTTGTGAGTATAATTTTTTTTTGTTTCTCGTATTCTTTTTTACTTTACTAATCTTTTATCACATGCATGAGATAGAGAGAGAGGCAAATAGTTACGACTATCTTCTAATTAAAATTTCTCAATAACTATACGGTGAATTGAATACTTTTTTCTTCTATTATTTAGTTAAAATGCTGTTCTCTTCGCCAATTGTTTTTAAATAATCGGTCAACCCTGTGGTTTTTTGGTAATTTCGGTATTTCTGTCCGATTTAAGGCGTTTCATCCCCACCACTGTTATTTTCAGTAACTTTGATAATTCATATCTCATAAACTGTATGGACAAAAATGATGAAAAAATACAAAAAAATGTGAAAAATTATCATCTAATCATTTCACGTCTATTGAAAGAAAAAAACTACAAAGAAATGTTAGATTCTTATTGTAGGTCTTTGCTACCGAATTTTCATTTCTTCATTCCATCAATCTTGATCCCAATAAATAAAACACTTTTCGGGGGAAAAAAAAAAACATTCCAATTCACCAATGATATCCTTGAATTAATTATTCGAGAATTGCCAAACCCAGGGACAACAAGGTGAAATGATCACTTTTTTGGGCACACAATCACCTGTCGACCATGGAAATCCAGTTTCATTCAGAACGTGAATGAAAAAAAAAAAACGTATTTTTTTTTTAAATGATATTTGTGAAATGTCAGTGGCCAGATAAATACGTTTCAGCATTGTAACTAGGGTATATATAATCATAATGAAATGGAAAATAGGGGCAAGACGATCCAGTATTTTTTTCTTTCAAGTGAAAGCCTCGGTTAAAAAATCTAAAAAAAATTGAGAAAATACTCCAACATGTGTACATTATCGTGTAATTTTTTCAAATTTTTTAATAAAAACCTTCACTCTCAAATGAAAAAATCCCGCATCATTTTTCCCTGTAGATCCATTTTGCCCCAGTTTTGATAGGAGCTATTTTTCTTCTTGTAATTGATGAAGTTCTTTATAAAATAAATTTCCCAACATTTTCCTCAAAATCGAAACCAAATTGAATTCAGAAACTTTCACAATTTCCAATAATCGATGTAATAATGTTTCCATATTATTATTTTTAGCGTGAAAAAAAAGGCAAAAATAATCACAAACTCGCATGATTATCCTTGTTTTCAAAACAACTTCAGCGTAAATAAATTTCATTCAATTTCATTTCAACTTTAATTAGTTTATTTGCCTTGTAGAAAAAAAAAAGGGACCGAATGCTACAGAGTGAAAGCTTCCATCTGCATCTTTTTCTCGCAATTCTCACTGACTCCTTGAGAATTTAAATTTAATTAAAAAAAAAAAAAGGACATTATCAATTTCACATTGATAATCTGTCTCAAGTGAACTTTCATTTCTCTTTTTCCTTTCCAATTTGTTTTTTTTTTCTCAATAATTCTAACTGATTCATTTGCATTTTTACGTAATATCTGTTTAATAACAAGATGCACATATTTCGTTTGAAATACGCTGGAGTAGATGAAAAAAAAAAAAAAATAAGATTCCGCGGGCTTTCGAGATGAGAAAAAAAAGAAGAAAATGATGTGTCAACTGTTGACTCGTCTGGAAAACAAAGGATGGAGAGAAAATTGTGAGGAAAAAAAATGAGACTCAATACATATACATTTGACTTCACAAATGCCATTATTTCCGTAATTCTTAGCTATTTTTCCGCGTTTTTGTCATCGCAGAGTCTCTTACTGGAGAATAAGATTATGTTCCATTAATTCCCGTTTATTTTAACACAAAAAAAAGAAGGGATTTTTTCGATTTGAAGCAAGGAAAAGGATGACTTTTAATGAATTTTTGGAATTTTTGAGAAAAGATGAGATTCAGAATTCCTTATTCACGATTTGCTTCATATCTTTGGAGTAGCAGTTCCGATTGCAATAACATCATGTTGATTGAATACTCAGAAAAATGCGATATCGATTAAAAAAGAGAAAAAAAAAAGATTTAATCAGAACCTTGTTCTTTAAATTAATCATTTCTCCCTCTTTTAAATTTTTGCCATCCAAACAATTAAGATATTTTGAGGACGTATAATCACTGCACAGGGGCCAAATGAAGTGTAGTCCCCAAAAATTGACAAATTAGATCAATATATCAATAAAAAAAATAGACAATAAAAATAAATAGTTTGGAAGAAATTTCTCATTGAAATAAAAAAATATTACTGAAGAAAAAGAAATTGAATACAACATTACTAAACGTTTCAACTTCATTGTAATGCAGTTTGTGTGATTTTCTTGTATTAATTATTGCAAAAAATGAAATTGTTAACTTTTTCAAAAGCTCATTTTGAGATTTTTTTCAACCTTATTCTGATGGATAAACGACAGTCTAATTCAAAAGAAAGTGTCAAGATCCTGATTTTTCATAAGACTCTGTATGAAATTGTACATTTTTGAAAATTCAATTTTCAAAAAATTTAGGCAACAAGATTATTCGAAATTCCCTGATAAACTATTGTGAAAAAATTGATTTTCATTATCCTCTAATATTTAAAAATGCAAAAAAATAGCAGACACTGACAAATTATTAAAACAAAAAAAAATCTATGCTAATGTAAGAAATTCAAAAAACTGCAATTTTTATGACTGCAATTTTTTGAATTTTTTTTTTATAATAATTTATTTGTTTAAAAAAAGTCTAAAAAATTGTCGGATGTATGCTAATTTCATTATCATGATACTTTTTATTTAATCGGCAAAACGATTGGACCTCCTCAAGAACTGAGACGTCACTGTAACGTATAGTGTGATGGCCCCAGTATCTGATAGTGTCCTGGTAACTGACAATTGTTCAAAAATTTCTCTTTAATTCAATTATATTCAAATGTACATTGTATTGTTTAATATTCAATTGCTGAACTTGTTTAGCGCAACAAATATGTATTAATATAATTAAATGATTTCATGTTGATTGATCCTGCAAATGAGATCCTATCACATTTCATCCTAAAAGATTAATTCCTCGAACAACCATCCTCACAGAAAATGATTGTTTTTTTCTTCAAAATAACAAAGGGGCGTATCTTCAACATTTTGCTCCAATAGGCTTTCCTGGGCCTTTAACGCAATATTGGTGAGAAAAAAAAATAACATATAAGCGTAAGTTTCATCCACTAATAACAAAGGGGCGTAAGTCCTGGAGATACGTTTCTCTCATTTTACGACTGGTAGTTATGCCACTTTGTTGTTATAATTTTCATTTGCTCAAATAACGTCCAGAGCACCATGGAAAACATTTTGGAGTAATTAGTGGAGTTACGCCCCTTTCACACCAGAATTCCGTGTTTTTGGCACTTACGCCCCTTTTACTCTCAGGCAACGATATAATTCACGGATTTAATGAATAGAGGATGAATTCTCAAAGGATGAAATTACTGGACCAATTCAATAAGCAAATATTCGTTGTCTTTAATTTGTGCTGTCAGAAAATAGCTCTAAAGTGTCAGAAACTGGGACCACCACAGTAGGAATAATTACGATACCTATTCAATAAAAACTTGAAAATGTTATTCATCTAAATATACGTATCACATTGATTAATTCAAGGGAAAGGAGCTTTCAAAGCCGTCTTACGAATCATAAAATTTCCCCAGCTCTCGAATAAAACCAGTTTCATCATCATCTAACCACATCCCACCCGGATAAATCAATTTTTCCTTTGAAAAAAAAAAAAAAAAAAAAAAAAAAATTTACAATCATTTAAATTAATGTTATGAGTACTCGAAGGAAACTTGAATGAATTAAAATTTACCATGACGATAATAATCCGTCAATGGATTAATCGAGCATCTCATTAACAGCATCCCTTTTTCAGCATCTGCACCAATATGTCCCAAATATCCGAGCCTCCGTGCCTCCCTTTTCTTATCATAATCCGGTGCCATTCGAAATTCCTTCGATCCGTTCGAATGATCGATAAAATTGATATAAAAAAAAAAAAAAAAAAACTGCTAAAAATTAGCAAAAAAAATGAGAGTCTCGTGATAACCGAAGAAAAAACACAAAAAAAATCCTTCAATAAATTTAATAAATAAAAAATAATTCAGTGCATTCTTCCATAAACAATTCAGTCACTCACAAAGAAAAAAATAAATAAAATCAGTTCAACAAATTAATAATTCATTGAATAAAAATTAATGAGTAATAAATATAAAATAGTCAAATGAAAACCAAAAAAATTGTCTATTAAAATAATGATTTAAATACGAAAACGGGTCCTACGACGCTTTAGAGTATTCCTTTGCACACAAACTACAAAACGTCGATTAATTCCTTCACTTATTCCCGCCATCACACTTTTAAAATCATTTCACAATATTTTACACACAGGCAAATCATTAATAATTTAACAAAATTAATGCTAATTAAAGGAATTAATTAAAACAGAATTGATTATTTATTCGTCATTCGTATTTTTTTTTTCTTTTTTTTTTCAAAATAATCCGAGTGTTCAAAATGAAAAATACAAATATATATATGTATATTATTCGCTTAAAAATCGTTGCGAACTGTAGCGACAGAAACGTTCGAGTGTTACGACGCAAACTGTTGGACATCGTCGATCCGCATCGTTTGCTGGCACAGTGAATAGCGAGTAAATAAGCCCCCACCACTGTCGTACAATTTTAAAATTTACACATTGACTGTATGTCTCATCGTACATCACACAAATGCCATCATTTTCGAACTCACTTATACAGAGACACAGACATACACTAACATACATAGACCACGTAATCACCCTGGCATCACCTATTCTTTTCTATCCCTACTGTTATCATTATTCCTACGTTACATCCCTTCCACTTTATTGATGTTGTTGCCTTTGATATGAAGGATCTTGTTTTTATTGATAGAGTGATGAGAGAAAAAAAAACGGATGAGAATAACACTGTTTAGCGAATTGTGAAAGATGACTCATCAACAATCAATGTTTTATCAATAAAATGTCTTTGGATGAGATTTACACGTGTATATTTGTTTTTTTTGTGCTGCAGGAACGTAAAGTACTCACGCGCATGCGCGTGGATGCGATGCGGCGATGTGCGAAAAAGTGCCCTTTTACGCACGCATCGACACAGTTCTTTTTTTTGGGAAGAGACTTTTGAAGAGGCTCTCGAATACTAAGCGAGATAGTCCAATTTTGGTGGAAAGCTTTCTTTAGGAAGGAAGATCAGAGCTACAAAAAAGGTTTCTTCATAAATTCTTCAGAATCTCACTGTTTTCGAGATATTTTTGAAACAAGCTGATTGCAATTTTTTTTTTAATCACTCAAGTTTTGAGATAAATTGATTTTATTTTATTTTATGTTTTTATTTTAGCTTTTTTTTGAGATATTTTGGGAATTAAATGAGATAGAGCAATTTTCATGATGACATTTTTGTAGAGAATTTCAAGAGCTACAAGAAAAAGAAGCTGTGAAAATTGTTCTATCTCTCTTAGATTCTGAGATATTTTGGGAAAAACTGGTGACAAAATGAAAGAGAGATGTTTTAAGGTAGTTTACACGAGTGAACTACCTTAAGACATTTCCACCTTAAGAGAGGACTTTTATTAGGAATTTGATGAAATTCAAGTATGAGATTAAGGGATTAGACTACTGTAGAATTTTCAAAAAATCAATCTTTTTTTTTTCGTAGCTCAAAAAATAGCTTGAGCCCGTGAGAAGGTGTAGAGACAAAGCTTATCACTTGATACCCATTTTTTCTAATGAAATTTTGAATTTTTTTTCAAGCATTTCTCCATATTTAGAGCATATGTCAAAACTTTGAACGCGTTTATCTCCAAACACGTTTTTTCAAAACTGCAAGCAGCATAATTTGAACAATTTTCCTTTTTTTGAGTTGAATTTTTGACAGTATTTTCAAAGTGACATTTCGAAGCGAAGTACGTGGGATTTTGTCAAAATTTTGATTTATCCCTCTTTTATTAAGAAAAAATGACGTTTTTTTAAATCAAAAATTGAACGTTTTCATTCAAATGCCCACCAATTACTGAAAAATCAATATTTTCAAAATCGGCCACGTATTTCGCTAGCTATAGGCATGTAGATTGAGCCAATTTTTTTTTTTTTATATCGACATTTGCACTTGCTACACTGCTTGCAGTGGAGCCTCGAAAATTTGACGAGCTTCGGGGGAATGGCTGTAATGTCGCCATTTTTGGAATTTTGCTATGAAATTTTGGATTTGTAAAGTCAAATATATGCCCGATAAGTCTACAAAATGTTATCCATTTGTTACCTTTTTTTCCCCCTCAAGAAGCATCCTGGAAAAACCCTGTTTTTCACGCTTTTACAGTGGTCTAACTCCTTAATTTAAATGAGATGATTTTTTTTTCGTCGATTATGAAGCAAGATATCAACAATGAAAATCTGTATAATTAACATGCAGGAGGCCAATAAAGTATTTAAAAAATGCATAATTTCCTGTATATCTCGAGAACCGTTCTTACGATTTTTTCCAAAACTAATTGCACAGTGAATCAAGAAATGAGAAATTTTTTGAAAAAAAACTTTCAATTTTTTGATGGTTTCGTTCAGAAGATATCGATTTTAAAAGTATAAATTATGTTAAAAAGGCCTAAGCGTGTTGGAATTATGTGATTACATCTTGACAATATTGCAGTCATCAGACGATTCTCATTCGTTATATTTCCAAGAAAAAGTATTTTCTGCATTTACAATCTGCAAAATTCATTCCTAGCTCGTGTAAATTCAACAATTCGTCGAACACTACACCTTAGGACCATAACTTTTGAATATGACTCCCTTTGTCAACTTTCAAAGATTCACATCCATTGTGATATCACCTTGATATTTGTCCCAAGCATGCGCGAAATATTCAAACATCTGCTGCAGAATCATGAAAAATTCTAATTCATGAAAATTCAATTTTTCTCATGTTCCTCCAAAACAAATGAGTAATTCTTGTATTCTAATAGTTTCCCTACATTTACCACAAGTGTCAAGGGGATGATTGCTTCTAATTCTTCATGATCCGACTAGATGATCCGTGATAATGATACGATAACAATATTTATCTCTTTAAAAAATAACAAAAATCTAATTTAAAAAATTGCAAAAAACAAAAATTTCAATTGAAATTGTTTTCTCTTCTCGAATGATGATTTCTTCAGATGACAATTTCAAAAGTAAATTTGTATCGTCGACCTTCGACGAGTAATGATAAAAGTCTGCGGGAAGGGGGGGGGGGGGGAGAAAGATAGAGGAGAGGTGGTGAAAGATAAAGAAGTATTATTTTTTGATAAGAGGGTAAGAACCGTAGCTCTAATTAATAATGCATATAACATGAGTTGAAATCCTCTTTACAATCATTCTATTAATTATTGTTATTATCTTTGTATGTCTATTTGTACAATCACGCTGGATAACTCAGTACTAGATACGTGTCTTCGTATAATTTTTTTTTTTTCTCATCAATTTTGCGATGAATTAACGTTGGAGGTGACGATTATTCTTCATATTTTTTGAAAAAATGAATTTTTTTGATGTTAGTAGGTTCTTTTTTTCTTCTAATTCTTTTTTTGTTCGTGACGAGTCCATTGAAAGATAACGTTATTGGATAAAAATCTTATGATTTTTCTCAATTTTTTCATTCATCCACTACTGAATTAAAGAGCAATTCCACGAATTACGATTTTTTTTCTCGTCGAAATGAAAATGAACTGCCAATTAATTTTTTGAGTTGTAAAAGGCTGGAAAGTTATTGAATACAATAAATTTTTTGATAGAAGATTTTGATCAATATTCTTGGATAATGGATGATTTTTTTCTTTTGTTATTGAAAAAAAAAAAATTGTCAATTACTCCAATTAATTTGTTTAAACAATGCGAATTAGTTTAATTACACTTTTTTTTTTCATATTTATTAAATGTGGCCGATGACCCTTCAGCTGTTGTTACAGTTGGTTTAACGAGCTGGCGTTTTTTTGTGATTGTGTTAAAAATAATTTCAATGATTATTTTAAATGTATAAATCGCGCCAAACTTGTCTGATAAGGAGCGACTATTTCTTTTTTTTTAAGTCATTAAAAATTAGAGCAGATCGAATTTATTACAAACTGTTCAAACAATGGCTCGCAGAATTTTTCTGAGAAAAAAAAAATTGCCAAACTTTTTTTTTTTCTTTGGCAATTTTTTTTTTACTTTATTAATCTTTTTTATTGTATCTTTCGGGAAATGATTCGAAAGATATAATTTTTTCTACAAAAAAAGCATCTACGAAAAATTTCTCCATTTCTCTTGAATTCCATAAGATTTTGCAAAAAAGTTGATGGAAAATTTTTAATAAAATTAAGATTTATGAAACGATCAATGATAAATTAATACTTTACGCGGAACAATGGGGCATCTTTATTAATTTCTATCAGCAAATACTCATATATATATATATATATATATATACCATAAAAGTTTAAACCTCCCTCTACCCCTTCCCTTCCGCACGTTCTCATCACTCTGTTATTAATTAATTCATAGATAACAAGAGCGAGCGAATGACAAGTACACTTGAGTAAAGTTAATTTTTTACATTCTGCCATCGGAATAATATTAAAAGTTTAAAAATATCTCAAACTACATGGAAATTGTGGAATAAAAAAAATAAAGGCAAAAATTTATAAATTCGTCTAATCTAAAAGCAAATAATAGATTTCTCTTTGAGTCATCCGTTCCATTCAGGATAAGTTCATTCATGCGGAATAAAAATTAGATTATCATTAACGATCTCCGTTCTTTTCGTTCAAAATATTTGCCAAGAAATTGAAAAATTAGGAATAAAGAATGAGAATATGCTATTTTGGAAAAAAAAAAAAAATTCTATTCCGAAGATATTTCTTTTCCATCCCCTTATCATTCCGAAGTTTCTCAATTCAATTAAATAAATTCAAAAAATATTTAAGAAGGATTGGGAGATACAATTGAAAAAAAGTTAATTTTTTATATATAATCGTGAATAACAATGTATACAAGATAAATGTCTCAAAACTAATTCAGTAAGTATTTGAAAAATGTAATAAGAAACAAAATGAGCCCTAAAAACAAAAAATTAATTGAAAATTGAAAAAATGGTACTATTTTATACATTCCACGAATATACTCCTCCTACATTCCTTTATCATTCCAAAGTTTTTCAATTCAATTGAATAAATTTTGATAAATCTTCAAAATATATTCTATTGCCAAAAAAATAATTATTTCACTTTTCCAGTTTTTTAATTCTGAAATTAATGAATAATTGGACTAAACAATTGAGGAAAGTACACTGGTAAAAAAAAAAGTGGTAAAATCTATGAAATATTTGTTCTATTGGTCCTTAGCAAAAAAAGTTTTTAAATAATTAAAAAAGTTCGTTGAATTTACTGAATTATGTTTATTCAAACAGTTGATTCGTTTGAATGAATAAAATTCAGTAAATTCAAACAATCGATTCGCTCAAATGGATAAAATTCATTTATTTATTTATTTGATACCTGCTCTGTAGGGAAATCGCCCTATAGCAGGAGGGGGGGGGGGAGAGTACAGTGGAGTATATTAGATAATTAGCACTAAGAATAAATTTAGACTTGGGTTTATTCATTTATAAGGGTCATCCAGTTAACATATAATAAAAGAGAGTAGTTGTGTTTCTAAGTGAAAACTTCGAATTTTCATGGCATTTAGCAAGAAGTAATGGAGGTTCTTCAAGATAGATTCCGTTTTGCTATCGCTATTTAAAGGGTAACGGAACCCCTTGTATATCTTGAATTTTTGAACTAATTGGTTGACGATATTTATCAATATTTTTATGATAGAAAAGTGGCAACGACTGGGGAAGGACATTAGGAAATCGATGTTTCTGATATTTAATGCAAAACATCATAATTATTACTAAACAATGGGTTGAAAAATTTGAAATTTACTGGGTCTTCCGTTATCCCTTAAGGAAGTCCATCCGGTATGGGATTGAGGAGTACGAAAAATTATCACGACTAGCGTAGTGGTTATACGACTAACGTAGTCGTAACCTGTACAGCTGCTATATACTAGAAATGCTTCTTCGTCGATCATAATTGTTCTTTTGTAAAAAAATCGAATTTATAAAAATAATTTTTTTGAAGATCGAATAGGAAAAGGTGAATTCAGCACATTTTCAGCTAGTTTTGTATGATTTAATGTGCAAGCGTAGCATACATTGCGTTGTTCGGAAAGCATTCTTATTGACTCCAAAAAGCGCGCGGTTCTGATGTTACTATCGTGCGAGTAAGACAGAGGTTAACTTCCCGAAAATCAGCATTTTTCGAGACAAATTAATTTATTCTAAAATCACCAAGTATCTAATGCATTTGAGGAAGCTCTTAAACTGTTCTTTACATATTTATTTATCTATTATGCAAGTTTCCCCCACTGAAAACCTGTTAATTGCCACAAATTTCATGTTTCTAGACGAAAACCCATAAAGGACCGTGTTAATTGAAAAACCTTTATTTATTACTTTCTCCCAAACAAGATATCCGAAGTGTTTGAAATTTTAACAGATGAATTTTTAGATTTTCAGAAGTATATTCAAATTTTTTCATAATTATTGGTCTATTAATTCAGTTACCGGATGAACTCTCTTAAGAGCTTGATTAGTAGCGTATTTGCTTCTCCACTATTCTCAGACTGAATTTATAAAATTCAATATAAATTCAAAAAGTTCTTCAATTATTAAAAAAAAAAAATGTGCTAAGGACCAATAAAAAAAAAATATTTCATAGTTTTTACCCCTTTTTTTTTCTTCGCAGTGTAAAGAAAAAGCTCGTTGGAGATGAGTTGGGGTTGTGTTTCGAAGACGCGTGACTCTTCAATGATAATATACACGAGGCACTTGGCTTGAAAGCGATCGCCGACCTCTCGACCTCGACTACTTCGTGATATTATAATCGGGCGACTTCGCGCCGGATGTGCCGTACGCTAAAATTGCCAATGCAAACTCCCTATCCTTTGTACCGATTTATTCTCTTCCATTGTAGGGGGAAATCGGGGCAAAATGAACCTGCTGGTTAAGATGATTTGGGATATTTTTTAGAGAGTGAAGGGCTCTTCAAAAAAATTTCAAAAAATTTACCAACAATGTCCACATATTGGAGCATGTTCTCAAATTTTTTCAAATTTTTCCACCGACTCCTTCACTCCGTAAAAAAAATGAATCATGTTACCCTGTAGGTCCATTTTGCCCCAGGTTCCCCTATATTTTTTTTTCTTACTCCAATTCATTACTTTTCTTGTTTTTGAATTCTCCCCTCAATGGAAAGAAAAAGTGATACGATTGATTAATTTTTTTTTCATGACTCATTTCTCCACGATTCACTCGAGTAATTAAGGATTATGAAAATATGAGTTATCGAAGGAAATTGTCAAATTTAATCGATAAAAGCGGTAATACAATTAATTACAGTCCAGCAGTTTCCAAAAAAATTCAAGAAATACATTGAAAAAAAAAAAATCGTCAAATATTTTTTTTTAATTATTAAAAAAATTGAATTGACCAATTTTTTCAATAATAACAAAAAAAAAATTTCTTGGAACCAATGAAACCAATATTTGATAGTTTTTAACATTTTTTTTGCCCAATTTAGAGATGCCCATATTCTTTGTTTCTTTATCTCTTCATTTCTCCACTGAAAAGTGCGAGAAATTGTAGCTAAATACTGTAACACAATTCTTTCCAATAAAAATGATTAATTTTTTTTCCTCATTTTTTTCTTACTGTTTCAAGAATAAACTAAAACTTGTTTATCATTGTTTTTTTTTTTTTTTTTTTTTTCTTCGATAGAGATAAAATTATAAACATACGAGATTTACACGAGCATCATTAGATAATCGTCTGTATTGCTGTTAGTAAGATCAATTAGCGTACAGGTAATGCAGCGTAATTCCTACAGTCAATACTGACGTCAATGCGAAACGGTTGCTCACTCCGCAATGACCGTGAGTTTTATACACGAAACATAAAGCACACACAATTTCATATAATCTCGAAAGAAGAAGAAAAAAAAAAAAAGAAGAAGAAGAATTGAAAATTTTCGTTTCATCTTTTTTTAGTAAAAAAAAAAAAATTCTCCCACTTTTTTTTTATTTTTTATTTGAAAATATTTATTCACGTTTTAAAGAAAAAAAAAATAACAGTATAAATTAATATGAATACTTCCTGTGTTTATATTACTTTGAAATAATGAATTAATGAAGATGATATATGAATAAAATTGTCTCAGACAAAACATATTGCCACGAAATTAATTAAACATTTGGGCACATTTTTTTTTCTTTATCATTTATTCTCCTTTATCATCAAGAGGGATTTTATTCCATGATAAAAATTAACGTGGAAGGGATTTTTATGATGATAAATTTGAAAAAAAATATGTTTACATATATATCATTGCCTTAGAGTTAAAGGGGCGTAAGTGCTATGATTATACACAGGACTTACGCCCCTTTGACTCTAAGGCAACGATATGTATCATTATCTTAGAAACAAAAGGGCGTAAGTAATATGTATAAGCATAGCACTTACGCCCCTTTGTTTCTAAGACGATGATATACATATATGAGATGATAATAATAATAATAAATAAAGGCAGGACATAATCAAGGCTGGGGATTGCACAGTGGTCGACCTTGCCCTTCGATCAATAGCCACACCTGATCACGAAATGCAACGTCAAACTTTGAAAAATTGTTGGAAATATAAGTATGGATTTTCCCATGACAATTTTATACATTGTAAATTTACCAGGATAAATTATAATTGAATAGAAGGTATATTAATCATGAGAATAGAATGAAGTATAATTATTTCATCGAATTTTTTTTTTTTTTTTTTCTTAAATAATTGACTATTTTTTTTCTTTTTTATGAAGATAATTGTTGCTTTTTTCTGAACGTAATTCACTCGTGACAGTCATATTCTCGTAAAAGTATAGCCTCGTGTAGTAATCAACGAATTGTTGAATTACACGACCTAGGAATGAATTTTGCGGATTGTAAATGCTGAAAATCCTTTTTCTTGAAAATATAACGAATGAAAATCGTTTGACGACTGCAATATTGTCAAGATGTAATCTTATAATTCCAACACGCTTAGGCTTTTTTAACATAATTTATACTTTTAAAATCGATATCTTCTGAACAAAACCATCAAAAAATGGAAAGTTTTTTTTTCAAAAAATTTCCCATTTCTTGATTCATTGTGCAATTAGTTTTAGACAAAAATCGTAAGAACGGTTCTTGAGATATACAGGAAATTATGCATTTGATTGGCCTCCTGCATGTTAATTTTACAGATTTTCATTTTTGATATCATGTTTCACAATCGATGAAAAAATTTCATCTTTTTTAAATTAAATGTAAGACACTTTTCTTCATCTCATACTTCAATTCCACCAAATTCCTAAGAAAAGTCGTTTTGCGAATTCACAACTTCAAGCAAAAAAAAATAAGTATTTTGGTTTTTGTAGAATATTTTAAAATCCGAAGGACATAGAAAAATTAGACCCTTTTTGTAGGTACTTTTTTTTCTACAAAAAAGGTCATTACAAAAATTAGTATCAAGTGTTTAAAAATTGTAGTACAATTAAAAGTGCAATTCAATGCCGATAATTATCGTTTAGAAAAAAAAAATAATAATTTTCAATTTTTATTCAATGTGTTACGCAGAATTGAGACAGTATTCAAGAGTGATTCACCTTGCTCTAAGCAATTAATATCATTTGTATCTGCAAACTCTGCATAAATTAAAAGAAATGAAAAAAAAAAAAAAAAAAAGAAGACAAGAAAAATGATTCTCGAAGTCTCCATTCTTGTCTGTACGAAACGAGACAGGACAGGGTGTTCCACATACGTGTGCGAGGTCGAGGTTTTTATAATTTTTTTTTTCTTCTTCTTCTTTTCTCGATTTTAATCGTCATGGATATGTGTTTTTACCTTGCTAAGGTAGAATGAAAGCATGTGAGTTGCACGAGAGAGCTTCCGTCAGGAGCAACCGGTTTTTTCTTGTTGACTTCGTAAAAGAATTTTTGAGTGAAAGATTGATGAAAATAATGTTGAAAAAATGAAGAGAATTAGGATTTACTAAAAAAATAAATAAAATAAAATTAATTAATTTTTATTGGCATTCTTTTTAATAATGTCCAAAAATTAATTAAATCATAATTTTTAATGATTTGCTACCGAATAAAAATATATCCGTATAACTTCCAGCAAAATGAATATTTTCACCTCAGAAACAAAGTGGCGTAAGTGCTATGCATAACCATAGCACTTACGCCACTTTGTTTCTAAGGCAACGATATATTGAATATGATTAGTTATTCATTTTCGGAAGAACATTAAAATTGATGACTGTAAGTACATCACTCTTGAAAATATGAAGAAAAAAATTTCAAAATTGAGTGACAAAAAAAATCAACTGTAATAAATAAAAATGTTGAGATTAAGAATTTTGAAAAATAGAATGTTGAAATAAATTTAGAACTTTATAGTTTCAATATTTACATATGTTATCTAGACAGATATCCTAAAAATTGCCTATTTTTCAATAATGAGTCTAAAAATTGGTGTCTACAAAGAATCAAAAGACTTCTTCAGCCGGAGAAAATTAAAAAAAAATATATTTAAACCGATTATTCAAGTGAGAACATAGAATATCATTTCAAATCTGTTCAAATAAGCCTAAATGTATTGGAATCACATCAAATTCAACATAGCAACTGGAGTTTGTCATATATTAGTACGCCTCGTTTGACGCAAATCTTGTCTGCAACTGGACAATGACCCGTGATTGCTTATTTATCATCTTTGTATTATGCACTGTTTCAACTGGCATTAGAGAGAAAAGCCTGAGATGATCTTTATTGAGAAGCATGAAGATAAATTCATAAATATTTAAGTAGAGGTTGTTTGCTTTTCCTTTTTCCTCCGAAACTAAATGTTCAAAATTTCGAAAGACATGTCGATGTGATTTATTTGACTAGTCAGTCAATAGATCATCAAAGAATGCAGTAGCAAAGCGATAAATCAAGATAAGCTTCACTTCATTCGTTTTTGTAGAATATTTTTGTGATAAACGTTTTTCTAGCTCTGATTCTTGTCTAAATTCGTTTTTAGATAATCATACGAGTTAGAGAAAGAGCATTACAAAAACTTCACTATCTCTCTTAGATTCCTGAGACATTCCATGAAATAGGATGAAAAATGGCGATTAATAAAATGATCGATTTCAAAGATTTTTTTCTTACAAAATCCAAATGATTTCCGTTCTGCTATCGTCCAAATGAAATTCTGTGAGGTAATCAAAAATTGGACTAGACTTCCAAATAAGTTCCCATGTCTTCCCAACACGGAGAGAATTTTTCGGTTTCTAGAACTAAAAAATATAGTAGAAAAAGACCTTGACTATAATCATATAGTTAGTAAATATTGTGATCAGAAATATAAATTTTTTATTCTAAAAATGAATTTTTTAGCTTCAAGTATAATTATCAGATAGTAGACATTAGTATTAACTGTTGGTTTTCGTTATGTGAAATTTGATTTTCATAGCTGTAGTACAAAATTAGTTACAATACCCAAAAGGAAACAATTTATCATTTTTTCCTTTTTTATATCTTTCAAAGTTTTGTATAATTTTGTTTCTGCTAGGAAACTCTTCAGAAAAATCGGATATTAATGACAAATTCACACAGATAAAATTTTCATTTACTCAATCATTAGTAAATCACATATGATTTAATCGATTCTGTTCTATTGCAGTCGAGCAATACTTCATAAAGTGTGGGTTATGATATGAAAATGGCTAACAGAACTAAAATATAATAATGCATATGTTGAGCGTCTTCATTCAATGCAGTGATCTCAAATAGTAACCCTAACATTATAATTCTGGGTGTGATAACTAGTTTGAAATAGTGGATTTTGACCTTGACTATAAGCAGATAGTCAGGGCAGTATGAAAAAATTCCCTCAGTGAAGAGCTCTCGTTAAAGACTAATGGGAGGCCAATCCAATGATTGAACAATATTTATTGATATTTTCATCAGTAATATTGATGTTGAATGATCATTCGTACATAGAGACTTTGGACCAAAAATTCAGATGGGACAGGCCAAAATAGCTGTTCTACAGGAAAATCGGGCCCAAAACTGAAAAAACCAAGTCTGCTCAACAGTCAAATTGGTTGCACTCAAGAACATGTATACGCAACAAATTCCTAGTAGTATTCGAATTGGGAAATTCAGTTTTTTTTTGAACTCCTCGCAAGTTCGGCGGAAGGAAGTGTAATCTTGGTCATTATCAAGCTATCACTATCTTGAGTGAAACGATCATTCACTCCTCAAAAAATGATTTTTCTCTCAATGTCGGCGGAACTTTATTGTAAGTCAGCTGTAATATTCTGCACATATCGTCGCCTTGAAGTCTAACTGGCGTGAGTACTATTCTTGTTAATAGCACTTACGCTCCTTTGTTTCTAGGACGACGATATAAACAATGATTACAGATGCTATGTACCATTATAATATGAGAGCATGTGTTTTTCGCGAATTTCATGTGAAACGTGTATTTTTTCTCAATTCAATTCAAGCGATTTTATTAACATATAATACAAAACTGGATAACAAATATTATTTACAGTTACAGCTAGACAAGTATTTACATAGTTTCAGCCCTTAGGCTTTTACTTATATTTAAGTGATTTTGTGGTTTTTTGTGAGGCTGGTGTGGGGTTTCAAAAGGCAGGAAATTTGGAATAGGGAAAAGTTTAAAAAAGAAAAAACCCTATGATGTGCGAAACGTGTATGAATTTGAAGGAAGAAGATATTTCGCATCAATCAATTCATGATTTGAATTTTTATTATCATATCAATGAATTCAGGTCAAATCCATTCTATCAACTCGAAGGTGAGGTAATTGACCTCGTTTTTCATGCGATAATAGGGCAATTTGTTTTAGTTTCCTTGATAAAGGAATTTTAAATATTGATGATTTCTTTTTGTTCTCTTGAGAATGAATGTTTTGATGTTTGGAGCATGGAGAAATTTTATTGCTCATCTGCTCACGTTTATTTGTTGTATGTCTACATGAAAACGACCAGAATAAAAGAAGTATAATTTCTTTAATTGCTCCTCAATTTAATTCTGTAATTGAATAAATCTTGAGAAATCAGTAATGACGAATCGTAATTGGCAAAAAAAAGCGGTGCTCTCTCAGTTATGGCTAATCCTTTGATTTATATGACTCCTAAAAGAAGCCCTGCTGTCTTCAAAGACCGCCAAGTTAAATTTACCAACTCTATCTCAATCAAATTCAATGATTTATGTACAATGACTCAACTATGTATGTTTAATAATTAACAATTATTTAATCCCTACTAATTTTAGCGTAGCCAATAAATGTCTTCTTCAAGTCAAGATATCGTACATTATTTCTTTCTCCTGAAGAAAGGAAAAAAAAATTCAGCTCACTTATCGATAGGTAGACGGCCTCCTATCACTCACGTTCACAAGCTCATGAGACTATTCGCTTTGGCACAAAAGATAAAAGTAAATTGCAAGCATCATGATGCATGAGAATAGAAGCGAAATCTACAGAATTATATTTGATGTTAGACACTTTTTTTGAGGCCATTGCACCACCACGTCCTAGTTAGTGGCCCGTAAAGCTGAAAATGATGCATTTTGTTGCTGGTTTATGTATCCCATCGACATAGGTGATTTTGAAGGATTTCGTCTACCTGTTTTGTGTCAGGAGCAGAGCTCGGATCCTTAATATTCAGTATAGTTTGGCAGACTGAGAGTACCTCTCTACCGATTTCTTACTATTACCCAGAAATTTTTTGATTTTCTTAAAATCCTGAAATCTCGAAAAATCTTCAAGTTATCTCGGAATGTTACCATTCATTTGCTTCGTTTCAGAACTATGGGCGAGGGGGGTTAAAATAGGGATTCTGATCGAATGGTTGGAGATAGATCTTCTTTAGCAATTCCATTTGAAAGTTCAGAAAATTTCCTGTGGAAAACATGTGTCAGAATTAATTTTATACAATTTTTTTAAAACTTCGAGTTTTTTTCGAGTTTTATTTTCGATCTTTTTTACTTTATCGAGGATATCACCGGTTCTAATTTTCGTAGTATTTTGGAGTCGGTCCTGAATGGAATATGAGATCATTCGCTATCGAATCATGTGTAAGTATCTGAAATTGATGTTTTCCTTCAAAAAAAAGACATAAATGGATGGCAAATAATCTCAAAAAGTCGAGTTTCAAAGAAATTCTCAAAAATGAATTCTGGAATATGCTTTCCAACGGAAATGACCTCAGCTTTCCAATGGAATCATAAAAAAAAACCTATTTCAAATATTTTCACTGATTTCTAACTATTTACATAAAATAAAACATCACAATGTTTATGTCCTGTTCAAAAAACTTCCCGTACATTAATTTTCTTGATTTATATCATCATTAATTGTTGAATTATTTATACTGAATTTCTCAGAGAAATATTCCCTCTCGTTAACGCCTGTCACGATTCAATGCAATTATTTATAACTGCAAAATTGAATACTATTGTTCTGCTTCTCGTGAGGAGGAAAAAAAAATTCATACCTCTAAATTCTCGTATTTTTCAAAATTATTGTTTGTTTAGATAATGATACCGACAAGAGTGTCACACATGAGCAGATCTCTTACGTCACATCATAAGCCATAAATGCGATTGGAGCCCAAGAATTAACATCAGTGTCAGACAATTGAAAGTAACCACGACTGAGCAAATTAATAATACGTGGAGGCTCGACTCCAGTAATTCCAAACGACAGATTGATATGTATCAAGTTAAATTTTACAATGAGATATAATGATTATCGATTGTCGCAATCTTCCATCAATAACTTTGTCCTCATGTCAATGGCCCCTCCAGTGAAAGCATTAGAATTAACTTTTTTCTCTTCAAGTAGAAATTAAAAAAAAAAAAAACAACAGTGAGTGTATTTAAATGTCATGATTTTATGATAAAACTTTGGTTATCTTCATGAACAATAAATCATTTTCAAGAACACTCTCGATAACTCAGAGAATTAGCAATTTCAAATGCTGAAGAAGCTTAGATGAACTGGTTTCTTCCAGTTTTTTGAATTCATTCTTGAATTATGATTTCAGTGATAAAAATGACTCGTTTTTTGGGTCAATCATTATTTCCTTATAGAATTCTGTAGAAACTTTGAATTTTGTGTGGATTTCTTCAAAAAAAATCTACTTATCAGAGAATCTCTTTTAATGAAAATATTAGCTAAAAAGAGAAGTTTTCTGAGATATTTCCAAAGAAAAAAGTTCTACTTTTGTTTTAACTTGTCTTGTTCTATTACTAGGTCTCTGAATTCTCGATTAATTGTAGAATTATCCAGAAGCTCTACTTACCTAATGAAAAACATCAAATATTCAGTAAAATAATCGAAACATCCCCATATACTAAAAGAGGTGTTACGGAACTATCGAATTGTTAATGCGATATATCGAATGTAAATGCGATTAATCGAATATGTGAAAAAAATGACGATCGGAAGTTTTGACAAGAGAAAATCCCACAGGCGCGCGCAGCGCGCCTTCAATTTAATTGCTATTAAAATTGCTATTATATTTGTGGAAGAAAAATCAATGAAGGCGCGCGTAGCGCGCTTTTATTTGCTAGTCCCCATATACTAAAAGAGGTGTTACGGAACTATCGAATTGCTAATGCGATATATCGAATGTAAATGCGATTAATCGAATATGTAAAAAAAATGACAATCGGAAGTTTCGGCAAGAAAAAATCCCACAGGCGCACGCAGCGCGCCTTTAATTTAATTGCTATTATATTTGTGGTAGAAAAATGAATGAAGGCGCGCGCAGCGCCCTTTTAATTGCTAGTCCTACTCTGTAAAAGACATGGTATGTAATCTTGAATTGAACAGCGCTCTCTCAAAAAATCGAACTCGCATTAACAATCGAGATTAGAACATTGCCATCTTGGAAAATCGAATTCGACCATGCTGAACATAGCAAATGAAGGAACATCAACGACGTTCCTACTATAATCCTACTCTAAAGAGGAGAGGATATGGATTTTGATATCCATATCAAAATATCTCGATATCTCGGAACAGCCTAAGCGTAAGACTGAAACTGACGCGACATCTGCTGTTATTTATTTAATTGGATGAGAAGGCACGGATGTTTTTGTGAAAGGAAGTTCAGAACCCAAAGAAGGAAGTTCAAGATCTATAGATTTTGTATGGAAAAATCAAAACCAGAGCCATGCAATGCCTCAATCCCAAGATTTGAGGTCCTTGGGTCAAGGAATTACATCTGTAATGGTCCAATTTCTATTCCTGTCGGGTTTTTTTTTCATAGAAAATGGTCACAAATAATAATTTCCTTTTGAGGCAAGAAAGTTCAGTACTCGATGAAATTTTCATTTAATATTCATTTCTCATTTAAATCTTCAAATTCGTCTAGTAATAAAACTATCTCAAGCTGGCCGTACATAGCGTGGTTGCCTTGTATATAAGCATACACGGAGAGAAATAGAATAGTAACCATTACTATGTTCAACATAGTAATGGTTTTTTCATGGCGGGCCACATAGCAGTGATTACTATGTTAACATGGTAATCATTGCTATGTTCAACGTGGTAATCATTGCTATGTCCCACATGGCAATCATTGCTATGTCCAACATAGTAATCATTGTTATGTTAGACATAGCAATCATTGTTATGCTGGACATAGCAATCATTGCTATGTTGGACATAGCAACCATTACTATGTCCAACATAGCAATGATTACCATGTCGAACATAGCACTCAGTACTAAGTGATATAGTAACCATTGCTATAACATAGCAATCATTACTATTTCTTTTCTCTCCCTATAGGGACTCCCTTTTCCCCGCGTGTTCCTCAAAGTACAATAGACTCTCGTTAGCTGTCCTCTGGATAAATGTCTTTGGAATGTTTATAGTTCACGCTATTTTCTCAAGAAGCTACCTGACCCCCACCCCAACCCCGTATTTTTCGTATTCCCTGATTATGCTCTGCCTATGGAGCCGGCATCCTTGTTTGTTGTGCTACATCCGCGCTTGTTTTTCTTCTTTCAATTGAGGGATTTCCCTTTAATATTCATAGGAGTGGCGTAAGGAGTGGGGGCCTGATTTAAGTGTCCGTTTCTCAAAAGGCACAACCGTTGCTTGTCGAGAAGGGGACACTTATCGAGACTCCCTTTTACGAGCAGGACCTCCTTAACTAATGAACTTGAATAGAGAAGTATCAAACATTAAACACCTTGAAGCAACAAATGAAGAATGGAACGTGTATGAAAGTGTATATATACCTGCAAAGTTGATCATCGGGTATCACGCGTGACGTTTACGTGCAGCTACTAATCACGTGTAATACGTAATTTTTTCATTAATGAATTCACAAAGAACCCAGCCCATATTTTTATCATTCATGCTTCATACCCTCGTCCATCCCTTCTCAGTTCAGCATGAAACTAATTCATTCCTCCCTCCCTCTCTCTCTCTCTCTCGCTCGCTCTTTAGACCCACGTCACCGAGCCCACAGATAATCAACGGCAAAATATGAAAATAGGAGCGACAAAGTTACATGACGTATCAAATATTGTAGAATGGTGTGGAATGAAACAGACGAATATGAATTGAGACAGTGGATGATTGAGGCGCCATGGCGCCAGTCATTTTCTCTCAGGGATCAACTCAACTGTGATGACATTCATAAACACATGAAAAATAGATTTACTTTGATTTTTTTAATTAAAAAAGAAAATGTAAGGAAAATTCTGCATAATCAGACACTAGAATGTTTTCGTTTTTCTTGTTTTGAAGTAAAAAATTATCAAGTCTCATCGGTCATAAAATAATTAATTCGAATAACGGGAAATGAAACGACATGTCAATATTGAATGTAGATAAAAGGTTTGGATTTTTGAAAAAAATAAAAGGTGAGAAAACAGATGAATGCTGAAAAGGATTAACGTCAATGGAATTACATCACACGAATTTCCAGACTTCTAGATCCCCATTGTCACATTTTCATCCCTCCTCCCTGGCTTGTGACATAATACTATCATTTTCATATCCTATAATTTAACAACTATAATTATATATTAATGTGAATTTCTATATTAGCATTAGCAGGTCATGAAGGAGGGATAACAGGTCAAATAATCTAACACAGTAGTTATAAACAAATAAATTTTTGTCAATACACTCTAGACAAAAATTGCTTGCTTGTAATTTTTCGTCTAGATTTCTTTCCTCACCAAAATTTTTAGGTTCAAATAATAACAACGTGAAATCTCAACACTACATTTCAATTTTTTGTAATTTGTCATTTCGACTTTTGTGATATCCCAAATTTCAAAAGCTCCCCGACTTTCCCCCTTTCACATTTTGTCACAAATCTGAAATATTCTCTTCTCCCTTAAGAGGGCATGAGGGTTAAAAAGAATGGAGAAAAGCGAGGAAAACTTTGCTCCATGAATTCTCGCGGCAAAATCAATTTAAAAAAATGAAAAATACCTTAAAAAAATGGTTATTTTCGTGAAAATAAGATTAAATGAGCTGGGTTTAATTAGAATAGTACAGATTTTTTAATGAATTAACAAAAAGGTGGGTCGATTGACAGCTCCTGGCTGCCATGTTTTATTTGAAAATCGATCACATCAATCGAAACATGGCGTGGAGCAGTCAATCGACTTACTTTTTCATTAATTTATTAAAGAATCCAGCTCATTTCATCTTATTTTTACGAAAAGAACCATTTTTTAAAGGTATTTTTAATATTTTTTTATTCATTATCTCCCGAGAATTCATAGAGCAAAGTTTTCCTCACTTTTCTCCATTCTTTTTAACCCTCCTGCCCTCTTAACGTGGGACAGAACCTATGGATGGCTTCAAATGTTGAAAAAAAAGCCAATTTGTTGGTGAATTTTTTCATCAGTTCATTCGAATGAGAAAGAAAAAATCATTTCTATTGAAGAAGAACAATGAGAAGAAACGAAAAAGAATGAATAGAAGAGGGTAGAGAAATCTTTTAGATTGACGATGATTGATTCTACATTGTTAAGGCCTTGAGACGTTTATACACAAGAATATAACAAGTCCCGAGTCTCTTGTGCTCGACCCATTATCAGTCTCATACAGGCCATTAGATTACACCAGAGCGGTCGAAGAACCCCATGAATTCATTACACTGAGAGAATATTGTATGAAAACAGTACTAATCTCAAGTGGACCATGAATAATTAGGATTTTGAATGAAAGTGCCGGTAGAAAAAGGCAAAATATTCAGCGAGAAAAATTAAAGAACTTCGTTGACAGGAAATCGATTAAATATGCGGATTTTGAAGAAAAAATAATCAAATGGCCTCATTGTCATAGCGACTGTCCACCTGACTGATTATCCAAAGGGCGTGAATTTTTATTACTATCAAATTCGAGAATAAAAAAAAAAGTAAATTGACAATAATAAATTGTAGGACATCAAGTGGAACGATATTGTTACGGTCAATTGACAGATAAATAGACACAATTTATTGTTACTTAAACTTAATTCAAGTGCTTTTGATGCGAAGAGAAAAGCAATAAATTTTTTGACATTCAAATTATTATTTTTAGTTGTGAATAATATGAAGAACTTAACAACTTAATATCAAGACTGAGGAAGGAGAAATCCTTGTGGTGAGAAAATATTTTTTACAACAACATTCTCCTCTATAATTCTTATATAGAAATTTTCTTGAGTAAAGTAAATTTTCTTGCAACAAACTATTTTTCTTCCAGTGAAATACTGATTATTTCAGAAATATCTCAGAAGCCATTTGGAAATACTCGTTAAAATACGATTTTATTCATAATTATTCACCAAAACTATGTGATAAAAAATCTCCATTTTTTAAAAAATAATTCTAGATGTATAGTTTTGATGGGTGTTAGTTTTTCATAATGATGGTGTTTTTTTTACGAGAAATAAAATAAAATTCGTAGTTTTCTCACGGTCCTTCTAGGCTGCCTGTGTAAAATAGTATATTACCTAACAAGTGCGGTAAAGTACTTTTCAGAAAAAACTTTCTGCATGTGTAATGTACAGTATTTTATTGTACGGCGTGTAAAAACTGCCACTTTGCGCACGCTGAGCATGCGCAAAGTGGCACTTTCTGCACGGCGTGCAATAATAGTTTAGTACCTAATAAGTGCGGTAATAGTATATTATGCACCAAGGGAGTGAAGAAGTCAACATGCCCAAAAATTTGCCTCTCGAGCGAAGCGAGGGTGCTAAATTTTTGGGCGAGTTGGCTTTTTTGCATCCGTGGTGCGTACAATATTTTTTGTATCGAGGAAGCGGAAAACAAACGTTTTTAACTAAGCAAAGTGAGGTTAGAAACGTCGTTTTTTGCTCCCTAGATACAAAAAGTACTTTTCTAACGAGGTTGAGGCTGCAAAATGAGCTGAAGGCGATTCTAAAAATACTTTCTGCACATGTAAGATACTAGTATATAACATAACAAGTGTGGCAAAGTACTTTTCTGACGAGTGTGAGGTTGCGAAACGAGCCGAAGGCGAGTTTTATAATCAAACGAGTTGAAAATCGTTACCGCACGTGTAAGATACAGTATTTTATTGTACGGCGTGTGGAAAGTACCATTGGCCGCACGCTTAGCGTGCGTAAAGTGGCAGTTTTTGCACGGCGTGCGATAAAGGTAGTTTTTACTGACAATTATCTCATGTTTGCTGTCGAACATCGTTCTCAAATTTCATTATTAGATGCATTATGCATTCAATTATTTATACCCCAATTTTTAAGCAAGTTTTGAAATTTGTCATTTGGTTGGCAGCTACCTTAAGATTTGCCTCTGAAACCACTCGTTCCGGAGATATTTAGCATACAATATCCATAAAATTTTCTTGTTTATCCAGCAAAACGTAAAAAATAATTTATTTATCAATAAAAATCAATATTTTTGATGCTCTGCATCTATGATGATAGTTGCGATAGGACTAACATAAGCATCAAGTTCTAACAATTTAAAAAAAAACGGAAGCCTGATAAATATTCAAATGAGACAAACTCGAGGACAACAGTTTCAGTTTTCTGAAAAAGCCTTTATGAAAAGAGAGAAAAAAAAACATAAAGCAAGAGATAAGCATTGTAGTGATACTTTACGTATGCTGTGTACACCGAAATGTAAATATTAAATGTCGCTGTGATAGCCCCTGCGACATCAGCGAGAGTCTGTTGAACGACAAGAAGGAGGGATCGAAGTTCAAATCGATCGAGACGCTGGTGTGTCTTTTGTGCGTTTATTTTTTGCATTTAAAAAATACTTGTGTGTGATTTTCTGGGTCAATTTTTGATTTTATTTTGTCGAACGCAGACTTTTTTCATCAGTAATTTACATAATTTCGTCTGCATCGCTACAATGTAGAGGTGAAGTCATAGAAATCGATGACATTACTTGTTTTTTTCGTGGGTTTAAAGGAAATTGATTTAAAAAAAAAAAAATTTGTAGAAAATTCGAAGTAATAAGGAAGATTTCTCAAATATGCCTCTCAATTAAACCCAATAATTGCAGAATTTTTCACGAAAGTGGCGCGAAATTTTTGAAATTCAATAAAGCAAATTTTATCTAATTACGTATATTTTATTGATACGAGATATTTTGCATTACTCAATTGATCTTGATGACTCTCTGCAGAATTGTAGACGTCAGTGCATCGATGAAACCTGTTGCGACGTATTTAGAGGAAAAAATAAAAATTAATCAGTGTTGAATAGGCCGCCAGCGGTTTGTAGTAATTCAGTGGAGATTACGTTGACGTTTAATGACACTGAAAATAGCAGAATCCTAACAATTTTTTTTTAAATAAATAAATTATTTTGAAAATGTAAAAAATATGCGCTTATAGAAAATTCCAAAAACTACAAGTGCAAAAAAAAAAAAAAAACTTAAATAATTTATTTGTTTAAAAAACCCAAAAAATTTGTTATGGGTGCTAATTTCATTATCATTATTTTTCTTAAATACATATATTGAATAGGCGGGCCGGGGGGGGGGGGGGGTGCGAGAGGGGTATCACGAGAAGAGCTCCTCTGTTGCCAAACAGAGAGAATATCTAACCTCAAAATAGAATCGGCCTCTTTTTCATCTCTCATTCTATAGATATAGCTAGTAGATAGCATTCAAATGTTACCTGCACTTTCATATCACGTTTTACTCTCTTACACTGAGAAAAAAAAACGCCAAATGATGACCAAATGAACGTGAAATATGCAATTCATCAATCCAAACCTATTGACAAATTTGGGGAAAACCCCTTTTTTTATGAAACAAATGTCATAAATATATTATATTATTTTATATTATATTCTTTCAACTCATCTCTTTGACATTTTTCAAAAAAATATTCAGCAATAAAAACATTTTTGACTTTTTTTTCAAAAATGAATGATTTTATAATTTTTTTTTCAATTTCTAAAAAAAAACAAAAATTTGATTATTGAAGTGAATATTAATTTTTTTTTATCGTAATTATTACAAAAATACTTATTTCAACGCAAGTGAAAAGCAAATGACGGTGAAAAAAAAACAACAAATGGAATAAAAGTTGTTTGACTTACCGGCTGTGGCCTTGGCGCTTTTTCCATAATGCCTTCGACTTCTCTTAACTGTCCGGCAGCCCTTCAATAACATTGTACATTTATTAAAATTCACAATATAATTTTAAATAAAATGTTTCTTCTTATTATTATTGTCCTTATAAACACATGTGCTCACAATTACGCATTATTATGGCGCACAGTATGGCAGCCATTTGCCTTTTTTTGTTTTTTTTTTTATTCAATGAGCCTCTGGGGGCTCTTACAAAGGCAACACGCACGGTGAGTTTAGCCTTTGGCTCATAGCCATTCTATCGGGATTGTGACGTCACGCCGAGACGCAGGGACGTACTTAAAATAGTCGTGTCTTTTGGTCTCTTCATTTTGAAAGAGTGAGGGAAGCGCGTGACGCGTTGAGTGCGAAAATTTGAATTTCAAAAATCATGACCTTGAAAGACAGTAAAGCTCTATCAGCGTTCATATTTTTCATATAAACTGTAAATTTAAACTTTTATCCAACTAATTCTTGACAACTTAAGAAGTAGCTCTGAATTTGATGACGAATTTCTGAGTTTCCAGGTTATGTTCTAAATTCAAATTTTTGCGGTTAACGCTAATGCGCATGCGCCCTCGATCACTCTTTCAAATGAAAGAGACCAAAAGACACGACTACACGCTTTATTTTTTGAATTTTCTTGAATTTTCAAACAATTTTTTAATGACGATGGGAGTAATGAATTTTTGAATGAGAAATTATTTTTAAAATTATTAAATATCCTGTTCGATTTTTTCATGACAATAATTTTTATCATTTTATTGGAAAATACGCGGGAAATTAATAGAATTTTTTTGAAAAAATGACTACAATCGGATTTCTGTTGTAACGCGATTTTTAGGGCCTTCAGGATAGTAAAATAGGTAAAAAAGGCAATTAATGGAACAAAAAGTGCATCATTGACTTACTTATTCTCTTCCAAAATTGTTGTCACTCTTTTTTATTATAAAAAAGTAAAAATAATTTGTAAATCGAGAGATTTTGATATTGTTGATAAACTAGGTATCAATTTCGCCATCGTCCAGTCAAGCGCATGCCGGTACTGCAAGTGTTTCACTGACGGTCATTGGATCTGCAAAATCGAATTTTTTTTATTTATCTAATGCATTCTTAAACAAAAGGATAAAAAAAAATATTGAGAATTAGCGGAAACGAGGTATTGAGAATGAGCACATATCTGACAATTTTTCAATTTTTTTAAAACAATTAAAGTATTATAAAAAAAAATATTTGAAAAATTTTGCACTTATTGTTTTAGCAAAATCCTAAAATTTAGCAAAATTCCTACTTTACTACACGTTGGTAAAGGGGGAATTAAGCTAAGTTCCCTCGCTGTTCATATCGTCCTATACATAAGTTCCAACTTTAATAATCATTTTCATTTATTATTCGGCGGTGCAAAAATTCGAAAAAATTATGGTATATTCTGGATTACTTAATGAGCTTGTCCTCGAAGTTTCATAAAAACGTAAGCGTTTTTTTTGTTTTAGTACGAAATCTGATTGTCCTCCTTAAAAGGAAAGAATATCTAAAAAGTTTAAGATGCTTGCTATTTTCAGTATCATGAAAATTAGCACACCTTCGACAATTTTTCGATTTTTTTTGAGAAAATAAATCATTAAAGAGAAAAAAAATTGCACTTATAGTTTTTTGAATTTTTAAAAAATACTAAAAATTTTCAGATGTCTGTTATTTTTTGTATGATTGAAAAAAAAAATGGAAATTCAAGTATAAGAACAATTAAAAAGACGGCAAGACAATTGAGTTAATTAATATCTATTTAGAATCAATTTTTTTCCTTTTAATAACTTGCTAGTGAAACAAAATTACAAATTGCAAAATTAAACAAATTCAATATCACTGAAATTAATGGGATTATTACCGTAATTTTACGAGGCTCTAATAAAATATTTTAATACTGTAGAATTCGAATTTTTTTGTGAAATAAATCATTTATTAATTTTAATAAAGCTGTTTATAATATATGTTGTGCGAATACACTCCTCAACACATTTCTCGAGCCTCCAATTCTCCCATTCTCAATTTTAAAATTCATTTTTTTTTTAAACTTTATTTTTCTTTTTCAAGTTCTTTATTGAGCCCCATTGTTACCTTTTTGTTTTTTTTTTTTACTAGATTTTTCAATAAATATTTCGTTCAGACAAAGAGTGAAAGTCATCACAGAAGCATCAAATATTATTCATATTCAAATAGACTACATATTTTTCTTCATTTTATCCATAATGCTCTTTTTTTTGTTAGCGCAGTAGTAATGCAATTATCGAGTACAAAACGATTTTTTTAACTTAGTTTTTTTTTTCCTTTTTCATATATATTTTATGTTTTTCTCGAAGCTTAGTATAAACTGTATAAAGCACTGTTACATTTACCACCCACTTTGTTATGCAAATTCATAAGTTGACACGTAATATTCTCCACAGTATTCCCTTTTTTTTCTTTGTGTCTTGGATTTTTATTTATCTCATTTTCTCATTTTTCAAATTTTTAAGAGGATTTCCCGCTTTTTTTCTTTTTTTTTTCTTATTAGTTTACATACAAGTGTCTCAGGGCTTCTTTTTTTTCTTCATTATTCTTTCATCATCCACAAATTACACTTTTCTTTCCTATCATCTAGTCCTCAGCGACATTTACTGATTAACTATTTGAACATCGAGTGAGAAATTTACAGAAAATTGATTCACATTTGAAAAGATTGAGAGTTTCTTATTTTTTTTTTCGGTAATCAAAAATAAAATTGATGGAATATTTGAAAGCCATCAACTTTATTGTCTTTTTAATTGAAATAGAGGGGAAATGATTAAATTCCTCGCGAATTTTCTTTTTTCGCTTTAGAAGAAAAGAATTTTTGAAGATTTTGATATATTTGAAATCAATCATTTCATCTCTTCACTTCAATTTTTCTTATTGTACGAAAATACTCGTTTTTACTTCTAATTTCAAAGAATATTCTCGCTTTTTCTCTCAATCAATTCATCTCTCCATTTCTTTAACTTCAGAATGATTAAAAATGCCCAATGATTTTCTCACATTTTCTGCAGACAACTCAGTCGCACATTCTCTCCACTCAATGAATAAAATCATTCCTCCTATTCTTCTCTTCCCAGCCATAAAAGCCAACATATCAACATCATTTACTTGGTATTGTACTTTTATAAATGAAAAAAATGATCAAAATACAAACATAATTAATACAACGTAAGCATAAAATATATCTAAATATTACATTATTTCCTTTCTTTTTTTTTTTAATCATGAAATTTTGAATTATTCTTGCGAGGTTTTTCTCCCTTTTACATTGTGCTCATGATTATCATTTTCATCACTATTATTGAATGCCAAGATATTAAAATCAAAGGGGGAAGTAGCACGATGCAATTTTAGGCACAAAGTTAAAGAAAATTACAAAATTATTCGAAAAAATTGAAGAAAAAAAAAACGAAAGAAATTATCGCATTAAAACTAAATCCTCATTTTAATTAATAATATTCTTATTTTCACTCATTGATTATCTCAATATTTTTCTCACTTTTTTAAAGTTTTTTTTTATCTTTAATTTTTTGTTATCGAGTAAAAATCGAAACTAGTGAAAATGGCACGAAGCAATTTTTTGTAATTTTTTTTTTTTTTCCTTAAAGCTCACACAAAGTTCATTGAATTTTATTGAAAAATTGAACCTGTTGACCTTAATTATTAATCATTTGTGTTTAATTTTTTGTCGTTTAATTAAGAATTCAGAAATATTTTTTCTTCCTTTTTTTTTGTTTTTGTTATCATCTTTTCATTTATAAATGAAAACTAAGTGAGTGAAAAAATATTTCCGTTATTGAGGATTAAATTTAAAGTACTCATTATTTTTTAATTTATTTTCTTTTTTTTTTCCCTTTTAAATCTACGATATCTCGTTTTGGCTGCAACGATTAATGATGGCATAATGACAATCCCTTTAAGATTGTTTTTAGCTGTTGATTTTTTCTTTAAATTAAGCAAAATGCATTTATCAGCTAAATTTGCTTAACCAGAGCTGGCAGTTTCATTATCGACTGGTAAGGCACTCTCATCCGTCTTGGTCGTTTCCTGGCTAGCAAGGGCTGCTTTATTCTGTCTGACCATCTCTGCACGCCTCTCCTGAAAATAATTAACGTACATCATTCAACGATGGAATTATATAAATTATGAATCGGAAAAGAGTCACAAATAATAAAAGTAGGGATAAAAAAAAATCTGAAAAATAAGAAAAAAATTCATCTTAAAAAAGCTGCAACTGAAAATGAAAAAGGGTAGGGTAACATGACCAATAGATGGACGGTTAGGGAAATATTGGATTTTATGATTTAATAATCATATGAAATAGGCAAATCAGGTTAAAAAATTGCAGAAAAGAATGATGTACAGAAAAATATACAGTGGATCGACTAAAAATCAATTAAACTTGAATAATGTAGAAACAATTAAAGAAAATCAAGGAAAAACTAGAAAATAACTTTAACCCCCAATAGATGAACGGTTGCATATTTGCAGTGGTATTATTTTGCATTTCGATCAATCGGTATGTAATAAATAGTTCATAAATCTATATGAATGTAATAATCAGGAATTGACGTGAAAAGTATAAGAATCATTCATTTTTTTAGGAAAATCCTCGATAATAGAAACCGTCCATCTTTTGGTCAGTGTCCATCTATTGGTCGTGTGACCCTATAAAAACTGTAAAATTAAAAAAAAAAGAATATGAGGTACAATAAAATACGTTGAGTGGGAAAAAAAAGACAAGTTAACATTTTCTGCTAACTTCTTTTGCAAACATTAAACATTAAATACTTGACTCATCTTTTTTTTACCCTTAACTGATAAAATAATTATAGGTGCATCGAAAAATGACTGTACACATCAGTGCCTAAAAAATCAAATAAAAAAACGATGTAAATTCTCATAGTTTTGAATATTAAATTTACATGTTGACGAATCGCCTGCAGACGACGTTGAATCTCACGCTGTCGATTCTCTTCAGCAATTGACACTTTCATGTCAATTTCACGTTTTTTCGCCTCTAGCTCTCGCATTGCACTGACATCAGCTGTCTCACGTACTTTCGCTATCTTCACTGTATTCTATACATTTACATTCACAATAATTAAATTAACATCTCTGGAATTTATTGACAGGAGAAATCATAAAAATTTAATTATCATCTGTATTTTACTTGGACTTACATGATTACGTAATTTTTCCTTTTGTTCACGCTCTATTGTTTCTCTGCGCTCTCGTGCCTGGTCAAGTTTACCCTGAATCTGTGATTCCAATTGATGAATACGTTCAGTCATTCCTTGGCGAACTCTAGCGACTTGGTCCTCCTGAAAAAAAGAAAAAAATTGGATTTAAATAAAAATTCTAATGAAACGGCTTGAAATGGAATTCTTTAAATGATTCCATTCAGAAAAATGGAAAAATTCCGGTGAAAATCAAGTGACAGAGTCGTTTTTTTTATTTTTTTTTGAATTTTTTTGAAAAGTAGATCTTAAAACCTTTCGATTTTCTAAAAAAGCAAATTTTTAATAAATTCTCAAAAATGAATTTCAACATCAGTTCTCTAATAAAGTCATCAAAAAAATGCTATCTTAATTATTGTATTAATTTCATGCGATTTCCAGGAGAAATCTTGGTTTTATAAAGAGGAATAATTTGAAAAAAAAAAATGTCTCGACCTCAATTACATCCCGAGATATCCCGCAAAACCCCATTACAAAAGAAAATTCTTTGATTATACTAACGTGTTCCTTCAAACGATCCAGCATGTTCTTCATGTTTTCATCTCTCTGTGCAGCTGCAGTTTTCAATTTTTCCTCAACAGCAGCACGTACTTCATTTGTCTGCTGTTCTAGATTGAGACGTGTCTTCTCAACGGCTTCCAACTGCATAATTAAGAAATACCGTTGAATAAAAAATGCAATTGCTCCAAAAAATCATAAACAATTCGTATTTTCAATTAAAAAAAAAAAATCAAAATCCAATTAAAATCTCCTTGCATTATTCAATACGACGAGAATCATTATCTCTCTCTTTCTCTCCAATTACTCTTTTTAAAACTCACGTGTTCTTTCAGCTTGTTCTTAAGCTCAGCGATATGAGCCTCACGTTTACCCTCAGTATTATTCATCTTAGCATCAAGAGATTCACGGGTTGCTGCTATGAATGCAGAATTGAGTTCATCCTTCTTGCGTGATGTCTCTTCAATTTTACTCAGTTTGGCTGCTAGTGATGCCAATTTATGTGCCTCTAATGAGAGCCTTCTTTCTTCTGCAGCTTTTAGCTTATCCTCAATTGCTGTCTGCTGGGCTGGTGGTGTCTGGGGTGGTGATGGGGCACGTTTTGAGCCCGTTGGCTCAGCCAATATCACCTCATAACACAGGCCACCCTTCGACTTTTCTTGACATCGAATCTCGGTTGCTGCATAAATTTAAAGAAAGAAAAAAAAAAGGGAAATTAGCATATTTTAATAGCATCGAAAAAAAAAAGAATTACAATTTAATGTTAAATTTTGAGATTTTCGAGAAATATTGATTTTTTCTATGCAATAAATACTGCAGTGGCCCTGATTTCTGACAGGACCTCAGTAACTGACAATTCTTGCAAATTTCTCAGTTATATGCAAATGGCTTGAGCTTAGCAATTAGCAGGGCTCAAGTTCGTTCAGCGCAACAAATATGTATTAATATAAATTAAATTGCATTTAATGCGCAAATAGTTGTTGCCTTTGTTTCATGCTGTCAGAAATAGGCTCTAAAGTGTCAGAAATCAGGGCCACCATGGTAGTATTATAGGGGAAGGTGGGGCAATATGGACATAAAGGGTAAAATGAGCACATTTGAGTTTTTATGTAGATTTTATGAAAAAGTCTTGAAATAAATGACAATATTGGAGATAGATTTTTTTATAATGATTCAGTTGGAAAGCTGAGGAAAGTTTAGGCGATAAAAAAGTGCCAGAATTAAATTTTTCCGATTTTTTAAGAATTCGATTTTTTAGGGGTATTTTTGAGGGGTAAAATGGATTTTTGCGTTTTGATTTGTGAGAAAATTCAGTTTTTTGGGAATATCTTGGGTTCTGTTAGTCGTAGCGACCCGAGGCCGATTTCAAATAAAAGGTGAGATCATATCCCATCAATTATGGGGTTTTGAAGTCAAAAATATCAATCTTTCACATAGTTATAGGGCCAAAACCCGCTGATCATAATTTCTCACAAAAGTTCCCAAAATGATTTGAAAAATCGATATTCTTAAATTCAAATCCACATAAGTCGATGGAAAATGATCTCAGCTTTCTTTTAAAATCGGTTATATTTCGTTACGACCAATAAAACCGGAGATATTTTTAAAAAACTGAATATTCCCAAAAATCAAAACGCTTTTCACCCTCAAAAAAGCCCCAAAAAAATTAGATTCTCAAAAAATGAAAAAAAAATTAATTTTAGCATTTGTTATCTGCTCAAAATTTCCTCAGCTTTCCAATAGAATTATGAAGAAAAATCCATCTCCCCGGTTTCATTACAATGTCCATTTTACCCTACGCTCCTTTATAGATATTTTCTTCATGATCATCAAGAAACATCTTTATTTTTCAATCCTATCAAAGATCTCTCTGTTTTCTCTTTTTTTTTTGCACAATTCTTCGCCCATAATTCTGATAGTTTTTGGAGTGAATGGGAAATGGAGTAAAGTTCATTTACCACTTTGCAGAATTGTTAATTGGGAAAGTTGCCAATTAGTAAAACTAGGTTTTCGCCTCATCTCATCCTCCAAATTTATGCATAAGCTGTGCTTTACTCCTATCATCTCATTGACACCGGAAATAAAGTGGCAATTGCATTCATATTCATATCATCTCTATCCACCAGCAAAAAATTCAATAATATCAATCCAATTTAACACTCAAATTCACTTCCGTCTTCTGTCTCTATCCAAAATTCAATGAAACGTGTTAACTCTGACCCCTACAATGTTTTCCACAAAACTTCTTCCTTCCTTTTTTTTGCAGGAAAAAAAAAAGAGGGTGAGTAATATGAGTCAGCCGTGAACCGGAGAAAGATCGATCTGGCAACGAAACGATTGTCTCTAGGCGCCAGAACGTCTAGAGCTGGTACACGCACCCACCATCGGTCAGACCCTCGACGCCATACTCAATTTCTCTGTCTCTCGTACTTTAACCCAACTGAGAATTCATATACTTGCCTCTTTGTAATTTCCCCCTAGTTCCTCACCCTCTCTCTTTCCCTCCCATTGCCTCACTGCAATTCCTCCTTTTTCCTCTACAATACTGCAATATGTATAATTTAACTGGGGGTCATGCACCTTGATATGATGTGCTAGTGATGACGTGCATCAAACGATTAATTACTTGATGCATTTTGATAAAAAATTATTTTGTAATTTTTTTTTCCAATGAGATTTAGAAAAATTTGGGAGAAGGTAGAAGTGGATAAGTAGAAAAATCGTGATAATTAAATTGGTACACAAAATGTTAAAAAGAGTTGAAAAAAGAAGGCAAAGGGAGGATGTGGAAAATTTAACATCAAGGAAATAAATGCTATTCTATTTTATTCTAAATTGGTACACATCTGCGAATTTTTAGGATTTTTTTAAACAAGTAAATTATTATTTTTACAAAGATTAAAAAAATTGCACTTATTGTTTTTTGAATTCTCTACATGTGCATATTTTTCATTTTTTTAAATAATTCATTCTTTAGAACAAAAAAAAAACTGGCAGATGTTTGGTATTTTCATGTATCAGGAAGAATCGATGATACTAAAAATAACATCTAACAATTTCCTTTTTTTTTCAACAAATAAATTGTTTTTTGAAAAATAAAAAAATACACACATAGAGAAAATTCAAAAAACTATGAATGCAAATTTTTTAAATATTTCTTTTATAATAATTTGTCTATTAAAAAAAAAACAAATATTGTCGGAGGTGAGCTAAATTCGTGATCACAAGAATCACGTTTTTATTATTTCGTTAGACCCTTTTTTTCAGCTCTTCAAACTCTCCACAAAAGAAGCCTTTCAACATTTTTCTCTAAACCTATTCAGTTTCAAAAAAATAATTTATGTGAGGACTCATTACAAAAAATTACTTTATCTCTCTTCATTTCCGAGATATTTATTAAAAAATTAAAAATTTTGCTATTTAATTTTTCGGAAATGAGCAAAGTTAAGAGCAAGGTAAAGAAATTTTGCTAAAGAACTTTTTGATGGCATCAGATCTACAAGAAAATCCTCCCAAGAATCGCTCTATCTCTCTTAGTTTCCGAAATTACCTAAAAAAAAATGATAAAAAGTAAAATTGAATAATTTCTCTTCACCGATTAGTTCAAAAATCCAAACTTTCTTTCTGCAAGAAAAAAATATCGAAAATGCTTATCTATTCTCCAGAATCCAGGAAATTCTCCTCCAATGAATAAATGAATGAAATTTAAATCATTTATTTTTTTTCATATTTTTTCTTACTTACTTATAAATTTCACTTTCTTTGGCTGTTTCGTTCGTGGTTTTCCCTTCCCACTTGGCTTCTTCATTGGTACATTACCCCTCCTCTGTCCAGCTTTTTATCGTTTACACAGAATTCAAAGAGTTAGAGGAAAGTAAAATACACACAATTCATTTGATATAAAGCAATTGAGTTTAACACTAAAAGTCAATAATCCCATAACACTTATATTGTCTACAAATCGATTGACCCTCGGGGATTTTCCAACGTTAAAAAAAGTGTAAAAGCCAACAGGGTAATATAAAACGGTTGGAGCCATCTTGGGCCGCACCCTGATCCTTCAAATTCGCCGGTTATCAGACACGTGGATATTAAAATTTATTTAATTTGCAAAAAAAAAGAATTTTTATCAATTTCCTCAAGGTCTTCAACTGCATTATTCTGACCTTTTATTTAATTCTCTGGTTTTACAAAAGTTTTAATCAATTTTTTTCTCCTCTCGCGGAATAATTAATGCCAAAAGTTGGATAAATTAATTCCAACACATTGTGGAGAAATTCTCTCAGAAAATTTATTCAAAAATTTGAAAAATCCTAAATTTTGCATGAAAAATTCATTAAATAAAATTAAAAATTTACAAAAAAAAATTGAAATTGCCTTTTTTTTATCAAGATACTAAATAGATTAGCAAAAAAAATCGCGAAAAATTTCGATTTTCATAAATTTGAATTTAAATTAGCAGAGTTAAAAAAAATAATGAAGACTCAGCATTTTTTTTTTGCAATCGATGAAATTATAAATTAAAATGGAATGAAAAATAAGGGAAATGCTTGCCAAGAAATTGATCGAAATGCAGGTGGGCCCTCCCCCCGTACCAAGAAATACGTAAAAGGTGTACATATATATACATATATATATATCCACGTATTATCGATCAGAAGTGAAGAGAAGTGCCCCCCCCCCCCTTCAAGGGGGGGTACATACTGCGGGTAAAAAGAGTATGCTTCGCGTGTAAATGTCCCTGGGATTGTGATAATCGAAGGACAAAAAACGTTATAAATCCCCTAAAACAAAATAGAATTACTGAAAAAAAAAAAAATTTCCAAAAAACTAGAGAAAAAAATCCTTTTTTTCCCCGATCCAATGACAATTGACCTTTGACATCTGATAGAATCCAGTGATATCATCATTAATCGTCACTGATCCGTTAAATATTCAATGAGCCATGAAAAAAAAGGGAAAAAAATTTATAAAAAATCCTCTACTCTCGTTAACTCACCTACAACACTCAAAGGTGCTTTGCAGCTGTGACAGAAGCACTGCAACACGGATTCACGTACAAGATCGATCAGCATCTTTCTCACTGTTTTAATTGCCCTTTTTTTTTTTATCTATTTCCTCGCGAATTAATTAATTAATTAAAATTAAATAAAACGTAAAAATAAATAGAACTTAATTTTTTTTTTGTAAGACAAAAAAAACAAAATTAAACCGGAAATGAATTCTCAATGATAGATTACAGAGAAATTGGGGGAAAAAACTCGTTGTTCCTAGGGCGGTGGCTAGAGGGTGACTGATCCAACGTTTGCGCTACGAAGCCGGGCTTCGCTCAATATCCACCCCCAACCCCCCCTCCTCCACCCCCTATACATTGCTTCAACGTTATACAACTACGTGCCTACTACCCTCTCTGTGGCTCTTTTTTTTTTTTTCTTCATTACTCTTTTTTTTTTCGTAGATCTTTCCTTCCTTTTTTCTCGTGCAGAAAGTGACTGAGCCGGTCGAATACTCACCAGGCACGTGTACCCATAGCCTCTGGAGGTACACCTCACTACACACAATCGAGAATGGTCCATTTTTGTTCTTTTTCCAACAATCCAATCTTATTTTTATCGATATTCGTGCAATTTTTTTTAAATTACTTTTTTTTTTCTAACGATTATTTTTCAGTTTTTTGGGCGAAAATCAGTCGTTTGGGAAAAGGGGTAGTTTCTGCAGGGTATAATAAACGGATGGAGATGAGCTATATAGGGAAGAGTGGGGCAAAATAGACTACATAATGAAACGGTTAGAGATGGATTTTTTTTTGATGATTCTATTGAAAAGCTGAGGAAATTTCAGCTGGAAAACGAGTTTTATATGTATTTTTTTCGATTCTTTTGAAAATTCGATATTTTTCGGCATTTCTGAGGGGTCAGACTCTTCTTTTTTAAAAAATTTTCAGTTTTTTGCAAATATCTCTGGCTCTATTGGTCGTAGCAATTCGGGGTTGGTCTCAAATTAAAGCTGAGCTCATTTCTCATCCATTTATGGGGTTTTGAATTCAAGAATATTTGAATTCAATTTTTGGGATAGTTAGAGGCCAAAAACTTTTTCACAAAACTGTTCCAAAAAAATGCCTCTGAATACTTTAAAAATCGATATTTTTAAATTGAAAACCCTATGAATCGATGGCAAATAATCTCATCTTTCACCTCCCATCAGAATTTTCACGCTACGACAGATAGAACCGGAGATATTCTCAAAAAACTCAAAATTTTCAAAAAAAGGAAGTGTTTTACCCCTCTAAAATGCTTAAAAAAATCAAAATCCCCAATAATTCATCAAAATTAATTACGGCACTTGTTTCCCACTTAAAGTTCCCTCAGTTTTTCAATGGAATCATCGAAAACTATCTGCCGCCAATATTTCTATTAATTTCAAGAATTTTCCATAATATTAGCCTAAAAATTTATATGTGTCCATTTTACCCCTGATGTCCATTTTGCCCCACCTTCCCCTACATATATATGACACAGAGTTAAAGGGGCATAAGTATCATAAAACACAAGATTCGTATTGATGAATAATTGAATTGCGCAGAACAAAAAATTGTGTTTCGGGGAAAAAATAGGAAAAAGGGCACTTTCGCTCATTTTACTCTATTCTAACGACATGACTCATAAAATTCTATGGATTTATAAAATCAATGGAATTTTTTATTGCAAAAGCGTATTGTCCATGTGAAAATAGGAAAATAAGTGTCATTTTTAAATCAGAACATTTCGGTCTGTTGCTAACTGAAAAACCTTGAGTTTTACCCTTAGCACAAGCTCAGGTGCATATTTCTCCCTCCCCTGACATCGAAAGGAAAAACCACGGATCATGAATAATCAACATGAACTAAAATGTCGACATAACACCTTTAGTTTTTCTTTTTTTTTTTTGGCTTTATTGGCCGCTGGGATTACCTTCTTATCTATTGCACACGGTGCCTTAGGGGAAATTATATCCCCGTGAAAATCGCCACCTCGAATTACACGCAGAGGGGGAGGAGGAATTTATTTGCCAAGAGATTGGCTGGCTTCTTGCCCTATCGATTTCACTAGGTAAAAATGAATCGAACATTTTTTTGGGGCCTTTTATGATTTATGAACTGGTAATTGAAGAGCTCGTTACGCGCGCTTACACGAATCCTCCTTTTCTTTCAAAAAAAAACTACTTTTGATCGATTATTGAAAGAAAAATCGATTAATCGATGCGATATATTGAAATAGATTCGAGATTCGAGATATCATTCGATAGTTCTGTTTCATCAATTGTAGAGTAAGGGGAGGATAACAATATCATGAATCTCTCATCGATTAATCTCGAAATTTCGATTAATCGATGCAATATCTCGAATTCAACTCGATATATATCGTTCGATAGCTTCGTTTCACCTATTTAATATGAAAATGATGGAACTAGCAATTGAAACAACAACCTCCAATCGATTATTTTTGAAAAATCAATTAATCGAAGCGATATATCGAAATAAATTCGAGATATCGCATATCATTCAATAGTTCCATTACACCTGTTTAAGTTCAAGGAGATCAACTTACAATCAATCAATATCAAAATTTCGATTAATCGATGTCAACATTCGATTAATCGAATTTCGGATCTATCGATGAACTCCGTTTGAGTTATTCTAGTTTTTCAACTTATTTTAGTTTGAGGGAATCATCTGTTTCAATTTAAGGGTATTAAAATTTTCGATGAATCGCTGCGATATCTCGAATTGAAGTCGGAAAATTGCATGACATTCAATAGTTTCGTTTCACCAGTTTTGATTTAAGGAAATATCTTTTGAGGGTGTAGATTTATCGAAATTAGTCAAGAGTCCTTTTTTGTGCAGAATTTCATGATCTACAAAAAAAGTCTCGTGATAAATCCTGCTAAACTTGATGGTTTTCGAAATAATCCGCAAAACAATGTAGAAGTCATGTTTTAATTTCTTTAAACCTCTGAATATTTTTATCCATTTATATTTTTATCCTCTCCCTATTGAATTTCATCATAAATGAAATATCGAGTTTTATTGTGCAAAGGAATATCGGTCGAGAGTCACAATTGTCTGCAGATTGTCGAGTACGTGGCATAATTTTAAAATGAGAAATAGCCTTTTGTATTCTGTTTAGAGAAAAAAAAAGTAGAGCAGTACAAGAATAGAGTGACACAAATATGACAGATATCTTTAAATGAAATTTTCCATTTTCCATTGAATTAATGGACAAGACTCTTGGATTGAGAACAGCTTTAGGACTCTATTTTTAATTGTAAAAGGAATCTTGTATGGAATCGATTGAGTTTCTCCAGGTTTCACCCCATTAAACAAACATTTTAAATACTTTTCATTAATTCAGTCATTTCGTTTATGGAGCTCATAGAAATTGTGGGAATTCGATGTTTAATTGCTTCTTACAATAAATTGAAAGTTAATTCATTGAAAGAAAAGAAAACTATTGGTAATTAATCGATGAAATTTTCCACCAAGTTTTGAACGAAAAAAAAAAAAGTTTTAATTATTTTGATATGATCTCGAAAACCATAAGGTTTAGGAAAACTTGTCAAGATACCTTTTTGGTAGAAAATTTTCCGAGCTACAAAAAAGGTTTCTTGACAAATTCCTCTAAATCCAACGGCATCAAAGATATTCACAAAATAATACAAACCTCTTTGTTTTCCACTTGAGAATAAAAATTGCAGATAAATCCTAGATTTCTCTGGAGTGAAACCTACGTGTCTTTTTTCTAGTACTCGACATTGATACACCTATTTCAACGAATATGGTTTGACGAGAATCGAGTTACCCCACGCATAATAACTGTCCCTGCAAAAAAAAAAGAGTCATAAATGTCAGATAAAATCACATTTATCAAATTAAAAATTTTAATTGAGAGTCTATTTTTCATGCGGAAAAAGAGCAGATTGGCGGAATTTGGGGTAAATTCGTGGATCGAATTGGTGGATTGATGGGAAAAAAAAACAAAAAAATTCAGATGAGAACCACTGCACTTTAGCGACTGCAGTGGAGAGGACCCTGCAGTTGCCACCTCAAAGTTCATATATCTGGTTTATGTGCGCGGGACACTTGGACTCGGAGGACTCCGGAGGGCTATGACCTCTGATCCTCTTTATTTTACGTCTCTTTCAGCGCACACAAAAGAGCATAAACTGAATTCATTTTTTTTTTCCTAATTTTATTTGTTGGGTTAATGAAGAAAAGAAAAGAAAAGAAGGGCAACATCAAATTTTTTCATTATTTTTTTTTTTCACTGAAAAATTAAGTCTTTTAGAGGCTATCGAAGAGAGGGGAGTAAAAATATCTTTGGAAGAGAGCCAAGAAAATTTCCGAGTCATTAAGTGGATGTAAACGATTTTTCATTAATTAGAAGCGGAGACAAGTTTTTGAGTGAAAAAACTGCAGTTGCACTCTTTCTCTCGGAATATCTAAGAATTTATGGGAAATGAGAAATTTTTTAGGGATATTTTTCGAGAGCACTGATTGTTCTCTACAAAAGAGGCAATTACCAATTTTTTACCTAAATTTTCACTAAATTTTAATTTTTAAGAATATTTAAAAGAATAATTTTTTACTTTTTTTTTTGCAAAATTTCAAATTTTTTGCAAAATTCCATTTTTTTGTAAAATTTTATATTTTTTGCAAAATTTTCTTAAGATTTGAGATTTTCCTTAAATTTAACTCTAGCAGCCTCCTTCAGCTCCGATATTATCTTTAAATTAGGTATATTTTGCGCTATTCAAAATTTTTCACGAAATCTCGAGATTTCGGGACTTTTCGATTAATTTATATTTATTTCAAATTTTTTTAAAGATTCCCCTCAAATTTAACTTCGGCAACCTTTATTTTCCCACATATTATCTCAAAATTAGCTACATTTTAAACTATTCAAGATTTGTCCCAAAATCTCGAAATTTTTAGACTTTTTAATTTTTTTTCTTTTTTCAAATTTTTTCCAAGATTTCACTTAAATTCAATTTTGGCAACCATTATTTGCCCACATATTATCTCAAAATCATGTATATTTTACACTACTTAGAAATTTTGTAAAAATCTCGAAATTTCGAGAACTTTTGAAAATTTTATATATTTTTTTCAAATTTTTCACATCCTCCTCAAATTTAGCTTTGGCAACGTTTATTTGCCCACATATTATCTCAAAATTGGTTATATTTAACACTACCGAAGTTTTTTTTTCGAAATCTCAAAATTTGGAGACTTTTTAAAAAATTTCTATTTTTTTCCAAATTTTCTCAAGATTTCGCTCAAATTTAACTCCAACAACTTTTCTGATCTACATTTTCAATCAGAAATATCCCACGACCCATTGCCTCAATTTGTACCCTTCAGCCTCAGGATATTTGATGAATTGGAAGAAAAGAATAAACACGAGCTGCATAAAAAAAACTAGCCCGGAGGAAAAAATTCGTTTCACTCAATGAAACAAAATCCTTCCGGCCACCGGACTTTAAAACGATAACATTGACGTTTATGAATAGAAATACATGAACATGGCACACCTTTTCCATTGTATTTTCATCGACTAATCGATTGAATAATTTTTTTCACAAACTCACTTTCCAGTTCACTCCCTCCAAAAAAAAGAAACACTCTTCAAATAAAATTAAAAACTCGTTGAAAACCATTATTTGACAGAAATATTTTTAGCTTTTGAAAAAAAGGGCAAAGATTGTGCAAAAAAAAAAAAAATTGAACAAGTTCATCGATAATTTCAAAAGTCAACGAGATCATTGAGATTAAATTTCACAAAGATATTTAAGAATTTAGGAAAAATCTACGAAATTTTTTAGAAAAGTCCATTTTATTCCTACATTAGTCCTTTGAACATATCTCGGAATCTAAGCGAGATAGAGCAATTTTCAAAGAAACCTTTTTTGTAGACAATTCCAAGAGCTACAAAAAACGTCAAGATGAAAATTGCTCTATCTCGCTTAGATTCTGAGTTATTCATTTAAAAAATAGTAACAAAATGAAATAAATTTTTCAGAAAATTTTACATTTTTGGAGGAAATTGTATTTTTTTTTACTGAAGACCTTTTTTTTTGGTTTCCATTTTTCTCTACAAAAAAGAGGTTTTTCCAAAAATGTCCATACTCCACTAAATTCTCAAAATATTTCCAAAAAAAACCCTCAAATCGTCTCAATCCTCAAACCCTCATTAATTCAAATAAATTAAATGAATTAATGTCAAAAAATAAAAAATAAAAAAAACCTTTTTTTTTTACTCACACTCACTGATGACAGGCGTCTCTGCAGTGGTTGCCATTTTCCTGTAATCCTCTTCCTGCGAAAAATTCAGTCAAACGTTTGAATAAATCGATAAATTTAAAAAAAAAACAAGAGGCGAATCCGAGTAAACAAAGACAAATGAGTCTTCAGTGTAAAAACTCTTCAAAACTAATATAAAAGAGAACAAAGAGTCGATTCTCCAACAAATCCCCGGAACAAAGAGAAGAATAAAAATCAACAATCAATAAATTCACGAGAACTCGATGATTTATATACAAAACATCTAGTGTCATTGACTCTGTACAGAATTCAAGGTCTCTCCAAGTACATCAAATCAATTGAAATGAAGGAAAAAAATTTATTCCTGCATTTGAGAATTTTTATTTTTTTTTTCCAATTCCTCTTTATGGGAATCGACTGTGTGCTCCAACTAGCCAGGTGCACTCGTGCCTTTGTTTGGAAAAAGAAGAGGAGAGAGAGAGAGATAGATAAATTTATTCAGTCTATCAGACCAAGATAATACAAACAAAAAAGAGATTGTTATATAGGAACTTTACATGGTTTTTAACATAATAGAAAAATTAAATTTTAAATAATCCCAAATTCGAAAATAATTGGAAAAAAAATAATAAAAATAAAAATAAAATTTTTAACAAAATTCTTGAAATTATTAACTTTTTCTGGTGTTAAATTCGTTCACTATATCGTTTATAGGAGAAAGAGGGAGAGAGATAGAGATAAAGGAGCAGAGAATGCACTCGTTCATTCTCGTTGCAATTTACAAAAAAAAAAAACAAAAAAAAATTATTTTAATGAAAAAAAAGAAACTTCTAAAAAATATTAATTTTTCACAAAAAAAATAATTGTTTTTCATTCGTCACCAGCTTTTTTTTCAAATATCTTGGAAATTAAGTGAGATAGAGCGAATAGAGCTTTTGCTCTGAAACAATTTTGTACAGAATTTCAAGAGCTACAAAAAAAATTCGTGTAAAATCGCTGTATCTCGCTTAGTTTCCAAGATATTAAAAAAAAAAAACTTCGAAAACAAACGAATAAAAATTCCCAATTTTTTTGTGTCTCTTTTTCTCCCAGAAGTTGAAGTAATAACAATAATAATAATAATAAAATACAAAGAAAGAAAAACAGGAAAAGAATTATTATTTTTTTTCCAACTACATACCTGAACACTAAGAAAATTAATCAATTTATTGAAACTCCACAAAAACATTCACACAAATTGTCCAAAAAAATTCGTTACAATTTCCTTTTGATAAAGGCACAAAGTGATGAAAACTGTCTGGAGCCCTGGACGTGTTGCTGCCGGCTTTTATGCTGGCGTCAGTAAACGAAACACATGCACAGACATGTTCCCACCTCCCCTCCCCCCTCTATCCAAGGCAATGGCATTGTGTGGAGCGGGAAGGAGCGGCATTGGTCCAGAAAAATAGGAGACATGTAGTGATTGGTTTATTTTGAATTTTCAAACGTTCAGTAAACAGTTGAGGGGAGTTTTGAGTGTTGAGTGTGTGTGTATATATATGTGTGTGTAGACGGTTTTTTTGTTGTTGTCCATTGCGGCTCTTTCGGGGGGCGGGGGGGGGGGGGGGGGGGGGGGGGGGTGTTGGATACAATGGGACTTCTATTGAGTGGAGACGTGCTACAAAATTGAAAAATTGAATTATGGTAATTTTTTTTGAAAAATTGATCAATGACTTGATTTATTATTTTTCAAGGATTAAATTGTATTGTCAGGTGAGAAACAAAATGGCGTAAGTGCTGGGTTTAAGTGGAGTACTTATGTCTCTTTGTTTTTGTGACAAAGACATGTTTCGATCATTTTTGGTCAATTTTATGGATTTTTTATATTTTTTTTTCATGAATTTTAGGAAGAAATGGACATTTTGGAGGTAAAATGCAGTACAGAAGGGGTAAAACGGGATAAGTCGATCATTTTCGTCAATTTTTTTTTATTTTTATATCCTTTTTTATTTCTTTCTTTATCAGTATATAGGGTCACACGACCAAAAGATGAACACTGACCAAAAGATGGACGGTTTCTATTATCGAGGATTTTCACAAACAAATGAATGATTCTCATACTTTTCACGTCAATTTCTGATTATTACATTCATATAGATTTATAAACTATTTATTACATACAGATTGATCGAAATTTAAAATCATACCACTGCAAATATGCAACTGTTCATCTACTGGGAGTTCAAGTTATTTTCCAGTTTTTCCTTGATTTTCTTTAATTATTTCTACATTATTCAAGTCTAATTGATTTTTAGTCGATTCACTGTATATTCTTCTGTACATCATTCTTTTCCGCAACTTCTTAACGTGATTTGCCTATTTCATATGAATTAAGAAAGTCTAATATTTCCTTAACCGTCCATCTATTGGTCATTTTACCCTAAACTTCGGGCTTAAAAACCTGTCAGAGTCTTTTAAAAAATACTAATTTTTACAATTGCCATTAAAGTATGAATAATAAATATAATAATCACTCCTCTGGTTAATTAAATGATTAAACAAAATGGAAATAGATCTCTTCATAAAAACTGAATTGCCAACAAACATAATAATCATAATAATATCTCGGAAACTAATGGAGATACGTCCTTTTCACTCGAATTCATTCTTTGGAGCTCTTGAAATTTTCTATAAAAAAACAGGATCAGGATAAAAAGGGCATATCTCCAGATATTTTAACGAATAAATTATTTTTTAAGAAATGAAAAATCTGCACATGTAGAAAATTCAAAAAACTATTTGTGCAAATTCTTCGAATATTTTTCACATTTTTTAATTACTTTTACAATAATTTATTTGTTCTAAGTGAATCAAAAAATTGTCAGATGTGTGCTAATTTCATTGTCATGTTGATTTCTCCTCTTTAACTTCATTACTACTGAATTGAATTTTTCAAACAATGTTGGAGTTTTCAAAAATGGTATTTATTTAATTTCCATTGTTCCCTAAAATTAAAGTATCAAAAGACAGAAATTAATATGCAATGCACCAATGATTTAACCATGTAATAAAAAAAACCGTTGGCACTGAATTCCATGTTGGTGATTCATGTTTAAAGCCACACACATCCACTGAGAAAATCGTGTGGGACGATATAACGTCTGTTTCTTTGTTGTGAATAGTACAAAAAAAAAAGAAAAAAAAAAAGGGAACATTGCAGGGGAGAAGGGAAAAATAAAGTTGAAAAAAAAAAAAGTCGGCCAAACATGGACATGCTGGAGCCAACTGGTTCTCGTGGCTTTTGCAAGTCAAGCTGGAAGCTGTGGACGCATCGAATTTCATTGATCAGTCTCACGTGCAGAATTGCTCGATTTTTCAATTAAAAAAAAAAACACGATAAAATGCGAAACGTGAGGAAAGTGAAGAACAATTAATTACTAATTATTATTCGAGGAATTGCGATGTTGGAATTTTTAAAAACTAAATAATTCCATTAAAAAGCATGGGAAATTTTCGTTTAAAAACACTATAATGCAATCCATTTTGCCCCAGTACTCTTGAAAATTACAGGCATCTGACAATTTTTAGTTTGTTTTTATAACAAACTAAATTATTTTTTTAAAAACCGAAAAATATGCACATGTAGGAAAATTAAAAAACTATTTGTGTGAATTTTTCAAATATTTTTTTTTATAATAATTCACTGGTTTGAATTTCATTATATTATTATAAAGAAAAAAGTTTAATATTAAATTTTTGAAAAAAAACCGCGCAATTTCTCGCTTTTATTCTCGTCCATGAGATGGCGCTATTTTCCAGGGAACAGCGGAACTCAATCAATTTCCAATTGGTACATCAGCTGTTCTCCCCTTCTACCCCCCCTCATCCTACCATTTTCAACGAGTTGATTGGTCCACAGAGCCCAGTGGCTCTCATCCACAAAAATCTCAATGAATACCGGTAGACAGCGTGTCAATAGCACTGTGAAACCAATTTTTTTAATTTTTTGTTTACGATTGTTCAAATTATTGAAAAAAAACGAAATAATGTCAAGAACATGAGCATCTCACGACCTCTAAAAATCTCCATATAACTGAGAATTATCAAAAAAAAAAAAAAGGAAATAGTTTGACTCAAAAAAATGGATAATGTGGAGTTGCTATTTTTTGATACATTTTCTCATGACATTTCCGAGGTAAGTTATTAATATCCACGATAAACATGAAATAATCAAAGATAACAATGAATTATTAATAATGAATTTATTTAAATTTCTTTTTAGGAATTAAATTTGGATTTGGTGCAATTTCCAAAGCCAGTTTACATAAGTGAGGTTAGGATAATTCCTCTAGGTGCTAGAGTTCAGGCAGATTTTCCAGGAGGCGTTAGATTGGGTGCGACAAATCCTTCGCAGTTTGAGATTGAATTTTTCGTTAATGACTTGAGTAAACCTGGTGCCTCAACTTTTGAGTCTCTAGGTGGTCTAGAATACAAGCAGAACGTGAATATCCAATTAGAATGCGAGAGAAAGCAGATTCCAACGGATGGCCTAGTCCTGAGAGGCTGGTACACAACAATAACACTTGCTGTCTACGGTAGTCTAACAAAATCCATAACAAATCCCCCAGAAGTACCGCCACCGGCTCCAACAACACCTGTACCAGTTCCTGTTGAACCACAGCCACCAACAACCCCCCAAACTACAGAAGCACCTCAACCAGACTGGTTTTACGAGAATAATCAAGCACAACCGCATCCAACACCACAACCCGAACCATCAGCAAGTCCTCCAGTGGTTGCACAACCAATTCAAACAATCGAGACAATTCAAAAGCCATCAGAGCCACTAGACCCTCCGAAATGGGGCGACGAGTCCCCAAAATCCCAGCCAAAAACACCAAAAAAACCAGCATCACCGCCACCAGAATCACTTGTATCATTGAGCCCCGAATCAATATCAGCCGAGGAAGAAGAGACTGAGAGAGAACCAGAAGAATCAACTGATGCTGTTGAACCATTCGAACCAATTCTATCTGATGAAGAACTAATGACTGATGATATTCCTGGTCCCAGCCTTGATTATCAATCAGACATAATACCTGAAGATCTTCATCCTCTCGAGCCACCTGATTTACTGGATTTAACAGTATTACCACCAACTGCCGTTGATCATCGACAATCAGACGATTCAGATAAAATCCGAGAGATTCTAAGATCATTAGCGAAATCAGTTGTTAACTTTAATAATGCAACGGGACAGGAGAAAGAAACGTTCGTTCATAATTGTGAATCATTGTGTATTTATCTTGGTTCTTTTATATCACCAGATGCCAGTGATATTCAGGATTTATCGGATGTCGTTGATGCTGGATTGGATATGGAATTGGCAAGAGCACAGCCTCAACCAGCTTACAAAGTACGGCACGTTAAAGTTGGTGTAAGACTAGCTGAAGCTGCTTGTTCTCTTCAGCAAGGTCCTGATGTTCTACTCAAGGTTGATGCACCAAAAAAACTCCTAACTCTCTGTATGCGAGAGAATGTAGCACTGCCTGTTAAATTAGCAGCTATAAGATCTCTGGATGCTGCACTGATAAGTCCAAAAATCATTGAAAATTTCCTTGAAACAGATAATAATCTTTACAGAATGACGCTTATCATGCTGGACGAAGCTAAATTAGCTAGATTAAAATACGCATTGACTTCTTTACTCCGAAAAATTCATGTTTACGAGTTATTATCAGATATTCGAACAACTGGTCTTCGAGAAGTGGCTGTTTTGGAATTGACGCAGACTTATACCTGTGCTCGAACACTAATGGCTCAACCTCGAAGACAATTACCAGCAAGTATGCAGATGGAATTCGAGCGAGAAACCAATAGAAATCCTCAAAAGCACCTGATCTCCTATTTCAAGCATCACGGACTGATAAAACAAGTTCTCCTAGCTCTAGTGTCACCAGACTCATCAACAAACTTGATAAGAGCCATAAGAAAATTCCTCACACACTTGGCAGAGACTGGCGAAGGTTTGCTCTATCTTTTAGACGAACCTGAGATAACAAAATCGATCCTAAAAGCCCTGAGATACAATCAGCCAGGTGTAGGATCAGATATAGCCTGGTCCCTCCAAGTGGTCCAGTGTTTAGCACACCTAAAGCATCAAAAAATCACGAAAAACATTGACTGGCTTGTGATGAAGAAGCTGCACTCGTTTCTGATCTATCCAGATGGTCTTCAAGCTGTTATATCAGTTGTTCCAATGAATTCCTTCATCGACATTCTCATACCTCTTTTATCAGACCGAGATCTCTCTGAATTTGCTGCAGACATTATTTCAGCGACAGTGAGATACTCTAGCAGAGTTGAGATGCTGCAAACTCGTGCATCAATACTTTTAGAGGCATCGAGAAATCAAGGACTTCTTCGTGACATAAATTCATATTTGACTACAGCAGCACCATCAACTAATTGGAATTACAGTGACGTAACTGCACTGGTATCAAGTATTCGAAAATACACAGAAAAATCATCAGCACTACCTGGTGAATTACTTACAGCATGTAGAATTTTGTATTACCTAACATTTCCATCTAATGGTGATATTGATCCAATGGAGCCTTACATTGAACTGAAGCACAGAAATGTATTGACCCAGTTATTTGCAGCTGATGGACTAACAGCTTTGGTTGGTGTAATGTCAAATTTAACGAGTTATTATGAACAACCATCATTACATCGTGCTAATCTGACTGGAAGAAAGGGTCTAGCACTTATTGGCCTTTTATTACCCTGCATCAAATTAATAAGAGCACTTTTAGAACGATTAGTCAAGTGCATGGCAACTGATTTCAAGGATTTAACACCAGTAATACCACTTCTTGGTATTTATTCACTCGTTGATGCAATCACGGGCTTCAAAAAATCGGTTAAAATACTGCAAAATGAAATTACTGATACACTGTTATTATTTACAAGAGCAGTAGATTCAGATAGTGCTGGTAATGTAGCCAAGTCTCTTTGGACTCAGATGCTTGGTGAAGTATTGAAAATGATTTCCACGAGGGCCTGTAATTTTTTGCCAGGTTTAAAGCTGTTATCAAAGATATTACCACCATTGCTTTACAAAAATCGTGCACCAAGTGGTGATGAGATGACCAGAGCTCTTGGACTACGTAAATTATGGTCAGCTCATCTTCAAGCACAAGCTGCTAATTTAACAGATACATTGAGGCTTCTTTGTGCCTCTTGGAATGAGTCACTGCTGATAATTCTGTCGACTGTCTGCAAGCAATTGAGTGATTTAGCAGCACCAACAGCTTTACTTGTTGGAAGATGTCTTCTTGATAGAATTCTAACAGCTGCACCATTGGAAAATAATGTGCCAACATTGGCACTTCTAAACGATTTAACACTTCATCCACCAGTTAAAGCAACATTGCTAACATTAATGAGTCCAACATCTCGAGCCCAAGTAAAGTCTGATCAAAAGTATCCACCAGTTGTTGAAATGATGTGTGCAGCATTGAAAAATACAAATGACGTTAATGTACAGAGTGAAATATTGGAGATATTTCATACACTTTGTGATGACAATTTGAGTTTGGTAAAGGAAAATTCTACTGAGCCACTGGAAATAAGATTAACACATTCAGTACCAAGTAAAGAGCCATTGATCTCTATATTAACAGCACTTATCGATATTCTCTGCAATGCTGTTAAGAATTCAAAAATAATTCTAGAAATGACCCTCGGCGTTTTATTATCACTGACAAAGCATAATTATGGACTGTACCACGTGAAAAGCTGCCTAGAAAATAATCCAGGTGCTCTGAAATCATTTCTCGAGCATGTAGCAGCATTGGTAGAAAAAGATGGTGAAAATTCAGACAGTCTTGATGCTCTGATGATGCTAACTGTTTCGTTCTTGGAGAGTCTAATTACATGCGGCAAATCAGAGAGAAGATCTTTGTATCTGCGATTACCGCAATTAGCAACGTTGATAATGTGGGAGAAGAGCGAGTCACATCCACTGGAAAAATTACGGGGTTCTCAGGATTTGGTGAATGAACTGAAAGCAGTTTTCGATGGAAAAGAGGAGAAGGAGCCAATACCAGAGATGCTGGAGCCACTTTTACCAACTCCAGATGCTTTACTGAATCAATTCTCCCAGAGATCCGTAAAAAGATCGGCAAGCTGTTCTCCGGTTAGATCAAGAAAACGGCATTTTGTTGCTGGTATAGTTTCGGAATCCTCGCCAATTGATCTAATGGCATTGGCAGCTGAACTACTACCTTCTGACTTTAATCTGCTTACCGAGGCCCAATTGTTGTGCTCAAAGGCGCCAATTAGTGATAGTTTGGAGCCGATACAGGGAAAAGAAGCGGTTGACTCGACGAGAGAAATGCAGAAACCACAAAGTTTTCCTATTGCCAAGAATAAACAACCGTTTATGACACCGATGAGGGGGAGGGCACAGTTTGTTACGTCAAGGGGAGGCTTAGTGCCTGGGGGAGTTGGCAGGGGTGCTGATCCGTTTAGATCCAGACCACCGAATACATCGAGACCACCATCGCTTCATGTCGATGATTTTGTTGCACTAGAGACTTGTGGTGCACAGCCTACTGGACCTACTGGCTACAATAAATTGAGTATTAGAGGCACTTGTCCACCGAGAGGCGTCATTACTGGCAGCAGATGTCGTACCTGGGTTGCTGAACCTCGACCACCTTATCTTAGATGAAGTTACTATGATTTTTTTTATAAAATTAAGATATTTTCCGTTTTTTTGTATTCTTCTTGTAAATTAAATTCAAATTGTGAAATGGAATTTTTCTTTGTTTTTATGTCGAATCTGTTGGGGGTTCTTCGGGTTTTTGTTGGACTGGAGAAGTGCGCAGGCGCAGAAGATCTGGGATTTTTTTATTGGGAATCGATGAGGACATAAGGATCATGAGATACAGATATATTTTCAATTTTTTTTTTATTATTATGAATAATTACAAAGAGACTTATTTACATATTTATTGTGCAGGAACTATGAATTATTTATTTTTTATGTGTGCGTGATTCTCATCGCGACCAAATTTTATTTGAAACTTTTCGTATTTGTTCTTGAATGTTGAAAAATGCTGCCTGAATCTTTCATTTTTCGCGAGTTTCGATGTTCTGTCGTTCTTCAATGTATCTTCAATTCTTGCTTTGAATTTATCAAGAATCGTGTAGACATGATCTGTTGGCCTAACGCGTTCCTTGATCATCAGCCTCATTATTTCTAGTATATAAGGAAGTTGATTACTAGCGCATCCTTTTGCGATCAGGGTTCCAGCAATGACAGGATTCAATGGATGTCCACTAAGTTCCATGCCATCAAGTAATGTATTTGCTTCATTGAGATCACGGCATCCAAGAGCCATCACTCCCCATGTAATTATGTCTGGAACTAAATTGTGCCTCTGGATGTGATCCAAAACATTCTGAAATTGAATAAATCATTAATCTTCTCTTTCTTTTTTTTTTCAAGAATTGAAAATTTGCAAGATAATGAAATTAGCACACACCTGACATTTTTTTTGAATTTTTTAAAGAAATGACTATTAAAAAATTTGCATTTATGGTTTTTCCAACTTTCAACATGTGCATATTTTTCATTTTTTTGAAAATAATATATTTATTAAAAAAATAGAAATTATCAGATGTCTATTTTCAGTGTCACAAATTTTTTAAACAAATTAACTTCATTTTGTTACCAGTTTTTTTGAAATATTTCAGAATTTAAGAGAGATAGAGCGATCTCACCCAAATCCTTTTTTCTAGATAATTCCGAGGATACAAAAAGCTACAAAAAAACATTGCGAGCGGAATCGCTCTATCTCGCCTAGTTTCCATGATATTCCAAAAAAAAAACTGATGATAGAATAAAATCATAATAATGGAATTATCACAAATTTGACAATTTGTTGAATTTTTTTTCATTCAACTGAATTATTATTAACCAAAAATTTTGAAAAATGCACTTGTTGCTTTTCGAATTTTCGACATGAGCATATTTTCGATTTTTCCAAAAATAATTTATCTCCTACAAAAAATGAAAACAACTAAAATCGTCAAATGTCTGCTATTTTCGGTATCATATACCATCAATTTGTCTAAAAACAGTCATTTCCTCCCTCCTCATCCCAGTTTCTTACCTTAGCATTCTTATAATCCTTCCTAAAACATCTCCTCTTAATCAGCATATTGAAAAAGTCAATATCCAACGGAATTTTCTTGGCTCTAGCAGTGTCAATGAGTTTTTCCTCAACGGCAACTGAATTCGGCACAACATCGAGCATCAGCGTGATAGTCCTCGCATCAGGAACGACTCCATCCTGCTCCATCCTCTGCAAGAATCCGTTGAAGCCCCCAAAAAGTATCAGCTTGTTCTGCTGATGAATTTCCTCCAAATCAACATTTTCCAGCTTGTCTCCAACAACCAATTCATTGCTAGGAGCTTTCGACGTCAACTGTGCCTCTCCCCTGTTCTGAATTGGCAATGATATCTTCGATAAAATCGGTGGATTTGCCAGAAGATCAGGACTGATTGAGTCACTAATAACAATTCTCGTCGACTCCAAATTCGGAATCAGCACATCATTGCTCTTCAATTCTCCAAGTTTAGTATCTCTAATTGCCCTTAACATCAAATTGTAGGTGATAAGATCCGGTTTTCTTCCCCACCTCTTCATCATGTGCCACACGACGAGAGCATGTCTGAGGCCGTTCTCCTTCTCCGAGATGGACGCGTAAAGAAGCGAATTGAACGTCTGTTCGCCGATTGGCATCTTCTTATCGATCATGAAATCAACGATTTTAAAGGCCTCAAACAGGCGATTGTGCCTGCCATAAGCTTTGACGAGGACGTTGTAGTGCTCCTCTTTCATGTTGAAACTCTTCTGCATTATGTCGTTCCTCGTGTCCGACAAGCGGTCCAGTGCCAATTGGCTGCTGCCCCTGTAATTTGGAATGTTCGATGCTTGAAAAAAAAACATCGATTTTCTGATAATGGATGATATTTCCGCACGCCGTGCGTAAAAAAATTGTACCTTACACGTGCGGTAAAGATTTTCAGACTCGTGTGATTACAAAACTCGCCTTCGGCCTGTTTTGATACCTCACACTCGTCAAAAAATACTTTACTGCACTTGTTAGGAAATATACTATTTTTGATGTCGAAGTTCTTTTCTCGCACGCCGTGCGGAAAGTAACCACTTTTCACACGTTGTGCGGAAAAAAAACAGTACGTTACACGTGCGCTAAAGATTTTCAGACTCGTGTGATTACAAAACTCGCCTTCAGCTCGTTTTGCAACCTCACACTCGTCAAAAAATACTTTACCGCACTTGTTAGGTAATGTATTATTCATCAATGCATAGAGAAAAATGATTAGAATCCAATCATTCTTCGATTATTATCAAGAAATAAGATGAACGTTTCATTTTTTCTTCTTTTTAAAAGATACAAGGAAGAATGAAGTGCAAAATCATTCTATCTCGTTTAGTTTTCATGATATTCTCCCCAAAAAATCGATGAATCGATTAATATCGTCCATCCTTACCTACCATTAGCGCAGGCATTTAAGCGAGATAGAGCGATTCTGCCCAATTCCTTTCTTTTATAGAATTTCAAAGATACAAAAGGAAGCATGAAGTGCAAAATGGCTCTATCTCGCTTAGTTTCCGTGATATTCTCCCCAAGAAATCGATGAATCGATTAAAATCGTCCATCCTTACCTACTATTAGCGCAGGCATTTAAGCGAGATAGAGCGATTCTGCCCAATTCCTTTCTTTTATAGAATTTCAAAGATACAAAAGGAACCATGAAGTACAAAATCGTTCTATCTCCCTTAGTTTCCGTGATATTCCCCAAAAAAATCGATGAATCGATTAATATAGTCCATCCTCACCTATAATTGGCGCAGGCATTTAAAACGCTGCAGTAAGCCGCACCATTTACGACAATTCCCCTTTTCTTCATTCTCGTATAGAGCTTCCAAACTCTCTTCAGGTCCCCCTGAACCGCGAATGCCCTCAGGAGAAGTGTATACATGTATCTCGTAGGTTTGTCCCGATTCTCTTGCACTAGATCCAGGATCTTGAGAGCTGCATCCAAGTCGCCCTTTCCTATCTGCTCCTTCATCATTTCAGCATACTGACCGGCACTTGGTTTCAGTCTTCTCGGAATTCTCGCCTCATTTTTCTCGAAATCCTCTTGCTCTTGCTCATCCTCGTCCAGGGGAAGTGCCTCATATTCTTCACCCGCAATATCACCAAACACATCGGGATCCTTTGAAGCAAATGTCTCAGTTGAATATCTGCATCTTGGAATCAATGATGAATTATCATTTGTGAGGAATTTTTGGAGAAAGAACGAATTATTTTGAGGAAATTCCTGCAATTGCACGAGATTTCTGAGAAATTTGGGAAAACTTTTTCGCGCACTTGTTCGGAAAATGTTTAAATGCACTGACAACATTGTTGATAAACAAGTGAAATGCTCGACTTTTTTTTTTTATTGTTTATGGAAATTTTTTGGAGCACATGATTTTGAGGCTCGGCACTTTGTTATTGTGGGGTTAGGGCAACTAACCGGGACGAACAGATGGCCTCAGCCACGAATACTTTGGACAAACAGATAGACAAGTTGCCTAATATTTTTCAATCCTTTGGCTACAATGTAAATTATTAGTGCATGTTTTCAAATATATATTTTTTTTTTCGGTAGATTAGAAAATCATTGTGGACTTTCTTGGGATATTATAGTTTGTGAAATATTTGATTATGTGTACAATACACATGTGATTTTGAGGAACTATGACACAAGGTTATGGGATATTAGTTATGTATTGTTTTATGTTCAAATTGCTACAAAGTGCCTAATATTAATTGTCAATTGATAATAAAGTGTGTTTTTTTTATGAATAACATACAATGGTTGAGGAGAAACCATGCAGAACATGCACGGATTTCAAGACTTGGGCAAAATTACAGAAGAAAACTTATGAGTCTGAAAAGGTGAGATGATGAAATTTTCTTGGGGGATTTAGGGAGAAGGATAATTTACATAATTTTTTTTCGGAGTGAAGGAGTTTATGAAAAAATCTGAAAAAATTTGAGAAGATGCTCCAACATGTCTGAATTGTTGTGTAATTTTTTCAGATTTTTCCACACAACGGCCTTTGTTTTAAAAAAATTATAAATCTTGATGACTAATTTTTTTTTTTGAATTTTTTTTTTTCAGAAAGGAAAAGACGATAAAAAACAAGAAATTGATAAAAGTGCAGCATTAGCAGCAGCTGAACGTAAACAATTAAATTGTCCACTTGATAAAGATGAATTGGGCACAGCAACATGGTCATTTTTACACACAATGGCAGCTTATTATCCTGATAAACCAACTAATGAACAGAGCAATGAGATGAAAACATTTTTTCATATTTTTTCAAAATTTTATCCATGCAGTACGTGCGCTGAAGATTTGAGAGAACAATTAAAATTAACACCACCACAAACATCATCACAGAGTTCATTGAGTCAGTGGCTCTGTATGATTCACAATGAAGTTAATAAAAAGCTTGATAAGCCATTATTTGATTGTAAACTTGTGAATCAAAGGTGGAAGGACGGTTGGTTGGATGGTTCATGTGATTGAATGGGTTTTATTTAAAAATTAAGCATTTAATAATTGCTTGAGAAGGTATTTAATGAATTTTTCTTTTTCAAATTCAGAATGATTGTAAATAATTTTTATTAAAAAAGATTAAAGAGAAAAAAATTGAGAATTAATTTTATCTTCAACAAACTTCATTTTTTTAAACAAATTTACAGTTTTTTCTTTATGTGCTTTAAATATGTACAGGAGTGATGGAAAATTGAAGACTTTCATCATTTCAATTAGCATGATATTTTAAAAATATTTTCTCGAATTATTTTAGTAGAGAGATAGTAAAATGAGATCATTCAATTTCCGTACTGACATCAGTTTTCATAGAATATTCGTGGGAAAAAAAGCATTACCAAGATATTCCATGAAAATCAATGGAATTTGATTACCCTCATTTTACATAATCACTCCTGATTTGTACTATAAATTCCTTGAAATTCAACTCTCTCGTGCTGCACTGTTTCCATTTGCATTTGTAAATTGCACGGTAAATACATTAGTTGGTGCTGCTGTACTTCTTCTTGGCTCATAATTATGACTCTCACCAACATTAATTGGCATAACTTGAAATGTCCTTATGTGAAATGGAAAACGTGCATTGGAAGATGCTGGTCGTGTGATGAATAAAAATACAGCATGACCAAGAAATATCATCCAGAGTGAACAGCCTTTTACAACTGATTCACGAACCCATTTGTCTACTGCAAATGTAATTGCTAGTACCTGAAAAGAAACGTATAATTGTCATGAGGATGAATCTAGTTATTCATATTCTTCTGGAGAGTGAAAAATACCGTTAGAGGATGACACAAAAACCATATAGATCCAAGAGACAGTAAAGATGCATAAAAATGAAATTTAGTTGTCGTTTTTCTGCTCGTTCTGTAGCAACAACTCACAAAAACACCCCAGGCAATGATCCTGAGTGTTAGTAAAAGGAAACCAGGCAATGATTCATAAATATAGAGTACCAATCCAGGATCAAATATAGCTGATTGATAAATAAATAGTATTAATTGCAGGAAAATTAGAGTTCCTGTGAAACAAATAAGCCACGTAATTTGTCTCGATGAAAGTTTACTCTTTGTTATTGTATAACCAAGTGCCAATAATAGAAGTAAAAGTGTAAAATCAGTCTCTGCACCAGCTTCATAGAGACTTCCAGCTAGTGCTGTTTGACGTGAATCATAGCCAGTTAATCCAAGATGTGAATAACTGTATATTTCACAGCAAACTCCAACAAATTGAAATATCATTGACAGAACGTACAATCTGTATGTTACGTGAAGTAATCGACGTAAACGTAATTGTATTGCTATGTAAATACTCATGACAAGCAGAATAATATAGGCAAAACCAGCTGCAATGAGAATCGGCAAAATATCTGCAATTTAAAAGAATAAATCATTATCTTTTCGTTTTTTTTTCTGCTTCAAATGCAAATTACTGCAATTAAATTTCGTAAAATATCCCTGGAAATGAGGAAGATAGAAAAATTTTCGTAGGACTCTTTTTCCGTTCAGAAAAATAAACACTACAAAAAAAAGGTAATTACGAAAATTCCCTCTATCTTCATTATTTTCGGAGATTTTCCATAAAAATTAGATGACCATGAAATTAGCAGTCATCTGACGATATTTTGGATTTTTTTAAACAAATAAATTATTATAAAAAAAATTTATAAAAAATTTGCATTTGAATATTTGCATTTTTATGAAAATAATTTATCAGTTAAAAAAAAAAAAAATCCAAAAAATGTCGAATATCTTCTATCTTCAGTGTCATGAAAACCAGTGACAATTGATTATTTAATTAGATAGAACTTGCAGAATTCATCAGCAGAAAAGTGCTCCCTCCAGAAACTTCCTGGTGAGCCATTTGTCAGTGAAACATCATAAGTAACATTAATACCATTTTGTGATGAACAATCAGCAAGTGCAATAAACCACCATCTTGGTCTTGCTGATCTAAATCTTCTGTAACTACTGCATTTAATACTTGCAAATGTATCATTGATTATTTCACAACCAGATACTCTTGATAATCCATTTTCAGCTGATAATGGTACAATTTGTCCATAATCAGCTCGTAATATTGATTGTTTATCCTCACAGGTACGATTTGATGGATAAACACTTGGCCACTGATTTGGTGAATCATAGTAAAGCAACAAGTTCATTGTTGATACTTCACTTTTATTTCCACCAATCACAAAATTGTATCTGAACGTTCCATTCTCCGTTAAAAAGCAAAAACGTGCGAGAAATGCCCAATTCTGTAATTTTAAGAAAAATTTAATTTATAAATTTTAAATTTGTGAGAAAAATATGAAAATTTGTTTGGCAATCATGTTGAGAATAAAATTTTGCAGTGAAAAATCAATAAATTGCAGTTGTGAGGTAGTTAAAATGAGTGATTTATATGGAAAATATCAATACTTCTTTTGTTATTAGCTGACCACGTAAAATTTTTGCTTCAACTTGTAATTCAAGTGTTATTAATACTATTATTGCAAATAATTCTCTTACATTGTACATTATTGTAATTTTTTTTTTTTGTGAAATTAATGTTAAATTATTGGTTAAATTGTAGTGACCAGGTGGCAGGGCAATGGGTCACGACTATTGTGACAGGTAGTACCGCACTGGGTGAATTGTCTATAGCATTTCAACCCCCTGTGTATACTTAATCCATAATGTTATTCCAACTGCACATTAATGTCTACATTAATTTCTCTATTTTTTTTTACTATTTATTTAAACTTGAATGTTTAATGAATCGATATTTTTACCTGGATTTCTTGGAATTATTCAGGTGTTATTTTTTTTCCTCAATCAAACAAATTAAATAATTCTAAATTTAAAAAAAAATTAAAAGAAGAAAATTATAATTAACAGAAAAATTCTCTACAAAAAACGTTCTTATGATTTTTTTTTCCTGAACTCGATTTTTGTAAAAATATTAAAAAAAAAAAATAACATAAAATTTGTTCACTCCTATCCATTTACTGTTGATTTTTGCGCATTAATCATATTTAGAAAAAATCGAAAATAAGTTTTTTAAAGGAGAAATTTTTTTAAACTGACCTTTTTTTTCATTTTAAATGAGGAAATTATGAAAGTTCTTCAATTCAAATATTTGAATCCACTTTTATTGATTTTATAGAAAATAACTGTCGGTATGTTAACACTTACGTTGACCCTTATCACTAGTCGGTCTTGGAATAGCTGCTGTAATTGTTGAAATTCGTTGATAAATACTTTTCTTTATTTGAATTTAATGCGTAATTTGTTGTAATATCTTTTTTCGCTTCCTTGCTTCATCCAAGAATTTTTCTAAATCGATTTAATTGAAAAGTTACAGGAAAAAACACAAATTGAATTATATTAAACTTAAAAATTTTCTTTTTTTTTCGACTTTCGTTTTTTAATTATAAAGAATATTCAGCCAATTTTTTTAGTCACTACTCATTATTAATATTATTATTCTGATTCATCACATCTACATGTTCACTGAGAAAAAAAAAGTTGTAAAACTATCAAATATTTGTTCCACGAGTTCTTAGCGAATATTTTTTTTTTAATTCAAAAAGTTGTTCAATTTACCGAAATTTGTTAATTGAAATAAATCAACTTTTTGAATGACCAAAATCATTTGAATTGTTTGAAATCGGTTGCATAAACAAAATTCAGTAATTTGAACAGCTTTTTTAATTATTGAAAAAACTAATTTTCAAAATTATTTATGATCGCTTTGATGATTTTTGTGAAAGAAATGGCTTCATCGGTCAAGTATAGAAGAAAATATCTGCTAAGATCCAATGAAACAAATATTTGATCGTTTTTTAACACTTTTTTCTTATTTCAGTGTATTCTAATATTCAAATCGTTATATTTTTTCTTCGCGAAAGCTTTATTTTTTTATTTTCCAGATTCACTTAGAGCAGTAACTGCAAAAATGACCCAATATCCTTAGTAATTAAATCAAAAACTTGTAATGCACACTATAAATGGAAAAAACAATTTTACATTATGATATTTTTTCAAACGAATTTCAATGTTCTCCCCGAGATTTTAATTCGATTGACACCTTGAGAGCAGCGATGTGAACCCAGTGAAGTTTCAACAAGAACTGACTTTCCCCTCAGGGCTATAGGCAATTCTTGTGATTGGATAATATTTCACCTGGACAAGTTTACAAGGTCTAGTTGATATTCTTCAACCAATGAGCTTTTGTTATCAATTATTTTGATTCGTCGTTAGGGGTGTGAGCTTCCATGCTAGAAGCGCTTTCATTGGTCGTGTGTATAGAAGCATTGTTGAGTTCAAATGCGGTCTTTGACCTTCAGATGAGGGGAGAAATTTTTAATTTCACCATTGCTTGCACTTGAACTGCTCTTTTTCGACTCCCTGAGTCTATATAGTTGATTTGATGAAAAAAAAAATATTTGACAGGTATGCGAGAATGACTGACGAGACAAATTTCAACTTTGAACAATGTTTTTTTTTTATGTCATCACAGACTACATTCATACTATTATTATGCCGAAAATTTAGTCAACGGAAATTATTCAAAAACAATTAATTAACTACGTTGAATTAACCGTTTAGAGCAACCAGCATTGATATGTATCCAGCGCATGTTTTCACCAACTGCAATTAATGACAGAGTTAATTAAATATTAACGATTTTTTTTTTGAATTGAGTACGAAAAGATCGTTTACTTTGGCATATGTATTGAGAGTAACGGGGAGAAATTTTCCTGCAGTAACAGCAAGTGGTGTTTTACTTCTAATTTGCATGAGATTCAATAAAATTGAAATTTTTGGTGGAAAATCCATCCAATTACATTCATAAATTGATGAATGAATCTCTCCACTCTACCAAAAAGATGATAAAAATATTATTTTCCTGATAAAATTTAATTTGATGAAACTGACTTTGGTAATGAGTATTTCTCCTGCCCAGCAGTATACAAAATTTAGAAATAACATATAAATGGAATAACACATGAAGCATAAATTTTTCAACATTCCTTTAAATTTTCCAAGATCAGTTGATGCTGTAGGTGTAATTGCTAAAAATCCTTGCAAACAAAATGTCATTATAAAGTGTGCAAATACAATCAGTATCATTTCATTGAAGAGATCATCTATATTCTTAGCAAATCTAAAATTTTAAAGTCACTTAATTCATGCAATTTCTGTGATGTTTCATAAATAATTTAACAAATAATTATTACTTAATAATTCGCAGATGAGAATTAACGTAATATTCCAATAAATTACGATAATTATTTTTATTGCATGTAAATTTTTCAATTCTTCCATTAAATATTTCTAATTGTGCAGCGACATGAAACATAAGTATACTGTAGAGTACATCACAAACTGTTATTACAGTACAAGTAACAACACCAAGTAAAAATTCATTTACAGCAATTACTTCATAAATTGGTGATGATTGTCTATCAAATGGTACTACTGAGGAAAATACAAAATGCCTTCCATCAATTATGTCAGTGAGATTAGACAGTGGTCTAAGTACAAAGCCAAAAAATAGTGTTGAATGATACAAAACTGGCAATGAAAATCCCAATAAAAATGCATAAAGATGAATTTTATGACCTAATCTCCAATATTTTATCATAATTCTTATCTCACTCTCACTCATATCAGAGTTCCAATCTTCTTTAATTGCCACGAAGAAGTTGTATATAGCTTCAAGAGCACATGAAAAAAATTATTATTCCTCTCATCTATTACATCCATCAATAGTGAAAAGATCAAACAGAAAAGATCTTTTTTCTCACTCAATAATTTTTTTGGAATATTTCCGAAATATTAAAAAAAAAAAATTGGTGAAACAAGTTGAATTATTCTGTTTTACATCATCACTGCTGAATCAGCAGTGTTGATATATATCGTCGCTCTAGTAACAAAGTAGTGTAGTGCCATTTTTTCCATTGTTTTTTTCCGAAAAAACCAAAGAGGCGTACGTTTTTTTTGCTCGAATAGGTTTTCCTGGGCGTTTTATGCAATAATGATGGAAAAAAAACAACCGAGAATTTTTTTTTTTATAATTATATCTAATAAGATATATTTAGATCTCGAAAAGTGACATAAGTGTTTAGATACGTCCCTTTCACTTTAACATGGACAATTACGCCACTTTGTTATTTTAATTTTCAGTTGTCCAAATAACATCCAGGACCCCATAAAAATATTTTGGCCTGATTTTTAGAGATACGTCTCTTTCACACCAGAATTTAGTGTTTTTAGCATTAACACCACTTTGTTGCTAAATCGACGATATTTATTTATTAATTTCTTGTCTTACCTTTTTTTTTCTTGAGTAAGAAAAACATTTTGATTGAAGCAGTCCAGATGGAATATAATATCAGTGTAGCACTGATTACACAATCTAAACGATGACGAACTCTGTAAAGTGCCCATGTTTGTGGTATTATAGCGACAATGAGTAGATAAATATTAATACCAACAATGGGCAAACAGGATAATAATTTATTTGTTGGATTATCTGGATCAGTCCAGAGTCCAAGAATTGACAAATTCAAACGAATTGATCCAACTGCCCATTCATAATATTCATTTTTTGATTTTGACATATTGAAATTATATGATTTCGTTACAGTCTAACATGAAAAATTTGATGTTATCTTCTATGTTCTATCTATTGAACTGAATGAGAACATTCAATGTTCTCTATTAGGCTTGAACTGCAGTTGAAGATACTATACTATTATTTTACTTTAAATTTTCCAATATTTTTTCTCTATTCTCACGCAGTTTTATCTTATTCATGTGCTTTACTCCGAATTTACGATTTTTTGTCGGTGTATAAGACATTATTTATTTACGAGCCGAAAAAAGAGAGGGGCTCACTACGTTTCAGTTGCTAGATCCAATTCAGTTCATTTGCTGCTGCTTGCAAAGTGAAAACCATTGAATTCGTGGAGTTTAGAAAGAATAACACATTTGAATACGTATTCTGAAGAATTATATTTATTCGTCATTACATCAAAACCATCAACGAGTGAAAATACGATAATTATGTTTATTGAGTTTCTATAAAGACTAAAAATGATTTTTTTTGCAATTTCAATACTCGAATGAATTCTTCATTTGAATATTTTACAAGAATTCTGGTTAGAAAAAAGTGAAGAAAAAAATTGTAGCAGGTGCATGTCTGCTCGTTGAGAAAGCATCAATTATCCACTTGATCGTTGTGTCAGTTATTCCCCCTATTCATTTTTATGAATTCATCACAGTTTTCTCGTCCATTCCACCTGAGTTTTTACCGTCAATTTGATAATAACAGGTATTTCATTCTCCCTAGTCTCAAAAACGTAGTTATTCTCTTTCCAACACGATTGAAAATTCAATGTATTGCATGCCGTGTGGAAAGTGGCCATTTTTCATGTATACGAGTGTGGTGAGTGGCACTTTCTATACGCTGTACAATAAAATTCTGTACCTTACACGTGCAGTAAAGTATTTTGCGACTCGTGTGATTGTAAAACTCGCCTTCGGCTCGTGCTGTAACCTCAAACTCTCGAGAATAGTATATTATCTAACAAGTGTGGTAACTCTGATGTGTGAAGTGATGGAAGATGAAAGAGCCGAAGACAAATTTTGCAATTATACTGGACGGGGAATAATTCCCGCACGTGTAAGGTACAGTAGGACTCCTATAATCTCGACAGGAAGAGAAATCGTCTCCCCCATTCTCGGCCCGTGCTCTACGTCGCTATGTTAGTTGGTTTCCCTACTACGCAACCAGACCAATCGCTAGTCTTTCCGCTAATTTCGACTTCCAAGAATCGAGCCTCCCGAAGAGTCGAAATTACAGGAGTCCTGCTGTACAGCATTTTATCGCACGCCGTGCGGCAAGATGTCATTTTCCGCACAGCGTGCAATAATGATTGTTTAAAAGATAATTCAATGAAAAACTCTATTCTTCATTTTTCATTCATTGTTTCCGATTATCAAACTACACATAGGTACTTCTAATTCTAATTCAGCAGTGAGAATAAAGCAAGATGAATCAATTGTTTTTTGGGATATTTGTTCCAGAATTTTCACAAAAATTAGTCGATTTGTCTTGTCTTATCTCTTTACTATGGAATTTAATTATTGGAGAAACTGTTGCATCTCATGTAGTTTGCGAGATATTTGAGAGAAAACTCCCTTTCACCTCCGAAAAACTTGTGAATTAATCATGAATTACTCATGGTGTCTATAGTATCTTCTACTTCGTGAGGCTTTCAATATTGTAGGAAACCTCACGAAACGCAAACGATTACTCCTGCTAGTTCTTACTAGTAGTCCTTAGGAGCGTACAGTTGATAGTTTAGCTCAGATGTTTTCTGACGTTATAAACACGAAAAAAAAACAGAATTCCAAATTGAGTTTTTCAAGATGCTCACTGGAGAGAAACCCATTACCGTAATTGATTGAGAAGGTATTTAATGAATTTTTCAAATTCAGAATGATTTCGAATCATTTTTATTGAAGAAGATTGAAAGTAAATTTTTTTCTTTAACAAATTCCATTCTTTAAACGAATTTACAGTTTTCGAAGTACATTAAATGTGTACAGGAGTGATGGAAAATTATAGACTTTCATCATTTCAATGAGCTTGATATTTTCGAAATATTCTCTCGAATTATTTTAGTAGAGAGATAGTAAAATGAGATCATTCAATTTCCCACTGACATCAGTTTCCATAGCATATTCGTGGAAAAAAAAGGCATTACCAAGATATTCCATGAAAATCAATGGAATTTGATTACCCTCATTTTACATAATCACTCCTGATTTGTACTATAAATTCCCTGAAATTCAACTCTGTCGTGCTGCACTGTTTCCATTTGCATTTGTAAATTGCACGGTAAATACATTAGTTGGTGCTGCTGTACTTCTCCTTGGCTCATAATTATGACTCTCACCAACATTAATTGGCATAACTTGAAATGTCCTTATGTGAAATGAAAAACGTGCATTGGAAGATGCTGGTCGTGTGATGAATAAAAATACAGCATGACCAAGAAATATCATCCAGAGTGAACAGCCTTTTACAACTGATTCACGAACCCATTTGTCTACTGCAAATGTAATTGCTAGTACCTGAAAAGAAACGTATAATTGTCATGAAGATGAATCTAGTTATTCATATTCTTCTGAAAAGTGAGAAATATTGTTAGGGGATGACACAAAAACCATATAGATCCAAGAGACAGTAAAGATGCATAAAAATGAAATTTAGTTGTCGTTTTTCTGCTCGTTCTGTAGCAACAACTCACAAAAACACCCCAGGCAATGATCCTGAGTGTTAGTAAAAGGAAACCAGGCAATGATTCATAAATATAGAGTACCATTCCAGGATCAAACATAGCTGATTGATAAATGAATAGTATGAACTGCACGAAAATTAGAGTTCCTGTGAAACAAATAAGCCACGTAATTTGTCGACGTGAAAGTCTGCTCTTCGTTATTGTATTTATACAGCTTTTCATACTATAGACAACATTGGAGCCCTCTGTGTATACTCAATCCATAATGTTACTTCAACTTTACGACATTAATGTCTACATTATCTTGTCGATTTTTATCCATTATTTATTTAACTTTGAGGTGAATTCGCCGCTCCCCACTCTCTCGCACATGCATTACGATTGGCTTTCCCCACTCCAGCGTCCGATGGGCAATTTCGGGCGACTCTCACCTCAGAGGGTTAAGCTTGAATCAAAAAATCTCTTCAAAAAATGTCCTTATGATTTTCTCCGAACTCAATTGTTACAAATATATTTCCAAATGAAAATATCAGTAATTTACTCACTTCTATCTCACCGTTCGATGTTTGAATTTTACGCATTAATGATATTGAGAAATAATTAAAAACAATTTCTTTAAGGGATGAATTTGTTCGTACTGACCTTTCTTTCATTTCAAAAAAGGAAATTATTAAACTTCGTCAATTCAAATGTTTGAATTCATTTTCATTGACTTTATACGAAAAACTTTCGGTATGTCAACACTTGCGTTGACTCGTATCACTAGTCGGTCTTTGAAAAGTCGCTGTAATTTGTGATATTCGTTGATAAATACTCTTCTCCATTTGAATTCAATGCGTTATTTGTGACAATGTCTTTTCTCAATTCTTCGAATTATCTGAAAATTTTATCAATTAATTTAATCAAAAAATTACAGAAAAAAACGCAAATTAAATTAAACACCTGAAATCTGTCATATGAATGGAGAAAAAAAATGTTACATTTCAATATTTTTTCAAACGAATTTCGACGTTTCCCCAACATTTTAATTCGATTGACACCTTGAGAGCAGTGATGTGAACCCAGTGAAGTTTCATCAAGAACTGTACTCCCCCTCAGGGCTATAGGCAATTCTCGTGATTGGCTAATATTTCACCTGGACAAGTCTACAAGGTCTAGTTGACATTCTTCAACCAATGAGCTTTTATTATCAATTATTTTGATTCGTCGCCAGGGGTGTGAGCTTCCATGCTAGAAGCGCTTTCATTGGTCGTGTGTATAGAAGCATTGTTGAGTTCAAATGCGGTCTTTGACCTTCAGATGAGGGGAGAAATTTTTAATTTCACCATTGCTTGCACTTGAACTGCTCTTTTTCGACTCCCTGAGCCTATATAGTTGATTTGATGGAAAAAAAATATTTCACAGGTATGAGAGAATGACTGACGAGACAAATTTCAACTTTGAACAATTCTATTTTTCTCTGTCATCACAAACTACATTCATACTATCATTATGCCAAAAATTTATTCAACAGAAATTATTCAAAGACAATTAATTAATTACGTCGAATTAGCCGTTTAGAGCAACCAGCATTGATATGTATCCAGCGCATGTTTTCACCAACTGCAATTAATGACAGAGTTAATTAAATATTAACGATTTTTTTTTGAATTGAGTACGAAAATATCGTTTACTTTGGCATATGTATTGAGAGTAACGGGAAGGAATTTTCCGGCAGTGACAGCAAGTGGTTTTTTACTTCTAATTCGCATAAGATTCAATAAAATTGAAATTTTTGGCGGAAAATCCATCCAATTACATTCATAAATTGCAGAATGAATCGCTTCACTCTACGAAGAATATGATAAAAATAATATTTTCCTGATAAAATTTAATTTAATGAAACTGACTTTGGTAATTAGTATTTCTCCTGCCCAGCAGTATACAAAATTTAGAAATAACATATAAATGGAATAACACATGAAGCATAAATTCTTCAACATTCCTTTGAATTTTCCAAGATCAGTTGATGCTGTAGGTGTAATTGCTAGAAATCCTTGCAAACAAAATGTCAGTATAAAGTGTGCAAATACAATCAGTATCATTTCATTGAAGAGATCATCTATATTCTTAGCAAATCTAAAATTTTAAAGTCTCTTAATTCATGGAATTTCTGTAATGTTTCATAAATGATTTAGTAAATAATTATTACTTGATAATTCGCAGATGAGAATTAACATAATATTCCAATAAATCACGATAATTATTTTTATTGCACGTAAATTTTTCAATTCTTCCATTAAATATTTCTAATTGTGCAGCAGCATGAAACATAAGTATACTGTAGAGTACATCACAAACTGTTATTACAGTACAAGTAACACAACCAAGTAAAAATTCATTCACAGCAATTACTTCATAGATTGGTGATGATTGTCTATCAAATGGTAATACTGAGGAAAATACAAAATGCCTTCCATCAATGATGTCAGTAAGATTAGACAGTGGCCTAAGTACAAAGCCAAAAAATAGTGTTGAATGATACAAAACTGGCAATAAAAATCCCAATAAAAATGCATAAAAATGAATTTTATGAGATATTCTCCAATATTTTATCATAATATTTATTTCACTTTCACTCATATCAGAATCCCAATCCTCTTTGATTGTTACGAAGAAGTTGCATATAACTTTAAAAAACCAGAAAAAAATTGTATTAGTACTTCCATTTAATATTCATCATTAGTGAAAGAGTCAAACAGGAATAATAGATTTTTTTCATCAAAATTTTTTTTGAGAATATTTCGAAAATTGTTCTATCTCGCTTAGTTTCCGAAATATTTGAAAAAAAATGTTAATTGGAAAAAATTGATTTATTCTGTTTCACCTCTCCATAGATATTTATTTATTGAATTTCTCATCTTACTGGCTTTTTTCTTAAGTAAGAAGAACATTTTGAATGAAGCAGTCCAGAAAGTATATAATGTCAAAATAGTACTGATTACACAATCTAAACGATGACGAACTCTGTAAAGTGCCCAGGTTTGTGGTATCATAGCACCAAAAAGTAAATAAATATTGATGCCAAAAATGGGCATACAAGATAATAATCTATTAGTTGGATTATCTGGATCAGTCCAGAGTCCAAGAACTGATAAATTCAAACGAATTGTTCCAACTGCCCATTCATAATATTCATTTTTTGATTTTGACATATTGAAAATTATATTATTTTTTCACAGTCTAACAATAAAAATTTTCTCTTATCTTTGTGATACTTCAATGTTCTCCATTAGACTTGAACTGTAGTGAAAAATACTATAGAATAATGTTCCTTTTAATTCCCCAATACTTTTTCTCTCTTCTCACGTAGTTCTATCTTATTCATGCGCTTTACTGCGAATCTACGATTTTTTGTCGGTGTATAAGACATTATTTATTTACAAGCCGAAAAAAGAGAGGGGCTCTCTACGTTTCAGTTGCTAGATCCAATTCAGTTTATTTGCTGCTGCTTGCAGAGTGAAAACCATTAAATTCGTGGAGTTTAGAAATCATAAGACATTTGAATACGTATTCTGGAGAATAATATTTATTAGTCATTACATCAAAACCATCAACGAGTGAAAATACGATAATTATTTCTATTGAGTTTCTACAAAGACTGAAAATTGATTTTTTGCAATTTTCAATACTCGAATGAATTCTTCATTTGAATATTTTACAAGAATTCTGGTTAGAAATGAATGAAGAAAAAAATTGTAGCAGGTGCATGTCTGCTCGTTGAGGAAGCATCAATTATCCACTTGATCGTTGTCTCGGTGATTCCCCCTATTCATTTCCATGAATATATCACAATTTTCTCTTCCATTTCACCTGAGCTTTTACCGTCAATTTGATAATAACAGATATTTCATTCCCCCTAGTTTCGTAAAAGTATTTTTTTTTCTTACCAACACTATTGAAAATTTAAATTTAATAAGGAACATTCAGTTCACTTGACTTTTAAGGAGTACGCCAAGTGTTTCCTCATTCGGATAAATAATTATTGGTTGACATTGCTGCTACGTTCACCTCGTGCTGAAAAGTGCCTTTTCGTTTACTCGTAAACGAAAAATCTTTTCGCGCACTAGTAAACGGAAAGAAGCACAATTTTTTAGCTCGTTTGTTTACTTCGGCTTCACCTCGAGCTGCCAAAAACCCGATGCACTTGCATCGAAATATACTATTGGGATATACAGATGAAGAAAAAAAAGAGTTTACGCATAAGTGTGGAAATGTGATATTTTACACACGTATTACAGTAGACAAAAAAAATATCGTCACCTTAGCAACAAAGTAGCGTAAATACTATGCTTATACATGGCACTTACTCTACTTTGTTTCTAAGATAACGATATCATTTAGTGAAAAGGGTAATGCAATAAATTACTGCCTTTCTTCATTTTTCATTCATTGTTCTCTATTATCATCTTTCAGATACATTTTTACAGTATGAATTACATCATTGACAATAGTAGAAGAAAAATATTTTATTTGTCCAGTTGTCTTGATGAATTTTTAAAATCAATTAAGTATTCAAAATCATCGATCCAAAGCGAGTAGCATTGATATAAACCCTCCGCATGTTTTTAATATCTAAAATCAATTATTACAAAAATTTTCAATTAAATTATTTTTCAATTAATTGTGAATAATTAATTTACTTTTGCATATGTATTCAAAGTTACGGGAAGAATTTTCCCAGCAGTTATAGCAAGTGGTTTTTGCGAACGCAGTTGAATTAAATTCAGTTCAATTGATATTTTTAGAGGTAAATCCATCCAATTACAGCTGTAAACTGCATGATGAATCTCTCCGCTCTATATAAATATTGATGATTTCAAAGATATTCCAAATTAATGGATTATTTATTTTTTGTTGTACGCGTGCAAAAATTAGCACTTTCCGCACACTGTTCCAGAAAACGCCGTACGTTTCTCGTGCGGTAATGTATTTTCAGACTCATGTGATTATAAAACTCGTTTTGCAGCCTCACACTCGTCAGGAAATACTTTACCGCACTTGTTAGATAATATACTATATAAATAATTTAATTAATTGAAACGCACTCTCGTCATGAGATTTTCACCAGCCCAGCAGTACAAATAATTTAAAAATAATATATAAACACCATAAGTTATGAAGAACATAGTTCTCATGATTCCTTCTATTCTATCATCATAATTTGATGTTAGTTTGATCAATGTAAATCCTTGTAAACAAAATACCACTGTAAAATGTGAAAATACTATTAATAAGGTTCCATTAAACAGCTCGTCTATATTCTCAGCAAATCTGTAATGAAATGCTTCAGATTATGCATCTAAGATGAGTTTAATTATTCAATTGAGATTTGATTAACAAATAAAAATTTAATGATACAATTTTCATCTATGAAAGTGAATACTGATATAATCATTATAAGTAGAAATTGCCCAACCGACCGTTTGGCTATTCGGCTGCGTTTGGGTCTAGCGATCTACCAAGTTAAGGTATTTCAATCGTCCCACCTCGTATCTAGCAAGGGTACAATGGGGGCAAAAGAAGCATGGTCTGTATTATGTTATTAAATTGATCAACAGGTTTTTTTATCTAGAGAAACATGCTGTTCAACATTTATTTTCACGGTAAAATCCATAAAATAAACTAAATATGTAGATTCGTCAATATTTTGTCTTTTTTAAATTGTCTCTCTTAATAAAATTTAGAGACGTCCCTGGCGTAATACACTCAAGCGCAGTGTGTATGGATATACACGTACACGGGCTCGTGTGTGTGTATGCACGAGTCTGTGTTTGCGTATGTGTCTTTTTTCCAATTTTTCATATTTCAACATTATTTTTCTCGTAAGCTAAACGGGCAAATATATGTATTTTTTTGTAAATATTTCTAACAATTGGCACTATCATTGTGTTTTTTTCTTTGAAATCCTTATTATTTTTAAGAAGTTATTGGAAAAAATATGACTAAATTGACGAATCGCCATGTTATCAAATGGAGAAAAGGGCAAACTTTGAGGGGTGATATCTCTGTTTCTAGACGGGCAAGTTAATTTTTGGTACATAGAAAATATTTTTTTTTTTTCTTCATTTTGAGCCTACTCTGAAAAAAATCCTTATTAAAGTGATTTCGTGATCAAAAAACCTTAAGCAGACAAAAAAAAGATTGCGTGCTTGAATGGGTGACCGCCCCGCACGTGGTCTAGAATAACAAACTGAGCGGGAGATACGTGTGTAGAGATGGACGAGCGTCACAGAGTAGTAGTGACCGTTACAAAATTTCAGTGATTTATGGCTATAAAAGACAAATAAATTAAGACCCTTATAAATGGAAGAGATTTAATAACAAGAGTTGCGGAAAAAATAGCCCATGGAAAAAATAGATCGGAAAAAATGAACCGGAAAAATAGCCCATGGAAGAAATAGCCCATGGAAAAAATAGCCGACGGAAAAAATAGACCCTGGAAAAAATTGGGTGAATGAACAGTGGGTGGGTGGTTAATATGGTCGATGTGGGGGTTGGGTGAGGGAAGGGGGGTTGGGTGAATGGACAGTGGGTGGGTGGTTAATATGGTCGATGTGGGGGAGTTGGGTGGGGGGACAGTGGGTGGGTGGTTAATATGGTTGATGTGGGGGAGTTGGGTGAATGGACAGTGGCCGGGGGCCATTTTTTGCGTAGTCTATTTTTTCCATAGACCATTTTTAGTGTGGTCTATTTTTTCCGCGGTTATTTTTTCCATGGGCTATTTTTTCTGTCGGCTATTTTTCCCACGGGGTATTTTTTCCATGGGCTATTTTTTCCGGATCTATTTTTTCCGGTCTATTTTTTCCTGGGCTATTTTTTCCTCGGCTATTTTTTCGGCCTACCATTCAGTTGTGACCGTCATTTCCAATTTCGAATTTTGTGACACCATGTGACCGTTACAAGACGGTCATTATTTGATCATATGACTTGAATTGAAAAATGATCGTCATAGCCTATCTCTATATGTGTGCAAGGGACCTAATTGTGCCTTTTTCGTCAGGAATATACACTCGGGCCCTACATAGTAGATTGTCTATGCCGATCAGGGTTTTCTTTGATTTCCCCTGGTTCTCGACAAATGTGATACAGTAGTGAGAAATTTGATCCCATGACGTTGCCGGTCGAGAAAGGAAAAAAAAAGAGAACAAGAAAAAAACTCAAGGGGAAAAGAGCATCGAAAAAGAACCGTAGAAGAGAAAGGGGGCCATACACAAATAAAAATAAAATATGAATTACCCAATGATTCGTAGATGATGACGAACGTGAGACCTCAATATATGAGAATAATTTCTATTATCATTATCAGTGAAACTTCGCATTCTTCCAGCAAGTATTTCTAATTGTCCACAAGCATGGAGTACAAATATACTATACAATACATCAGAAATAGCTATTCCGAGACAACAAACAATGCCATTACACAATTCATTGATTATCATTATTTCATAGATTGGCGATGGTTGTGTATCAAATGGATAATAGCTGGATTGTACAAAGTATCGTCCACCAATGACATCAGTCAAATTAGTAACTGCTCTCACAACAAAGTGAAAAAATAATGTAGAATGATAGACAAGCGGTAGACCAAGTGACAGTAGCAATGCATAAATATGAATTTTATGTGAGAGTTTCCAGTATCTAACCAATATTTCTCTCTCACTTTCACTCATCGTAAAATTCCAATCTTCCCTTATTATCGCGAAGAGATTCTTCAAAACTTTGATAAACCAGAACTTCTATTAATTTACATTAGTTTTAATATTCATTACAATATTCTTACCTTTCTTTTTTTTCAGCAGAAAAAGCAGTTTATATATAGCAATAAAGAATGATATCAATACCACGATATTACCAATCACTAAATCAAAATGCTTACGCATTCTGTAAAGTGCCCATGTTTGTGGAATTATGGAAAAACAAAATAGATAACTGCTAATGAAAATAATCGGTAAAGTTGAAAAAATTGAATTAACTGAATTAATTGAATCATTCCAAAGACCAAGAAATGATGTATTCAGACGAATTGAATTCACTGCCCAATCGTAATCTTTACTCTTCACTTTGAGGATAATATTTCCTAATTTTAAACTTTTTAAAGAATTGTTTCTATATTTTTTTCCACTGTGGATGGGGATCACATTTAGTGAGGTACTTGTGAAGTATTAGAATTGCAGCTGTTACCAATTACATTGCCATCCAATTTTTTAAATACTTTCTTGCCTCTTTCATAGAGTTTTTATTCGTTATTTTCACCTCTGTTCATAAGCTTGATAGTGAATTCAGCAGCTTTACACTCCACTTATAGTGCATTATTTATTCATATTCCGAAGAGATCGGGGGGTCACGATTTTTCAGTTACCCAGCTCTCCCCCAGTTTATTTTCTGCTGTATAGTACAAAACACTGAGCCAAGAGCATTGAAAAAGCATTTGTGAGTAGCTTGGAGCACAAAAATTCTGAGTAGAAACAAATGAAGAAAAAGTTTGTAGCAGGTGCATGTCTGCTCGTTGAGAAAGTGTCAATTATTCTTTTGATCGTTGTGTCATTCCCCCTATTGACTTCCATGAATTTATCACAGCTTTCTCTTCTATGAGACCTGAGTGTCTACCGCTGATTGAATGATAACAGGTATTCCATTCTCCCAAGTTTCATAATCGTATATTATGCACCTAGGGCGAAAAGAAGATAATTCCGACAAAAATTTGCCTCCCGAGCGAAGTGAGAGTGCCAAAGTGTTGTTGAAGTTATTTTTTTTCCACCCGTGGTGCATACGATATTTTTTTGTACCGAGCGAATTGAAAGAGGAAAGTCGGTATAGGTCTTTACTTCCTAGGTTCAAAAAGTATGTTATCGCACGTTGTGCGGAAAGCAGCTATCTTCCGCATGCCTCGCGTGCGTTCAATGGTACTTTCCACACATTTTGCCGTAAAAAACTGTACCTTACACGTGCGATAAAGATTTACAGCACTTGTTAGGTAATATCCTATTTTTCTGCTGGCATCACTATTGAAAATTTGATTTTATCGTGGATAATTCAGATAAAATGGAATTTTGAGAAATACACATGCGTCAAGTATTCTGCCACTCCTTTGAATTAATATATTATGCACCTAGGGCGGGAAAAAGTTAATTTCGACGAAATTTTCCTCCCGAGCGAAACGAGGGTGAAAAAATTGTGTCGAAATTATCTTTTATTCACCCATGGTGCGTATAGTTTTTTTTTGCTCAAAGGTGCTGGAAAAATGCGTTTCAAACCAAGTAAAGTGAGGTTAGAAACCCATTTTTCTAGCACCCTGTGCGAAAAAATTATTTTGGGATACATATGGAGGAAAAGAAGAGTTTTTGCACAAGTGCGGAAACATAATTTTACATGCAATGATACGCATAGCCGTGATGACACTTATGAAAAGTGGCAACGAGACATCATCTTAGTAGCTTTGTTTTTCTCCCAAGAATGGAAAAAAATTCCTACCATGTATAATCTGGTTTAGTAATCGCGGATAGTCTATATTACCAAATTATATTGCTCTGTTTACTATACAAATGTAGTTCATTTTGATCTTCACTATCTGGATATTGTGCTATTCCTCTCGGTGCACTAAACTTCATAAACATACTTCTAGTACGTATTATATATAATTGTCAATAGGAGGAAAAAAACATTTTATTTGTCCAGTTGCCTTGGTAAATTCTTCAAATGAATTAAGTACCCAAAATCATCGATCTAAAGCAAGTAGCATTGATATAAATCCTCCACATGTTTTTAAGATCTGAAATTAATAATAACAAAACTTTTCAATTAAATTATTTTTCAATCAAATGTGAATAATTCATGTACTTTTGCGTATGTATTCAAAGTTATTGGGAGAATTTTTCCAGCAGTTATAGCGAGTGCTTTCTGCGAACGTATTTGAATTAAATTCAGTTCAATTGATATTTTTAGCGGTAAATCCGTCCAATTACAGCTGTAAGCTGCCTGATAAATCTCTCCACTCTATATAAATATTCATAATTTCAGATAAATATCAAATTAATACAATATTATTTTATAAATAATTTAATTGAATAAAACGCACTTTTGTTATGAGATTTTCACCTGCCCAGCAGTACAAAAAATTTAGAAATAACAGATAAGCACCATAAGCTATGAAAAATATAGTTTTCATAAGTGCTTCTCTTCTATCAAGATCAGTTGATGTCATTGTAATTGCTGTAAATCCTTGTGAACAAAATACCACTATAAAATGTGAAAATACTATCAATAATATTCCATTAAACAGCTCGTCTATATTCTCAGCAAATCTGTAATAAAATACTTCAGATTAAGCATCTAAGATGAGTTTGATGATTCAATTGTAATTTAATCAACAAATGAAAATTCAATGGCTCAATGTTCATCTGCTTTACAAAAGTGAATACTGATATAATTATTATAAATATTAATTACCGAATGATTCGTAAATGATGACGCACGTGACAACTCAATATGACAGAATAATTTTTAGTATCATTATTAGCAAAATTTCGAATTCTTCCAGCAAGTATTTCTAATTGTGCACATGCATGGAGTACATATATACTGTACAATACATCCGAAATAGTTATTGCAAGACAAGCAACAATACCATTGCATAATTCATTAACTATCATTATTTCATAGCGAGGCGATGATTGTGTATCAAATGGATAATAGCTTGCTTGTACGAAGTATTTCCCACCAATGACATCAGTCAAATTAGTCACTGTTCTCACAACAAATTTAGAAAGTACTGTAGAATGATAGACAAGGGGTACACCAAGTGCCATCAATAATGCATAAATATGAATTTTATGTGAGAGTTCCCAGTATCTAACTAATATTTTTCTCTCATTTTTACTTAGCGTAAAATTCCAATCTTCTCTAATTATCACGAAGAGATTCGTCAAAACTTTAATTAACCAGAACTCCTATTAATTTAAATCAATTGTGATATTCATTCCAATATTCTTACCTTTCTTTTTTTTCAGCAAAAAGAACAGTTTATATATGGCAATGCAGAATGATAACAATACCATGATATTACCAAGCACTAAATCAAAATGCTTACGGACTCTGTAAAGTGCCCATGTTTGTGGAATTATGGAACAACAAAATAGGTAACTGCTGACACAAATAATTGGTAAAGTTGAAAATATCGAGTTAATTGAATTAGTTGGATCATTCCAAAGACCAAGCACTGACATATTCAAACGAATCGAATGCACTGCCCAATCATAATCTTTATCCTTCACTTTGAGCATAATATTTCCTAATTTTTAACTTTTAAAGAATTGTTTCTATATATTTTACCACCGCGGATAGCGGTCACACTGAAGTACGTTCAGAATGAACGAATTGGTAGAGGTTTGGTAAATTCCATCAAGCTCTTACCCGAAGTTGTTCGGAATTAACGAGTAGGTAAATTATACTCATAGTCGAGTTAAATTATGAAAACCTGATATTAATTTTTGGATGTGCTGAAAAAATAAAAAAAAAACATATGACTATGTAAGTTTTGTGTCCAATAAAAAATGTGCGTGAAGGGAATTACGGGAAAATGTTTTTTTTTGTTAATAAAAAATGTTGAATTCAAAAACTTGCGTTTCTTTAACATTTTTAATTCCTCTGGAGGAAACAATTAATCATAGAGATAAAAGTAATAGAAACTTCTTGTAGAGTATTAAATAACCTACGAAGAAGGCAGCGGTGGCATTTCATCAACTGTTGTTGCCTAAAAGTTGAAAGTGCCCGAAATTGGGTATTAGGAATCAAAACACAGTATGATTTACCTACCCGTTTACTCCGAACGACATCGGGTGAGAGCTCGGTAGAATTTACCAAACCTCTACCATTTCGTTCATTCTGAACGCACCTCTGGGGGTCTATTCTCGAAACGCGGGAATTGATTCCCGCGCGAAACTCGACTTTCGTGAACGAAAGATTTTCGTCGGGAAAAAAATTTCATCGAGGAAAGAAGATTCGCGGGGAACATTTATTTCCCACACGAAAAAAAATCACGATTCCCCACGAAATGACCAGGGGGCCTATTCTCGACGTATGGGAACACGATTCGTCAACGAATGAAGTATCTTCGTTCACGACTATTTCGTTCACGAGGGATATTCCCACAGGAAGAAGTTTCGTTGACGAAACGATTTTCCGATTCATTTACGGATGCCGCTTCTTTGTTAGACGTGGTGGATGATCCTCTTCACCGAGAAGCTACACATTTTCCATAAGTTTAAGATTCACTAGATGACAAACCTAATTCGCTTTTCACTCACAAAAGTGCTAACGACACTCTGCCGCAATTAATATTTCCACGTTCAGGAAACAGGAAATAGGTTATGTGAGCTCTTCGTATGAGAACTTCCATTTCGTTGACGAATAGAGATCCCTTCCCCAAACGGAATATAAGTTCTCACAAGAAGGAACTCACATAACCTATTTTCGATCTCCAAAAGTGACAGCAAAAACGTTTTTTGAGCTTCAGTTGGATTCGCGTCTCTTTTCCCAGGATCAGCTGCCTTTTTCAGTGTCGACTTTTCTTTTTTGCCACTCATTTTTGATATTATTGTTTATTGCTATTTGACAAATGCTCGCGAAGAAATAACATACGTGAACGAGAAGTCGTTCCGTCAACGAACGTCCTTTGTGTGGGGTCCCCGCGAACCGATTGGTCGTGAACGAAAATATTATATTCGTTGACGAATCGTGTTCCCATACCCCCCCAGGGGGCCTATTCTCGACGCATGGGAACAGGATTCGTCAACGAATGTAGTATCTTCGTTCAGGACTATTTCATTCATGGAAGATACTCGTACACGAAAGAGTTCCGTGGAAAAAATAACTTTCCCATTTATTTACGGATGTCACTTCCTAGTGAGATGTGGTCGGATGATCCTCTTCATCGAGCAGCTACACATTTTCCAGAATTTCAAGATTCACTATGTGACAAACATGAATCATTTTTCATTCACGAAAGTTTCAATGCCACTCTGGCACGATTAATATTTTCACTTTCAGAAATTGAAAAAGAGGTTATGTTAGCTCTTTGTATCAAAACTTCCATTTCGTGAGGAAATCGTAAATTCATCAACGAATTTGATGCACGATTGTCTCATTTGTTCACGAATGTTATTTAGTCAACGAAAACCAGTTTCCCATGCGTCGAGAATAGGGTACATGTGAGGTAGTAGAATTGCAGCTGTCACCAATTACATTGCCATCCAATTTTTCAAATACTTTTTTGCCTCTTTCATGGAGTTTTTATTCGTTATTTTCAACTTCGTTCATAAGCTTGATAGTGAATTCAGCAGCTTTACACACCGCATATAGTCCATTATTTATTCATATCCTTAAAAAGATAGGGGCTCTCGATTCTTCAGTTACTCGACTCTCCCCCAGTTCATTTTTTTGCTGTGAATGGTCACCATGTTAGGGATTCCTCGTTTTCATTTTATTATGATCAATCGGTTTAGTGCAAAATCCTGAAAAACATTGACTTCATTTATTGAAGTGTTTGAAGGAATAAAATCAATTCTAGCAGTTAACGAAAAATTTTACGTCTTCAAACTCGCTTGAGTAGTGTAGAGTGAATTCAATAAAATCGTCAATGACTTGGCTGTGTAGCTTAATGGCTGAGGGTCAGGTGTGCACCAACCACAGCACAACAAAGGAAAAGAAGAAGATAACGTCGCAGCCGAAATAAGATGGCGGGCTATCCTCCATCACTCGACCAAAGTTGTTAGATCGCTCATGGTGACCAGTCTAGGGTTAAAAACTCATTCGTGAGTAACTTGGATCATCACATTTATTCATAATTACACCATAACAATTACATAACAAGTGTGTTAATAATTATCATAAGTTTTAGTTAATTGTCAGTCACATCTCATCCATCAGTCATTGCCCGGAGAACTGAAAAATAGCTCCCTGCAGTTTTTAATACCTGAAATAGTATATTTCGATATAAGTGCGTCGGGTTTTTGACGAGTGTGAAGTTGGCGACCCGCGACAAAGCTGAGGGCTGCCAATTACACGAACTGAAAAACCCCGCCACACATATGTCAAAAAGTGCTTTTTGATAGTGATGTTATGTTTAACACTGAGAAAAAAAAGTGGTAAAAACTATCAACTATTTGTTCCATCGGTGCTTAGCAAATATTTTTTTGAAATAATTAAAAAAGTTATTGAATTTACTGAACTTTGTTTATTTAAACAGTTAATTTGTTTGGATGAACATAATTTAATAAATTCAAAATGTTGATTTTCTCGAATCAACAAAATTAAGTAAATTCAACAACTTTTCTAATTATTACAACAGAATATTTGTTAACGACCAATGAAACAAATATTTGATAGTTCTTACGACGTTTTTTCTTCTTAGTGTGTGAGTGGTGAAATATGCTTCTTTTCGTTTACTAGTAGACGAAACGACTTTCGTTTACGAGTAAACGAAAAGGCACTTTTAGACATGAGGTGAACGTAGCTGCAGTATCGAAAATATTGTCTTTTTACATCTAGGGAGTAAAGAATCCACTCTACTCCCTCGCTTCGCTCGGTTGAAAACGTGGTTCTTTACTCTCTTGGTACAAAAAATAGCATACACACTCCGGATGGAAAAAAGTCAACCTTGACAAACATTTGGCACCCTTGCTTCGCTTGGAAGGCAAATTTTTGTCGAGGTTACCTTCTTCCCTCCTTAGGCGTGTAATATATTATTTCATGCGAGTCTCTCTACATTAGTAGCGAAGAGGTAAAACAGGATAAGTCTATTGTTTCGGTCAATAGTTTTTCTAAAATATCTCGGAAACTATTGGAGGTACGCCCTTTTTGTCCTAATGCTTTTTCTTGTAGCTTTTAAAAATCTCTACAAAAGAATATTATGGTGTAAACACTCTATTTCGCTTAGTTTCGGAGATATTTAAGTGAAAATGATCATAAAGATAAGTTGATTTGTTCTGTTTTTACCACTTCACTACTGACATCATGACAAAGACCCCTATAAACAACTTATAATTATCCTAACTTGAATAAATGTATTCAGGGTCATTGGAAATAATCCACCAGCAGTGACAGTAAGAGGTTCACTTGAACGTAAAATTAGTAATTGTATTTGTAAACACTGTTTTGGTTTCAGTAATGGCCAGTCACAGTTGTAAATCGAATCATAGAGATGCAGGCTCTGTTGAAAAAAAATGTAAAATTGAATTTCATCGTACAATTTTATAAATTCATTGATTAAAACAGAAATGAACACAGATTTAACTCACTCGAGACACAAGATTTTCACCAATCCAACAATACATGAATATGAAAAGCAAAAAATAACACATGTACGTGATGTAAATTGATGATTGTCTGAGCATAACATCAAATGTTAAATTCTGTGAACTCATTGTCATCAGCTGTATACCAACGAGACAAAGGATTACTGATAAAATCGTGAGAATTGCTAATAGAATTGGACTAAAGATACCTTCAATTCTGCTAACAAACCTGCTTAAAAAATAATATTTTTATTAATTCGATAAGTCATAGGCAAATAGTCTATTAAGGATGCATGATCATGACGAAAATGTTCGATTTGGGGCTTCAAAATTTTTCTAGAGTTAGATTACTCCTAGAAGAATTTTTACTATAAAAAGTCCGGTGTGAGTAAGCATTCATATAAGAAAGAAAAAAATTATTGAAAATTGACAGAAAATACATGGGCTCTTATGGAGCAATGGAGGTTATGATCGTAAATTAATAAATATACAATTTTAAAGCTCCCATAGTACAAAGAACAAATATTCATAAGAAAGAGGGATATTGTAGTATTCCGACAATATTTATAAAAATACTATGTATCCATTCATCCTGAAGAGAAAAGTTGAATTGAAATTCGAATTACTTCACTTCATCATTCATTTCTCGCCGTGATTGGCCAGATTCACAGTACACGTGTCACGTGGTCATTCACTTCAGGGGGCCTATTCTCGACTGAGGAGGATTTTTATTCCACGGTAAATTCCAATCGTAAGCGGGAAGATTACACGGGAAAACTATCCATTCACGATTGGAATTTCTCACACGGAATTTCATTCGTACCCGAAATCGCTGAAGATTGTGTTGCTCTTTCTTTTTCGAACGATAAATTTTTATGAATTCATCTCTTGTGACATCATTAAAAAGATCGATTGGAGCAAAAAAAAACACGAGGCTGGTAATCTTGTTGTAATTCATCAAAATCGAGTAACAAATTATAATAAAGGTCATGCTGGAGAATATTCATTTTGGTCATGAATATTCACCATACACTTATTAAATTAAATATTGAATATTGGATGTATCATAGAACGTCATTTGTATGGAGGTTTTGTGCCACAAATTTTGACTAGGAATTAATTTCACTTTTCACCTATGGAATTAATCTGTGTGAGAAATTCCCATCGTGAACGGATAGTTTTCCCATGCAATCTTTCCGCTTACGATTGGAATTCCCCGTGGAATAAAAATCCTCCTCAGTCGAGAATAGGCCCACAGCTCATCCCGCAACCGTTCCAGCCTATCCCCACTCATAAAATTTCACGGTTCCCCCACTCTCTCGATCATACATCCTTAAACCGTTTATCCCCTTTTTTTCCGTAGAGTCCTTGACTCTTAAAAAAATCCCGAAAAATTAAAATAATGAGTATGGAAATAAGTAATGAAAAACTCACGCAATTAAACGACAATGTCTCTCAACATTTCCTCTCAAAATATCTTGAAACACGTTTGACTCTTTCGTCACCATATTCTCAATATCATGAGCAAGATTTTCTACTTGTGAGCTAGCATGAAGAACAACCATAGCAAATATAACATCTGGTATTGTAAAGCCTACCACAGAAAAAGCAGAAGTAACAAATTGACTTATAATTATCAATTCATACTGCGGTGTCTGTGTATAATCAAACGGATAAGTTGTTTGATAAGGCAATGGACTTCCAGGTATATCAGTTAAATTAGTAAATGCCCTGACATCATCACCAGTTGCGAATGATATGCAGTCACTCATAACGATAAAAAGTGCACCAGAAAAGCCACCAATCGTAATAGTGCGTGATAAACTCCAATATTTCACCATAATTTTTTTTTCATCGTCGTCATCTACACCCCAATCCTCTTGAATATCATCGAATACTTTCCCGAGTTCTGAAAAATAAAATGAATAAAATTATTCTGAAGGCAATAGTAAATTCGCATAAAAAAACACAATTGAAATCATGAAATACCGTTTCTTCCATATCTCAGAATAAGAAGATTACATACACCAATGAAGCTCGGAATAGTCATTACACTGTTATCAATGACCAAACTCAAATGCCCCCAAACTTTAATGAGTGCCAATACTTGTGGCGCTGTTAATAGCACAAAAGCACTTAAGGTAGTATCCCAGAGTACGTTCGATAAAACAGAAAAAAATGAGGATTTGCCGGTTAGTTTCCAATTAATTCCTGATAATTCAGGAAAAAGTGCTTTGATTTACCCGAAAAAGTGATTAAACTATTCGAAAGTCATATGTTTAGCTTGTGAGTATAATTTTTTTTTGTTTCTCTAATTTTTTTTACATTAATAATCTCCTATCACATGTATGAGATAGAGAGAGAGGCAAATAGTTACGATTACCTTCTAATTAAAATTTCTCAATGACTATACAGTGAATTGAATATTTTTTTCTTCTATTATTTCTTTAAAATGCTGTTCTCTTCGCCAATTGTTTTTAAATAATGGGTCAACCCTGTGGTTTTTTAGTAATTTCGTCATTTCTGTCCGATTTAGGGCGTTTCATGCCCACGACCGCTATTTTCAGTAACTTTGATAATTCATATCTCCCAAACTACGCGGACGAAAGTTATGAAAAAATTCAGAAAGATGTAAAAAAATATCATCTTTGATATGGCATCAGATAAATAAGGAGTTAACTGCAGTCAAGTTTGCTAGGATACTACCTTAAAATAATTCCAAAACTCTGAAAATCCGATGCTCTGTTGTACCATATCAAGCTACGTGGATAAGACCATAATCCAAGTATCTTCAAAACTCTACGATTAAATCCAACCGCCCAATCATAGGTGTAGGCATTGAAGTCTCCATTTGCTAGTACAGGTCTCGTACTCGATGCTTCCATTGCAAGGGCTAGAGAATAACTGCTATGTTATTATCCAACCCCTCTTTTTTTCTCCCCCATTTGACTTATTCCACGATCACTTGACTTCTCTACACTAGCTTCTTGATAAAACACCTGTCTTCCTGGTAAAAGCTATCAATTATTCATACTCAATGTGAAACGGTTTATTTTATTCGCAATTATAAAAAAATTGTAGTCTTTTTTTTTAATTGTTGTAATCATAGTCTTTCAAATATATTTCCACAGAATTTTTTTTTTTCTTTTATTCATTGCAATTCTAGTGGAGGGTAAAATAGTGGAGAAAAGAAATAAGAGAATTTACGTTATTCTAAATGCTATATTCCGATAATTTTTGGTGAAAATTGCATTTACATGTGAGAATTAATTGCTATTTTATAAATTAATTACTCATTGCACGAAGAACCGAAATGTAACTCGCTGTACTTTTCAATACCTAAAATTCAAAGTAAAATCACTAATTTTTTTTTTCAATCTGAAATTTCTAGACAAATCGATTTTATTTTGTGACCAGTTTTTTTAAAGAAATATCTCGGAAACTAAGCGAGATAGAGCAATTTTTGTAGTGACCTTTTTTTATAGATTTCGAAATCCTCTACAAAAAGGGTCATGAAAGGGATGAAAATGGCTCTATCTCGCTTAGATTCCGAGATATTCTTTTAGAAAACTAGTCACAAAGTAAAATCAAATTGTCTGAAAATTTCAGAGTCATTCAATTTTCTGTTAATTTAATGATAATTTACTTGAATAAATGTATTGAGTGTCATAGGAAATAATCCACCTGCAGTTACTTCAAGTGGCTGAGCTGAACGTAATAATAACAGTTGCAATTGGACACACTGCTTTGGTTTTAATTTCGTCCAATTGCAGTTATAAATTGCTGTTTGAAGATGTAAACTCTATTGAATTAGAAAAAAAAAATTATTCATCAAATAATTGGTAAAAATATTCAGTAAAACGATGAAAAACCATTGAACTTACTTGAGTAACAAGATTTTCACCAACCCAACAATACATAAATATTAAAAATAAAAAATAAATCGAGAATGTCGTGTAAAATATAAATTTTTGAAGAATTTGACGGAATGAAGAATTTTGTGACAGTAAATTAATTATTTGTACACACTCTACACACAGTATTAGTGATAAAACTGCCAAAATCACTAACAGAAGAAGACTAAAGACATCTTCAATTTTTTTCACAAATCTGATGTACAATATTCATTATAATTACGACGAAAATCAAAGATAAAATGTGCATGCATTTTTCATCCTACCTAAATGCAAAATTGATCTTGACAATATAAAAAAGAGCCCCATTGAAAAACGGAATTTTCGAAAAAATCAATGAATGAACTTTTTGTTCATCAAAAATAATGAGTAAATCCAATAGTGAATAAGGATGGATGATATTAACCTCTTCAGGACCGGAAGCCACTCTAGTGGCGCGAAAGCAGTGCCATTTTATTGGGTATACAACTCATATATGATAATATAAAAATTCTAAACCGTAAACTGAAAAAGTCGTCAAAAAATAGCTCGGTCCTGAAAAGGTTAATCTTATCATATTTTTTTTCTTGCTAATAATCGATGTATCGAAAATCCGATTATTTTTTTTCTATGCATCGATGAAAAAACATCGACATAAAAAAACATCGATTATTAGAAAATCTATTTTTTCTTTCAAGCATAAAACATCCCTAATGAAGGAGTGTTCTTCTTCTTCTTTTTTGAGCCGCTATTGGACGCTGGCTGGCCTTCAGTTTCAAGCTATACAGCCAATAGAAATAGTGAAGTGTTAAATTTGAATAATCCCAGAAATTATAAGTAACTTCATTTGATAATATCTCGGAAACAATGAAGTTCAGGGAAATGTATGAGCAGCCCTTTTTTTTAGAGAACACGAAATTCTCTTCGAGAAAGGCCTCTTGACATCACCCGCTGACCCAACAAGTGATTCTCGAAGAGTCGATCTTCAAAAAATACGATTTTTCGAAAATAAATTTAAAAAAAATAAAAACTTGAAAATTGACCAATTGATTTTTTTTCAATGAAAAAAAGAAAAGAAAACAATGCCACATTTACTTCTGATCGATTATTTCCAATAACGATTAATAAACGCGATATCTCGCATTCAATTTGAGATTTGATGACATGAAAGAATAATTACATTAATTTCTAATCAAGCATTTTCGAATATAGAATATAGATTGTTCCGTTTCACCAGTTTTAGTTTGAAGGGGCGATAAATCCTATTTTTTATATTTTTCTTTCCGTAAAAAAAATCAATACGTCTTTCTCAAAAAAAAAATCGAGAAATCAATCAATCGAGTTTCTTAGAATCGTAGCAGAAAATTTAATTTTTTGGAAAAAAAAATAGGTCTTACAAGATCGTCCAAAAATCGTCCATTACTAAAATCCACTCAATTCAAAAATACACCCGAAGAAAAGCGCCAAAAGATATGCACCAAAAATGATAAAAAAAAATTTTGGCAGAAAATATTGTCAAGATCTATCGTAAACCGAAATCAAAATCGTTGCAGAGGCAGGATGAATGAATAATCCCCTAGTCCATCATTAAAATACATCGTAATAATTAAAGAATACTACCGAATCAATCGGCAATGTGTCCTGACATTGAATTTCATCAATTTTTGGAATCCCTCTGCCTCACTATTAGCCATACTCTCATATTTATTAGCAAGATTTTCAATCTGTGAGCATGCATGAAGTACAATCATTCCAAAAATAACATCAGGCCCAGTAAATCCAAAAACAGCAAAGAAACATCCAATAAATTGACTAGCTGCTGTTACTTGATACCAAAAATAATCAGTATAATCAAATGGATAAACAGTTTGATATGGTAGTATTCTTCCTGGTATATCAGTCATATTAGTAAATGTACGTGATGAATGTCCAAGTGCATATGGCAAATAATCACTTATCATTGCTGTAAATGCACCAGTGAAACCACCAAAACTTATTACACGTGATATACTCCAATACTTGATAATAACTTGTTTTTCTTGGATACTATTGACCTTCCAATCTCTCTCAATGCTTCCTATGAGTTCAGCCAATTCTTCGCAAGAAAGATGAGCAAATTTCAATAATTAAATCTCCACTATTTCAACAAATAATTTTACCATTTTTTTCAGCTCTCAGAATAATTAATTTCAATCCAGCCACAACGAATGGAAGAGCTGTCATGCTATTGTCAATAATTAATTCAAAATTTCCCCAGACAACAAAAAGTGCCCAAACTTGTGGAAACGTTAGGAATAAAAATATAGAAATGATAAATATTGAAATTTGAATATTCGCTGCTACATTGCGCCATTCCAGTGATTCTGGATAAGTCCAGAGACCGACAAATTTTAAAATTCTACGATTAAAACCAATTCCCCAATCATAGGTATAGGTCTCGTAGTCTTTCAGGGAAATTGTTTCGCCAGTAATTCCCGATGTTTCCATTTCCATAGGTGAATAACAACTGGCACCCTCTTTTTTACAGACCCTCTTGAATTTTTTTTTTATTCCAGTACTTCACAGTTCGTGAAGTGGTCATAACTTATTCATACCACTTTTTTCTCTAACATTTTACTTCTAAAAGAAACCTGCACTTTTAGAAAAGAACTGTTCTATTATTCATGGACTCGCGACTAAAGAAAGGCATATTGTAGTCACGGATCAATTAACAATTCACAATTCTTGTTATTCCCTTAAAAAATAGAAGAAGCTCTTGGAAAAAAGTTTTCAGTGCAATTTTTTCTTGCATTTAAATTCATTCATTTCCAACTTTCTGTTTTGAGGGGCTATGATAAAAGAGGCTATAAAAAATAGTATACGTACCTCGGCCATAAAAAAGTCAACTGCAAAAAATACTTGCTTCGCAAGTTTTTTTCACATCGACTTCTTTTTGGCCTAGGTGCAAAATATACTATTTTTCGACCTCCTGACTGGACATAGCCCCTTAAAAAGTCGTTAGCACAATTCCTACCATTTTTGTGGTTTAATTAACATAAATCAATTTGATGTAAAATTGTTTTCAAAGCTTATATATCTACAAAACGAAGTTTATGGCAACAGCCCGAAGGCTCAAAATTCATGTTTGCTGTGAGAATTTGTTGCTTGTACTATGGTAATTGTGTGAATGGTGAACCTTTAAGCTATGGAAGAATGATTATTTAAGAAAATTGAAAAAAAACCTATTACTTGGCGAGCATTTAGGCCCTTGTTGCGATAACAGAAAACTTATAAAGAAAAAACGAGAATGAAGAAATAGAAATGATGAGTTATACATTAAGAACTTCTCAGTTTCATTGCCGCTTTGATTACTTTGCTTGACAATGACTAAGAAGAACATATATGATAAAGAGAGGTGAAAAAGATTGAAATTATTACAGGCGAACAATTGACGCCACGTGTCTCACTTGAAGCAAAATTATCAATTTCATTAACATCTCTCTGCGTTAGTGATGAAAGACAAGCCGAAACCAGAAAACGAGAATATTGGCACTGCACAACGGAGATGACCGAATCAAGAGCGAAAGGCCTAGTGCGCTCGCCTTCTCATCTGGAAATTTACAACCATCGAGACTTATTTATAACCTCTAGCTCCAGGGAACTGCAATGCCGGGAAGAAACGGAAAATTTGGGATTAGATAAGGACCTGTGTATAACGCGACCAGCTTTTGCTATAAAAGGTGATCAGCACACGACTCTTAAGGTAAGACTATCACTCAAGTCACCACTAAGAGTGGGGGCAAGGGAGGTTAGGAAAAAATCATTTGGAACAACCAAAGGAGGGAGAAATTGTTCAACCTATAATGCTATTCAGCCTCAATATAGTTCTTGCTTTCATATGAAAGCATAATTTTATCAAAATAATTATATCTACTAATATTTTTTTTTTTTTTTCGAAGAACCATTTTTTAGAATTTTGATACGGGCCTGCCTACGCACACTGATGTGCGCGTATACGTATGCGCGCACACTAGAGAATACTCCTGTAGTTGTACACACATACAGAGCGACCGCGTGTACGTACACAGCGGTGCTGGCCTGCCATTAATCGTTTATTTCTTTTTCTCCAAAACTATGGGTCAGAAATAACTGATTCTGGTCTCAAAAAATTCTTAAAAGTGGTGACTATGGGCTGCAATTTTTTCAGAAGCCCCGTAAATGCCGTTTTTCTTCAAATTTATAATGATTGAATCGTGACTCAATTTACACGGGTTCTTATGGGGAAAATGAACTTTTTGAAATTCAATATCTCGGATTCTACGGGTCAGAACATTTTCCTCCATAAGGAAAAGTTGTTGGGTTTCCTGTGAAGAATATCTCTGAATTTTTTCAGATTTTTCGTATTTCAAGCCTCTGGTGATAGTCATACCTTAACCTTCAGTAACAAGTATGCAGTCAGCAACGTTACTCTGTCCGAGCTAACATCTCCAGCAACTAGTCTTCTATCTAAAATGTTACTCTACTCAAATTATAATCGATCAACTAAAGTATTCATACTTTCGGAGTAAAGTTCAAGTCTTTAGTTCGAAGTAACGTAGAAGCACTTTTAAGAAGAAACGTTTAAGTCATTCCACAATTCTGAACTGCATCTATTGGGATCCAGTATCCTGCATCAGGCCAATTGCACAACAAGAGAGTCATCGACATCACCAGCAGCATCCACTAGAATTCCAACAGTTCAACTTCAACCATGAACCGTTGTTAGTTTCTTTCAATTCCAACTGTAAGTTTAATTTTACCCTGAAGCGATTGCAATTTTTTTCTATCGCATTGACTCAAATTAGACGTTTGATTTATCCTCAAATGGATTATTTGGTGTTAGATGGAAATATACAAAATGTAACATTTAATTCTGAATGAACTTTTTTTTTGTCCGAAAACCTCTGTCCTTCAGGCATCGGCACACTTTAGTGTTTTACAGCGGCAAAGCGATCCCTTATTTTTCATTTTCGGTACAACCGCAACCGTGATTACTACGAATCATCTACTATTTTCTTCATTAAAACATTATTCAAATCCACGTGTTTTTTGGGTTGTGGCCGTAACACCCTGTTTCATCCGAGCTATTCGTCCATTATCTAATTTTCAAGCAAAGTTAAAGTCCGATTAACTTAATTGGAGATTATCTTACGGTTGTTCAGAAGAAAAACCTCTGCAATGAGAAATTTTCCAAAATTTGACAATTCATCATTTAACTAATAAGGAATGTCCTGTCAGAATTTGAAATGATTTTGGGGGATAATCGCCATTATACTAATCGTCCGGAGAGGAGGAAATTCGGTATGAATCTGTAGTACAATAAACTCTCGTTAATTGTCCTCTGGATGAGTGTCCGCTCCCTTGGAATGTTTGAAGTTTAAGTTACTTTTCCAAGAAGCTACCTTACCCCCATTCCAGGACCGTTTTTTTCGTACTCCCTGGTTATGCTTCGCCCATGGAATCGGCATCCTTGTTTGTTGTGTTCGTTGTAGAATATCTTCAGTGATTTCATTATTTGGGTTCTGTAGCCCGTGGAGGCGCAGAAGCGCTCTGCTCAAAAGTGTGGAATGTTTGAAATGAATAACTCACTATTAAATTGACACTAACTCTTGATTGTTTATTAATTAACTTAAAATCACTAAAATGGAATTCATAGATTACAATTACATTCATTAAGCTCTAATGTTCAAACAGTTATACAACTCGTCTCTTATTCAAATTATATTTAAGTTCACAACTATTTTTATAGAAACTTTACAAATTATTCTGAGGTCTCGACTATTTGGAAGTTCGTTCGGAAGTGCTTGTCTCTAAAAATTCTACTCTTCCTCCAAGTGCTTGTTCCGTTAGGCCCAACCCTCTAGCTGAGGGAGAGGGGTAGGAGGTTTGCCAATCGGGACCTTCGATTTTGGGTTGAGAAGAGGGAAGTCCGAGGGTGAAGCGCTCGGCCACGTTGAAGGGATTCTTGACCATAAAAAGGGGGAAAATCAGGGATCTGCGACGCAGAGATGGTGAGCCAAGTCAATCTGTGAGCATGCATGCAGTACGATCATTCCAAAAATAACATGAGGCCCAGTAAATCCAACAGCAGCAAAAACACATCCAATGAATTGACTAGCTGCTGTTACTTGATACCAAAAATAATCAGTATAATCAAATGGATAAACAGTTTGCTAGGTAGTATTCTTCCTGGTATATCAGTCATATTACTGAATGTACGTGATGAATGTCCAAGTGCATATGGCAAATAATCACTAGTCATTGCTGTAAATGCACCAGTGAAACCACCAAAACTTATTACACGTGATATACTCCAATACTTGATAATAACTTGTTTTTCTTGGATACTATTGACCTTCCAATCTCTCTCAATGCTTTCAATGAGTTCAGCCAATTCTTCGCAAAAAATATGATAAAATTCAAATAATTAAATCTCCACTATTTCAACAAATAATTTTACCATTCTTTCCAGCTCTCAGAATAATCAATTTCAATCAAGCAACAACGAATGGAAGAGCCATCATGCCATTATCAATAATTAAATCTAAATGTCTCCGAACCACTAAAAGTGCCCAAACTTGCGGAAACGTTAGGAATAAAAATATAGAAAGGATAGATATTGAAATCTGAATATTTGCTGCTACATTGCGCCATTCTAGTGATTCTGGATAAGTCCAGAGACCGATAAATTTTAAAATTCTACGATTAAAACCAATTCCCCAATCATAGGAATAGGTCTCGTAGTCTTTCAGGGAAATTGTTTCGCCAGTAATTCCCGATGTTTCCATTTCCACAGGTGAATAAGAACTGACACCCTCTTTTTTACAGACCCTTTTGAATTTTTTTTTTATTCCAGTACTTCAGACTTCGTGAAGTAGTCATAACTTATTTATATCACTTTTTTCTCCAACATTTTACTTCTAAAAGAAACCTGCACTTTCATAAAAGAACTGTTCTATTATTCATGGATTTGTGACTAAAGAAAGACACATTGTAGTCACGGATCAATTAACAATTCACAATTCTTGTTATTCCCTTAAAAAATAGAGGAAGCTCTTGGAAAAAAGTTTTCAGTGCAATTTTTTCTTGCAACTAAATTTATTCATTTTTAACATTTTCTTTCAAGTGAATTAAAATGGGATAAAAGTCGTTTGATCATATTGCACAATTACTATCATGATTGCTCAGATAATTAGTGACTCAGTGTTATCAGCATCGATAGGTATCCAGCACATGTTTTTATCAGCTGAAATACGAAAAATCTGAGAACTATTGTTTTTTTCAATTTTTCCAGTTATAATGAATTTTAAGGTAATGTTGAATTACTTTAGCATATGTTTCGAGCGTTACCGGAAGAATTTTCTCGATAGTAACGGCTAGTGGCTTCTGCGAGCGTATTTGCATTAATTTCAGTAGAATTGCTATTTTTGGGGGAAGTTCCATCCAATTGGAACTATATACTGCACTGTGAACTTCTTGACTCTGTAATATTTCAATAACGAAGAGGTAAAAGTCTATTTTTTTCCTCGGATCTTTTTTGGAGTATATCTTGGAAACTACGCAAAGAAGAAAGAAACTATGGAGATACACCTTTTCCACCCTACTGCATTTTTTTAAAAAGAATTTCATAAGCTACAAAAAAAGATTTGGACGAAAAGGGCATATCTCTATTCGTTTCTGAGATATTCAAGAAAAATAGTTTGAATGAAGAAATCGACTTATTCTGTTTAATTTCCTCGCTACTGATTTCATTTCATCACCCACATATTTTATGGTAATAAAATTAGCATAAATCTGACGATTCTTTGGAATTTTTTGAACAAATAAATTATCATTAAAAAAATCTTTGAAAAATTTGCATTTGCTATAGTTTCTCGAATTTTTTATATGTGCATATTTTTCATTTTTTGTTGAATTACTTATTTTGGTAAGAGAAAAAAGAACTAGAAAGTGTCAAGTGTCTGCGATTTTCAGTATTATCTTTTTTTTTTTTGAAAGCTTTATTATCATTGAATCTGTCGAACGAAATACTCACTTTTTCCATGAGAGCCTCACCCGCCCAACAATACAAAAAGTTGAGAAATAAAAGATAGAATGTGTATGATACAAAAAATGCAGTACGCAATATCATCTCTGTCTTTTCACTGCTTTTTTGTGGTGTTGTGAGTGCTGTGAATGCTTGGGAACAAAATGCCAGTAGAAAATGCGTAAATACAGCCAATATTATTTCATTAAACAAATCATCTACTATACTTGCTAATCTGAAAGAAAAATAATGAGATTAATCATTTTTATCATTTTTTCTTTTCTTCTTTACATTGAGACAATAGCCCAGAGTACAGTCGATAAAACCGAAAAAAAGGAAATTCAAAGGTTAATTTTCAATTAAATGCAGATAATTCGGAAAAACATGATTTTTTAATTTACCCGAAAAAGTGATTAAACTGTTCGAAAGTCATATCTTCAGCTTGTGAATATAATTTTGGTTTTGTTTCTCGAAGTTTTTTCACATTACTAATTTCCTCTCGCATGCATGAGATAGAGAGAGAGACAAATAGTTACGACTACCTTCTAATTAAAATTTCTCAATAACTATACGGTGAATTGAATATTTTTTTCTTCTATTATTTAGTTAAAATGCTGTTCTCTTCGCCAATAGTTTTCAAATAATGGGTCAACCCTGTGGTTTTTTAGCAATTTCGTTATTTCTGTCTGTTTTAGGGCGTTTCATCCCCACCACTGTTATTTCCAGTAACTTTGATAATTCATATCTCATAAACTACACGAACAAGAATTATGAAAAAATTCAGAGAAGTGTGAAAAAATATTATCTTTAATGCGGCATAAAAAAAAATAGGGATTGACTGTACCGTAATTATGAATATTAGGGGCCTGTATTGATAACATTTCATAATCTCAGAAGCAAATTTCGGAAACAATAGAGAATGCGCAAGCAAGGTTTAAACTCACATCCTTCAAACTACCCGTCTGATACTTTTTTTTTTTAATACTTATTTAACGTCGCCATCTTTTCGCTAAGATTATGCCAATCAGCGACGGAGGATCTGTGGACAAAGCACTTGTAAATAATTTTTACAGTGGTGCTTGCAGGTGCTTGTATCATTCGGCAGAGACTAGGATTTGAACCCGGATCGTCCGGTTGGCAATCCGACACTCTACCGAACGAGCCACCGTTCGCCTCTACAAGTCTGATACTCTACCAATTTTTTTTTTTTTTTTTTGAAACTCCTTTTACCGACCAAAATTTGTTCTCTTACATATTTCTTATAATGGGTTAACACATCAAATCTAGGTAATCTTATTCATTAAATTCACGTTCGGATCAACGGCCTAGGCGCTTGAGATCATGGCTCTTGTTTATTATTATCTAATACCCTTTGAAGATACTCTCTTTCTATTTTTCAGTTTTTTCTTGAATTCAAGTTTTTTGACTTCTTACTCTATATTTACTTCCAAAGGGTTTGTAGCTTAAAAAATTTGGTAACGAAAAAAGCTAATTTTTTGCTCTAGTATCTTGTCTCCAGTTTTCTCTCTCTTTCTCCTCTGACTATGTACACTACATGCTCTACCAATTGAGCTACTGCGAGTTCCACTATTTACCTTCAAATTTTTGATTCCAATATATTATCTGATTTTCTCCACCACTCTTCCTGAGGCAATTTTAACTTAATTTTATTTCGACAGGCTGCTAATCTGCATATTTACCGACTGTACTCACGTTCACTGGGATACTACCTCAAATATTATTAATACTTGATAATACGAAGATGATGCTCAACATAATTCTCCAAGATTCGATTAATATTATTTTTCTCGCTTTCAGCTATTGCCTGAATTCTACCAGCCAGTATCTCCAATTGTCCGCAAAGATGAAATACAAATGTACAGTAGAGTACATCAGCAATGATGATAGTGAGACAGACAACAGTACCTTCCATTGCTTCATTCAATGCCAGTAATTCGAAACGTGGCGATGATTGTGTATCAAATGGATAAATACTTGAATACACGTGATGTCTACCACCAATGACATCAGTTAAATTTGTTATTGGTCGTACAACAAAATTGAATGGTACAGTACAGTGAAATGAAAATGGTAGTATCAATGCCTGTACAAAAGCATAGAGATGAATTTTATGAGAGATACTCCAGTTTCTTGATAATATTTCTCTCTCTTCAAAGCTCATGTCGGAATTCCAATCTTCTTCCATTGCCACAAAAAAATTGTGCAGAACTTCGTCAACATGAGGATAACAATAATTAAAATATCAAAATTAGGGCTTTTTTTCTTGAATAGACTGAAGAGAATTTGCTTTGACAGTAATGAAATTGGTGGATTCTCTGATTCTAAACTTGAGGTTCTTCTCTAAATATCTTGAGTACAAGCAAGTTTAGAAGAAATTCACAAGGGATCCCTTTTGTGAAGGATTTAATTCTTTATAAAAAAAAAGGCCTCTTGATGAATTCTCTCAAATTTGATAGTTTTCAACTTTAGTTTAAAAATCATCTGTAATTTGTAATTTATTGCAATAAAACTCCAGACAAATGCCCATTGGAGCCAAAAAGAAGTACATAATGTTGTACATGGTTATGATTTCAGTGGTTGAAAAATTATGATTCCTTAAATTACTAACAATTGCATCCAATAAGTAAGAGACAATTTTAATATTAACCTTGAAAAGATGAACTAATGACTCTTTAATACTATTTGAGCAGCTATAAAAACTGATATCTCAAAATATCACGAAAGCTTTCATGAAAATATTATTATCAAAGCTAATCAATTGAGTTTAATTCAAGTCTGAGTGACATCCAAAATCAAATCACAGAACAGTCTCTTGGCTCAACAATTAAATTTTCATCACAGAAGTTAATAAATACAGATCACAGAACGGCCTCTTAGTTTAACAACTACATTCGGATCACAGCAAAAGTATCTTGATTCAGTAAATAAATAGAACACTCTTGACTGAAGTTTTCATACGTATTTGCACTTTTGACGTATTCAGGTAGTGAATTCCAAAAATTTATAGACGTTACAAGAAAAGAATGTCGGTAAATTTCAAGTCTAGCAGATGGAACTTGAAGAACATAGATTATTCTGGGAATATCTTGTATATGACGAGATTTCGGAAAATTTATGGAGAATTTTTTTTGTAGCTCAATCTTCTTTTTACAGAAGCGATCTCTCAACATTTTTCCCTAAACCCACTCAATTCGGAGATATTTCTGTCATTCAATAAAAAATTCAAAATTCCAAGAGAATTCTTGGATTTCTTAAATTCGATAGTCCACCAAATTCATAATCGCAAAAAAACCATTCTGTCCAGTGAATTAAGCAAAAAGAAACTATTCTCTGGAGAGGGTACTCTCTACAACGATTTTTTTTCACATCCATAATTCAGTAATTGACATCTAAAACTGTTCCCCTCTCCACAAAGAGCTTTCCTCAAATTACCTTCTTTTTTTTTCAATAATAAGAACATTTTGAAGACACAAACACCAAATGTAAATGTTACCATAAGATTACCACTAACCACATCAAAACGCTTACGCAGACGATAGAGTGCCCACGATTGTGGTACTATAGCGCAAATGATTAAATAAAGATTTATCATTATCGTTGGTACGCCAAATAGTTTTGTACTCAATGAACTATTTGGATTCTTCCAAAGACCGAAAAGTGACATGTTCAAACGAAGCGACGAAATTGCCCAATTGTAATCTTTCACTTTTGATTTGACCATGATAAATTTTCGAAGCTCTGAGGGAATAACTGAGGCAACTCAAAAGTAGTAAAGACCAGTCTTGAATGCAATAATAGTATAGAGTTCGAAGTTGATGGAGTGGGGGCAACTTCAGACGACGACGAGTTTTTTCTTCAGTTAATTGGAAAACGTTTAGTTATTCATGTGTCTGGGGTTTAAATTCTTTTTTCCTTTTCTCTGCACATTTTTTATTCATACATCCATGAGCAGCACGGGGGTCTAGTCTATAACTGGTGAAAATTGCTTCTCAATTCGTGTTCATCGTCCAGCCGCTATAAAAATATAGTAAAGTGCTGAAACTTCTTCTTCCTTTTTTTGTGCCGCGACTATAAGCTGGCTGGTCTTCAGCCTTGAGCTATACAGCCAATAAAACTAAGTGGTGAAGAATGAATCGACTGAAAAATTGGAATGACTTCAGTTTATGCAGATTAACCCTCTGAGACCGAATCTGTAGTAATCCATGGTAATCCGTAGTGCAGTCGTGAAGTGGAGAAAACAAAATCGGCCTCAGAGGGTTATGTATTTTTTTTTGGAGATCTCGATCATTTTCAATCAATTGAATACTTATTTTTCGAAAAATTTCTATGTATAAAACTTCAATACTTCTCAAGCTGATTGCTAAGCCATTGGCTACGATGAGAGAATCGCCGATTATTTCATGAAAATCGCTGAATAGAGAACTTGCATATTTACTTTTTAATTTTTTTTCCACTGCAATTGATTTATCAGGATTAGTTGAGTATATAAAAAAAAAAATAATAATTGGAAATGTTTGTTTATGTTTTTTTTCACTTTGAAAATGGATAAATTTCAATCAGTCAGAAAGCGGAAGTGACGTCGATATACCATATAGTTTCGAAAAGTATCATTAGCTGGCGCTCCAGCTCCAATGTGATTGGTCAACGCGTATACTCTGTATGATGCAGATGTTATGTAGTAGATATAGAGAATTATTAGAATTTTGTTTAGGAAGTTTAATTATTCACATAATGTTTGAAGTAGACGAAAGCATCTTCGCAAAACATCTCTAAAGTTGATTTGGAGATGCGTATGGATTGTTCAGCACTGATATTCGAGTTTTCTCAACTCACGCTAGACAGCGCTGCCGAATCATTTGGTATTTTGACGTCACTTCCGATTCATCGCCGTTCAAAAAATGCAATTTTTAATAATTCATAGGTAATTAATTAAGTAATTTAAAGGAAACAAAACATGATTTTCTCATTTCAAAAACTGTCCCCAGTAAGAAAAAATTTTTTTTTTTTAAATGTGCAAGTTCCCTATTCCACATATTTCCAGGATTCCCAACTGAATAAAAAGAAATGTCCTGAAGCACGGGAATTCCAATTTACATTGGCAAATATTAATTGTCAATCAGATCAAGCTCTCTTCTTCTCTCAAAGAAAAATATAACGATTTGATCAGGTATTATATTTATGTGGTACCAAGATATATCCATCAGGAACCCCCATCTATACTTCAGTTATAGTACAAAAACTGATTTATAGAAAAGTTCCCATAACTTCAATGAAATAGCATATTACCTCACAAGTGCGGTAAAGTACTTTTCTAACGAGTGTGAGGTTGCAAAACGAGCCGGAGGTGACTTTTGTAATTTCACGAGTCTGAAAATCTTTACCGCACGTGTCAGGTACGATTTTTTACGCACAACGTGTGGAAAGTGCCACTGACCGCACGTGCAGCGTGCGGAAAGTGGCTACTTTCCGCACGGCATGCGGAAAATAGTCATCTATCATCAGTCGACTACAGTCATCAATTAATTTTTGACATCATTCCAGTAAAAACCCAACTCGCTACGACGAATAGAAACGGTGATATCCGTAAAAGAAACTGAAATTCTGGAAAATTTTAAGAAACATGTCTCCGATTTTTTATTGAAAATATTCATTTCTACAAAAAATCGGAGCATCTGATCTCTACATGTCCATTGTGCTTCAATTTTCATCTAATAAAAAAAAATTGAATGAAAGAAAAAAAGAGTCCATTTCTTCTCGCCCTTCCCTATTTTTGAACGATGATTCTTTATTTTAATCAAAGGATTATCCGTGAAAAATCTCGAAAAAATCGAGAAGATGCTTCAGCATAACCTAATTGTTAGATAATTTCTTTCAATTTTTCTCATGAAGGCCTCCACTCCACAAAAAAAAACTGTTTTACGCTACAATGATATTCTCTATTTACTCTGCTTATCTTATTTTTCTGATTCTCAAGTGTTTTCATAGTTACGTAGAATCACATTACGCATGTCAGACACGAGGAGAGCTTAAGCTTTACCTAGGCACATATATCATTACGTTTATAATTAATCCCCATTCCCTAAAATGAATTTCATGAAATCATGATAAATATTGAACTATTTGATTTTCAATTAGTTGAGGACTATGCAATCCATAATTTTTTTTTTCAATTCTTTTCTTTTTTTTATATTTTTTAGGGACGAATATCAATATTCAATTCGAAACTCGAATCGGATAGTTTGAAAATTTCGAATTATTCAAAAATTTCAAATCGAAATTCAATCGAAACATTCCATTTCCTTTTCATCGCCTCTACTCATTGCATTGATGAATTTTACAAAAATATCATGAATATCGAAGGATTTGATTTTCAATAAATCGAGGATTATGCAATACTTTTTCCTTGTTAACATTGTCCTATTTGTACTAAGGAATATGCTAATCAGCGATGAGGGCTCATTGTGTGCCTGTTGAAAGAACACATGTAAGAATCAATCATTCTTGGTTTTAATTTTTCATGTGCTTCTTATATTCTGTATCGAAAAATGATAATTTTCCGATGAACATTTGGAGTATCAGAATTTTCTGGGATACCTCCCTTTTTTCCTTGATTACGAAATTATGAAATTCCCGTCAAGCCTATTCCGGTCTATTCCAAAGAGAACAAAAATACAAAGGGCATGGTCCGAAATTCACTGCCAGTACTGAAAATGTACAGTTTATGTCACTGAAACTGTACATTTTCAGTACTGGCAGTGAATTTTGGAACTTAGCCAAAGTGTAAACAAGGTAAATACAAAATTATGATGCAATCGAAAAGAAGAGGAGCTCAACCCTGTAATGAACCTTCGAAGGGCTGTGAAGTTCCATGTACAGAAAAGTTTTGTAAAATTTGCTAAGCAATCAGAGTGTATAAATATTGCAAAATGAAACAGTTTATCATACTAACGTCGAACTGGTTTTCGGGAATTTGAAATTCGTCTGATTAAATTTTCAACTACTTGAAAATACAGTAGAAGATTAAGTGTTTCAATCCGGATATTGTGCTCTGCAATTAATTAGAAAAAGCAAGATATTATTTGAGAAAAAAAAAGTGAGTCTAAAGTTTTCCACTGAAATAAAAAGATTTTGAATTGCACTTTTAGAAACATCTCGAGGTGCACTTTCAGGGACATTTTGAGGCACACTTTTTTTACACCTCAAGATGTCCTTGAAAATACACCTCAAGATATCCCTGAAGGGATATCTTTCCGAGGTTTCCCAGGTGTCCTTGGAAATACACCTCAAAATCTCTTCTATTTGATGAAAAACTTCATAATGATTTTTCTTTAAATAATATCCGGCTCTGTTTAATTATTTCTGAAGCAGAATATCTAAATTGAAATACTTAATAGCGATCGCATTTCCAATTGATTGAAAATTTCATTAGTTGAATTTCGAATGTTTTTTTTTTTTTTAACTAATAATTTCGAATGTCAAACGGAATTTTTAACATCTCTATGATGAACCGTTCCATTCCATAATATTCATAGACTTTGATTGCTTAGCAACTACGTCAGACTATTTTGGACGTGGAACTTCACAGCCTTACTCATTTGATATGATATGATCTCTACAAATATTGATAGAGTCTCCCACCACTAGTTTTAAATGATGTGGCTATAATAGTGAGTAAATTTGAACTAGGCAAATCTAATTGTCTTAATGACAATTAAAATATTCCTATAAAAGCAGAAACACCAGTGTACTAGTGTTATAATAGATTTGAGTGAGAAGTGATTTTCTTCATACTCTTATAATGAAGATAATAATCACTTTATTAATAATTGGCGTTCTGTTCGGTAAGTCTCTCAATTTCTCATCAATTCATAAATTTTAAAGCTTGAAGAAAAATTTATAGATTCATTAACCAATTATATCGGAGCATTTTTTTGCGTTATACTTCAGTATTTGTTGGTCGAGTCTTAGTCGAGTGACTGCATTACTCGACTCCTTCGAACGAGTGTTCTGTCAGGGAAAGCGGCAATTAATACTTGCGGAGATAAATCATTGGGGTTCATGATTTAGGCTTTCCAAAAATATCTATTAACCCTCTAACATGATTATCGTCTTTAGTCGGCTTTTTGCGCTGGAGTGGGGGAGACCCAATCATGTGTTGCGAAAGTCCCCACTCCTCGGCTTCTACTACGTCATGAAGCAGCAGGGCCGTTGCGACAAACAATTTTAGGATGATTCAGGGCCCCTTGATTCTTTAGTGAGTTTTTCTTCAAGTTTTTCCGCGTAAATCAATTTAATTTCATAAAAATAATAATTATTCATTATTCCTTGGGGCAACCTCAGTCATTGGAACCAAATTTCTTTCCTTATTAATTTCTTCAAAGTAAGGTTAACTTGAATTATTTTAAAGTAAATATTTTCAATAGACTCTAAAAATTTCTATCAATTAATAGAATAATGAGTAAGAAGAAAAAGGAAGTACTGTGTAGAAAAAAAAATGAAAGCACTAGTCATCCTTTATCTTCCTTTGACCGATTATCACGCGACCTGACTACGGCCCTGTCCCACTCAACGGCAGTTGCTCCAACCAGCGCGCCAAGGGCTCGCGCGCACCGTCCACTAGATGGTGGGGAGAAACTTAGCCAGGATTAGGGTTAAACTTCTTCCACATAATTGAAAACTATCAATATAAGTCGAAAAACTTTCAACTTTAACACATTCTTATTTTGACTCAAAAATTATAGAATGAGTTAATGTCTCAAAAATGTAATTATTTCTACTTATTTCGCTAGAATTTTTTCCGCACTCTCACATATGGTAGTTCAATTCTGACGTCGATGAATACGTCTTGAGATACAGCTAAAGGATAGTATTTCGTAATGACTTCAGAGAAATTTCATAACTATTCTTGAAAAGGCCAAATCATTTTCTTTTTGAATATCCATGGAAAATTTATTTTGTTTTATTGATATTATTTAATGAGACCAATATCTACTTAATGAAAGAGAGCATCATTATTACATTGAAAGAAAGCTTCGGGAATGTTTTTTTTGGACAATGAATGACATCTATGTTCAATGATAACAGACAGAATAACATCAACGACGTTACTGGGAGCGCTAGTACTGTTTGAAAAGGAAAGCACGTTATGCTGAAAGTCTTCAATCGACTCTTTATTGGTCAAACTTATCTTTGCACCTTTCTAGTCGTGAAAACGTCTTCACGCTTCATTCGCAATCTCTACATTACCAGTTGAGCTAATTCCATATATTTCCTATTCTCTCTCCATTCAAATAGTATACAATGATAAAATAGCAATAAAATTTTATTTGTGAATAAAGAATATTCTACTGTTAGACTCACAAGAACATCGATAAAGTTAATGGAAGATAAGGAATTATTCCATTCCGTGTTGCTAAAGAATTTGATAAATTGTGGGAAAAAATCCATAAACAAATATCCCACTACTTGTAGTGGGGGAAAAAAAAGCAAAAACGAATTGAAGACGGACACGTATTAGAAGATAATTCCGAATGGGAGAAGTAAACGTATTGAAACATTAGTTCGAACTGCACAAAAGTGCGTGGCGGGAAGAATAGAATACAGTACTTAGGAACATATGTGAAAAGACCATCATCATATATCAAAAAGTGAATTTAAACCGTGAACAGCAAATTTTTCCTAGTGACAAATAAGAATTTTCTCTCCAAGTATATGGGAATAGCTTAGAAACCTCAGTATACTGGAGTTATAATAGATGCAAATTAAAAGAAATTCTTTCTACTCTTAGAATGAAAATGATAATCGCGTCATTATTAATTGGTAGTCTGTTCGGTGAGTCTCTGAATGTTTTAGAAATTCAGAAAAATTAAAGATCCGAAAAACGATGAAATTATCAAGATTACCTACTTTATGGAAGCATTATGCTCATCCCTTAACTGCTTATCATTTGACTGGATGTCATAAAAATTTGATCAATTGTTTTTATAGTAACCGGCGAAGCAGGACTACATGAGGTGAAACCCCCTATTGATGAGGAAAATCGTGAATCGTCAAATGCTAAAACTGAAGCATTTGGTCCGAAATTATCTTTGAGAGACCTCGTACCACCGGAAATCGTAGATTTGAAAATTACTGATTTCGGTGATGATAATGATGATACTAATAATAATGTAACGATTCAATGCTCAACGCAACCTGACGAGACCATTAGCTATGAGTGGAAGGCACATACTGAAGGGCGAACAGGTCTGCGAAAGAACGAGAAAGCTGAGGGAGATTTATTGTCAATTTATCATTTTGAGAAAGCCAATGAAGGTGAGTCGAATTTTTATGAAAATGTCTATTGAATATCTCGATAAGTGAACGAATTGGAGTCAAATGAAATATACAAATTCAATCGTGAATAGATAAAACAGAATGGATCAATTTCTTCGAGAACTTCGATGAATAATTGTTTGATCTATTATGTATCATCTAACTTGCGGGATGTTTTGGAAGAACTTTATCTAAAATATAACACCTATATGGATTAATTTTGAATTCACTAATTTTCAGGCACATTTTGCTGCGTTGCTAGTAATGCTCTAGGCACTACCGAGAAGTGCACGACGCTCGAACCACTCGTTCTCGAAATTTATCATACAGTAACCGCGGGAAGCTCACTTTATCTGGAGTGTCGTGTATCTGAGGGATATTTTTATGGAAAAATTGAGTGGGTGCGAGAAGATGGTCGCCCATTTGGTCCGAATTTCGACAAGCCAGCTAGCGGCACTTTAGTTATAAAAAATATAACACCGGAAGATGAAGGTCTTTATACTTGTAGTGGATTATTGGAGGGAGGGTATTTTGCTTCTGCAACTACAAATATGAGAGTTAGCATTGATGAAGATATAATTGCGAAGCTAGGTGACAAAGTGAAATTGACATGTAATACTGATGTTCATCAGCCAAATGTGCAGTGGAAGAAATTTTCAACTAAAACTAACTCGTATGAAGCCGTTGGAGGAGAATATCTACAATCTGCAGTTTATGAGATTGAGTCTTTGTTAGAAAATGAAGCAGGGCTGTATCTATGTTTAGCTAACAATTCAGCAGGATCCAGTAATAAGGCCATTCGAGTAGTAATCAAACCGCCCGTTCTCGAAGTGCGTCCAAAAGAGTCTCACGAAGTAATGTCAGGAGACTCAGTTACTCTGGAGTGTGTTGAAACTGCAGGATATTCAAATATGGAAATTGAATGGACACGAGAAGATGGCCAGTCATTCGCTGAAAATGTCAAGTCAGCTAAGGGCTCTTTAACAATTACGAATATAACAATCAAAGAGAACGGACGTTATAAGTGTTCTGCAACAAAGGGAGTGATATCAGTTTCTGTAATCAGAGAAATTGAAGTTCAATCACCTCCCGTAACTCATTTGCCACCAAGTACTGATAGCAGTGAAATAACAACTGTAAAATCTCCATCTACAGAGTCAATCTCTTTATTAGATTCTGGAAGTGAGCTTCAGATAAAGCCAAAATTGAACGTATCTTCTGAATTTGTTGAGCTTTTCCCCAATAGGTCTGACCATATCGATTGTAAAATTGTGAGTTTTGTTGATGATCCAACGATTAAACCCTCGTGGCGAAGAGCAGGTGGATTACCAATTCCATCAAATTTTCTTGTAAACGGTGGTCGTCTTGAAATTCATTCGCCTACGAAAGCCGATGCTGGTGAATACTTCTGTATAGCACTGAAAAATAATGGAATTGAATTATCAAGGCTGTCATCAACTCTGGAATTCATTGATATACCACAATTACGAGTAATCGTACCGGACAAGTTACGGATTGGTGATACTATTACACTCACCTGTGAAAATTCAGAATCCGTAGAAAGAATTTCCTGGCAAGTGAGGGATAGATCACTGCTATCTAATGAGAAGACTCAGGGAAGTACACTTACAATTCACGGATTTCAGAAGGAAAATTCTGGTAAGCCTGACTGTTATGAAAATTTTTATTAAATCTTTCGATATCCGAGTGGAAACCACAAGCCCTGGTTTGAATTAAGATGAGCCCAGTTAGCTTCGAAAAATTCGGCCTCCGTGATATTCGCTTTAGGATAAAAAATAAATCAACTTGTCCGGTTCGTTTTTTCTACGGTGAACTTTGTTTATTGAGAAACCCTACTTCAAATGAGATAAACTCGTAAATTAATCATGAATTTATTGATTCTCAGGTGATTTCTGTTGTGTTGGCGTGTATGCTCGCAGAAGTGTCGGTGATTGTGGCTTAGTAGCTTTGCCCCGTGTAATTGAATTATCTAAGTCTTCCTTGCAAGTTGCTGTTGATGAAACAGTTGAAGTAGACTGTTACATTGTGGATCCTAATAGTCAGAAAATTAATCTCCACTGGGAACGAAGTGACGATTCAAAATCATCGAATGTTATAATGGAAAAGGAAGGTCATTTTACACTTTCTCAAGTTACTAAAATGGATTCTGGTGATTACGTCTGTCGAGGATTAAGCACTGCTGGAGAGGAATTAGCAAGGGAGACTTTTACTTTGACGGTTGTTTCTCGACCGGAAACCGTTGAGATTACAATCGTCAATGCTTCCACTGATGGCGATCTTCTGATGGCTTGTAATTACACGGGTGGCATGGCAAACCACTACTGGTCGGCGAAGGACGGAGATCTACTACCTAATGAGGAGCCACATTCGCCAAATCAATTAATCATTAAGGGAGTTAAAAAAGCAAACGACCGTAAGTTGCATTGTTATAGAACTTTCAAATGAAATAAGTAAATTCAGAAGTGAATGGAGAAAAGAGAATAACTCGATTACTTTTGGAATATTTGAATAACAATTATGACAAAACTACATTCTACCTTTTCACTGCGAAAGTAGATGATTGGAAATACCATCCCAGTTCAGAAAAAATTGTAGATTAATCATGAATTCATTTATTTTCAGATACTTTCTGTTGCGAAGCTTATAATGCCGCAGGCAGTGTCAAGAATTGCACCCAATTGCCCACACTACTTGTAACATCTAAGCCTTCTTCGCGAGTTCTCGCTAATAATTCATTTAACGTAAGCTGTGAAGTCTTGGGTAGTGGAGCTTCAAAAATACATGTCAAGTGGCGAAGAGCAAATGATAAAGAATTTTCAGAGAATACAACTCAAGATAATGGTCTTCTTGAAATTCCTAACGTTGAAAAAACGGATGCTGGTGATTATAATTGTCAAGGATTAGATGAAAGTGATAACATTGTATTCCAGAAGACTGTATCTTTGGAAGTTGTGAGGCCACCGAGTGCCGTCCTCACACCTGATAAACCTCATTTTAGAGTTGGTGATGATGTAACGCTTATCTGTACAGCGACTGGTGATGAACCAATGAAATACGAGTTGACAACAGACGACGGATCTCTGCGATCTAACGAGGAGATCAAGGATAATACAATTACAGTTCGCAATATCCCTGCAAATTTTGAACGTGAGTGGAACCGTCATGAAAATTTTTACTGGATATCTCGGTAACCACGCGAGAACTAATTATAGATCAAGCAGCAATACAGAATAGATGAAGCAGGATAAGTCAATTCTTATGAGATATTAGATTAACTATGATCGTGAAAATAAGATAACTTGTCTTGTTCATTACTTGATTAGATCATTTCATGAATTATTAGAACTCATGCAGTTTACGAGATATTTCAGTAAAAAATCCTCTCCCAATCAAATAAACTTATGGATGAATCATGAATATTCTTATTCTCAGGTAAATACTGGTGCAAGGCTACTAATGCCATAGGGACATTCGCTGCCTATATGACTTTGAAAATCTAAAGAGGAGAAAAATCATCGGATTAATTAAAGGATATGTTTTATTCTGATGTGGCCTTGCTTTAACATATTCCATTCCTTGAATATTTGTTTTTTCTCAATTATCTAAAAATTCGAATGACTTTCATAGTCATATTTTGAGTCGAGCGTTTTCTACATGTGGAATGAGAGAAACCAGTGGAAACTTGCATCATTATCTATATAATTAGAGCTTTATTTGCTAATTCATTAGCAAGTCGCTTCCGAATGGATTCCATTTTCTCCACTTTACTAAATCGTTTCACATGAATTTCCATTTTTGTTGAAATTTAGAAGGAGAAAAATATTTAATGATTTAATTTGAATTAATGATCAATCATTTCTCTCGAAATACTATTCCATTGCGAATTTCATTTTTACGTTTTGCGAATATCGATTGATTCATTCAATTTTTAATGTTTCTTTGGTAACCAATTTTCAATCGACGTTATTCTTGACGATCTATTTATTTATTGATAATTTTCTAAAAAACTTGATTTCAATGATTTTGTCAAGGTGTTCTTGTTAGCACGATAATAAGAGGAAAAAATTCAAGCTAGAGACTTCCAATTTGGTGAATTTATACTTCTTATAACACTGATGCATGGGATTGCTTGTGGGCATAATCAATTGAAAAGTTGTTGATGGAGGAATTTTTTTCAGTTTTGAAAAAATTCACCTTTCTGGACATATTTTCGGTTCTATCAGTCGTAGCAACCTGGTTTGTTATCTTAAATGGAAGGTGAGCTCATTTTTCATCAATTTATATCATTCGAATCTTTGTTTCATCAATTTTTCGATAACTCATAGCTCATTTTCTGGAGATCAATTTTTCCTTTATATCTATTTGAAAAATCAATCATTTTTTTTACATCTATATAAATCGATGAGAAATGAACTTACCTTTTATTTGAGACCAAGCCCCAAATTACTAGAACTAATAAAACCGGAAATATTTTTGAAGAAAAGAATTTTTTTCAAAACTGAAAAACTTTCTTCCATCAAAAACTTTTTAACCAATTATGCCCACAAGCAATCCCATGCATCAATGTTATAAGAAGTATAAATTTACCGAATTGGAAGTCTCTAGCTTGAATGATTTTTCAGTTATCATGCTAACAAGAACACCATTGAAAAAATTATTAAAATTAAAAAATTTCAAAAACTATCATCAATAAATCGATAAACATCCGTAGTGGGCTAGCTCATACGATTGCCAGCACAGCCTATAAATTTGAGCAAAAAGGCTTAAAGTGAAGAGTTCAGTGACCAGAATATACTGACAAAATTTCAGGATCCTACATATAATACTTCACAAATTATTGAGACATATGTGTGTGCACAGACATACACATATACAGACATTTTTTCTAAATATGATCTTTGGACTTTTCAGATCATTCTAAGTATTTCCCAACAACAAAATCGATATGAAAATCTTCACGATAGTAATGCATCTATTCGGAAGCATTGTAATATTTTTTTTAACGAATTTCGATGTTTCCTCGATATTTCAATTCGATTGACACCTCGAGAGCAGCGACGTGAACCCAGTGAAGTTTCATCAAGAATGTGGGTTGTGCAGCAGCATGAAACATAAGTATACTGTAGAATACATCACAAATTGTTATAACAGTTCAAGTAACACAACCAAGTGAAAATTCATTCACAGCTACTACTTCATAAATTGGTGATGATTGTTTATCAAATGACAATACTGAGGAAAATACAAAATGCCTTCCATCAATTATGTCAGTAAGATGAGATAGTGGTCTAAGTACAAAGCCAGAAAATAGTGTTGAATGGAACAAAACTGACAATAAAAATCGCAATAAAATTGCATAAAAACGAATTTCATGTGATATTCTCCAATACTTTATCATATTCATTTCACTTTCACTCATATCAGAATCCCAATCTTGTTTAATTATTATGAAGAAGTTGCATATAACTTAATAGAAGTCCATAGAAAATACTACTAGTTTTCTCTTCAAAATAATTCATCATTAGTGAAAGAGTCAAACAGGAATAATCGATTTTTTCCTCTCAAAAAATTTCTTGAGAATATTTCGAAAACTGTTCTATCCTGCTCAGTTTCAAAGGTATTTAGAAGAAAAATAGAGTGATGGAAAAAATTGATTTATTCTGTGTTTTACCTGTTTTTGCTTTTGCTTCCGAATGGAAGCTTTACTTTCGTCAAAATTTTCGACTTCCATTTTTTTGCTGGAAATGACCTAAAATGATCTGAAAAGTCCAAAAATCGTATTTAGAAAAAATATCTGTGGGTATGTGTGTGTGTATGTATGTGACAATTTTCGTAACTTCAAATTTTTTTTCCTTAAAAGGGTAAAAGTTCAACCTAGGAATCTCATATTTTTACTGTATATCCCTTGTGATGTAATCTTTCATTTGAGACCTTGTTCATTGAAATCGGTCCAGTAGTTTTTGAGAAATAATCGATTTTCGAAATTTACAAAAAAATTTATTTCTCAAGATATTCTCAATCGATTTGATTTATATTTTACAACAATATTACACATAATGTCATCTAACTATGTGAATTTTTTCAGATTTTTCTGGTACTTGGTTTCTGAGTTATTTTGATTTTTTTATCGAAAATGTTGTACCCACGATAACGATCAAAATAATAGAGATAGCAGCTTCAAATTTGGCTGATATATTGGTTCTTTGAAGTGAACGGCGCGTATTGTTAATGGATCATATTGATGGAAAATTTTCTAAGTTATGAATTATTTTCAAAATTTGAATTTTTTCATTTTTTTCAAAAATTAGGATAAGTTCTAAATCGATTGAGTCCAAATTGATGCACGACATTTGGCACCACATTATGCAACTGCGTGAATTTTTTCAGATTTTCCTGATATTTGGTTTTTGAGTTATTTTGACTTGAATTATTTTTTATCAAAAATGTTGTACCCACGATAACGATCAAAATAATAGAGATAGCAACTCCAAATTGGGCTGATATATTGGTTCTTTGAAGTTAAAGAGGCGTATTGTTAATGGATCATATTGATAGAAAATTTTCTGAATTATGAATTATTTTCAAAATTTGAATTTTTTCATTTTTCTAGAAAATTAGGATAAGTTCCAAATCGATTGAGTCCAAATTGATGCATGACATTTGGTACCACATTATGCAACTGCGTGAATTTTTTCAGATTTTTCTGGTACTTGGTTTTTGAGTTATTTTGATTTTTACGTTTTTTTATGGAAAATGTTGTACCCACGATGACGACTATAATAATAAAGATAACAACTTCAAATTTGGCTAATATATTAGTTCTTTGGAGCTCAGGAAGCGTATTAATAATGGATCATATTGATGGAAAATATTCTGCGATACGAATGATTTCCAAAATTTACATTTTTTTTCATTTTCTTGAAGATCATGATAAGTTCTGAATCGATTCAGTCCAGATTGACGTATAACATTCATCATCATATGATGTAACTTCGTTGATTTTTTCAGATTTTTCTGGAACTTGGTTCTTGAGTTATTCTGATTTTCATTATTTTTCATCAAAAATGTTGTACACACGATAACGACTGAAATAATAAAGATAACGCATACTTTTCTTCGTTGAAATTTAAATGAAAATGGAAATTTATATGAAACGATTTAGTAAAGTGGAGGAAAATGAATGCATTCGGAAGCGACTTGCTAATAAATTAGCAGATAAAGCTATAATGATGTGGATAATGATGCAAGTTTCCACTTGTTTTATTGAGTAAGAAGAACATTTTCAATGATGAAGTCCAGAAGGTATATAATGTTAGAATTAAACGCTAGAAAAATTCAATGTTTAACGCACCGAGGGAGATTCGAACATAAGCTTGTCCAGACGCGAAACCAGGCATGCTACTGATTGAGCCACGCATAACTCTAGAAATAGTATTTTTCTCTAATGACTTCAAGTTTTCACGCTGCTTACTAAATTTTCCACCCAAACTCTAGGAGAACTTTTTTAATTTTAATTTAACAAGTTTTTATTAACATAAATAAATTTTACAAAGCAGCAATTATTAACATATTTACATTGAGCAATGAGAAAACAGTAGCTTTATGGGGATGTAGTCCCAGCCCGTGGGCTCTCACATACATATACAGAAGGGTGTATTTTGAAAATCTTGAAGGGTAATTTTCGTGTACATGAGTTATTGAAATAGGGAAAAGCAGATGAAAAACCCTAGAATTGTGGCGTTTTAGGCGATTTTTAACGGCGGTTCGTGGACCGCTTGGATAAGATGAAAAGATTGATGTCCTTGATGAGGGAGTTTGGATGAGCTTTCATTATGTCGGCCAAGTTTTTTGTGAGTTTAAAGATATGGGTGTTTATGGGTTCGATGTTTGAGGCAGCGTGGAGTATCGGAATCGGAGTGGAGTGACGGAGGTTATTGATGACACGGAGGAATTTATTTTGGGCAATTTGGAGTTTGGCTAAGAGGGAGGGAGCTGCGTTATGCCATATTGTGGCTGCATATGTCATGACGAGTCTGATGATAGTTTTTTAGGGCTTCATCTTGGTGTTGTGGAATAGTGCTTTCGATTTAAGGAGGAAGTGGAGGCGTCCTAGGATGGACTTGGTTTTTTGGGTGACTAGGGTTAGGTGGTGCCCCCAGATTGATCTGTTGTCAAGTCTCACTTTCAAGTAGTCGAGGGAACTGGTGATAAGGACTAGGTCGTTGTTGAGGTATAGAGATTTAATGTGTGTTCTTCTAGAGGAAAAGAGTGCACATTGTGTCTTTAGTACATTTACATTAATTTTTAGCATTTTGAGCTGGGAGATGATCTTCTCACCCAGAGTTACAAGCTTGTTCACTGCATATTGGGTAGACGTGCTGGGTGGTGGATGTGCGTGAGGGGCGGAATATTGTCGAAGAAATGGGCAATGTGAAGGTTGAATAAGGTGGGGCCAAGCACCGATCCCTGGGGTACACCAGCAATGATGTGTTTTGGATTGAACAATGAGGTGGCGATTCGGACTCGGATCCGGCGATCTTGGAGATATGCATGGAGAATTTTGCAGAGATATGCTGAGCTAAGAGAACTAAAATTTTTGTGAAAATGTAGCATAGTTTAAGGTCGGGAATTAATCATAATTATAAGGCAGTCGGTCTGAATTTTCTCAAATTTACCCTTAATTCACTTGAATAATTCGAAACTTCAGTTAAGATCAGATGAGAAACTTGATATATATATACAGGGTGTATCTGAAAAAGTGTACTTCCAGTGAGTATGCGATAGAAGAAATTCCTCTGAATACTGGAAAAATAATTAAAAAATTGCTGACCATCTTGTAGAAGGTCTTGCAGCACGTCGCACTGATGATCTTGGTAGAAATCGTGCTGATGATCTTGCTGGACATCGCGCTGGTGATCTTGCTGGATATTGCGCTGATGATCTTGCTGGGCAAATAATTATTTTTTTAATTATTTTCCCAGTATTGAGAGGAATTTTTTCGATCACATACTCACTGGGAGTACACTTTTTCAGATACAACCTGTATATATCAACTCTTGATTTTCCCTCAAATGTAATTCAGTTCTGATCGTTGTTTGATTCAGTTTGATTCAGTTGATCGTTGTGTCAGTGATTCCCTCTATTCATTTCCATGAATTTATCACAGTTTTCTCTTCCATGCCCACCTGAGCTTGTATCGTCAATTTGATAATAACAGGTATTTCATTCTCCCTAGTTTCATACAAGTACTTTTTCCTCTTACCCACGCTTTTGAATATCAATTTTATTAACGATCATTCGGTTCACTTGAATTTTAACCCTCTCACTTGGAAGGCGTTTCCCCCACTCTTTCCTCGTCCGCGGAGACAGGGGACTCCGTCCACCCGTGAAAAACAGAATTAGATCTACCTAGATCTAAGTAGATCTAGAAAATGAGAAAACGGAGATCTATCTAGTTCTACTTAGATCTCTGAAGATCTAAACAGATCGCTGGTGATCTTGCTTATGAGATCTACTGAGATCTACGGAGATATAAGTGGATCTAACTTGATAGATCTCTTTGGATCTCAATAGGTCTGAATTGGTTCAAGTAGATGAATGAAAACGCAACACAGATTGATAGAAACGGATGAGCGAATTCCAATAGATCTAAGGATATCAACGTAGATCTACATTGATCTACTTGGATCTACAATGATCTACTCAGATCTACAATGATCTGCTCAGATCTACATTGATCTACTTAGATCTAGTAAAATCTAGGGAGATGCAGATCTACCTAGATCTACGTAGATTTACGTAGGTCTACGTAGATCTAAACAGACCAAAGGGTATCTCTTCTAGAAGATCTACTGAGATCTAAAGAGATCTAACAAATTAGATCTATTTAGATCTCAGTAGATCTACGTGAATCTAGGTAGATCTAAACAGGTCGAATGGTAGCTCTTCTATTAGATCTACTGAGATCGTGTTAGATCTAAACAGCTCTCCAAAAATTCACATGAAACATGCTCAATTTTGGTGATCATCTCTTTCATAGGTTTACATTTACATATTCCATGAGAGGTTAAATCATATTGTACGTTCCTTCTCACATACTCAATGACTTTGAGAACTTACGATCAAACTACTTCAACTTCATTCCAGTTAGCCTAAGAAAAATAGGCGAAGATGAAATCATGAGGATTGAAAATTGGTTACAAATATAAAATAGGCCGATGGCTCAGATAGAAGAGTACGAATGTTAGCAAGTGAAGGGTCCCAGGTTCGATTCCATCCGGGTACCACTTTTCTTCGATTTTTTTCTCTCTCAAAATTTCAATAATGTATAGAAAATGGCCCTATATGATCAGTTGAACTTTTATGAGGTTCATTAAAAAAAATTTTTTTTTTTTTTTTATTAAAAAAAAAAAAATATTATACATAACTTTTTCCCGGGTATTAGAAGAGATCTGAAGTGATCTATCTATATCTACGTAGATCTTCTTAGATCTATCTATATCTCCGTAGATGTATCTCAAAATTTAGATCTAGGTAGATCTAAATCTGTTTTTCCCGGGCAGTCACGTTCGCTGGGATGTATATATGGGGTGCTAAGGAGAAACGAATTCTCTTTTCTATTTACTATCACTGAATGAACACTCTGAACTATCACTAGAATGATTTAAATTTTGACTTCCCATTGCACTGCACGTTATTGATAAAAATTTGAATATTAACTTTCTATTTTAAATTGCGTAAACCACACGAAACGTGTACGGTCCTGCTCGAGCACGTTGCAAGCATGGAAAGGTAGTGGTGGGAGCGAGCGGGCTCACGCGATTGGCCATCCCCACTCCGACCACCCGAGTACACGTTAGGCCGACTTACAGGTCAGAGGGTTAAGGATGTTCTATACCTACCGTAAGCGGGGGTTGTGCGGCATGAGAGGGGCAGTGATTTCGTCAGTGTTCCAGTCCCTGAACATGAAATAATGATTTTTTAAATTCCTCATTAAAATGATTTTCAGGGAATTATGGAACGCTGTCAGTGTTCAAATATTATATTATTATCATTACATTTCATAGATATTTTTTTTATCCTTTATTTAATTAGTTTGAGAATTATTTGGAAAAAAGCGTTGAATTCTAGGGAATTCTGGCGACACAAGTTGGCAGCACTTACGCGAAATCGACAATTTTTCAAGCATTTTTATTAATGTTAATGCCAATTATTGACCCAATCGTTGTATAAAAATGAACAAATTGTGCGGGGGTTATTTCTCACCTATATCCGAAGTTTCACCAAATTTGAACAATTTTTCGAAAAGTTTCCTAAGCTTTTGTGAATTTTCCATAAGAATCATGTTAAAAATGGTTATTAAAAAATTTATAACTTTTAAACCAGGTATGAAAAAAATCCAAAATTTTGCATACGGTTTCTTTATAAATTGGAGAACCTTGGAAAAAAATTTCATTGAAATCGTACATTTTTAAGTTCTAATAAAATACCTATAGAACATCCTTAAGGAATATAGTCTGATTTTTAAAAGGATTACTTTTCCGAGAGCCTCAAAACGTATCTAACCTTACTTAAAAAGAGTAAACCTTTCGGTAATCGGACTATACCTATGCTCCAAGTGCTCCCTTATTCGCATAAATAATCATTGGTCGACATTGCTGCTACGTTCACCTTGTGCTGAAAAGTGCCTTTTCTTTTATCTGTGAACGAAAAATCCTTTCACTTACTAGTAAACGGAAAGAAGCACAATTGGCCATTCGTAGAACGTAACATTACTGTCACGAAGTATTGTTCAACATATGTGGGATGAGGTTTGTTAGCTCGTGTGTTGGCGGCCCGAGGTGAAGCCGAGGGCTGCCAAAAACCCGACGCACTTGCATCGAAATATACTATTGGGATATACAGACGAAGGAAAAGAAGAGTTTACACATGAGCGTGGAAATGTGATATTTCACACACGAATTACAGTTAAAAAAAAATAGGACTGCCTAAGAAACAAAGTGACTCAGTGCTATCAGCATCGATAGGTATCCAGCACGTCTTTTTATCGCTACGATGTATAGAAACGGAGATATCCGTAAAAAAATAAAATTCTGAAAATTTTTAAGAAATATGTTACCGATTATTGATTAAAAAATAATTTCTACAAAAATTCGGAAAATCTCATCTTTTTTACACAGTTTCTATGGGAAATTTTCGTGGTTCTTCAATAGAAATATTCGACAGAATTTATGGTTAAAAGTTTCATTTCAATGTCCTCTTTGCCTCAATTATTACTCAATAAAAAAAATTAAATGACGAAAAAAGAAGAGTCTATTTTGTCGCACCCTTCTCTGCTTTTGAACGATAATTCTTCATTTAAATCAAAGGTCCGTAATTATCCGTGAAAAATCTCGAAGATATTCAGAAGATGCCTCAACATAAGTACATTGTAGGCTGATTTTTTTCAATTTTTCTCGTGAAGACTTCCACTCTACAAGAAAATTGTTTTATTCGGCAATGATATTCCCTATTTACTCTACTTAATTTTTTTTTCTGTTCCTCGACTATTTTCATATTGACGTAGAACCTCATTACGTATGCCAGCCACAAGAAAAGGTTACGCTTTATCTAGTCATGTGTATCACCACACTCTTAATTAATCTCTATTTCCTGCAATGAATTTCATGAAATCATGATAAATAATGTATTGTATGATTTTCAACGAGGTGAGGATTGTGTAATCCATGATTTTATTTTTCTTCAATTCTTTTATTTTTTTAAATATTTTTTAAGAATGAGTGAATAATTTAAATTTACAAATTATTCGTATCGAATAGAATATTGTTTTTCAATTCGAAACACGTGTATTCTGTTATGGTATACTCTATTTACTCTGCTTATCTTGTTTTTCATTTTTTCATGTTTTTTTGATACGTAAGCAACGAGAAAACTTACGCTTTATCTAGACACCTGTGTTAGCTTAGTTTGAATTAATTAGGCGAGAAAATACAGCTAATTTGATGGAAAAAATAGCTATACGCAATTTTTTTTTTTTCATCCTCTCCACTTGAATCTGAACAATCACATTCCCAATTTGGACCCCAGAATTCGCACAGGAAATAATTATTTAAACAATTAAAGCGGTTCTCTAATGGTTTTTTTAATGTATCTCCGCAAAAATCACTCGTAGCACAAAACGACTTTCATACTTTTTTCTTCCTCGTGAAATTCTCTACAACTTTGCTCACAGCGGTTTTTTTATCAGAGTCACGGCTCAGCTGATATAGGGCCGCGAACTGCGGAACTGCGCTCCCAGCCACTCGACTCTGTTCCTCATATAGGGGGAGATGGGGTCAAATGGACACTCTAATTGAACGGCTTGAGTTTGAAATTTTTCAATGATTTTATCCAAAAACTGAAGAAATTTTGGGAGGAAAACATGTGTCGAAATTAGTTTTTTCTCAATTCTTAGAAAATTTTACTTTTTTGAGTCAAGTTTTAAGGGGGTTTACCTTCTGAGAATCGAAAAAATTATCTTTTTCAAAGATATCTCCGGTTTTGTTGGTTGTAGCCTGGGGTTCATCTCAAATGAAAGGTGAGCTCATTTCTCATCGATTTATGTGGTTCAGATTTTTTTAAATCCTTTTTTCGGGTGCTTACAGGCCATCTTCTGAAAATCAGTTTTTGTCCTATAAGTATTTGAAAAATTGATCATTTTTTAAAACTACATAAATAGATGGGAAATCAGCTCACCTTCCATTTAAGATCAATACCAGGCTGCTACAACCAATAGAACCAGAGATATTCCCGAAAACCTGAAATTTTCCAAAAACACGAGGCTTTCACCTTTAAATCGTGCGTAGAAAATGAAATTTTCGAAGAATTCTAAAAAAATAATTTCTGACACATGATTTTCATGGGAAATTATCTCATCTTTCCAATGGAATCATCAGAAGAAGCCTAGCACCAATATTTCTATCGATTCCCAGTAAATTCCATAGTATAACATACCAAAACCAATCCATGTCCGTTTTACCCCTTGTGTCCATTTTACGCCACCTTCCCCTACTAATATGAAGATTGCATGCTTCAGATCAAGAGATAATAATTCGGAATGATGATTATTCTCAACTTGTCGGAAATTTCAGTGTGAATTGTCGCCATTTTACCGTCAAATATTGACGATAAACGGGGAAGTTATCGGAGGATTTTGCTTGAAATATGCTGCAAAGATAATCTCCAAACTACGTCCAATCTGCAGCAATTCTTCAGCAAATTAGAGGCAAAATTTCTCGATAAGAGCTCCGACCATAGCTCTGCATGTGCAATTCTATTATTAATTCCAGTAGCAAGTTTCTTACATTTGAAATCGTCTTTCTTCCTACACGCTTTACACACGCAGCAATTTTAGATAATCATCCCTCTCATAATTGTTTCTTCACATAATGATTCACACCTTTCGCTGAAATATATGTAAATGAAAATAGTAAGATATATATATTCCTTCAAAGGGCGTAATCGGTGAAATTCTGTTGTAATTTGAGGTTGCCGTGATAGGTTTTGATCAGGAAAATGACCTTGAATTTCTGCATGGAACAATAATGAATATTGGAGAAAGGAAAAATCGTGAAAATTAGATTCGAAAATCTCCCCGACGAATAAAAGTCTGAAACTTGTAGTTGGATTTAAAAAAACCGAAAAAATTCAGTTTCTCTGTTGAAGACTTTTTTACGTTATCAGTTGTTTTCGTTTTCTTCTGAATAATTGTTTGACGTCACGATTGTCTGAATTTCGTGGACAAATACTGACGACTTGTCGAGACCAATGTTAAATAAAACATTTTCTGTGGAAAAGAATTCAACAGTTTTATGATAACCTTGAATATCGTGTGCCAGAATTCGACATTATCTTTTTATTTTTTGGACACATTTTACGAGTTGTAAAAAATCCACTAGTGGCAAATTCTAATAACGAGTTATGGACTGAGATATGGGAATTCATTCTCTATGTTTCGTAGATATGTTTGAGAGGAAGAAATATTAGAAAATATTCATTTTTCATTTTTTCACGCTTTCTCGAAGATCTTAGGATATTTTGGACGCTTGAGTCGTATACGACAAGTAAATGGTGAATATCTCGGTTAATTTTCCGAATACGCCAAAAATGCACTGGAATAATTTTGTAGATTATTCTGATATCTTCAACTTTTGTTCCGAAATTTTTTCCATATTGTTTGTTATTTCCGAGATATTAGCATAAAACTTATTCCTGGTGTAGTTTTGATTTTTTTTCCTAACCCTTCGTCACACTTTTGGCATTTTTCAACTAGAGATGGTCAAAATATGGATCAAAACAAACTTATCCAACGGAAGAAATGAAACTGATCATGCGAATGAAGATTTACAACCGCCCTTTACTTGGCTAAAGGAAAAAACACAATTCGCCGAACTTTAATAGTTTTCATAAACAAAAAGAAATGGTTCGCCCCTAGAAGCTGTTTAAACGTTTGCTTTCCACTCCAAAATCTAGCAATTCGTAATTTAAAAAAAAAATTTTGAGCACTGGAAAATTGATGCATTTGGCTTCCTCATTCGACGGGACTATACATATTTCTTTTTTAGTGTTTCGAACTATTATAGTTGGCTCAGCGAAATTCCCATATATAGCTGTATCGACAATTCTTCTCACATTTTTTGCGGATAATTTTCCAATAATTTTACTGATAACTCTGATGTTTGATATTTTTATGATATCTCAGTCGCAGCAATATCGTCCGCAATTTTGTCGACAATTCTGCAGCAACATTTCGGATCTCATGTCAACAATTGTTCGACAATATGCCGGCTATTTGTGTTATGGGCTTCGTAGGACAATCAGAAACGGTTTCCAAAAAGGAACATTAAAAGTGAAAAAGTGATTTTTTATGTAAAATTTAGTATAATTTGGAAATAATTGAATTTAATAAATCCCAATCATTTTATACTATATTTGGTTTATTCATGCAATGTACAATATAATTGAAATTTCTTCAAGAGAGATGATGGAAAACATTCAGGGAGAACCATTTGGAAGTATTCTGCTAATTCTTTAGCAGAAATTGGAAGGAAGAAATAGCGATTGAAAGGACAACATAGAAGGAATAGCGACTAACGCTACGACGGACGCCTGTTTGTTTTTCTTTATTATTGAATTACCGCCAGGCCTATTCCGGTTCATTTGGCAGAGAAAAAAAAGCTTACATTCGAAAGCAAAGATAGAAAATATAAACAAGGTAAATAAAAAATTATGTTACAATCAAAAAGAGGAGAGGCTCAACCCTGTGATGAAACTGTTTATCATACAAATGTTAAACTGGTGTTCGAAGTTGGAAATTCATCGAATATTCTGTTTTGAGATTCATTGGAAAGAGCAAGATATTATTTTGATGAAGGGTAAATCGGAAGTTTTCTTCTGCATGAAGAGATTGTGAGTTGCACTTTCAGAAACATCTCGAAGTGTACTTTTAGGGATACTTTGCCGTGTACTTTCAGGGAAAGTCTGAGGTATACGCCCAGCGACATTTTAAGGCACACTTTCCTTACATCTTAAGGTCTCCTCGAAAATATACCTCAAAATCTCTTCTATTCAATGGAAAACTTCAGAATGATTTTTCTTTCAAATAATATTGCTCCGTTTCATTATTTCTGAAGCAGAATATCCGAATCGGAATACTTAATCACGACCGCATTTTGTCAAATTCTGAATGTCAAACAGAATTTTGAACATTTCTATGATGAACAGTTTCATTCTATAGTCCGATTTTTAAAAGGATTACTTTTCCGGGACACCCAAGCCGTATCTAACCTTACGTAAAAAAAGTAAACCTTTCGGTAATCGGACGATAGAATATTCATAGACTTTGATTGCTTAGCAACTACGTCAGACTTTTTTGGACGTGGAATTTCACAACCTTACTCATTTGATATGAACTCTACAAATATTGATAGAGCCTCCCACCACTAGTTTCAATGATATGGCTATAATGAAAAACAAAATTGAACTAGGCAAAACTAATTGTCGTCATGACAGTTCAAATATTCCTATAAAAGTAGAAGCCCCAGTGTACTAGTGTCATACTAGATTCAAGTGAGAAGTGATTCTCTTCATACTCTTATAATGAAGATAATAATCACTTTATTAATAATTGGCGTCCTGTTCGGTAAGTCTCTCGATTTCTTATCAATTCATAAAATTTAGAGCTTCAAAAAAAATTTATAGATTCATCAACCAATTATATCCGAGGATTTCTTTTCGCGTTATACTTTGGTATTTGTCGGTCGAGTCTTAGTCGAGTGATTGCATTACTCGACTCCTTCGGTCGAGTGTTCTGCCAAGGAAAGCGGCAATTAATACTTGCGGAAATAACTTATTGGGGTTCATGATTTGGGCTTTCCAAAAATATCTATTAAACTTCTCCCAAATAATTGGAAACTATCGATATAGGTCGGGAAACTTTCAATTTTAACACATTTTTATTTTAACTCAAAAATAAAAGAATGAGTTAATGTCTCAAAAATGTAATTATCTCTACTTATTTCGCTAGAATTTTTTCTGCTCTTTCACATCTGGTACACACAGAAAACACTGAGCGTAGAAGACGCTCAGCATTGCGTAGTCACTGCACACGCGGGCGTATTTCACGTTCTCACAATCGAACGTGATGTACGCAAAATGGGTGCGTGATGTACTCACACTGGGTGCGTGATGTACGCGGACGAGTGCGTGATGTACGCACTCAGTGTGCGTGATGTACGCACACTTGTGCGTGATGTATGCACACTTTTGCGTGATATACGCACACTTGTGCGTGATATACCCCCACGTGTGCCTGATGTCCGCACTTGAGTACGTGATTTTTTTACTCTCAGTATATACTTTCGTGAGAGATTTTCGCTATTATCTCGGTAAATAAGCGAGATGGAGCGAAATGAATATTATTATGGGTTCAGGAGAGAGTTTCTTCAGTTTTTTGCTATTATATCGGTGAATAAGCGAGATAGAGCGAAATGGACGTTGATATGGGATCACCAGGGAGTTTTCCAGTTTTTCGTGATTATCCTCGTGAATCAGCCGACATGCCATGGAAAAGTGATGTCACGAAAATAATAAAAATATATATTCGGTCGATAATATCAAATTCTACTAATAATAATTGGCGAATAGTGACGATATGCACAAGTTTCTGAAATTTGGAGATGTGAGGTATCTCGGTAGCTTAATGGTAAAGCTGTCACCCGGATAGTGGAAAGATGTGAGCTTCAACACTCACTCGAGATCAAAACCGAATATCTCCAAATTTTTAAATGAAGACGGACACATATTAAAAAATCCGTGCAAATTGTAGACGTACACGTATGAGAAAATCATTCCGAATGGGAGAAGTAAACGTATTAGAACATTAGTTCGAATTGAAGACGTACACGTATTAGAAAAATCGTTCGAACTGCAGAGAAGTACGTGGCAGGAAGAATCGCATGCAATATATAAGAGCATACGCGAAAAGGGTATCACCATATATCAAAAAGTGAATTTGAACCGTGAAAAGCAAATTTTCCGTAGTGACAAAGAAATATTTTCTCCCAAGGCATATGGGAATAGCTTAGAAACCTCAGTATACTGGAGTTATAATAGATTTAAATTAAACGCGATTCTTTCTACTCTTAGAATGAAAATAATAATCACGTCATTATTAGTTGGTAGTCTGTTCGGTAAGTATCTGAATTTTTTAGAAATTCAGAAAACTTAAAGATTTGAAAAAATATGAAATTATCAAGATTACCCACTTCATGGAAGCACTATGCTCATCCTTTAACTGCAGTCAATCATACAGTTGATTAGATGAGCATGCTTATCATTTGACTGGATGGAATAAAAATTTGATCAATTGTTCTTATAGTATCCAGCGAAGCAGGGCTATATGAGGTGAAATCCCCTATTGATGGCGAAAATCGTGATAAGCGCTCAGCCAATTTCGATATTGTAATAGATCCATCTGAAGTATCTAAAATTAAGATAACATCAACTTTATCCACTGACAAAGGCTTGAAGATAACTTGTGAAGCCACTGGTGAAGACATATCCTTCAATTGGACCGCACAAAACGGAGCTCTGCGCAATAATGAGGTGGCTGAGGGAAATGTACTGTCAATTAAGCCAGTTACGAAGGAAAATGACCGTGAGTCGATCTATCATGAAAAATTTCATTGAATATTTGGTTATCTCAGCGAGATGAAGCGAAATAAAATTTAGAAGCTCAATATTGCATATATAGAATGAGAATAAAAATTGTCACAAAAAATAAGTCAATTTGTTTTGTTTTACCACTTCACTGTGGAATTAGATCGTCAAAAAAACTATTTCAGCTCATGTAATTTGCGAGATTTTGAAGGAGGAACTCCGCTCCACCTCCGAAACACTTGTGAATTAATCATCAATTTACACATTCTCAGGTATCTTCTGTTGCGAAGCTTTCAATACTGCAGAAAGCATCACGAAATGTGAGCGAATACGCCCGTTGATTCTTACTAGTGATCCTTTGGAGCGTATCGTTGATAGTACAGCTCAGATGTCCTGTGAAGTTATTGGGTCAGATGCGGAATTCGATATCAAATGGAGAAGAGCAGATGGTCTACCATTGCCGAATAATGCAATTGTAAATGGTGGTTCTCTCACGATCCCTAAATTATCCAGAACGGACACTGGGATTTACATTTGTGTAGGTTTGTCAAATGCTAAAACTGAAGCATTCCATCCGAAACTATCTTTGAGAGTCCTCGCATTACCGGAAATCGTAGATTTGACAATTACTGGCCTCGATGATGATTCTGACAATAATGTGATGATTCAATGCTCAACACAACCTGACGAGACCATTAGCTATAAGTGGAAGGCACATACAGAAGGGCACATGGATCTGCGAAAGAACGAGAAGGTTGAGGGGGATTTATTGTCAATTTATAATTTTACGGAAGCCAATGAAGGTGAGTTAAACTGTTATGCAAATATCTATTGAATATCTCGATGAGTGAACGAAGTGGAGTCAAATAAAATATACAAATTCAATCGTGAATAGATAAAACAGAATGGGTCAATTTCTTCGAGAAATTCGATGAATAATTATTTGTTGCTATGACATATCATCTACCTTGCCATATGTTCTTGAAAAACTTCTTCTCAAATCGAACACCTATATGGATTAATTTTAAATTCACTCATTTTTAGGTACATTTTGCTGCGTTGCTACTAATGCTCTAGGCACCACTGAGAAGTGTGTGACAATCGAACCACTTGTTCTCGAAGTGTATCGAAATGTATCAGTAATGGCAGGAAGCTCAGCTACTCTGAAGTGTCGTGAATTTGCGGGATATTCTCATATTAAAATAGACTGGCAGCGAGAAGATGGTCACCGATTTGGTCCAAATATCGACAAGCTAGCTAACGGCTCTATAGTTATAAAAAATATAACAATCAAAGATGAAGGTCATTATATTTGTACTGCAAGAAAGGGAGTGCGATCTGCTTCTGCAACTACAAATATTGAAGTTAGAACACTTCCAGTAGCTTCAATTATACCAAGAATTGATGGAGATATAATTGCGAAGCTAGGTGACAAAGTGAAATTGACATGTAACGCTGATGGTCATCCCCAGCCAAATGTGCAGTGGAAAAAATTTTCAACTAAAACTAACTCGTATGAAGCCGTTGGAGGAGAAAAACCACAATCTGCAGTTTATGAGATTATGTCTTTATTAGAAAATGAAGCAGGGCTGTACCTATGCTTAGCTCAGAATTCAGCAGGGTCTAGTGATAAGACTGTTCGAGTCGTAATCAAACCGCCCATTCTCGAAGTGCTTCCGAAAGAGTCTCACGAAGTAATAGCAGGAGACTCAGTTACTCTGGAGTGTGTTGAAACTGCAGGATATTCAAATATGGAAATTGAATGGACACGAGAAGATGGTCAGCCATTCGCTCAAAATGTCAAGTCATCTAACGGCTCTTTAACCATTGCGGATATAACAATCAAAGAGAACGGACGTTATAAGTGTTCTGCAACGAAGGGAGTGTTATCTGTTTCTGTAATTAGAGAAATTGAAGTTCAACCACATTCATTAGTTTTTGGAAGCGAGCTTCACCTAAAGCCAAAATTGGAAGTATCTTCTGAATATGTTTCGATTTGGCCCGAATGGTTTGGTCATATCGATTGCAAAATTGTGAGTTTTTTTGATGATCCGACGATTAAACCCACATGGCGAAGAGCAGGTGGATTACCAATTCCATCAAATTTTCGTGTAAACGGTGATCGTCTTCATATTCATTCGCCTACGGAAGCCGATGCTGGTGAATACTTCTGCGTAGCACTGAAAAATAATGGAACTGAATTAGCAAGGCTGTCATCAATTCTGGAATTCATTTATTTACCGCACTTACGAATAATCGTGCCAGACAAGTTTCGGATTGGTGATAATATCACAATAACTTGTGAAAATTTAGGACCCGTAGTAACAATTGACTGGGTAGCGAGGTCTGGATCACTGCTATCTAATGAGAAGATTCAGGGAAATGCACTTTTTATTCACGGATTTAAGAAGGAAAATTCTGGTAAGCCCAACTGTCATGAAAATTCTCCTTATATATTTCGATATCCGAACGAGGTGGAGTAAAATTAAATCCAAATACTTGGTAAAAAAAGAGTTGAAACAATTAAAGTTAATGATTTCTGGACGAATCTTTGGCAGCCAACTCAGATTACCTTAACTTAAACCAGCGGTTGTAGTTCAAGGTACCTTCCCCCTCTACAATACTTCCCATAACCGCCTAACACTGGGTATCGTAGAGGGGGAATTTAACTTGAACCAAAAGCACTGATCTGAGTTAAGATAACTCGAGTTAGCTTCAAAAAATTGAGCCTCTGCGATATTCGATTCAGGATGATCACAAAAATAAGTCAGCTTGTCTCTTTTCACCCTTTTACAGTGAAATTTGATTATTGAAAAGCCCCACTTTAAATGTGATAAACTTGTGAATTAATCATGAATTTATTGATTCTCAGGTGAGTTCTGTTGTTATGGCGCTAATGCTCAAGGAACTGGCGAAACTTGTAGATTAGTGGTTGTGCCACGTGTAATCGAATTATCTAAGTCTTCTTTGGAAGTTGCTGTTAATGGAACAGTTGAAGTGGATTGTCGAGTTGTGGATCACAGTGGTCAAAGAATTAATCTCCACTGGGAACGAAGTAACGATTCAAATTCATCGAATGTTATAATGGAAAAGGATGGTCATTTTAAACTTTCTCAAGTTGAAAAAATGGATTCTGGTGATTACGTCTGTCGAGGATTGAGCCCTGCTGGAGAAGAATTAGCAAGGGAGACATTCACTTTGGAGGTTGTTTCTCCACTGGAAACCGTTAACATAATTATCTTTAATGGTTCCCATGATGGCGATCTCAAGATGTCTTGTGCATACCCTGGCACTTTTAAATCCCATTACTGGTCGGCAAAGGAAGGAGATTTACTACCTAATGAGTACCCACTTGTGTTCGGTCAATTCATGATTAAGGGAGTTAGGAAGGCAAATGACCGTAAGTTGCATTGTTATGGAAATTTCAAATGAAATATGTAAATTCAGTGGTGAATAGAGGAAACAGGATAAATCAATTGCTTCCGGAATAGTCTGATAAGAATTACCACAAAAATACATTCTATCTTTTTACTACAGAATTAGATGATTAGAAAAACTATTTTAGTTCTGAAAAACTCGTAGATTAATCATGAATTCATTTATTTTTAGATACTTTCTGTTGCGAAGCTTATAATGCCGCAGGTAGTCTCAGGAATTGCACACAATTGCCCACACTACTTGTAGTATCTAAACCTTCTTCGCGAGTTCTCGCTAATGATTCATTTAACGTCAGTTGTGAAGTCTTGGGTAGTGGAGCTTCAAAAATACATGTCAAGTGGCGAAGAGCAAATGATAAAGAATTTTCAGAGAATGCAACTCAACATGATGGTCTTCTTAAAATTCCTAACGTTGAGAAAACGGATGCTGGTGATTATAATTGTCAAGGATTAGATGGAAATGATAACATTGTACTCCAGAAGACTGTATCTTTGGAAGTTTTGAGGGCACCGAATGCTTTCTTCATACCTGATAAAACTGATCTTAGAGTTGGTGATAATGTAAAGCTCACCTGTAGAGCGACTGGTGATGAACCAATGAAATACGAGTTGACAACAGAAGATGGATCTCTGCGATCTAACGAGGAAATTAAGGATAATACACTTACGGTTCGCAATATCACAGAAAACTTTGAACGTGAGTCGAACCGTCATGCAAATTTTTACTGAAAATCTCGGTAACAATACGAGAACTGATCATAGATCAAAATGGAACAGAATAGATCAGAATAGAACTTGATCAGGGATAAAGTAGCAATAGAGAATAGACGAAGCAGGATAAGTTAATTCTTTTGAGATATTAGATTAACGACGATCTCGATAATGAGATGACTTGTCTTGTTCACTACTTGATTAGATCATTTGATAAATTATTAGAACTCATACTGTTTACGAGATGTTTAAGTAAAAATCCTCTCTAAATCAAATAAACTTATGGATTAATCATGAATATTCTTATTCTCAGGTAAATACTGGTGCAAGGCTACTAATGTCATGGGGACATTCGCTGCATATGCGATTGTAAAAATCTAAAGAGAAGAAAAATAGTCGTACTAATTGAAGGATATGTTTTATTCTGATGTGGTCTTGTTTTAATATATTTTATTCGTTAAATATTTGTTTTTTCTCAATAATCTACAAATTGAAATGACTCCCATTTGTCATAATTTGAATCTAACGTTTTCTACATGTGGAATGAGAGAAAAAAATCAATAAATTTACTGCAAATAACATTTCTGTATTCTCAATTTATCTTTCCAAGTCAACATAATAGCCTCAACATAATACCCTTAATTCGAAAATCCCTAATTGAACACCATCATTTTGATGACTCGCATTACATATCTTGATGGAGTGAACAGCGTTATGTCGATAAATCTATGTTTTTTGAGCCTGTTAGAGGCACAAGGTTATATACGTGTACGTGTGCGTGTGTGGATGTGTGAGGAAAAGGCAGGGAGAAGCCCCGGAGCTGCGAAGGCAAGAGTATTTGCGAAGTACGCGTGAGACGTAGTAGAGTGGAGACCTAACGATATAGAGAAAGACCACGAATCTGATCGTGACGAGTGGAGTCGCCGAACGACTCTGTTACGGGATTCGTATTTTTGTGTGTATGTGTGAGTGTGAAAGGTGCAGCGCGTAAGCCACGCTGTTTAAACTGAAATCCTGTGCATAGAATAAACGTATTCATTTTTCATATACAAAATCCACGTTTTGATTAACCCTTCATTCGTTTTTCCCTGAAATCCTGACCCAATTGAATCAAATGACCCCAACGTTAACTGGCTGAAATGAAATTGTCTGAAAATTGAAATTGTTCCTACTTATATCGGTAGCATGTTTCGCGCGCTTCCATACACGCTACTTTAAATTTGGCCCCAATGAATACTTTTCAAGAGGCAGGCAAAGGATAGTATCATTATTGACTTCGGGAAATTGAATGAGTATTTATGAAAAGCTCGAATAATTTTCGGACTAATTTTTGAAAGTGGACTAATCTTTAAAAGCATATTTGAAGAAAGCGAGGAATTCCCAATGAAGATGAGTAAAGACATGCTATCTCTGGTGGACCCGTCGATTACCTATACTAAGTATGTTCACTCAATCGATCTTCCATCGGTCAATGGTCGATAGAAATTCTGAAATTCTTTGGGAAAAGGAAGTATATCGACTTGGACAGAGACAATTACTGATCTTTTTTGTCAACATTTCTGTTCTTCAAAAGATTTTCTCATTCGTATCGATCACTGACCGATGAAAGATCGACCGAATGGACATATCGATATGGGTACACGACCAACAATCAATAGCTCAAGAACGAGTCTGCCAGGGATTTCCATCTTTTACTGATCAGTAAAAGATAGCCCATATATTTATATCGTTGTGAATATTAATTTTGCATCTTTTTCATTAGCAATTGAGCGACGGCTAATTTGAAAGATCAAAAAATCGTCTCTCGATATTTAATAGGCATTTTCACAATTAGAATATTAAACGATGATTTTATAACTTCCGTCGATTGATACTTTAATCAAAAAAAAAGAAGAAGACTGGTGAGATAGCGTGACCGCTGACGGATTAAAATTCAGGTCATCTCATTCAGTGATCCATATAATCATCATCATAAATAAACATACACGGAAAGAATATTATAATTTGTTTTACGAATTTCACATAGTAATTTGTATCGAAAAACATTGTACTGGTGAACCATACCAGTCATATATTAAAATTTGCGATACAACATAGTAAATTTAAATTTAAGTCGGCAAAACATAAAGAAATATTCTCATCTCACATAGAAAAATTTCTTCAGTAAGTCCTTGGCCAAAATATTTTGTAGATTTTAATTTTCATATTTTATAAAATTAAAAATTTTTACACACTCTAGCAGCTTTTATTAGTTTCAGTCGTATTTATATTGACCATAGTATTTTTTATTCTGCAGCAGTAGACTGTTATGGTTGTTTTTCAACTCCCGCAAACAAAAAATGAAACAAACCATCGTTTCAATTCATTAATTGTAAATATAATTATACATATATGATGTTATGAAAAAAAATTAAAATGTCGCATAACAAATATTGTGATGCAATATTTCTCTTTGAATTCAATACATTGCATAAATTATTCTTCATTGAATAATTTTCCCTATTGTCCATAGTTTTCCTCAAATTTGAACGTAACAGGAATCGAAAATCAGAAATTTTTTTACTAAGTGAATCAAAAATTACTATATTTAATGTGAAGAAAATGAAAAACACAGTGATGAAAAAAAACTATCAGAAGAAAAATCATCATAATACCAGTATGGTCCACCAGTATTATGCGAACATGGTAATTCTTCTAACAATATTTTTTCCGTGTAGCTTGTATTGCACTTTCAATTGGATAATGGTGAATGAAGCTGCAGAGATGTTTATTTTTTCACTTTTCAAGTATTTCAAACGTATACTAAGTGAGCGAGAGCATCGATAGAAGTGTAAGAAGCCGGGAAATAATATACTAAATTATACTTATAATGAGGGTCGAAGATTGTGATTAAATCAGTCTAATAATTATGTTACGCTGAATAAGTTATCCTTATTAAGTAGTAATACCCTTATGGTCCAACCGATTAATAGCCGCCGTGAAGTGAAATATTAAAAGAGGATTTAATTTTCTATCCATTGTTTTTCCTTCCTGAATTTTTTTCTTTTTCCTTTTTTTATCGCTCTCGAAAAGTCTTCATAATTAAGTTAGGAAGAGATGCGATATGATATACTGTGTGATGTACTATGATAAGAAATAAGGCAGAAACCGATGTAAATCATTGTAACATCAATGGAAAAATTTCAATTCAAAAATCCTTCAAACGAAAACAATTGGAGTAACTTTCAAATACGAAGAAAAGAAAATTCAGTTAACTATGTGTACTGCACCGGTTCCATTGACGAACTGATAGAAATGGCTAAAGACGTGACGACCTTATGTCATATATAGTCATTTCTTGAATTACTATATTTCGCGGAATTTTGCACACGCGCCGTTGTGTCATGCTTCCTAATGTGATTTAGCAATCGCAGATTGTGTATATTGACCAATGACATTGCTGCGATTACTATACATATAGTTCATTTTGATCTTCAGTATATAATATTCTGATAGCAGCTGTATGCAGAATTACTCTCAGTGTAGTTTTGAAGTCGTGGGAATATCAAAAAGTAAATTGAAGCCGTGGAAAACAAATTGTTGTGATGACGGACAAACATTCGGACAATAATGTATATGGTAATAGCTTAGAAATTCCAGTGTACCAAAGTTGTTATAGATTCAAAAGGAAAGTCATTCTTTCTAATCTTATAATGGAAATAATAATCACGTCATCGATAATTGGTATGGTGCTCGGTAAGTCTGACTTTTTTTATGAATTCCGAAAATTTCAAGCTCTAAAAAAAGACGAAATTAGGGTGAGTCGACCAGTATTCGAATTCGTCCAGTCATCGAACTTTTCAACGTATTTATCCTGGAAAAATATGGTAATCCAGCATAATATAATTTTTCTCATATCTGAAACACAATATAATGTCCATCAGCTTGAATGAGAGCCTATGAAACTGGTGAATATATCAGTAATTATCGAATTTCTTATGTTCAAGCACTGGCGTCTGACGAGCCTTATTCGTTCGACCACTGGACCACTCATCCTATTCACCTTCTTTTTTTATTTTTTTTATTTTTTGATATGTTATGGAAAAGCTCAAGACAGGTCATTTCCCACCAAAAAAATTTTTTTTTTGAAAAAATACGGCCATTTGAATTTTGAAAAAACCACTCTAGGTGGTCACTTTTTTCCAGCTTCGAATGCTCGTATCTCATTCAATATTAGTTATATGAAAAAAGTGGAAGAATACTTTCGTGTGGGGAAAGGGTATGAGATTTCATTAAAAAAATTTCCAATTGTTAAAATCCCATATTTCTATTTTTTATAAACAATTGGAATAAGAAAATACATGAAAACTACAGAATGCGCGTTTTTAAAAATCTGAAAAATTTCTATGTTGATGATTACTTTTTTTTTTCGATTTTTGTGTAAATTTTCGTGTGACTATTTTGAAGGGTTCGCGAGATATCGCTTTTTTTATGTTCTGGCGCGGTCTGTTGCTGCTGCCGAACAGCCATGCGCATGCGCACAACGCTCCAGCTGCGAATCACATGATGAATTGCGCGAAAGTTGAGTGCTCTCCATCGCAAAGTTTTTAGAGTTGCAATGTGATTTTTTATCTGAATAATTAAACGTATCCTAGAACAATATCACAGTTGAAATTTTTGTAATAGTTTTTATTATTCAACCATGAAATGCAATGAAGATAGGCCCCAACCACGCCTATTTTTGGGAGGCATTCCCATTGTTTTTCCCCCTCCATAATCGAAATACCATTGCATAACTTGAATGAATCAAACAATAGTTGTATGTTTCAAATTAGGAAAATTCGAGGACAATTGCAACTCCAAAAACTCTGCAATGAAGATCACACAGCTTACGCGCCATTGATCATGTGATTCGCAGCTAGAGCGTTGTGCGCATGCGCATGGCTGTTCGGCAGCAGGAACAGACCGCGCAAGAACATAAAAAAAGCGATATCTCGCGAACCCTTCAAAATAGTCACACGAAAATTCACACAAAAATCGAAAATAAAGTAATCATCAACATAGAATTTTTTCAGATTTTTAAAAACGCGCACTCTGTAGTTTCTATGTATTTTTTTATTTCCATTGTTTATAAAAAAAAGAAATATGGGATTTTTAACAATTGGAAATTTTTTAATGGAATCTCATACTCCTTCCTCACAGGAAAGTATTCTTCCACTTTTTTCATATAACTAATATTGAATGAGATACGAGCATTCGAAGCTGGAGAGAAATGACCACCTATAGCGGTCTTTTCAAAATTCAAATGACCGTCTTTTTTTCGAAATTTTTTTTTTTTTTTTTTTTTGTGGGTAATGACTTGTCTTGAGCATTTCCATAACATATCAAAGAATAAAAAAATCAAACCCGAAATCCGAGTGAAATAGCGTGGAATGTCTCATATGCTCTTGGGAGTGCTAAAAAAACGTGTAATTTTCAAAACTCTTTATTTATATTATAGGGTGAAGAAAAAAATTCATTTACAAAATCATATTATTTGTTGATAGATAGATGAGTTCTTTATTGGTGCTCCAAGTTTTGTTTTACACCCTCCCACTACCAACCCATATTATTTTTTGATTTTCCAACTACAAAGAAACGAAATTTTTTCTTCTTCAAATATTATCATTATTTTTTACGGCTATAATGGGCTGACTGATGAAAATCATGTTGCTTCCGGATCAGCATGATAATTCTGTCAATTCTTAATATTTTTTAACTTTTTCCTTTTTAATCGTCATAATCATTGTCTCTATAGGCTGTCGAGGGGGATTTTCTTCTTTCTTTTCTTTAGTTGGCAATTTCGATTTTAAAAAAATAGTGTTTAACAATTTATTAAAAATAGGCCAAATGAAAAATTGAAAAACACCCTCGATCGACTATAGAAACAATTATAAAAATTTGAAAAAACAACGCTACAAAATATCAAAAGTTGATGGAATTATCATGTCGGCCCGGAGGGGTCATGATCCTTATCACTCATCTATTCATGGCCGTAAAAAATGATGATAATATTTGAAAATTTTTTGTTTCCTTATAGTTGAAACTAAAGTGTCATATATTATCAAATTCAATATTTTTCATTTAGGCGCACCATATATTATGGCATATTTCCACCCAGGACCGGATGCCATCCGGTCCCTTTCGTCAGCTGATCAGCCCCAAAATTGAGCTCGATCATGGATGTCTTTGCAAATTTGACGGTGGACAAACGGTCTATGGCTTTATTTTATCGTTAATAGAGAATATAAATTCAGCTGTGAAACGAAACGCCATGGAAATGCGGAAAATTTGTGATTACAGTCGCCATGGACCCTGCCATAGGAATTTTTCTCTTTAAGCGATGAAGAGATAGAACAGGATCAAGAGCTGTCAAAATAATAAATCGACTTGTCTTGTTTTACCACTTTACTATGGAATTAGATTGTTGAACTATTGCAGTTCATGGTGTTTATGAGATATTTGCGGAAAAACTCCTCTCCACTCACGAATAACTTGTGAATTAATCAAGAGTTCATTCATTCTCAGGTATCTTCTGTTGTGAAGCTTTCAATACCGCAGATAGTTTCAAGAAATGCGTAAGATTGCCCGTACTAGTTCTTACTAGTGAGCCTTTGGAGCTTATCGTTAATAGCTCAGCTGAGATATTCTGCGAGGTGATTGGTACAGATTTGAAATTTGATATCAAGTGGAAAAGAGCAGATGGTTTACCCTTGCCAAATGATGCAATTGTAAATGGTGGCTTACTAAAAATTCCTAAGTTAACCAAAATGGACATTGGTATTTATGTTTGTGAAGGATTTTTCGATGGTACAACTGAAGCATTCCACAAGGAAATATCCTTGCGAGTTGTCTCTCCACCAGAATCTTAGATTTGATCATAACTGGGCTCGATGGTCATGATAATAATAATGTGAAGATCCAATGTATAACACAACCTGACAAGACAATTGCATATAAGTGGAAGGCACACACAGAAGGGCGCCAAGATCTGCGAGAGAACGAGAAGGCTGAGGGGGATTTCTTATCGATTTACAATTTCAGAAATGATAATGAAGGTGAGTCGAAACGTCATGAAAATTTTCATTGAAAATTTTGATAACTGAATGAGGTGGAGTCAAATGAAATATACCAAGTCAATTGTGCATACACTGAGAAACTGATTCGTTTGACTGAAACGAGCCTCGTTTCCTGTTAACGAATGTTACACTGAGGGAAAAAAATATTTTCTAGAAATAAAAATAATTTTGAGACAAAACTTCTTTCTTATTTGCGATGAACAATTTAAGAAAAGTAGAGAATTTAATTGAGAGAAATCAATACCTATTTCTCTCAATATTAATTACTTTTAGTTGGAAATCGCAACAGATCCATACCCATTTTTTGTTATTAAAATTTGCTAACTGATGATGATAAATAAACAATTATTTGTCCAAATCTCCTCCTGCATGGATTCAATCTCGATCATATTTGCCATTAATATTTTCACGTGGAATTTTTATCAAGTAATAATGTATTTTCAAGAAATAGGAAATCTTAGTCCAAACATAGCCCAATAGGGAACTTGCATATTTTTTTTTTTTGAAGAAAACTGTTTTTAAAGTGAGGAAATCATGTTTTTTTTTTTTTTATTAATGATTAATTAACTATGAATAATTAAAAATCGTGTTTTTTGAATGTCTGTAAATGGGAAGTGACGTCAGAATACCAAATGATTTGGTAGCGCCATCACGTGTGAGATGAGAGAACTTGAATATCTGTCAGATGAGGTTATTTCGGTTCGATTTGCTTAATATTTGAGTTCGATTTTATTTGAGATCAAATAAAATCGAAAATGTTTCAAAAATTAAGTAACAGCTCTGTGCAACCGTTCAAATCGTGTGTTGTGCCTTATCGCGTGAATACAACTATTAGAACGCCCAATAAGCATTTTATTTATGTACCTAAACACCCGGATTCACGCAAAAAATGGTGTAGTGCAGCTGGTATTCAAAATGTAAAAATGCTTCAATTAAATGCATGCATGTGTGAAGACCATTTTAATTTAAGTAATTATCCATTTGGAGAAGTTATAAATTATGTCACTTTAATATTTAAATGGAGTTTTTCTTTAATACAGCTACGAGAAGATTTGGAAAATTATTTGGAGTGGCAGATGCTTGGTGGCAATAAAAGATTAAAACCAGGTGTTTTACCACATTTCTTTTCTGGAAGCAAGTCAAATGACCTGGCCCGCGAACTCTCACCAATATGTCATAACCTGAAACCACCCAGATAGCAAAACTTGCGGATACACTGCTATTTACCAACAAGTTTGAATTTTCTTTTGCACCAAAATTGTCGATGATTTGCCGCTAGTTTGTCGACATAAAGACCACATATGTAGGCGATAACCTGTCAAGTTATCACCAAATTGAGCCCTAAATTTGCCGTAAATTTGAAGCTCATATGCGGATGTCAAGGTCTATAAAAATGCTGTTAAGAACAGCGATAAATTTGGAGCAAAGTAAAAAATATGATTGTCACTCTTGAAAAAAAAAATTCGTTAACATTAACTGTGCAGAAAGCAATTGTCAATGATTGTTCTGCAGATAAAATGAGCAAAATGAGCCGATTAAATCAGCAGCAAATTTGCGGATAAAATCTGAGTAAAACTAGCCGATAAAATCATCAGCAAATTTGTCAATAAAATTGGCGCGAAATCGCCATTGAATCAGTATAGATGAGTCCACGGAAGGAACGGGCTCATTCTTAAAAATGCAGGCATCGGCCTTTGACATCACGTTTCTAGTCCAATCTCTGAATAAGATCCCCCAAAAGCCATAGGAATCTACTGCTTTCTGTGTTTAAGGTATCTTATACGAAGATTGGATTGTGATTGTACTTCTCGAGAAAACAGACGACTGGAATAGATGATAGACAAATCGAATTGTTTTCTCCACTTATTCACAATGTTTTTTTTTTCAAGAATAACAAGTTATATTGGCCGGTACTCAATCAATGGAGGCTTCTTTGTTTTGCTGCTCTGAGGTGACTTTTCATGATAATGCGGGATTCCTGTTTAATGATTTAAGGTAGTACCGCCGGTACTCGATTGACGGTTCCGATATGGATAGAGAAAAAGGAAATGATAGAAAATGATGTATGGAATATTTTAAACTCTTGAAAATGCAGCTTCGGAGCATGTCATAGTGATAATTAGTGAATAGCTATGGAAAATGTACTTTTTATAGTTTCTTTCCTTCTCTTACTCACTCGGAATGCTATCTGGTGTGTAAATACTGCATGATTCAAACGAGATACTATAACCACTGACTAGGGCAGTATCGGCGGTACGAAGTTAAGAATAGTTCTTCCGAGATACCCTAGCGGTTCCGAAAATGCGGTGTAAACACCGTGTATACACCGTTGCAGTGTAAAAACCGTGCTTACACGGAATATATGCCGTTTTTTTGTTCAAGATTTATGCGGTGTAAATTTCCGTATAAAAACTGTGTTAACACTGTGTGAATTCCGTTTGAAAACTGTGCAAAAACTGTGTGAATTCCGTTTAGAAACTGTGTGAACACCGTGTAGAAACCGTGTATACGCCGTGTAAACACTGTTGTGACGGTTTTTACCGTCACAGAATCAAGAAAATTCGGAAAAAATTAATTATTTTTATTGAAATCGCGATAATGGCCGCAACTCGCGGTACCCGGTGAGAATGGGGCTCATTTTGAGTCAAGTCAGCATATGTCCAGAGTGAGGTCAGCAAAAGCTAATGACCTCACTAATTATTTTTGTTTATTTTTGCTTAATCTTCCTCCAAAATTTGGAGGAAAGTACGAGAGTAGGACTGGGAAGGATTTTTCCCAGTCCCACAAATAAAGTAGCAGAATCAAGGACGATCTGGAGGAGCCTGGATGGAAGCAGCATCCACTCATTTGGTCCAGCATCAGCCAACACGAGGAAATGTTGGCCAACAGTGAGGGAATTTGGAGATCGTCGAGGACAACGTGGGAATCAGTAAAATGAAAGACTATTTATCAGTGAAAATGAAAGACTAAAGTTTTCCGTTTAGAAATGTCGGGAAAATATTGTCATGTTGTAACTATTATGATTATTTTCGCGTGTTATATATATTATATATATATATATATATATATATAGTAAACTCAGTGACGTTAAGGAGAGTAGTGGGGGACTCGCGCGTTATTAGTCGAGTTGGGCCTCGGTTCTACCGAAGTTGAGCGGGAACGGCCGAGGGCACCCAACGCAACTCGTGGGAGAGAAGACTCGGTCTTCTTCTCCCGGGACACTGTGGCGACCACATCGTGTAGAGAAAATTTAGTGAAACGTTAAGAAGAATAAAGAAAATTGTAAAGAATTACGTAGAGAAAGTTGAAGTAAAGAGAAATAAAGAGGGAGGTCAACACGGAGGAAAGGAAGCACAAATACAGTAAGGTACGCGAGTCCCCGCACAATTATTATTTCGAGTTAAAAGTGAAGAATTTTGACTAAAAGATTAACGGTAAAGAAAACGCCGAGTTAGCGTCTGTTTGGAGTGTATTCACTCGGGGGAAATTAAAGTTATTTTTGTTTATTCTGAGTTACGTTTAAGATTGATAGTTGAAGTAAAAGAATTATCGTATTATTCCTAAAAATTCCTATTTCCTCTGATTTAAATGTACACATATTATTTTTTTTGAATATATCTAATTTTTTTGTTATTTAAACCGAAATTTTCAGGAGTTTGTGTAAAGTTTTTTCGTTTGTCCGAATACCCAAAGGGAGGGTATCGTCCCCTCCCCCCCTTGAGACAATATAGGAGTCTCATGTAAGAAAGCGGGTTAAAGTAGAGTCTTTTTGGGATCTTTGCTATTCATTGAAATTAAAGAAAACTTGGGGATTTGTCGTTTTCCCCGAAATTTGTAGTATTTTGTCAAAAACGACTGGCGCCCATTTTTTCAAGAAGGCAAATTAATTGGAAGAAAATTAGAAAAAAACTAGAAGCATGAAATTGGGTAAAATTTAGAAAATTTTCAGTGCCTTTAACAGTTGGCTCAAGGTCAGTGAGCAAACCGTTACACTGTGTTTACACCGTTTATTCGTGCAGTTTTTCCACAGTTTTTCTACCGTTTTTAGATCAACATTATGAAAAACGTTTGAAATTAGTAAAAAATATTATAAATTTATTATTTTTCGTAATACCCTTGGAAACTCAGAAAAATTGCGGAGAATTTGCGGTGGAATTTATGTATCAGGAATTATTTTCTGTCATTGTTAAAAAATTGTACTTTATGGTCGAGATTTGAAGATAAAATTCGAAAAAAACAATTTCGTAAGTATCATTAGTTTGAATGAGCGTAGCGTGAAAATTCCGAATGGAGGTGGAAAGTGAGATCATTCGCGGATGATTTATGGAGTTGTCAATTTGAAAATGTCCATTTTACCCCACTTATCCTTAATTGAAATTGGGAATTGAGATGAAATAAAAATAAAAAACAGAAAAATGAGAATTCGGAAGAAAATTTGAGAGTTTGAAGGAAAATTATCATTTTGCCCGAAAGAAATGAAGTGAAAAAGAAATTGTCAACGTATTTTTTCATTGTTTTTCTTAAAATTGATTTCCTATAGTCATTTTAAAAGAATTGACAGCAACTATCAGTCATTTCTTTGGAAGATGATAGTATAAATATGCGAAGCATATTTGAGCTCAATTAGAATCGCTGAAGTTATATGTTTCAGATTAGCAGCAGACAACGAGGAATCTCCAGGCGGTTGTCGAAGCTAAGCAGCATTACATCTGGTCAGTACTTGGATGGGTGACCGCTTGGAGTTTTCAAGAACTACTGAGCCGAATTCTTTTTTTTCTTCTTTCATTCACTTCGTTTTTAGGAAATTAGGATAACGGTCATCATGGTTTATTTTTAAGCACATAATTAAGAGAGAAATCAATTGAAAATGTAAATTTGTGGTGAAAACGCGATACGCGAGTGAATGCCGCTTAAACAATGTGTAAATTCCGTTCAAAAACTGTGTAAACACTGTTTAAATTGCGTTTACAAACTGTGTAACAACTGTGTAAAGCCTGTTTGAAAACTGTGTGAGCGCTGTGTACATTCCGTTGAAAAACTGTATATATCCCGTGTAAAAACTGTAGAAAAACTGTGAAAAAACTGCACGAATAAACAGTGTAAACACAGTGTTTACACAGTTTTTAAACGGTGTTTACACGGTGTTTATACCGTGTTTTCGGAACCGCTAGGGTAGAACAATCAGGCGTGCGTTGGGATATCTAGGAGCATGTATCTCCCCACATTATCGCTACATCAATGAAATTTACTCCGTATTAATATATCGTCAAGTCTGTTAGAAAGTTCATGCCAAAATTAAGAGATTGGGTGAATCTCAAATAGTTCAGATTGTACAAAATTATCAATTCTCCCGCGTACACGAAAGAAAAAATTCACGGCGCTCATCCATATTATTTATCATTTGCGCAAATCATCTTCGATGTAGACTCAAATACAAAGCGAGGAAAACTGATGATTGTAAGAAATTAGATATTAATGCGATTTTTGGATGTTTTACATGATATAAAGATTCATATATGTCATGTTCTTTCATCCTTCCTCGACTCTCATGTTTCCCAAACAATTTGAACAATATACTGTCTATCGCATCATGCTGGATGCAATTCCTCAGAATGAAGATAAATCATCAAAACAATACCTTCTCAATTTTTTAAATGAATAAAAATCTTCAGTAATGGAAAAGGGTGGGAAAAATGTGCCGGTAGGGTAAAATGGACTGGTGAACAAAAAGACTCACAGGAAGAGATGACACGGTTCGGAGTATTCACGTATGAAAAAAACGTATAGACAGTTTCTATAGAAAGTTTCTATAGAAACTTTCGGTAAATGGTGAGTTTCACTCCACCAAAATTTCGAAAAAATTTCAACTTTTTGGACCTAGTTTCGCTCTCAATGACACTGTAAGCATACGACCTCTCAATGAATAACCTCTGAACAGCCTTTTAACCACAAGAAAATGAAACCAGGAAATGCACTGCTCTTAGCTGTACCCAGGACCCCGGCGAAGACATGGTAGTGTGATGGCCCCGAAAGGAAGACCTCCGCAACCATTCATCTAACCAACTGGATAATTGCTGATGAAATTTAGCATGAATTCAACCTAAACACCGCTTACCTTCATTGAGCTTTAAAAATTTAAATTATTTTTATATGTATCCACATACATCCACATACATCCATTTCACACACGTAACGTACACATGCATTGACGAGTCAATTGTGAAAAGATCATTGTGGTCGAATTCAACACAACTAATAGTAGAATTTCAAGAATCTAGAACAAGTACATAAACTATTTATTCATCGGTAGTAAATCAAGATCTTCATGGAAGCAGATCGAATCAAGGAACGCGTTCTGCTCTGTCCAGGTCCGATCGTTTTTTTGCGTGTTAGCTTTATTTCTGGGGTTGACATGGTGTACTCTGTGATTGACCCTGACATGGTAGTAGCCATAACATATTGATTCTGGAGCTTATAAGCTCTAAAATATTAATTCTAGAGCTTATAAGCTCTAAAATATCAATTCTAGAGCTTATAAGCTCTAAAATATTAATTCTAGAGCTTATAAGCTCTAAAATATTAATTCTAGAGCTTATAAGCTCTAAAATAGAAATTCAAGAGCTTATAAGCTCTAAAATATTAATCCTAGAGCTTATAAGCTCTAAAATATCAATTCTAGAGCTTATAAGCTCTAAAATATTAATTCTAGAGCTTATAAGCTCTAAAATATCAATTCTAGAGCTTATAAGCTCTAAAATATTGATTCTAGAGCTTATAAGCTCTAAAATATTGATTCTAGAGCTTATAAGCTCTGAAATATTAATTCTAGAGCTTATAAGCTCTAAAATATTGATTCTAGAGCTTATAAGCTCTAAAATATTAATTCTAGAGCTTATAAGCTCTAAAATATCAATTCTAGAGCTTATAAGCTCTAAAATATCAATCCTAGAGCTTATAAGCTCTAGAATAGAAATTCTAGAGCTTATAAGATCTAAAATAGAAATTCTCGTGCTTATAAGATCTAAAATAGAAATTCTAGAGCTTATAAGATCTAAAATAAAAATTCTAGAGCTTATAAGCTCTAAAATATTGATTCTAGAGCTTATAAGCTCTAAAATATTGATTCTAGAGCTTATAAGCTCTAAAATATTTATTCTAGAGCTTATAAGCTCTAAAATATTAATTCTAGAGCTTATAAGCTCTAAAATATCAATTCTAGAGCTTATAAGCTCCAAAATATCAATTCTAGAGCTTGTAAGCTCTAAAATATCAATTCTAGAGCTTATAAGTTCTAAAATATTAATTCTAGAGCTTATAAGCTCTAAAATATTAATTTCAGAGCTTATAATCTCTAAAATATCAATTCTAGAGCTTATAAGCTCTAAAATATTGATTCCGGAGCTTATCAGCTCTAAAACATCAATTCTAGAGCTTATAAGCTCTGAAATATTAATTCTAGAGCTTATGAGCTCTAAAATATTAATTCTAGAGCTTACAAACTCTTAAATATTGATTCTAGAGCTTGTAACCTCTCAAATATTAATTCCCGAGCTTATAAGCTCTAGAATAGGAATTCTAGAGCTTATAAGATCTGAAATAGAAATTCTAGAGCTCATAAGCTTATAAACTCTAAAATATCAATTCTAGAGCTTATTAGCTCTAAAATATTAAATCTAGAGCTTATAAGCTCCAAAATAGAAATTCTAGACCTTATAAGCTCTCAAATATTAATTCTAGAGCTTATAAGCTCTCAAATAGGAATTCTAGAGCTTATAAGCTCTAAAATAGAAATTCTAGAGCTTATAAGCTCTAAAATATTAATTCTAGAGCTTATAAGCTCTAAAATGTTGATTCTGGAGCTTATAAGCTCTAAAATATTAATTCTAGAGCTTGTAAGCTCTAAAATAGAAATTCTAGAGCTTATAAGCTCTCAAATATTAATTCTCGAGCTTATAAGCTCTAAAATAGGAATTCTAGAGCTTATAAGCTCTAAAATATTAATTCTAGAGCTTATAAGCTCTAAAATAGAAATTCAAGAGCTTATAAGCTCTAAAATATTAATCCTAGAGCTTATAAGCTCTAAAATATCAATTCTAGAGCTTATAATTTCTAAAATATTAATTCTAGAGCTTATAAGCTCTAAAATATCAATTCTAGAGCTTATAAGCTCTAAAATATTGATTCTGGAGCTTATAAGCTCTAAAATATTGATTCTAGAGCTTATAAGCTCTAAAATATTAATTCTAGAGCTTATAAGCTCTGAAATATTAATTCTAAAGCTTATAAGCTCTAAAATATCAATTCTAGAGCTTATAAGCTCTAAAATAGAAATTCAAGAGCTTATAAGCTCTAAAATATTAATCCTAGAGCTTATAAGCTCTAAAATATCAATTCTAGAGCTTATAAGCTCTAAAATATCAATTCTAGAGCTTATAAGCTCTAAAATATCAATTCTAGGGCTTACAAGCTCTAAAATATTGATTCTAGAGCTTATAAGCTCTAAAATATTAATTCTAGAGCTTATAAGCTCTAAAATATTAATTCTAGAGCTTATGAGCTCTAAAATATCAATTCTAGAGCTTATAAGCTCTAAAATATCAATCCTAGAGCTTATAAGCTCTAGAATAGAAATTCTAGAGCTTATAAGATCTAAAATAGAAATTCTCGTGCTTATAAGATCTAAAATAGAAATTCTAGAGCTTATGAGATCTAAAATAGAAATTCTAGAGCTTATAAGCTCTAAATTGTTAATTCTAGAGCTTATAAGCTCTAAATTGTTAATTCTAGAGCTTATAAGCTCTAAAATATCAGGTCTAGAGCTTATAAGCTCTAAAATATTGGTTCTAGAGCTCATAAGCTCTAAAATAGAAATTCGAGAGCTTATAAACTCTAAAATATTAATTCTAGAACTTATAAGCTCTAAAATATTAATTCTAGAGCTTATAAGCTCTAAAATATTGATTCTAGAGCTTATAAGCTCTAAAATATTAATTCTAAAGCTTATAAGCTCTAAAATAAAAATTCGAGAGCTTATAAGCTCTAAAATATTAATTCTAGAACTTATAAGCTCTAAAATATTAATTCTAGAGCTTATAAGCTCTAAAATATTAATTCTAGAGCTTATAAGCTCTAAAATATTAATTCTAGAGCTTATAAGTGCTAAAATAGAAATTCTAGAGCTTATGAGATCTAAAATAAAAATTCTAGAGCTTATAAGATCTAAAATAGAAATTCTCGTGCTTATAAGATCTAAAATAGAAATTCTAGAGCTTATAAGATCTAAAATAAAAATTCTAGAGCTTATAAGATCTAAAATAGAAATTCTAGAGCTTATGAGATCTAAAATAAAAATTCTAGAGCTTATAAGCTCTAAAATATTTATTCTAGAGCTTATAAGCTCTAAAATATTAATTCTAGAGCTTATAAGCTCCAAAATATCAATTCTAGAGCTTGTAAGCTCTAAAATATCAATTCTAGAGCTTATAAGTTCTAAAATATTAATTCTAGAGCTTATAAGCTCTAAAATATTAATTTCAGAGCTTATAATCTCTAAAATATCAATTCTAGAGCTTATAAGCTCTAAAATATTGATTCCAGAGCTTATCAGCTCTAAAACATCAATTCTAGAGCTTATAAGCTCTGAAATATTAATTCTAGAGCTTATGAGCTCTAAAATATTAATTCTAGAGCTTACAAACTCTTAAATATTGATTCTAGAGCTTGTAACCTCTCAAATATTAATTCCCGAGCTTATAAGCTCTAGAATAGGAATTCTAGAGCTTATAAGATCTGAAATAGAAATTCTAGAGCTCATAAGCTTATAAACTCTAAAATATCAATTCTAGAGCTTATTAGCTCTAAAATATTAAATCTAGAGCTTATAAGCTCTGAAATAGAAATTCTAGACCTTATGAGCTCTCAAATATTAATTCTAGAGCTTATAAGCTCTCAAATATTAATTCTCGAGCTTATAAGCTCTAAAATAGAAATTCTAGAGCTTATAAGCTCTCAAATATTAATTCTCGAGCTTATAAGCCCTAAAATAGGAATTCTAGAGCTTATAAGCTCTAAAATGCTAATTCTAGAGCTTATAAGCTCTAAAATAGAAATTCAAGAGCTTATAAGCTCTAAAATATCAATTCTAGAGCTTATAAGCTCTAAAATATCAATTCTAGAGCTTATAAGCTCTGAAATATCAATCCGAGAGCTTATAAGCTCTAAAATAGAAATTCTAGAGCTTATAAGATCTAAAATAGAAATTCTCGTGCTTATAAGATCTAAAATAGAAATTCTAGAGCTTATAAGATCTAAAATAAAAATTCTAGAGCTTATAAGCTCTAAAATATTGATTCTAGAGCTTATAAGCTCTGAAATATTAATTCTAGAGCTTATGAGCTCTAAAATATTACTTCTAGAGCTTATAAACTCAAAAATATTGATTCTAGAGCTTATAAGCTCTCAAATATTAATTCCCGAGCTTATGAGCTCTAAAATAGGAATTCTAGAGCTTATAAGATCTGAAATAGAAATTCTAGAGCTCATAAGCTTATAAACTCTAAAATATCAATTCTAGAGCTTATTAGCTCTAAAATATTAATTCTAGAGCTTATAAGCTCTAAAATAGAAATTCTAGAGCTTATAAGCTCTCAAATATCAATTCTAGAGCTTATAAGCTCTCAAATAGGAATTCTAGAGCTTATAAGCTCTAAAATAGGAATTCTAGAGCTTATAAGCTCTGAAATATTAATTCTAGAGCTTATAAGCTCTAAAATATTGATTCTGGAGCTTATAAGCTCTAAAATATTAATTCTAGAGCTTATAAGCTCTAAAATATTGATTCTGGAGCTTATAAGCTCTAAAATATTAATTCTCGAGCTTATAAGCTCTGAAATAGGAATTCTAGAGCTTATAAGCTCTAAAATATTAATTCTAAAGCTTATAAGCTCTAAAATAGAAATTCGAGAGCTTATAAGCTCTAAAATATTAATTCTAGAGCTTATAAGCTCTAAAATATTAATTCTAGAGTTTATAAGCTCTAAAATATTAATTCTAGAGCTTATAAGCTCTAAAATATTAATTCTAGAGCTTATAAGCTCTAAAATATTAATTCTAGAGCTTATAAGCTCTAAAATATTGATTCTAGAGCTTATAAGCTCTAAAATATTGATTCTAGAGCTTATAAGCTCTAAACTATTAATTCTAGAGCTTATAAGCTCTAAAATATTAATTCTAGAGCTTATAAGTTCTAAAATAGAAATTCTAGAGCTTATAAGATCTAAAATAGAAATTCTAGAGCTTATAAGATCTAATATACAAATTCTAGAGCTTATAAGATCTAAAATAGAAATTCTAGAGCTTATAAGCTCTAAAATATTAATTCTAGAACTTATAAGCTCTAAAATATTAATTCTAGAGCTTATAAGCTCTAAAATATTAATTCTAGAGCTTATAAGCTCTAAAATATTAATTCTAGAGCTTATAAGCTCTAAAATAGAAATTCTAGAGCTTATAAGATCTAAAATAGAAATTCTAGAGCTTATAAGATCTAATATACAAATTCTAGAGCTTATAAGATCTAAAATAGAAATTCTAGAGCTTATAAGCTCTAAAATATTGATTCTAGAACTTATGAGCTCTAAAATATCAATTCTAGAGCTTATAAGCTCTAAAATATTAATTCTAGAGCTTATAAGCTCTAAAATATTAATTCTAGAGCTTATAAGCTCTAAAATATTAATTCTAGAGCTTATAAGTTCTAAAATAGAAATTCTAGAGCTAATACGCTCTAAAATAGGAATTCTAGAGCTTATAAGCTCTAAAATATTAATTCTAGAGCTTATAAGCTCTAAAATATCAATTCTAGAGCTTATAAGCTCTAAAATAGAAATTCTAGAGCTTATAAGATCTAAAATAGAAATTCTAGAGCTTATAAGCTCTAAAATATTAATTCTAGAGCTTATAAGCTCTAAAATATCAATTCTAGAGCTTATAAGCTCTAAAATATTAATTCTAGAGCTTATAAGCTCTGAAATATTAATTCTAGATCTTATAAGCTCTAAAATATCAATTCTAGAGCTTATAAGCTCTAAAATATTGATTCTAGAGCTTATAAGCTCTAAAATATTGATTCTAGAGCTTATAAGCTCTAAAATATTAATTCTAGAGCTTATAAGCTCTAAAATATTAATTTCAGAGCTTATAATCTCTAAAATATCAATTCTAGAGCTTATAAGCTCTAAAATATCAATCCTAGAGCTTATAAGCTCTAAAATATCAATTCTAGAGCTTATAAGCTCTAAAATATTAATTCTAGAGCTCATAAGCTCTAAAATATTAATTCTAGAGCTTATAAGCTCTAAAATATTGATTCTAGAGCTTATAAGCTCTAAAATATTGATTCTAGAGCTCATAAGCTCTAAAATATTAATTCTAGAGCTTATAAGCTCTAAAATATTAATTCTAGAGCTTATAAGCTCTAAAATATTAATTCTAGAGCTTATAAGCTCTAAAATATTAATTCTAGAGCTTATAAGCTCTAAAATAGAAATTCAAGAGCTTATAAGCTCTAAAATATTAATCCTAGAGCTTATAAGCTCTAAAATATGAATTCTAGAGCTTCTAAGCTCTAAAATATTAATTCTAGAGCTCATAAGCTCTAAAATATGAATTCTAGAGCTTATAAGCTCTAAAATATTGATTCTAGAGCTTATAAGCTCTAAAATATTAATTCTAGAGCTTATAAGCTCTAAAATATTAATTCTAGAGCTTATAAGCTCTAAAATATTAATTCTAGAGCTTATAAGCTCTAAAATATCAATTCTAGAGCTTATAAGCTCTAAAATATCAATCCTCGAGCTTATAAGCTCTAGAATAGAAATTCTAGAGCTTATAAGATCTCAAATAGAAATTCTCGTGCTTATAAGATCTAAAATAGAAATTCTAGAGCTTATAAGATCTAAAATAAAAATTCTAGAGCTTATAAGATCTAAAATAGAAATTCTAGAGCTTATAAGATCTAAAATAAAAATTCTAGAGCTTATAAGCTCTAAAATATTTATTCTAGAGCTTATAAGCTCTAAAACATCAATTCTAGAGCTTATAAGCTCTGAAATATTAATTCTAGAACTTATGAGCTCTAAAATATTAATTCTAGAGCTTACAAACTCTTAAATATTGATTCTAAAGCTTATAACCTCTCAAATATTAATTCTCGAGCTTATAAGCTCTAGAATAGGAATTCTAGAGCTTATAAGATCTGAAATAGAAATTCTAGAGCTCATAAGCTTATAAACTCTAAAATATCAATTCTAGAGCTTATTAGCTCAAAAATATTAATTCTAGAGCCTATAAGCTCTAAAATAGAAATTCTAGACCTTATAAGCTCTCAAATATTAATTCTAGAGCTTATAAGCTCTCAAATAGGAATTCTAGAGCTTATAAGCTCTAAATAGAAATTCTAGAGCTTATAAGCTCTAAAATATTAATTCTAGAGCTTATAAGCTCTAAAATATTGATTCTGGAGCTTATAAGCTCTAAAATATTAATTCTAGAGCTTGTAAGCTCTAAAATAGAAATTCTAGAGCTTATAAGCTCTCAAATATTAATTCTCGGGCTTATAAGCTCTAAAATAGGAATTCTAGAGCTTATAAGCTCTAAAATGCTAATTCTAGAGCTTATAAGCTCTAAAATAGAAATTCAAGAGCTTATAAGCTCTAAAATATCAATTCTAGAGCTTATAAGCTCTAAAATATCAATTCTAGAGCTTATAAGCTCTGAAATATCAATCCTAGAGCTTATAAGCTCTAGAATAGAAATTCTAGAGCTTATAAGATCTAAAATAGAAATTCTCGTGCTTATAAGATCTAAAATAGAAATTCTAGAGCTTATAAGATCTAAAATAAAAATTCTAGAGCTTATAAGCTCTAAAATATTGATTCTAGAGCTTATAAGCTCTAAAATATTAATTCTAGAGCTTATAAGCTCTAAAATATCATTCTAGAGCTTATAAGCTCTAAAATATCAATTCTAGAGCTTGTAAGCTCTAAAATATCAATTCTAGAGCTTATAAGTTCTAAAATATTGATTCTAGAGCTTATAAGCTCTAAAATATTGATTCTAGAGCTTATAAGTTCTCAAATATTAATTCTAGAGCTCGTAAGCTCTAAAATATTAATTCTAGAGCTTATAAGCTCTAAAATATCAATTCTAGAGCTTATAAGCTCTAAAATAGAAATTCTAGAGCTTATAAGATCTAAAATAGAAATTCTAGAGCTTATAAGATCTACAATATTAATTCTAGAGCTTATAAGCTCTAAAATATTAATTCTAGAGCTTATAAGTTCTAAAATAGAAATTCTAGAGCTAATACGCTCTAAAATAGGAATTCTAGAGCTCATAAGCTCTAAAATAGAAATTCTAGAGCTTATGAGCTCTAAAATATTAATTCTAGAGCTCATAAGCTCGAAAATATTAATTCTAGAGCTTATAACCTCTAAAATATTAAGTCTAGAGCTTATAAGCTCTAAAATATTAATTCTAGAGCTTATAAGCTCTAAAATATTAATTCTAGAGCTTATAAGCTCTAAAATATTAATTCTAGAGCTTATAAGCTCTAAAATATCAATTCTAGAGCTTATAAGCTCTAAAATATCAATCCTAGAGCTTATAAGCTCTAGAATAGAAATTCTAGAGCTTATAAGATCTCAAATAGAAATTCTCGTGCTTATAAGATCTAGAATAGAAATTCTAGAGCTTATAAGATCTAAAATAGAAATTCTAGAGCTTATAAGATCTAAAATAAAAATTCTAGAGCTTATAAGATCTAAAATAGAAATTCTAGAGCTTATAAGATCTAAAATAAAAATTCTAGAGCTTATAAGCTCTAAAATATTAATTCTAGAGCTTATAAGCTCTAAAATATCAATTCTAGAGCTCATAAGCTCCAAAATATCAATTCTAGAGCTTGTAAGCTCTAAAATATCAATTCTAGAGCTTATAAGTTCTAAAATATTAATTCTAGAGCTTATAAGCTCTAGAATATTAATTTCAGAGCTTATAATCTCTAAAATATCAATTCTAGAGCTTATAAGCTCTAAAATATTGATTCTAGAGCTTATAAGCTCTAAAACATCAATTCTAGAGCTTATAAGCTCTGAAATATTAATTCTAGAGCTTATGAGCTCTAAAATATTAATTCTAGAGCTTACAAACTCTTAAATATTGATTCTAAAGCTTATAACCTCTCAAATATTAATTCTCGAGCTTATAAGCTCTAGAATAGGAATTCTAGAGCTTATAAGATCTGAAATAGAAATTCTAGAGCTCATAAGCTTATAAACTCTAAAATATCAATTCTAGAGCTTATTAGCTCAAAAATATTAATTCTAGAGCCTATAAGCTCTAAAATAGAAATTCTAGACCTTATAAGCTCTCAAATATTAATTCTAGAGCTTATAAGCTCTCAAATAGGAATTCTAGAGCTTATAAGCTCTAAAATAGAAATTCTAGAGCTTATAAGCTCTAAAATATTAATTCTAGAGCTTATAAGCTCTAAAATATTGATTCTGGAGCTTATAAGCTCTAAAATATTAATTCTAGAGCTTGTAAGCTCTAAAATAGAAATTCTAGAGCTTATAAGCTCTCAAATATCAATTCTCGAGCTTATAAGCTCTAAAATAGGAATTCTAGAGCTTATAAGCTCTAAAATGCTAATTCTAGAGCTTATAAGCTCTAAAATAGAAATTCAAGAGCTTATAAGCTCTAAAATATCAATTCTAGAGCTTATAAGCTCTAAAATATCAATTCTAGAGCTTATAAGCTCTGAAATATCAATCCTAGAGCTTATAAGCTCTAAAATAGAAATTCTAGAGCTTATAAGATCTAAAATAGAAATTCTCGTGCTTATAAGATCTAAAATAGAGATTCTAGAGCTTATAAGATCTAAGATTAAAATTCTAGAGCTTATAAGCTCTAAAATATTGATTCTAGAGCTTATAAGCTCTAAAATATTATTTCTAGAGCTTATAAGCTCTAAAATATCAATTCTAGAGCTTATAAGCTCTAAAATATCAATTCTAGAGCTTGTAAGCTCTAAAATATCAATTCTAGAGCTTATAAGTTCTAAAATATTGATTCTAGAGCTTATAAGCTCTAAAATATTGATTCTAGAGCTTATAAGCTCTCAAATATTAATTCTAGAGCTCATAAGCTCTAAAATATTAATTCTAGAGCTTATAAGCTCTAAAATATCAATTCTAGAGCTTATAAGCTCTAAAATAGAAATTCTAGAGCTTATAAGATCTAAAATAGAAATTCTAGAGCTTATAAGATCTACAATATTAATTCTAGAGCTTATAAGCTCTAAAATATTAATTCTAGAGCTTATAAGTTCTAAAATAGAAATTCTAGAGCTAATACGCTCTAAAATAGGAATTCTAGAGCTCATAAGCTCTAAAATAGAAATTCTAGAGCTTATGAGCTCTAAAATATTAATTCTAGAGCTCATAAGCTCGAAAATATTAATTCTAGAGCTTATAACCTCTAAAATATTAAGTCGAGAGCTTATAAGCTCTAAAATATTAATTCTAGAGCTTACAAGCTCTAAAATATTAATTCTAGAGCTTGTAAGCTCTAAAATATCAATTCTAGAGCTTATCAGCTCCAAAATATTGATTCTACAGCTTATAAGCTCTAAAATATTAATTCTAGAGCTTATAAGCTCTAAAATATCGATTCTAGAGCTTATAAGCTCTAAAATATCAATTCTAGAGCTCATGAGCTTATAAGCTCTAAAATATTAATTCTAGAGCTTATAAGCTCCAAAATATCAATCCTATAGCTTATAAGCTCTGAAATATCAATTCTAGAGCTTATAAGCTCTCAAATATTAATTCTAGAGCTTATAAGCTCTAAAATATCAATTCTAGAGCTTATAAGCTCTAAAATATTGATTCTAGAGCTTATAAGCTCTAAAATATCAATTCTAGATCTCATAAGCTCTAAAATATCAATTCTACACTGCAAAAAAATTCCATCAAAAATTACTGTACCATCCAATAAACGTGGGACCAAGAAGGGTATTGCAGAAAAATTACAATACCTACGGAGTAAAAATTACTAAACCTCTTAGTAAAATTAATGAGAGTCCCATCAATTTTTACTGTGCCAACAGTAATTTTTACTCCGCAGGTATAGTAATTTTTCGGCAGTCCCACTTTTTACTGGGAAGGCACAGTAATTTTTGATGAATTTTTTTTGCAGTGTAGAGCTTATCAGCTCTAAAATATCAATTCTAGAGCTTATAAGCTCTAAAATATTTATTCTAGAGCTTATAAGCTCTAAAATATTGATTCTAGAGCTTATAAGCTCTAAAATATTGATTCTAGAGCTTATAAGCTCTGAAATATCATTTCTAGAGCTTATAAGCTCTAAAATATCAATCCTAGAGCTTATAAGATCTAAAATAGAAATCCTAGAGCTTATAAGATCTAAAATAGAAATTCTAGAGCTTATAAGCTCTAAACTATCAATTCTAGAGCTTATAAGCTCTAAACTATCAATTCTAGAGCTTATAAGCTCTAAAATATCAATTCTAGAGTTTATAAGCTCTAAAATATTAATTCTAGAGCTTATAAGCTCTAAACCATCAATTCTAGAGCTTATAACTTTATTAGCTCTAGAATATTGATTTCAGAGCTTATAAGCTCTAAAATAGAAATTCTAGAGCTTATGAGATCTAAAATAGAAATTCTAGAGCTCATAAGCTCTAAAATATCAATTCTAGAGCTTATAAGCTCTAAAATTTCAATTCTAGAGCTTATAAGCTCTAAAATATCAATTCTAGAGCTTATAAGCTCTAAAATATTAATTCTAGAGCTTATGAGCTCTAAAATATCAATTCTAGAGCTTATAAGCTCTGAAATATCATTTCTAGAGCTTATAAGCTCTAAAATATCAATCCTAGAGCTTATAAGATCTAAAATAGAAATCCTAGAGCTTATAAGATCTAAAATATTGATTCTAGAGCTTATAAGCTCTAAACTATCAATTCTAGAGCTTATAAGCTCTAAACTATCAATTCTAGAGCTTATAAGCTCTAAAATATCAATTCTAGAGCTTATCTATGTGTCCTCAACTACTTGGGGACATTTATTCTGTGTCCTCAAGTACTTGGGGACATTATTTATGTGTCCCCAGGTACTTGGGGACATCATTTATGTGTCGCCAAGTACTTGGGGACATTTATTATGTGTCCCCACGTTCTTGGGGACATTTATAATGTGTCCCCAAGTACTTGAGGACTTTTATTATGTGACCCCAAGTACTTGGGGATATTATTTATGTGTCCCCAAGTACTTGGGGACATTTATATTGTGTCCCCAAGTACTTGGGGACATTCATTTCGTGTCCCTACGTACTTGGGGACATTATTTATGTGTCCCCAAGTACTTGGGGATATCATTTGTGTGTCCCCAAGTACTTGGGGACATTATTCATGTGTCCCAAAGGACTTGGGGACTTTTATTATGTGTCCTCAAGTACTTGGGGACATTTATTCTGTGTCCCCAAGTACTTGGGGACATTTTTTATGTGTCCCCGAATACTTGGGGACATTATTTATGTGTTCCCAAGTACTTGGAGACATTTTTTATGTGTCCCCAAGTACTTGGGGATATCATTTATGTGTCCCCAAGTACTTGGGGACATTTATATTGTGTCCCCAAGTACTTGGGGACATTCATTCCGTGTCCCTACGTACTGGGGGACATTATTTATGTGTCCCCAAGTACTTGGGGACATTATTCATGTGTCCCCAAGGAGTTGGGGACATTTATATAGTGTCCCCAAGTCCTTGGGGACATTATTTATGTGTCCCCAAGTACTTGGGGACATTATTCATGTGTCCCCAAGGACTTGGGGACATTTATATTGTGTCCCTAAGTACTTGGGGCTATTATTTATGTGTCCCCAGGTACTTGGGGACATCATTTATGTGTCACCAAGTACTTGGGGACATTTATTATGTGTCCCCACGTTCTTGGGGACATTTATAATGTGTCCCCAAGTACTTGGGGATATCATTTATGTGTCCCCAAGTACTTGGGGACAATTATATTGTGTCCCCAAGTACTTGGGGACATTCATTCCGTGTCCCTACGTACTGGGGGACATTATTTATGTGTCCCCAAGTACTTGGGGACATTATTCATGTGTCCCCAAGGACTTGGGGACATTTATATAGTGTCCCCAAGTCCTTGGGGACATTATTTATGTGTCCCCAAGTACTTGGGGACATTATTCATGTGTCCCCAAGGACTTGGGGACATTTATATTGTGTCCCCAAGTACTTGGGGCTATTATTTATGTGTCCCCAGGTACTTGGGGACATCATTTATGTGTCACCAAGTACTTGGGGACATTTATTATGTGTCCCCACGTTCTTGGGGACATTTATAATGTGTCCGCAAGTACTTGAGAACTTTTATAATGTGACCCCAAGCACTTGGGGACATTTATTCTGTGTCCCCAAGTACTTGGGGACAATATTTATGTGTCCCCAAGTACTTGGGGACATTATTCATGTGTCCCCAAGTACTTGGGGACATTATTTATGTGTCCCCAAGTACTTGGGGATATCATTTATGTGTCCCCAAGTACTTGGGGACATTTATATTGTGTCCTTAAGTACTTGGGAACATCCATTTCGTGTCCCTACGTACTTGGGGACATTATTTATGTGTCCCCAAGTACTTGGGGACATTATTTATGCGTCCCCAAGTACTTGGGGACATTATTTATGTGTCCCCAAGTACTTGGGAACATTATTTATGTGTCCCCAAGTACTTGGGGATATCATTTATGTGTCCCCAAGTACTTGGGGACATTTATATTGTGTCCTTAAGTACTTGGGAACATCCATTTCGTGTCCCTACGTACTTGGGGACATTATTTATGTGTCCCCAAGTACTTGGGGACATTATTTATGCGTCCCCAAGTACTTGGGGACATTATTTATGTGTCCCCAAGTACTTGGGAACATTATTTATGTGTCCCCAAGTACTTGGGGATATCATTTATGTGTCCCCAAGTACTTGGGGACATTTATATTGTGTCCCCAAGTACTTGGGGACATTTATTTTGTGTCCTCAAGTACTTGGGGACATTATTTATGTGACCCCAAGTACTTGGGGACATTATTTATGTGTCCCCAGGTACTTGGGGACATCATTTATGTGTCGCCAAGTACTTGGGGACATTTATTATGTGTCCCCACGTTCTTGGGGACATTTATAATGTGTCCCCAAGTACTTGAGGACTTTTATTATGTGTCCCCAAGTACTTGGGGACATTTATTCTGTGTCCCCAAGTACTTGGGGACATTATTTATGTGTCTTCAAGTACTTGGGGACATTATTTATGTGTCCCCAAGTACTTGGGGATATTATTTATGTGTTCCCAAGTACTTGGGGACATTTATATTGTGTCCCCAAGTACTTGGGGACATTCATTTCGTGTCCCTACGTGCTTGGGGACATTATTTATGTGTCCCCAAGTACTTGGGGACATTATTTATGTGTCCCCAAGTACTTGGGGACATTATTTATGTGTCCCCAAGTACTTGGGGATATCATTTATGTGTCCTCAAGTACTTGGGGACATTTATTTTGTGTCCCCAAGTACTTGGGGACATTTATTTTGTGTCCTCAAGTACTTGGGGACATTATTTATGTGTCCCCAAGTACTTGAGGACATTATTTATGTGTCCCCAGGTACTTGGGGACATTATTTATGCGTCCCCAGGTACTTGGGGACATCATTTATGTGTCGCCAAGTACTTGGGGACATTTATTTTGTGTCCCCAAGTACTTGGGGACATTTATTTTGTGTCCTCAAGTACTTGGGGACATTATTTATGTGTCCCCAAGTACTTGGGGACATTATTTATGTGTCCCCGGGTACTTGGGGACATTATTTATGCGTCCCCAGGTACTTGGGGACATCATTTATGTGTCGCCAAGTACTTGGGGACATTTATTCTGTGTCCCCAAGTACTTGGGGACATTATTTATGTGTCCCCAAGTACTTGGGGACATTATTCATGTGTCCCCAAGTACTTGGGGACATTATTTATGTGTCCCCAAGTACTTGGGGATATCATTTATGTGTCCCCAAGTACTTGGGGACATTCATTTCGTGTCCCTACGTACTTGGGGACATTCATTTCGTGTCCCTACGTACTTGGGGACATTATTTATGTGTCCCCAAGTACTTGGGGACATTATTTATGTGTCCCCAAGTACTTGGGGATATCATTTATGTGTCCCCAAGTACTTGGGGACATTTATATTGTGTCCCCAAGTACTTGGGGACATTTATTTTGTGTCCTCAAGTACTTGGGGACATTATTTATGTGTCCCCAAGTACTTGGGGACATTATTTATGCGTCCCCAGGTACTTGGGGACATCATTTATGTGTCGCCAAGTACTTGGGGACATTTATTATGTGTCCCCACGTTCTTGGGGACATTTATAATGTGTCCCCAAGTACTTGAGGACTTTTATTATGTGTCCCCAAGTACTTGGGGACACATGAATAATGTCCCCAAGTACTTGGAGACATTATTTATGTGTCCCCAAGTACTCGGGGACATTATTCATGTGTCCCCAAGTACTTGGGGACATTATTTATGTGTCCCCAAGTACTTGGGGATATCATTTATGTGTCCCCAAGTACTTGGGGACATTTATATTGTGTCCCCAAGTACTTGGGGACATTCATTTCGTGTCCCTACGTACTTGGGGACATTATTTATGTGTCCCCAAGTACTTGGGGACATTATTTATGTGTCCCCAAGTACTTGGGGACATTATTTATGTGTCCCCAAGTACTTGGGGACATTATTTATGTGTCCCCAAGTACCTGGGGATATCATTTATGTGTCCCCAAGTACTTGGGGACATTTATATTGTGTCCCCAAGTACTTGGGGACATTTATTTTGTGTCCTCAAGTACTTGGGGACATTATTTATGTGTCCCCAAGTACTTGGGGACATTATTTATGTGTCCCCAGGTACTTGGGGACATTATTTATGCGTCCCCAAGTACTTTGGGATATCGTTTATTTGTCCCCAAGTACTTGGGGACATTATTCATGTGTCCCCAAGGACTTGGGAACATTTATATTGTGTCCCCAAGTACTTGGGGACATTATTCATGTGTCTCCAAGTACTTAGGGACATTATTTATGTGTCCCCAAGTACTTGGGGACATTATTTATGTGTCCCCAATTACTTGGGGACATTATTCATGTGTCCCCAAGTACTTGGGGACATTATTTATGTATCGCCAAGTACTTGGGGACATTATTCATGTGTCCCCAAGGACTTGGGGTCATTTATGTTGTGTCCCCAAGTACTCGGGGACATTTATTATGTATCCCCACGTTCTTGGGGACATTTATAATGTGTCCCCAAGTACTTGAGAACTTTTATTATGTGTCCCCAAGTACTTGGGGACATTTATTCTGTGTCCCCAAGTACTTGGGGACATTATTTATGTGTCCCCAAGTACTTGGGGACATTATTTATGTGTCCCCAAGTACTTGGGGACATTATTTATGTGTCCCCAAGTACTTGGGGACATTATTTATGTGTCCCCAAGTACTTGGGGATATCATTTATGTGTCTCCAAGTACTTGGGGACATTTATATTGTGTCCCCAAGTACTTGGGGACATTCATTTCGTGTCCCTACGTACTTGGGGACATTATTTATGTGTCCCCAAGTACTTGGGGACATTATTTATGTGTCCCCAAGTACTTGGGGACATTATTTATGTGTCCCCAAGTACTTGGGGACATTATTTATGTGTCCCCAAGTACTTGGGGATATCATTTATGTGTCCCCAAGTACTTGGGGACATTTATATTGTGTCCCCAAGTACTTGGGGACATTTATTTTGTGTCTTCAAGTACTTGGGGACATTATTTATGTGTCCCCAAGTACTTGGGGACATTATTTATGTGTCCCCAGGTACTTGGGGACATTATTTATGCGTCCCCAAGTACTTGGGGATATCATTTATGTGTCCCCAAGTACTTGGGGACAATTATATTGTGTCCCCAAGTACTTGGGGACATTTATTTTGTGTCCCCAAGTATTTGGGGACATTATTCATGTGTCTCCAAGTACTTGGGGACATTATTCATGTGTCCCCAAGGACTTGGGGACATTTATATTGTGTCCCCAAGTACTTGGGGACATTATTTATGTGTCCCCAAGTACTTGGGGATATCATTTATGTGTCCCCAAGTACTTGGGGACATTATTTATTCGTCCCCACCACTCTTCCTTGGAATGTACCACGTAGTAACATTAGGAAGCTCAATTGTTCTGGAGTGTCGTGAATTTGCGGGATATTCAAATATGACAATTCACTGGACACGAGAATATGGCCGTCAATTTGCTTCGAATATTATCCGATTACCTAACCGCTCTTTAGGTATAACCCAGGTAGGAAGCGCCGAGGCTGACGACGAGTACAGCCCCTTACTAACCTTGGCGCACTGAGGCTTGGGGAACCGAGCCTCTGCCAGGCTTATTCTTGTCGTCAAAATTAGGCTGAGATTATGAGTTTCATTCCTTCATTTTCAAATTTCAACCTAGGCTTGAATCAGCCTTGATTGAGGCTTCCTCTACAGCGGCTTCATTCTGAAGGGTGGACGAGTCTTGGGCCAGCCTTCACTCATTAGATAGGAATTTCCCCATTATTATTGCAATAACAATAACAATATTTGTTTCAATAGGTAAATTCCATTTTTTTGTGTGATTTTTTGAATATTTCATTGAGCCTCATTCGAGGCTTGTCTCAGTCTTGGGCTAAGCCTGATTTCGATTCAAACCGACAAAATTCTGTTATTAATTATTCAAGCGGATAGACAATTGAATAAAATTATTATTATAACATTGGAAGGATAAAAAATGAAATATATGAACATAGAGTTTTAGAGTGTCAATGAGAGAAAAGGCTGAGTCACTTTATAATTCGGGTTTATGTCCTATGAACTCAAGTAAGTGAAATAGCCTATAATGAAAGCGTAGGTTATTTTTTTTTATCATTTTTTTAACTGTTCGCTGAGTATATCCATTATTAGAAATTAAAAAAACAAATTATATACCACATAAAAAGTTATGCATATCGTTAGTATGAGGGATGTGGAAAGACAAATTGTTATCTTTTTCCTTTTCCTACATCATTACCTCATACCATTAAAATGTAGAAGTTCGAGAGATGACGACATCCATGAACCTCTTTAGTTATAAATTATAACAATAATGTTTATAGTTTTTTCTACACTGTTTTATTTTTTTTTTTTTTTTTTTTAAAGTTTATTTATTATATATACATCAACATATTTACATTATATACAGGCTTAAAAATAAACTTACTTAAGAAAAAAACCATTTACTGATTCGGCAGTTAGTTATCTGCTGTTTGTGAGTGCAAGTGTACGCGGTGCGTAGTCTCATGCCTCGTGTTTTTTATGTTATTTAACATTTTTTATTTATTACAATCATTATTTGATGTTTCATATTTATCTGTTTGGGACAGGTTTAAGCTGTTTGTCGTGATATCTGTGTGTAATATGGTGAAAATTAAGTATAGTAGAAGGAAAAACACCATGGCAGTATATAATGAGGAAAAGGAGGGTTCAGTAATTTATTATTAATTACTGTGTTTTTTTTTTTTTTTTTTTTTTTTTTTTTGTGATTGGCTATTCTTTATTCGCCAATCTTTTTTTTTAATTCTTTTATATGCGCAGCCGTATCGTCGAGCCACCAATACTTTTTTGATAAACGAGATTTATCGTTTTTATCTATATCAGGGCTACACTGTTTTATACTCTACATATGTAAATATCTTTTTTAATGTCGATAAAAACTGTTGTTATTAAAAAAAAAAAAAAAGTGAAATAGCCTAGTGGGCTAGATGCATGTTTCGAGCACAGTCTTTCGGTGAATATCTTGGACAACAGCGGCACCAGGACGATCTTCTCTGGGGAACAACATCCGGACGCGGCATCTGAATAAATATATTCATACCAATCGGGTCGAGGATAATTAATAATAATAAAATAGCCTTTTTATCATTGAAATTTTTTAGAATCAATGGTCGCGGGTTCGAATCCAAGCCGGAGCAACTTTTTTTTCCATATTAATGTTATTTTCAATACTATTTGAGCTGATTTATCTCGTGAAAGCCTTATAATTCAATAGTAATTAATGTTAAACAATTGTTTAAACATTCTACAGCCCCATTGTCTGGAACTGTTCACCCTCATTTCAGACTTAGATCTGAGTGTTGGGGAAAGCCTCAGTTTCCAACCTTGGGATGATCTTATCATTCTAAGGCTCATCAAGGCTTGTTTCAGCCTTGTCATCTGAGCCTTAGACTACTCAGCCTCAACCTTGGGCAAAGGCTGAGCAAGGCTTGTTCCGATCGTCAATTCCTACCTGGGAAGGAATATAACAATGGAAGACAGAGGTATAAGTGTACTGCAACAAAAGGAGTACTGTCTGCTTCTTTAACTACAATAGTTGAAATTGAAATACCTCCAGTAATTTCCTTTATATCAGGAATTAATGGAAACATATTTGCGAAGCTAGGCGAAAAGATAAGTTTGACATGTATTACTGATGGTTATCCTCAGCCAAGTGTGCAGTGGCAGAAATACTCACCTGAAACTAAGCTGTTTCAGAACAATGAGCCAGTAACTCAAAAATCTGCAGTATATGATATTAAATCTCTGTCCGAAAAAGAAGCAGGGCTATACGCATGTACGGCTGAAAATTCGGCAGAATATAGTTATAAGACTGTCCGAGTAATAGTCCAGAGAAAATAAAAATGATCGGATTAATTGAAGGATACGTTTTCTTAACTTCCTGATTAGGAAAGTTTATGTATTTGCCCCGAAAATTAAAAATCGATTTTTCGATTGATTTGTACGTTTTGAGACCTCCATAAAATTGTCTGATAGTTTTTAGGGCCATATGTGTATGTGTGTGTGTGTGTGTGTGTGTGTGTGTGTGTGTGTGTGTGCGTGTGTGTGTGTGTGTGTGCGTGTGTGTGTGTGTGTGTGTGTGTGTGTGTGTGTGTGTGTGTGTGTGTGTGTGTGTGTGTGTGTGTGTGTGTGTGTGTGTGTGTGCGTGACCTACTTTTCCTTCACGTTTTCTCGTTAATAAATAATGCAATCGAGAGGATCAAGGTCGTAATCGGAGCATCTCGATATTTGGTTGATTAGATTTTGGATTAGATTTTGGTGGTAATTGGTTCAGTGATTCCTCACTTTATGAAGTGAACATAATCGAATTTCTTTCACAATATCTTCGGTCCTATTAATAATAGCGTAAAAATTCCAAATGGAAGTGAAAGATGGGATTATTCGACAGCGATCTATGTGGTTTTCAATGAAAAATGTCGATTATTGAGGTATTCATGGAACCTTCCACAGGAATCCGTTATTGCCCGTTAACTAACTCACGAATTAATACTAAATGAGTGAATAAATCAATAAATAACTGGAAAATGATCTCATCTTCCACCTACATTCAGAATTTTTATACTACGACCAATAAAACTGAAGATATTTCGAAAAACTTTTTCTCGACTTCCTTGTTTGCATTGGTTTTTTTCTTTAATAATTTTTTCTAATAGTAAGTAAGAGAAATTATCGGGAAGTTCTTAGTGCGGCTCGAAGAGTCACACTCATCACAATACATTCCTACTAATTCCTTATAATCAGCAATAACGCACTCTTCCGTTCGCGAGCGAGCAACTACGTACCTCTAGTTTCTGATGTGGTATTATTCTAATGTCTTTCATTTCTGGAATATTTGTTCTTTCTCATTAATCTCAAAATGTAAATGACCCTCACAGTCATAATTGAATCAAACGTTCTCTACATGTGAAATGAAAGAAAAGAATGAATAAATTTACTGCAAATGATAATTTTGTATTCTTAATTTATCTTTCCAAGTTATTATCATAGCCTCAAGTGAAAAGAGAGGAATTAGATCCTTTATTCACATCTATAGAGAAGAGATGACTGGAAAATCCCGAATTAAACGCCATCATTTTGATGAGTCGCATTTTACATCTGGATAGAGTGAACAGAGCTATATCTATAAACTGCATGTTTTTTGACGTCTTCATCGGGAATTTTTTTTTATAGGAAAATAATCTATAATACTTTTGTTTCTTTTTTAGTATGTTATTATTCACATCTAAAGGATACGGAAAAAAAAACAATTTTTCACTCAATCTCACAACATTTTATCATTATCATTATTGGTCAAAATAGATGCCTCAAAAAAAGACATGACTCGAATGATTTCGGCCCTTGAAACAATCAAAAAATTAAAAATCAAATTGATCATTAATCTATAGAATCATCGTTCTCGTTGGATCTAGGATCATTGAAATTTTATCAGAAAATAACAAAATGGCAGACTTCGAAACATAAAAGTGTTTTTTTTGCTGGCATAAATCGGGCTGTGAAATGGAGAAAAAAAAGATCCTAGCAGTGACGGGAACTATTGATGTGTAAAATGGTGGGCGGAAAAAATAGCCCATGGAAAAAATAGACCGAAAAAAAATAGACAAGGAAAAAATAGCCAATTAGAAAAATCGAATGTGTATTTCCCCCACATCAACCATATTAACCACCCACCCACTGTTCGTTTCAGGAGCTTGGATTAAATACAAAAATAATAAATTTTGAGATGAATGATAATATGGGATATATTTTCCTTGTCTATGTTTTCCAGGGGCTATTTTTTCCTAGATTCGTGTAAAATAACCTGTAAAAATTCCAGAGCAATCGGTTGCATTCCAGAGCAATGTTGTTTCGGGGAGAACGCATTTAAAGTTTCAAAAACACATTTTTTTCTTCCAAAAATCATACTTACATCAACTTTCTGAGCCTGGGACGTATAATATATTTGAAATTTTTCCGTAGACATCATTCTCAGCAATTTTTTCTGCTTTTTAAAGAAAAATATATTTTTCCGATTCAAGTTACCCTTATGTTCATATTTGATAGGCATTTTTACAATTAAAATACTAATCGGCGATTTTCTGACCGTGAAATTTCCATCGCATAATACTTTAATTAAAGAGTATTGATTCATCTCCTTTCTTCAATAACTTCATTATTACACTAAAAAAACATATTTTCGATGATTTAATTCAAATTAACGGCCGGATCATCTAATATAGACATGGGAGAGATTCCGCGCGTTATAAGCAGTATCCAATTAGCCTTTTTTTTTTTTTAATTTTGAATTATTTATAATTGCACTTACTAAAACGTTAGTATTTCGTTCGCGAATGATTGTATTGCTGTTAAAATCGTTTAAGAGTTAATTGGTTAATTGTAATTAAATAAAATATAACACAAAGCTCACGCTTTTACGTTATAACGCAGTACCTTATAACGCGCGGAATCTCTCCCCAGAGCCGAAAAAAAAGAAGAATTCAAATTAAGTCCCGCTCGTTTCCATCAAAGCCTAGTGCCATCTTACGCACTCCGATTGAACCCAGTCCCCCCTTGCAGTAAGATTCCAAACTAAAAAATTCCCCCTCTCCACACCAATGAAAAACCCCCATTTCCATTTCCCTTGGCTCCAACCAATCACATCCTTTCCCCACAAGAATCCATCCAATCCCATCGCTAAGCGTAGTCAATCTATCGGATAAGCGGACACAGCCACGTCTCCGATAGTCGCCACGTTCCTATCGGCCTTCTTCTCCATCACTGAACTAAAAAATTTGCCGGTAAACATCCGCAAATAACCAAAAAAATAAAAAAACCTAGAACAAAGTAATACAAAATATTTAAAAAAAAGTGTGTGAATCTCCAAAATAAGAATGGCTCTAACAAAGAGCTTAACTCTTCCCCTAATAACCCTCCTCTTCACGTCAACCTTAATAATCGCTGCCCAAGACGAAATCAACCAGGATGTTGTCCTGAAGAACGTGGACAGGACAATAGATCTCCAATCGCAGTTAACAAAAATAACAACGAAAATAGTCGTTGAAAATACAGGTAAATCACCAATTAAGACATTTTACTTTGCGCTAGACTCGCAGAAACGTCCAACCCTGAGTTATATTGCTGCACACACCAGAGATGCTAGTCGGACTGATTTAAAATTGTCCGAGATCAAAGTAAAGGGTCACGAGGACAAAGTACTCTTCAGAATTGACCTGAAGGATCCCCTTCAACCAGGTAGAACAACACCAGTTGAAGTGGAGACAGTCTCTACACACGAGCTCGATCCATATCCAAAAGAGATAACGCAGAAAGAAAAACAACTGGTGAGATACACGGGTAATGTCAATTTATTATCACCCTACAGTGTTCTTAAGCAAACGACAAATGTTGTTTTACCATCGAGAAACATCGAGAGCTTCACACGTATTAAACCCGTTAGTGTCAGCGATACAACTGTTATTTATGGACCAATGGAGAAAAAATCATCTTATTCAAGCGAAGACTTTACCGTACACTTTGAGAATAATAATAAATTCTTAACTGTCACTAGATTAGAGAGAGTCATCGAGATATCACACTGGGGTAATATTGCTGTTGAAGAAACAATTGATCTACTACATACTGGTGCACTACTTAAGGGATCATTCTCACGTTACGAGTACTCGCGTGAATCAAAATCTGGACAGTCTAGTGTACAGAGCTTTGATACAGTACTACCAGCTGCAGCCTCTGATATATATTATCGCGATGATATTGGCAACATATCAACTTCACATACACGTGTTAAGAAGGACTCAGTTGATGTCAATTTGAGACCTAGATTTCCATTATTTGGAGGATGGAAGACACATTATACTATTGGATACAATGTACCAAGTTATGAGTATCTTTATCACAGTGGTGATGAGTATGTACTGAAAATGAGAACTATTGATCATGTTTTTGATGATATGGTCATTGATGAGGTTGTACTTAAAATTATTTTACCAGAAGGATCGAAAAATATTGAATTGATGCTGCCTTATGAAGCTGCAAGACTTGGAGATGAATTGCATTACTCTTATCTTGATACTACTGGACGTCCAGTTGTATCGGTTACAAAGAAAAATCTTGTGGAAAATCATATACAGGATTTTAAGCTTAAATACAATTTTCCGAGAATTCTTATGCTTCAGGAGCCACTTCTCGTTGCTATTGCACTTTATCTCATGTTTTTACTGGTTATTGTTTATGTGAGATTGGATTTTTCCATTGATAAGGATGAAGTGTCGGAGAGTAAGCTAAGAATTGCTGGACAATGCGAGAAGATACTTGCTGCACAGGATAAAAGAGTCACTTCTTACAATGATCTTGATGAACAATTGGTTTATTTAAAGGCTAATAAGGACACTGATGCTTTTAATTCTGCCATGAAATCGATTAATCAAGAGTACAAAGCTGCTAGTAATAGTATCAATGAATTGGCCCAAAATCTGAAGAGTGATTCGAGTGATGTTTATGATAGAATACAAGAATTACAAAAGTATGATCAAAAATTAAAGGAACTTTATAATCAACAGCAAACATTATATGTTCATAAACTTGTTCCTGGAAAAATTAGCCGTCAACAATTTGTCGATTCTGAGGGTGCTATCACTAAGAAGAAAGAGGAGTGCGTTGAAAAAATTAATTCAATCGTCAAGTCACTTCATTAATTACTTGTTTCTTTATTTTCTTGGATGATACTGGAGATAGCAGACATTTGAGAATTTTTAGGATTACTTTAAATAAGTAAATTATTAGAAGAAAAAAAATTATTTGAAAAATTTGCACTTGTAGTTTTTTGAATTTTCTATATGTGCCTATTTTTTAGTTTTTTTTTTAAAATAATTTATGAGTTGAGGAAGAGAAGACTGAAAATTTTCACGTGTTTGCTATTTTTAATGTCATTTTTCTTCTTTATAATTCATTAGGATTATGGAAGAAATGAAATTATTCTGAAAAAAAAAAAATATCACTGTCATTTAGAGAATGTGTGAATGAGAAATTATTATTACTGAGAATATGAAGTTTTTAGATTAATTTATTTTGTCACTGGTTTTTTCGGGAATATCTTGGAATTTAAGGGAGATAGAGCGATTCTGTCAATTTTGAGTTTTTTTTTTTGCAAATCAATTATTTAAAAAAAAATTAAAAAACATGCACATGTAAAAAATTCAAAGACCTATGCAAATTTAATATTTTTAAAAACATCATTTATTTGTTAAAAAAAAACAACAAAAAAATTGTCAGATGTGTTCTAATTTCATCAATTAACTTTTTTTGTTCTTCAAATTCTCTATAAAAAAAAAAGTAATTATAAAAATTACTCTATCTCGCTTAGTTTCCAAGATATCTTCAAAAAAACTAATGATAAAGTAAAATTGACTATTCTAAAAATTTCATAGTCATTTATTAATTGAAGATTTTAGGAAAATAATTGTATTGCTTCACAGTTTGTAGTTCCTGTGTGAACCGAATTCCTAAAATTTAATAATTTTCAATAAATCATAAGTTTATACTAATCTGCATTTTTTCTTATTTTCCCTTTGAAAAAAAAACAATAAAAAGTCACAATAATTAGTATTGATTAATTTTCTGCAGAAATTCGTTAAATTCATTAAAATTCATGATAAAAAAATGAGCACATATTTTACACTTATGCATTTTTTTTATAAAAAAAAATAAATTATTACGAAAAAAATTAATTGCAGTTATTACAATTCTTTAAATCTGCACATTTTTTTAATTCTAAAAATAATTTATTAAAAATCAAATAAAAATAGGAATTATGAAATTTCTGCCATTTTCCATATCATCACAATTCTTTCATCAATCAATATTTTAATTTTAATTCATTTTCATCTATTTAATTTAAATGGCTTCATTGTGTGCTCAACACACACCCTTCCCCTTTCCCCTCTTCTGCCCCCCCCCCCCCCTCCCCTCCCCGCCAATCACCTGCAAGTCCATTATCCATGTGTCAGAGACAGAGGAGCCGGTGGTCAAACACAACGGACACCTGCTAATCCACTGTAAAATAATTGTAAATATTGCAGTGGATAATTTCAAGGTCGTATGATTAAAACAAAAATGACGAATTTACGTAAATTTATAGGTAAGTAAATTGAAAAATGAAATTTTTTTATTTTCTTATTTTTCGATGAATTTTTTTTACTATTCAAATTTTACGTAGAATTTTTGGTAAATAAAGAGGTTATGTTTGTTACTGTCACTATTTACGGTTATGACTTTTTTTAAATTCTTTCTTCTAATTTATTTTATAATGTGAAGGTTTTTTTTTCATTTTTTTTCTTCTTTTGTTTTTGTTGAAGATATTGGAGCAAATTTACTTGATCCAATGTATCAGGGAATTTATCATGGATCACAGAAGCATCAGCCAGATTTAGACATGGTGCTTGAAAGAAGCTGGGAAAATAATTTATCGAGAATTATTATAACTGCTGGTAGCCTTGATGAGAGTAGAAAAGCACTTGAACTTGCTAGAACAGATTGTGAGTTTAACAAAATTTAATTTTTATTTTGAATTTTCAAAGATTATTTGGGGTAAATATTGGAGATAGCGAAATTATTGTTCAGACACTTTTTGTGGGGAATTTCAAGAGCTCCAAAAAAGGTATTCTTAAAAATTTCTCTATCTCCCTTATTCTTCGAGATATTGTCAAGAAACTGAAAAAAAAAAAGAAATAAAATTGACGAAATTTAAGAATTTAGTTTTCAGAAAAATTATCATAACTTCATTGTCACCAGTTTTTTTTGAATATCTCAGAAAATAATGGAGATACACTTTTTTCACATGAATACGGTTTTGTAGAGAATTTCAAGAGCTACAAAAAAAGATTCAAGCAAAATCATTCTATCTCGCTTAATTTCCGAGATATTTTGAATAAACTGAAAAAAGGAAGAAATTAACAAAATTTGAGTATTTTAAAGTTTTTAGACAAATTGATTTCATTGTCGCCAGTTTTTTTTTTAATATCTCGGTGAAATAATGGACATACGCCCTTTTTGCCCTCAGATCGTTCTGAAGAGAACTTTAAGAGCTACGAGAAAAGATTCATGCAAAATCGCTCTATCTCGCTTAATTTCCGAGATATTCTAAAAAAAACAGATCGGATAAAATTGATTTTTCAGAAAAATTTCATAATTATCAAAATTAGAATACTTGAATTAATCATTAATTAACTATAATTTATTTATCAACAGCGAGATTATTTACAACAATTGGGGTACATCCAACTCGTTGCAATGCATTTGAAGAATTTGGTGAACCTGAAGATTACTTGGAGGCAATGACATCATTAGCATCTGACAATCGTGATAAAATCATTGCAATTGGTGAAATGGGACTGGATTATGATCGTTTAAATTTTTGTCCAAAAGATACGCAGAAGAAATTTTTTGAATTGCAATTATCATTGTGTTCAGTATTGAAATTACCAATGTTTTTACACTGCAGAAATGCAAGTGATGATTTTGTTAATATACTTAGAAAACATAAGGGTGAATTGACTGAAGGTGTTGTACATTCGTTTGATGGTAATCCAGAAGAAGCGAATAGTATTTTACAATTGGGATTGTACATTGGAATTAATGGCTGGTAAATTGAAAAATTTTCATTATTTTAAGAATGATTGAGAGGTAAAATCGGGGAAAAAAAGTTAAATTTTTGTGTAAAATAGTTAATAACAATCTATACAAGATGAAATTTTCAAATCTGATTCAGTGAATCCGTAAAGAACGTCATGAGGAATGAAATGAGCCTAGAAACAAGAAATTATTTGAAAATTGAGAAATTTTCATTGTTTTTTACATTTCTTCAAATTCTTCAAGATTTAAAGAAATGTAAAAAATAATGAAAAATTTTCAATTTTCAATTAATTTTTTATTTCTAGGGCGTATTTTATTCCTCATTACATTCTCCAGCGATTCACTGAATTATATTCGAGAACTCCATATTGTATGAATTGTTATTAACAATTTTATACAAAAATTTAATTTTTTTTCCAATTGTATCTTCCGATCATCCTTGATAGGGAAAAGGAGCGTAGAAGGGACACATTTTAGTTTTTTTGTTTTATATTATAAAAATTTCTCGGAATCAATGGAAATATTGGAGACAGGTTTTTTTCTGATGATTCCATTGGACAGCTGAGGAAATTTCCGATGGAAATCATATGCCAGAATTGTTTTTTTTTCAATTCCTTCTAAAATTCAATTTTTTGGTTGAGATTTGAAGGTGGAAAAGTTTTTTTTTGTTGAGGAATTCCACTTTTTCGGGGACATCTCGGGTTTTATGGGTCGTAGAGATCTGGAGTTGATCTCAAATGAAAGATAAGCTTCTTTCCCATCGATTTATACAGTTGTAAAGGAAAATTAGCGATTTTTTGAATAGATATGAAGCAAAAACTGAAAAGTTTTCCAGAAAATAGGCTGTAAGTAATTGAAAAATCGATTTAAAATTTTCTCAACTAGATAAACTGATGGGAAATAAGCTCACCTTTCATTTAAGATCAACCCCAGGTCGCTACGACCAATAGAACCAGAGATATCCCCGAAAAAGTGAATTTTTTCGAATTTGGAAAAAAAGTAGAATTTTTAAAAAAATTCAAAAAAATTATTTTGACGCAGGCTTCCCACCTAAAATTTCCTCAGCTTTTCAATGGAATTATTAGAAAATCTATAAGTAGGACCGTTCACTTGGAATGTCCATTTTACTCCACTTTTCCCTAAATTATTTGAGCGATTAATTCAGTTTACAAATTTTCAGCTCACTCAAGACAGAAGACAATTTATTCTCAGTGACGACAATTCCATCGGATAGATTAATGATTGAAACTGATTGTCCATGGTGTGAAATACGGCCTACTCATGCATCAGCAAAAGATGTTATTACACAATTTCCATCAGTTAAAAAAGAAAAATGGCAAGCTGATAAAATGGTCAAGGGTAGAAATGAACCCTGTACGATAGTGTAAGTATAATTTTTTAAATGATTATCTGAGGGTTGAGGATTGTCAAAGCAAAGAAAAAGATGATACTAAAAATAATAGATATTCGAAAATTTTTACTTTATTTTTTCTTTACATATAAATTATTTAAAAAAAAAAAAAATATGCACATTTAAAAAATTTTAAAAACCATAAATGCAAATTTTTTAAATCTTTTTTTAAAAATAATTCATTTGTTGTAAAAAATCCAAAAAATTTATCAGATGTGTGCCAATTTCGTTATTAACGAAAAAATTCTCCACAAAAATTCTTTAATTTCTAATGAATGTCATCTTATTTTCAGGCAAATACTCGAAGTTTTAGCACGTGTGAGAGACGAAGAGGAAGAATATTTGTGCAATCAAATTTACAAAAATTCCATGAAAGTTTTTTTTCCCTACGAATTGTAACCAATGCATTTAATCTACTGGCATTTATTCTTTATTTTCTCCAAAAATTTAAATTGTTCCATTGAATAATTATGGAATCGACACGCTTCAAATGCTGTGGAATTGTGGTTTGTGATTTTTTAAAAATTTTTTTGCCTTTAAAAAAATGAAAAAGAAAGCATTAAGGAGAGGAAAAATTAAGTTACTTACCTGGAATTTTTATTTTTTTCTTTAACAATGAAAAAGAAAGAACGTGAATTTTACAAGAAATAAGAAAAGAAAGTGAATGAATTAACAAAGATCTCTCTTCAAAACTCAAAGATAAATAAGGATTTACAAAAAAAAAAAATAATATATTCTTGTTAACATTTGTGATCATCCGTGTGTAATCATTGTCATTATTGTAATGATAATCTGTATTTATCAATACTATTCTCTTATAATTAATGATAAATTTCATCTCCATTTTGCACCTGCTTTTTATAATACTCAAAAAGAAAAAAAAAAAAAAAAGATAAAGGTAAAGAAAAAAAACGTGCTCAATATTATCTTAATTAATTTTTTTGACCAAATATTTTTTTTAACTCTTTTGTAGTGTTAAAAAAAAAAATATGGGAAAATGTCATTTATTTAATTATCTCCATATACTCAAAACAATATCTTTATTCTTCTCTTCTCTCCTCAGAAATCCTCAAAAAACAGAAGTACGCACTCATTTTGAAAATATACAAAAAAAAAAAAAAGATTCATCGATGATATATTTTGTGGGCAATAATTGGGGCAAAACTGCTTTGGAGTATTTTGGCTCTTTCACACTATCACTCTGTGTCTCTCAATCAATTTCACTACACAAATTTAAATACCAAAGAGTGACTCAATACAATAAAAAAAAAATTGATAATTATATTAGTAATAATAATAATATTTCAAAATTAATATTTAATTGTTTTTAATTATTATTTTCATTTTACTTATTATTTTTCAAGGTAGTGAAGGGGCACCAATTGAAATAGTACGAGAAATTTCACGAGACACTATACATTTTCATTTAAATTTTCTTAATTTCCTTCCTTTTTTTTCGAAATATCACAGGTAAAATGGCGGTCGCGATTATCTCCAGTGTTATAACATTGATCCACTGGTTATTATTCGTTTGTCTCTAAATTTAAATAAATGCAGAAACATGAGGTGATGTTTTTCTTTTTTTTTTTTATCGATTGTTATTGATCATGTGTGATTGTTTTTTTTTTTTTTTTTTCAAATCAACGGTTATTTGTTCCCGTTCGTTCTCGTACAGTGTTCTTTCATGATTTTAATATTGTTTTTTTCTTAATTTCTTCAACTTGTGTTGTTTTTTTTTTTTCTTCAAATTCAACCCTTCACTGAACTTTTGAAAGAGTCTGGACTTTCTCGTATACCCAGTCGTATGTTTGACTTGCGTATGCTTGAGTTGACTCTAGTGCACGATTTGCGTACCCTCTGATATTTTCTGGACTCAAATTTCCTCTGAAAATTGAATTTAAACGAATTAATTGAAGTGATTTAATAGCAAAAAGGGTAAAACACCGATAATTCGATTTTTTCTTCGAACAATTTTTTCTTAAAATCTCGGTAAATTATGGAGACATGCCCTTCTTACCCTCATTCTTTTTTGTAACTCTTAAAATGCTCTTTGGGAGAAGAAGGGCGTATCTTCATTTATTTTTGAGATATTCTGCGAGAAAAAAAAGTGGGCAAAAAGAATCGATTTATCCTGTTTCACCTCTTTGCTGCTGAATAAATTGAATAGTTTTATTGAAATTATGTAATGACCCTTTTTGTAGAGAAGAAAAAGCGCTACAAAAAAGGCAATTATGAAAATTTCACTACTTTAATGAAAGAGCTATTTAAATTCTAAATACTCACACAAAAACACTAGTTTCCAACCACCGAATAAATGCAGTTGATTGGTCAACAATGTAATCACCAGCCTGTGCTGATAATTTTTTAGTAGCTTCGTATTGTTTAGCTGCTACTGTTTGGAATGTGTCAATCCATCCTGGGAAATATTCTTCAATCTATAAAAATGCAAAAAAAAACAATTAATTTAAAAAGAAAATACCTCATATTTGCACGAAAATCCATGATACTGAAAATAGCAGAAATCTGGAAATTTTCTTTCTTTTTTTCTTAACAAATAAATTATTCTTGAAGAAATAAAGAATATGCACATGTACAAAATTCAAAAAACTATAAGTGCAAATTTTTCAAATGTTTTTTTTTTGTAATAATTTATCTGTTAAAAAAAGAATATTTTTTAAATATCGTCTCCGTAGAAACAAAGTGGCGTGAGTGTTGCGTATAAAAATAGCACTTACGCCCTTTTGACTCTAAAGTGACGATATTTTTTTTGTAATAATTTATTTTTTTGTTGAAAAAAAAATGCAACAAAATTGTTAGATATGTGCTAAGTTAATTATCATGATAATTTCAGACATTTCAACTAATTTCAATAGATAGTGGTCTATAAAGGGATAACGGAAGATCCAGTAAATTTCAAATTTTCAAATCCATTGCTTAGTAATAATTATGATTTTTTGCATTGAACATCAGAAACATCAATTTTTTACTTTCCTTCCCCAATAATTGCCACTTTTCTATGATAAAAATATTAATAAATATCGTCAAACAATTGGTTGGAAAATTCAATAAATATGAGGCGTTCCATTCTCCCTCAATTGAAACATCTTAGGTCGTATAGGGCAGAGGGGGGGAGGGCACCTTTGAACATTTGTGGCTTTTTTAATAAATTAATATTAACATAACAAAATAGTTAATCATTAATATTTTTTATCTCGAATCATTACTTAGGATATTTAACGTTCACAATACACCTTTGTTAATTAAACAAGTGCATAATAGTATTGCTTCCCAAATGATATAGCTTTTCCTGCTAATACTTTAGCAATATGCGTCCGAATGGAAGTGATACAATTTTTTTGAAACCATCATCAAAATATTAAATTTTGAAATATATATATTAAAACGGCAATAACCCGAGAACTAATTATGAAAATAAGCTCAAAATTGACAGGCATCTAACTGATATAACTCTCGAGATAATATATAAGTGTAAATAACATCAATTGAATAGTTTCTAGAAATTCCATTAAAAACTGGTTTTTGAAAAATGGACATATCTCACAAAGTACCGATCGGATTCTCTTCAAATAAAGCTTAAAAAATAGAGTTCGTCGAGAGGAAATTTTCCACAAAATATGAAATTGTTCTATAAAACCGTTTTGCTGTAATTGAGATTTTTATGCACATACAGACATACACACACAGATATGCGCTAAAAATATCAATTTCTCTCTATTCAGATCATTTTAAGTATCTTGTATTAAAAAAATTACAATCGAAAATTCTGATGATGACATAGCTTCCATGCGGAAGCAAAAATAATAAATGACAATGATATTATGAATTTCAAAAAAATCATTCTGTTCAAAGGTGCCCACCTCTTTCCTACCATATTCATCAAGATATTTTAATTATTTAACTTACATTGGCCAAGACAATTGGTCTCTTCTCCTCAACATAACTAGCTGTATTGTTGTAAATTCTGAATGCTGAATTTCTACCAAATAGATAAAAATCAGTGGCTAATTTACTGTACTGTTTAGTAAGATCAGCAGCAACTTTGTAATATTCTGGTGATGTCGCTTCCAAATACGCTAAGCCTTTGTCAGAATAAAATTTCGTAACAGCTAATGCTCTGTTTCCATATCCAACAATTCCACTTGTTCTGACGAGTCTTCCAGTGCTCGAGGCTGCATAAAATAAAAAAAAATTGATTAATTAATTAAACATAAAATTAATCATAAAAACACTTTCTCTCTCGTTATCAGTGAAATTTTAATCTTTTGATCATATCTTTTTTTAGAATAAAGTGAGATACGGAAATATTTAAAAATATAAAAGGTTCAGATAAATTGATTTTATTTTATCACCAGTTTTTTTTAATATCTTGGGAAATAATGGAGATGCGTCCTTTTTTGTATTGAAATGGTTTTATAGAGAATTTTAAGAGCTGCAAAAAAGATTCAGGCAAAATCACTCTATTTCGCTCACTTTCCGAAATATTTAAAAAAAAACTGATGGAAAATAATCGATTTTTCGATTTCATTGTTGAAAAGTCATTAATTTTCTCGAAATATCTAAATAAATAATGGAGATACGCCCTTTTTGTCATTAGATAGTTTCGTAGAGAATTCCAACAGTTACAAAAGAAGGTTAAGGCAAAATCGCTCTATCTCGCTTAATTTCCGAGATATCTTAAAAAAAACTGATGGGAAAAAATTTATTTTTCGATTTTTATTCGAAAAGAGCCACCATTTTGGTTTCGAAATTTCGCGGAATCTAAGCGAGATAGAGCAATTTTCATAATCACATTTTTTGGGGGTCTTAGAATTCTCCACAAAAAGATAATTTAAAAAAATATTGTATTTCAAAAAAAATAATAATAAAATAAAATCGATTTTCCTGGAAAAATTTTATAATTATCGAACTTTTCATTTAAATTACAAGCATTATTTTATTTAATAAAATGTTTTTACCTTCAAATGAGCCATGCTTTCGACAATCAAAGGCAACTACAGCACCAATGAGCAGTAGAATCAACAGCGAGCCTTTTTTCCATGGAAAAGAACGTTGTTTCTTCGATGACGCAGTCATTTTTCGTGTTAGAACCTTTTTTTTTTTAAATTCCATGAAAAAAAAAAAAAACACACAGAATAGATGAATTAATTTGATTATCAGGTGAAACTCGATGAATAATTAATGAGAATTAAAGAAGAAGAAAAATCGTTGACATCACGTTGATTAATAAAATGAAAAAAAAAAAAAAAAAAAAAAAAAAAAAAACGCTGTGATTGGGCAAAATTTTGAGTCTCCAATCATCGCTGATAAATCCAAATAAATAAAACCTCGGAATTATGAACTTACGCTCTTTTGGCCTCGAAAAATAAAATTTGATTGTCTTCGTTTCAATGAATTTAATACACTTTTTTTTTTTCTTCTGTCAACACCTTTTTTTTTTAATTGAATTTAATTTCAAAAAGAAATAATAATGGAATGTGAAAATAAGAGGATGCTAAATTTTTATATGTGACTCCGCGCCGTTTTGTCACTGGCACGAAAAACTATCCCAAGGGGTATATACGGCAGAAGGGGGGAGGGGAGGGGGCAAACGTGCAGATCGATATTTTGTCCCTCCCTCTCTTATAAAACTTCTCTTTCACTGATCCATCCTTTGCACTAACCTAACCTTACAGTTAAACGTCAGTTAAAAATGCCGCGTCTGCCCCACCCCTTGCCACAACTAGTTTTTCTTTTTTTTTTTTTGAATTTATTCTCTTTCTTTTCATTCTCATTCTCTCATCCTTCCTCTCCCCCCTCCCCACCAATACTCTTGAAAATTGTGCCGCGAAGCCCGTGCAGCAGATATTTAATTCTTTTTCTTTTTTTTCAAGTATGAGGACAACACGTCTAGACACAAAATGTGTTAATTAACTTAATTAATTAATTTTTTTCACAAATTTCGGAAATTTTGAAGATTTTTTTCAAATTTTACTAAAAAAAAAAAAAAACAGAAGAGAAAAAAAAATGAGTAAAAGTATTTTGGTTTTCAGTAGTTTCTTGAATTTAATTTGCGCCTTGGAAACAAAGGGGCGTAAGTGCATATATGCTCGTACATAGCACTTACGCCACTTTGTTTCTAAGATGACGATAGTAATCAATTTTTGTGGATTAAAACGCATAACTTTAGGATTTAAAAAGGCAGTTAATTATTCAATTACCTTGAAGTTCTAATGATGTGCAGAATTATGATTTTATAAAATTTACTTTTTTTTTTACGCAGATGTTTGAACTTTGGAACATGTATTGCCTTTGTAAAGTGCAAATGAATAATAAAATATCATACAACAGTGGAAAAAACGCAAGAAATAATGATTGAAGTTGTATATATTGTGTTTAACGAAGCAACGTGGCTGATTGGTCGATTGACTATATTTTCCGCGAATACTCTATTCAATGGAGTTTTGCGATTAAAAAAAAAACAATGTTGGCGGGAAAAATTGAATTTTCTTGTTTTTTTTTCCATTTTAAGAATTTTATAGCGATTTTGATTGTTTATGTTATTTTCAGGTGATCCTACTTGAATTGGAAAGTGGCAAGTGACTTTCAAAGATTTCTAACTGGTCTGGCGGGAAGATTGGAGTGGTGGAAAAATGCGCGGCAATTTTGAAAACAAATTTAACGATATTTCCACATTTTTTAAATAAAAAAAAGGGATTAGAGGGTTTATGGGGGAATTCGCGCCAAATTTTAAATTTAAACGCTTCTGATTGATCAATCAATTTACATAACGCGTTAATAATGAAAGAATTGTTTTTTTTTAACGAGAAATTCAATTTTATGCACTCACCTCAGCACGTTTTTTGCAACTGGCAATTAGAGCCTCCTCCCTTGGTTTCTTCGTTCTAATTTCCATTGATATTATATTATCGAGGCTCGACTTCAGTGGAGCTGATTGCACTTGAGTGCACAACTCGTGCCAATCGTCATCTGCAATTATTTTTAATTGTTTCATTAAATTCAGTAGTTGAGTTGTGGAAGTCAAGAATTGACGTGAAGATTATTTTTTAAATATCTTGGAAAACATAAAATTTATGGAAATTTTTGAATAGACCTTTTTTGGAGCCGAAAAAAATCCTCTAGAAAAAAAATGAAAATAACAGACATTTGACGATTTTAATTGTTTTTTTTTGGAGCAGATAAATTATTTGAGAAAATGAAAAATATGCACATGTAGAAAATTCAAACGACTATAAGTGTATTGTTTTCTATAATTCATTTGTTTGAAAAATCGCAAAAATTTGTCCATTTGCTAATTTCATTATCATTAAAACAACATTTCTTGAAATTTTTTTTCTACAAATCTGCTCATTTCAGAGATATTTCCGAATGAATCCTGTTTATCTTCAATTAATATTTTTTAATGATATAATTTTTAATATTTTTACCCAATTGTTTCAACAACAAATCAGATTGATAAAGCCGTTTGGCATGATGATTGACCAGGGAAGACAGACACTTGGGTTCAGTGGCAATGCAAGCAGTCAATATCCTCAGAAATTCATCTCTCATTGGTGCACTCGTCTTTGGTGTTATTTTTTCGATCAGATTCTCGAATAAAGAGAGAGAATTCACCCGATTGCTCTTCATGGTTGTTGCCTAGAAAGAATAAAAAGTGAATTTCTCTTCATCATCTGCATAAATACACACTTAGAAGATAAAAAGTGGTAAAAACTATGAAATTTTCGTTTTGTTGGTTCTCAGCAAATATGTTTGTTGAAATAATTAGCGAAAGATGTTGAATTCATCTAAATTTCGTTCATTCAAACGAATCAACGATTTGAATTTAATAGATTTTGTTTATTCAAACAAATCAGCTGTGTTTAAATAAACAAAATTCATTAAATTCAACAACTTTTTCAATTATTTCAAAAAAAATTTGCAAAATATTTGAACCAATAAAACAAATATCTACTAATTTTCACCACTTTTTTTTTCTCTTAAGACAGGAAAAATATTCCTCACCCTCAGCAGTTCCTCGCACTCAACAATATCCTTATCAACAGCATTAGAAATATTAATTTTTCCCGAATAAAAATCGTCAATAATTTCCATAAATAAATCTTCATCCAGACTATTAACATTTTTATTAGCTTCAAGTGTTTTTTTCAAAACTTTCATAACATGATTAGCATAAGTTCTTGACTCGAGCATTGGTGCCATAACTTTGTGCCAAAGTGTCAAACCAACTGCCAAATCTTTTTTTCCACCCTGTGACAATGCCCAAATTAGAGACAAACCAATTGCCTTTTTGTTCTGATAAGAATTTCTTAAACTAATGTGCTTATCAATATCCATCATCGTCATTTCCGGATACATTTGCGCTAATAATTGGATAAAAATCTTGCAGCCCATATCTGGTGTTTCATTTGACATATTTTTGACCATTAGAAGTAATGTACCTTCGTAGAACAATCTTATTGTCAGTGAATCAGTCGATTTTATTACTTTTTCAAATATTGCACGAACTGATTTTGATATTAAACTCAATGGATAAGTATCAAGTTTTGATATAAATGTTGGATCTGTTTTTTCTTGGGGAATTGTCGCATTTACGTAGGATACTAGATCCTTGAGCCACAGCAATGGAGCATCTGGATATTTTGCACGATTTGTATCCAACAATTCAGTTATTTTCTCGACTGTCACCTGTTGAAATAAATTTATTTGATTTTAATCGAAGGGATAATCACTCCTAGAATCTATTTATACTAAATTTAACTTCAAAGTTCGAAAATTCAAAGATTCTGGAATTCTTCGCAGACTTTATGAAAATTCATGAAATTTCTAAAATACACTCCTAACATCTGTAAAAATTGAACAGATTTCTGAAGATTTCATAAATTTCTATGGGAATTCAAGTGATTTTGGAGAATGCTAAGAAATTTAAAGATTTTATGGCAAAAACAAAAATTGATGAAAAATGATATTTTCGACTCAGCAGCGAAGGAACGTAAGTGCTGTGTATAAGCCTGACACTTATGCCCCTTTGTCTCTAAGGCAACGATATAATCGAAAATTGATCAAAATAATGATGAAATTTTGCTTTTGCCCAAAAAAATTCGTCACGTGAATATTGCAAAATTTTCTAGAACTTTTCTCAGATCCTCAAATTGATTTTTCATACATTTTCACTACGTATTTTAGATAAAATCACTAAGACTTCACAGATTTCAAAGATTTCATGAAATTTCTATCGTATTTCTCTAGTTTTGCAAGTGATTTAAAAACTTCAAAACATATAAAATATCAAAAATTCCAAAATTTAAAAAATCTTTTGAAGAATTCTGAAATTTTCGTAAGACTTCTGATTGGAATGAACACTAGATTTCACAAGTGATTACTCCCTCTTAAATATCTCTGAAAGTAAGAGAGATAGAGAAATTATCACCATTACCTTTTTTGTAGCTCTTGAAATTCTCTACAAAAAGTCTCTCTTCAATTTTTTCTCTATCCCCCACCAACTCTGTGATAATTCCAAAAATCAACTGTCGTTCAGGATTTCTCCTTTCAAATTCCTCATTTTTCTTTGATTTTATGCAAAAATACTTACAGCATTTTTTTCCACAGGTTTACTCGTTTTTTCCTTCGGTTTTTCCTTAATCTGCTGCTTCTTTTTTTCACTCTGCTGTTGAGTTTTCATCTGCTGTTTCTTTTTTTCCTCATTTTCCTTAGTTTTATTCTCCTTATTTTTTGGAATTTTATTTTCTTTATTGCCCTCCAAATTGTCGTACAATGTTTTAACTTGATTCAATGGAACTGTCAAAAGAAAAAAAAAATATTAAAAAATTAAAATTAATAAATCATTAAAACATATGGAAATTCAATAGTTATAAATAAATTAATAAAATTGAAAAGTTAATTCCTATAAACTCACGAAAATCTTCGACTTTTGGTGAATTTTCGATGAATTTTTTCTTCTCAGCTTTCGACAATTTTCCATTTTTTCCAATAACTTTGTCCTTTTTATTTTTACCAACAACTTCCCAACCACTCGACGACATTATTAAAATAATTATCTTATTTATTACTGAATTAATTTAAAAAAAAAAAAAATATTATTTAAACGTAAAATAAAAAAGGAATGGAAAAATAGAACTTTTTGAAAAATAAAAAAAAAAATCCTCTTTTCACCAATGAATATTTTGTGATACTAAATGAAGCACTGTACTGTAGTACTGTTGTAATTTGTACTTGAGGGTAACATATCGGTGAAGCTTCCAATAGACCGTGTGTCGTTCAACTCCGAAAAAAAAAAAAAATTTGTGCATGTGTCGTTTACGTGGACGCGCATGCGCACTAGTCTGCCACGCGCTGTCTTGGCGCTTTAATGTTTTTTTTAGTTCTATCCATTTAAATTTTCTATTTGTCATTACTCCAAAAAGAGGAAAAAAAGATGAGAGAAAGTGGTGGATTTTCTCATTAATGTTGACTCAAAAAAATATTAAAATTATGTAATTCATGAATAATTTGTTTTTTAATTCAGATTTAATGAGATAATTACTAAAGTTTAATCAAAAAAAAATTTTTTATTAAAATTTCCTCAGGTTTTACATACAAAATTTTCATTACTTTATTTTCTGGAATAATAATAAAATTATCAAACATGTAATAATTTTTTTGATTTTCATAATTAAAACAATAAAAAACACATAAATTATTATTTTAAAAAATTGTCACCTTAGAAAGAAAAGGGCGTAAGTACTATGTAATTAGCATGGCACTTACGCCCTTTTGTTTCTGAGTCAACAAAATATTTAAAAACTTCGCGCGTACAGTTTTTTAAACAATTTTACAGGCGTTTTTTTTTACAATTTTTTATCAGAGAAAACAATGTAAAAATTTCTTCTTTTTGTTATTTTTTAGGGAAATCTGATGAATCTGATTGGAGATGAGATCTGAATGTTAGATTGGCTCGATGTGACACAGCCGAATTATTTATTTACATCAGCTATGCCGACATCTTGCCTGCTATTCATTCAGTTTTTATTTGATTTAAATAATGAAGAAAAAAAAAGAATGATTCCTTTTTTTCTTTCATTTGCAGGTGGAAAAGTTTGCTGCACTTTGAATTTCGCTCAATTGTATTTTATTTTTGCTGCGGGACCACCCAGGATCTGAAGACACAACAAATGTAACAGGAAGTCACGTAATCATTTTTTTTCCTTCATTTTTAGCTCCTGCTTAATTTCTCGAGTTGCAATTTGACACTATTTCAATAAAAATTGATGACATCAGGTAGTAAATTCAATTTGCCCAGCAACAATTCATCTAAAAATAGAGAAAAAGAATTATTTTAAAAAATTGTAGAATCAAATGATGAGTTAGCAGTATTTCATATTCACTTCATCTTGAAGTGCATAAATAATTTCATTTAAAATTAATTGTAAAACTAAAATTCTAGTGAAGTGGTGAAGCTGAAGAATAAAGATCTTCCCACTTTATTTTGAAAGGCAGGCGTTAAAAACGAGATTTAGGAGAATTTATCAAGAAACCTTTTTTTTAGCTCTTAAAATTGTCTACAAAAAAGGTATTCTTACATTTTCCTCTAAACCCACTCATTTCCGAGATATTCTTAAAAACATCATCTTCACCACTTCATCACGAATTTTCACAAATTCACAAATACTTTAAAAAAAATTATTTTCTTCACAGAAAAAATTATCTCTTCACAGAAAAGATTATTTTTGTTACAGATAAAAATATTTTCTTCACAGAAAAAAGAACTTAACCAAATAAATCAAGTGGATGAAAATTAATGAAGATGTTTGGATTCATCTGGTGATCCAAACAGCACGAGGACTTCTGGAGAACTGAAGAGCGTGGGTGTCTGAGGATTTGTCGCAAGACATGCACCTCCTTTGCTACTGTGTGGGCCCTACAGGCTTCAGTCACTAAGGAAGAAATCAAGAAATTTGGAGTGGGGGAAGAAGAAAAAAGACCCCAAGTGTATCTTATCTCGTTAACAATTGGCTCGTATTTCTCGCCCCATCTCCAGTTATTTTCACACTCAATAAGCTAATGAAAATGACATTGGCAATTTATTTTTTTTAATTTCAAATTAATCGCCTAATAAATTTTTTTCAAATTTTTTAAAGTTTTTTTTTAATGAGACTCCGTTGCCTTGTTAAAAAAAAATATTCTTTTCATACTTGTTTGAAACACAGGGGCGGTAAAGCACGCGCACTCTTCGTGACTTCCGGTGGCAATGCTGTTCATATAAGGACTCAACCGGATGTCACCGAAGAAGTCCAGTGGATTTAAACGCGTTACTTTATTAGAAAAATAATTCATATTTTTTTTATTTTTTAATTTCTTATTCAAATCACGCTTGTACCAGATAATCAAGTATTTTAGCTGATGTCATTGTTATGTGACTATCATGTGAATTATTATGATATTGTTATTGAAAGGATTTTTTAAGAATTTTCTAAGTTTTAAAAAAAAATTCATTAAATTTTTTCATTGTTTTTTTTTTAATTTCGCGGTGAATAATGGAGATACGCCCTTTTTACTCTCTTAATACAAGATACAAGATTAGGACGGAATCGCTCTATCTCGCTTAGTTTCTGAAATATCTTGAAAAAATGTATTTTTATGTTTTTCTTTTTTTTTCGTGATAATTAAGAAAATTTTCGCGGGGAAAAATAAAAGTTTTAAAAAAGGTTTTATGAAAATTTCTGTATTTTTTTTTAAATTTCGAGATAATCTCAAGAAATGGTGAATGGAATTCACTCATTTTCCATTTTTGCAAATTTTCTTTATTTCGATTTTTTAAAAATTATTTTACTAACAGTGTTGGAGTGATCCGATACTTCTCGACGACATTGGCACCATTGGCAGTTGTTACAAGTGTATTTTCAATTCCACGCGCGTTTAACAACAGGAATGTGGTGAATCGATCATTTGATCGAATCATTGGAAACTCGGAGTGTTAAAATTTAGCGAATTTTGTTGAAAATGAATAGAAATAAGTTTCATTGGATTGAAGTGATGAATTAATTGATAGAATATTATCAAGATTTGAAAGAAAAATTGATAAAGTTAGAGGAAAAATCGAATTATTGGAAACTTTGAGCGTAAAAATTTCGCGAATTTCGTCGAAAATAGATAGAAAATAATTTTCATTGGTTTAAAGTGATGAATTGGTTGAATATTTTTAGCATTTGATGAAAAAATTGATAAAATTAAGGGAAGAATCGAATCATTGGAAACTCTGATCGTAAAAATTTAACAAATTTTGCAGAAAATAAATAAAAATAATTTCATCCAACTAGAGTGATGAATTAAAGAATTAAATGTTTTCAGTATTTGATGAAAAAATTGAAGGAAAAATCGAATTATCAGAAACTTTGATCGTAAAGAATTCACGAATTTTGCAGAAAATACATGAAAATAATTGTTATTGGAGAAAAGTGACGAATTCATTAATTAATTTTAGTATTTGGTGAAAAAATTTCTAAAATTGAAGGAAAAATCGAATTATTGCGACCTCTGATCGTAAAAATTTAGCGAATTTCATCGAAAATAAATAAAAATAATTTCCATTGGTTTAAAGTGATGAATTGATTGATTATTTTTAGCATTTGATGGAAAAATTGGTAATACCAGAGGAAAAATCAAATTACTAGAAACTTTAAACGTAAAAATTTAACAAATTTTGCAGAAAATGAATGAAAATAAATTTCATTGCATATTTTCAACATTTGGTAGAAAAATTGATAAAATCAGAAGAAAAATCAAATTATTTTTGAAAGAAAAGAAAAATTTCCACTTTTTTTTTCTATGGAAAAAAAAAGAATTTGTAAGCAACACGAGGATGAACCCCAATAATTCTAGCTTGAACGTTCTCGTATCCCTGCGGTACTATTCGGCCATCAGTGGAAACCCTAGAGAGGAGAAAAAGAAATATCAATTAGTAAGCTAAACACGTAGAGAGCCGCGCATAAGTCCATAAAAAATTTTCGTGGCCCATCCGGTCACCACTAAAATACTGACGATTCTTTCCACACCCTGTTAAAAAAAAATCTTCGAGAGTCAATTTTTTCTTTCTCCTCCAAAAGAAAAAGTTGATAACTTAAAAAAAAAATAAAAAAAAAATAAAACCTTAAACAATTTGTTTTCATTTTGGAGTTTTCGTTGAATATCTCAGAAAACAAGAGAAATACGGAATTTTCATAAAAACCTTTTTTGTAGAGGAGAATAACAGCTGCAAAAAAGATTTCTATAAAAATCCCATATCTTTCTTTTTTTCTAAGATATCAAAAAAAACTAATGACTATTAAAAAACCTCCATCTTCGAAATTTCAATTTTTTTGAAGTTTTCTCCAAATATCTCCGAAAATAACGGAGCTAGAAATTTTTCAATGAAACCTTTTATGTAGCTCTGATTCTCTTCTTCAAAAAAGGTCATTACCGAAATTCCCCCATCTCCATTATTTCTAGAGATACCCCCAAAAAACCTCACATCAACGATAAATCCCCGAAAAATCGTGTTTTTTTCGATTTCAGAGAGAAATTCAGTCGCGGACAGAAAGAAGTGGAGAGAGTCTGGGGCAAAATGGACCAGTGATCTCAGATGATACTTAATTTTCTTGAAAGTGAAGGAATCTACAAAAAAAATTAGAAAAATTCACCAACAATTTCCATAAATTTGAGCATTTTCTCAATTTTTTCTAGATTTTTTAATTGAGTCGCACTGTTAAAGTTTTCCGTCTGAATTTTCCATGCAAAATCCTGAAAATTTCAAACGAGTCATATTTTTACTGGAATTTCAGATAATTACGTCATTGAAAAATGAACACAATCGATTTTCAGATAATTTCACGTCTGGATATCAGTGAAATTTGTAAATTTCAGTTTAATTGTTTCTTAAAAATTTCGTAAAGATCGAAAAAATTCAAGTGATTTTGATTCTGAATATTCATGTTCAGTTAGAAATTCAAGTAATTTGTAGAATTTTCGTCTTAATTCTACTCAAGATTCATTAGATTCCTTTAAACTTCCTCTGAAGTTCAAAGATTTCATAAAAATTTTCCCACTAAAAAAAAATCCAATATCGCGTTTATGAAAATTCCCATCAAATTGTCTCCAAAATATTCAATTTTTCAAAAATATTCAATTTTTTTCTAACAGTGGACCCTTCCCACCGAAAAAAAAACCTGGTTCATATTGCTCAAAGGTCCATTTTGCCCCACTCTCCCCTAAAGTAAAAATGAACCGTAACAAACTCGTTAGGAGTGAAGGAGCATTGAAAAAAGAGAGAGAGAAAAATACCACTTTTTTTCTTCTTAAAGAGCAAAATATTCATGAAAGATAAAAATCCTTCTGTTAGAATATTCATGAGTGATGTAAAAAAAAAGCGAAAGAGTCAAAGGAAAGCTATTTTTTTTTTTTTTTTTTTCGAAAAGTGGAAAAAAATCTCGAAGGTAAAGGAAGGGGAGTGTTTAAGTGCCTCACCTCTTCTTGTGTTTTCCATTGATACGTAAACAATAGAAACCTTGATGCATTCACTCCTCGTATCTGAGCAGAAAATCCTAACTGGAAAATCCTTCTATTCGTTTCGAATGGACCTGACTCACGAGTTTTGAAGGATGAAAGAAAAAAAATAGTTTAACATTGGAGCGTTTTTCCATTTCAAATAATAATAATAATGCTAATAATAATAATCAAAAATCAGTTTTATTCCAATATTTGAAATTTTTCAGAATTTTCTCAATTTTTTGGAAATTTTCATGAAACTTTTATAAAAATTTTATTAAATAATATAATATTATTATTATTATTATTGTTATTTATATATATTTTATTAATAATGATAATGATAATGATAATAATAATAATGATAATCGAGAAGTGGAATGTTCCTTTGTTTTCTGAATTTTTTATTCCATGCGCAAGAAAAATGAAGCGAAAAATCCCTCGAGTGGAAGAGAATTTTTTTTTTCTTTTTTTTTTTAAATAAAATGTAGGCCGTGCAAATGAGGTTCGAGACCACTGGCTTTTTACCACATATTGGCTACCAAGTGGACGTGATAATTGATGAACAAACAGAGCACAGTTACCAATACCACAGGTAGTGTGAACGAATTTCAATACTTGTAATGAAATATTGGAATGTTGTAGGAAAGTTTAGGATTTTTTTAAAGTAAGAATCGAGGATTTTAAGATTTTCTTTAGTGGAAATGATGATTTTGATGTTAATAAAGATAATTCAGGCGAAAAGTGTTGTTAAAAATTGATTTTTCAACGATTTTTTTACTATTTTGAGATTTTCCGCTTGGAAATAACGAATTTTCGATACTTTTATCCTGGAATTTTTGAAGTTTTTGCAAATATCTCTGGTTCTAATTGCCGCATCAAGTTGCCGATGTGCGCAAATGAAAACTGAGATGATTTTACCTGATTTCATTTTTTTGCGAATTAATTTCGCGTAAAAATTGAGGGAAATATGATAAATTTTGTTAAAACAGTTTTTTGGAGTAGCTTCGTTGATTTTTCTTGAAAATTGAGTCGCAAAAAAATGAAATCGGGGTAAAATCATCTCAGTTTTCATTTGCGCGCAACTGCAAGTCGATTCGACCACTAGAACCAAAGATATTCAGGAAAAACTGGAAAAATTAAAAAATAAATGCGCAGGATCATCAAAGAAAAATTAAAAAATAAATCATTATTAGAATCATGCAGTTAATTAATCTAAGAAGATGTTAGTGATGCGCAATTCTCAGCTTCCACTCGCACCTCACCGTTAATTTTGTCAATAATTCAAACGGAGTAATTAACTCCTCTTCATGAACACGTGGTAAACGAGTCACACCTCTAATCTATTCTAATTGAGACACTACTAATTAAATTAAATAAATAAAATACGAAATACCTGTTTCAATAACTATTAACTCCAACAGTTTCACTAGTCATCGGAAAATACTCTTCACCGATTAATTCAAAATTATTATTAATAAAAAATGAGCACTAAGCGTTTTGCACTTTTTTTTTTGGTTCAGAGAGAACATTTCGCTGCCACGATGAGGCCTATTCGAAGGAAAATGAAAGAAAGAATGAAAAAAAATTTATACAAATCGCGTACCGCAGACCAGGAAATCGGTCTCGCCTTACCGGACACTGGTGCGTCAATATTGACGCATTTCTTCACTCAGAGACACGAAACCCCAGATGTCTCACTTTATTCAAGCGTTCGCGTTATCCTCGAGTCGAGTTCAATGTCTCAAATTTTTTTGTTAATTTTCAGGATAATTTTTTTTTTATATTTTTTTTTTGAATGTTCAGGATAATTTTTTTTTTATATTTTTTTTTAATATTCAGGATAATTATTATTTTTTTATTTTTTTGAATATTCAGGATAATTTTCTTTCTTTCAATATTTTTTCAAATAGGTATGATGACTTATTGAAAATAGTTTTTTTTTTGCAACAACGAAATTTCTAGAGAAATTGATTTTATTCTGTCATGAGGGTTTTTTCTAGAATATTTTGGAAATCAAACGAAATAGAGCGATTTTGCTCCAAAACTTTTTTTGTAGCTCTTCAAATTTCCTGCAAAGAAGTATTGAAAAAAAAATAGGTCTATGTCGCTTATTTTCTGAGATATTTTTGAAGACATAGAATTATGACTGGGATGAAAGATAATTTTGTATTTCTGAAATATCTTGGAAACTAAGCGAGATAGGTCGATTTTGCGTTTTTTAAAGAGAGACTTTGAAGAAATGTAAGGAAGTATGGGAACAAAATTCTATTCTTTGTCATTTGGTTTTTTGTAGAATATCTCGGAGAATAAACGAGATAAAGTGGTTTTGCTCTAATCCTTTTTTAGCTCTCGAATACGATTATAACATTGTCGAGAGAAAAGGATTCATGCAGAATCGCTCTATCTCGTTTAGTTTCCGAGATATTCTCAAAAAACTTATGATGAAATAAAATTACTCTGAAAAATTCATCTTTTTAGGTCTTTTTAAAATTTCGGAGAAAAAAATTTAAGGTAGCATCCCAGAGTACAGTCGATAAACCAGGAAAAAATTAGGGTTTGTAGGGTAGTCTCCAATTAATTGCTGATAATTTGGGAAAATGTGCTTTAATTTCCCCGAAGAAAGTGATTAAACTATTCGAAAGTCATATCTTCAGTTTGTGAATATATTTTTTTTTTCTTGAATTTTTTTTTACGTTACTAATCTCCTATCCATGAGATAGAGGGAGAGGCAAATAGTGATGACTATCTTCTAATTAAAATTTCTCAATAACTATACGGTGAATTGAATATTTTTTTCTTCTATTATTTAGTTAAAATGCTGTTCTCTTCGCCAATTGTTTTTAAATAATAGATCAACCCTGTGGTTTTTTAGTAATTTCGTTATTTCTGTCCGATTTAGGGCGTTTCGTCCCCACCACCGCTATTTTCAGTAACTTTAATAATTCATATCTCATAAACTAAACGGACAAAAATTATGAAAAAATTCGGAAAAATGTAAAAAAATATCATCTTTGATATTGCATCAAAGAAATAAGGAGTCAACTATACTTGAATTCACCAGGTGTCCTACCTTAAGAGAAGAAACTTTAGAACCTTTTTTGTGATGAATCTAATTATCTTCAAAAAAGGTCCCTTCATAAATTCTTCTACTTTGTTTATGCACAGAAAAACACGGAAAATCTTTAAATCAGACTGACGTAACATTCGAAAATTACTTTGAACCGGAAATTAATCGAGCACTGCATCCGTTTACTAGACATAAAATTAAATTCCGGGAAGGTCTCGACCTAAATTATTTTTCCTTTTTCTTTCCTAAAAAGAATTAAACACAAATTCTCAATTAAAAACATTAGCCAGTATTTAAATAAACTAATTAAATAAAAAAAAAACTCCAAATAGTCTTTATTTTCAATTCTCCTCGATTTATTATAATAATCAACAATTTCATTGTTTCAATAAATAATCAACAATAATTGTGGCGATTTAATGGTAGCAAAATTCATCTACATCATTAATTATCAATTTTTTATCCCAAAAAAGCATTTTTACTACAAAAAAAAAAAGGATTAACGAAATTTACAATTAATTTTTGTTTTCATTACTTATCAAACTATTTTATCATTAATTTTAGTGTCTTTATATCTGACTTTTTTCGTTGCAAATACGACGGCTAAGTTAGGCAAATTGTGTTTTATTTTTTTTATATATTTATATAAAAACAAAAAATGATAAATTATAAGTGTGAAGATTCTTAGATTATTGCGTCAGTGAATTACACAAATAATCGAGACTTGGATTTTCTTTAAGAATTTTTAGAAACAAAAAACATTTTTATAATATCAATATTAATTCTCTAATTCTCTCTGCTGCTCTTTCTTTTAATTTTCAATGGAAATATCAGTCAACAACAAATTAATACGCTTACTTTTACCCTCTACCGATGTCAAAATAGAAAAAAAAAAAAGAAAAATTCTTAAATTCCCCTAAAAAATACAAAAAATTCACAATTTTTTCAATTCTATCGAAAAAATTCCTTTCAACAATAATTTTCTAAAAAATGCACATTTACGACAAGTTTGATATGCTAAAAAGTATATTACCCATTGTTAAATTTCCATTATTCCCTAAATTTTTCATTATTCTAATGAAAATAAAGTACGAAAATTACGAACGATATATTAAATTTTTCCATCAGCAAAAATCGTTAATTCTCTAAAAAATTTCCTAATTCATAATATATAATAATAAATTTTTCGTGAAAAAAAAACAATTAATTAGGCTATCATAGATCTAGGCAATCTACTCAATGAATGTGTGCAATGTCTAAATCCCCTTAACTTCATCACTGGATAAATAAATTTTAAATTAATAATCATTTAATAATTATTTCTCATTGATTAAATACACAATGTCATATCACTTTTTAATCTTTTTTCTCACTTTTCCTCATTCATTCAAATTGCATTGAAAAGAAATTTAATAAAATCAAAATTCCCAAGACGTGTAAGATGCTGTCCACGGTGTAATGACACTCCAAGATGGAAATTGACTTAGAAAATTACGAAATCTCAGTGATCTTTGATTTTCACCGTGTAAAAAGTGTCCAGCAACGGCAATTGTTAGTAATGGACCTTTATAATTATCTGGCACATTAAGATTTATTGTAAAACTGTACGGTATACAGTCTGATGCACAAGAGTAATAAATAAAATAGACTTCACGTTTATTCCAGGATGGACATGGCAAAGGATCACCATCAATGACACTCCATTGATTTAAATGAACTCCTTCATAAGGTGAGATGATGATGCCTATATGATCTGGACCAGTTACATTGAACGTGTATGTAGCAAAATCTGCATTAATTATCTTTGATATTAACTCAAGTTTTGTTGGAATGTTGATGATAGGTGCAGGTCCTGGTATCCAGCTTGTCTTCCATAAGAACGTTGTAACAGGCATTAAATAAGGCAGTCCACAGAACAACTGTTTATCACAATCCTCAGCAGTTGGAAGAACAGCACCAACTTCAGGCACCATTGCTTCAACACTGTGTGGACTATTCATATCAAGATCAACGATCCAATATCCAGTTCCCTCGTACCGTAAACTTCCATCGTAATTGTAATACTGTCTTTGGCTGTGAGCAATCATGAACCTCTGTGGTGCTGGTGATGTTATATCACCACTGTATGGAAAACCAAGTGGTGTAAGTATAAGTACAGCTGCTGATAGTAAAAATAATCCAGTCATGACACTGAGAACTCGTTCTGCATTTTTTATCAATAGAACAATCGGCATTGTGAAGCTTAACATGAGACAGAAGACTAGTGATATCATATTGGCGATGACAATTTCAGAATTGATGCTGGCACCAGATCTTCCCATTATTGGGATGAATAAGTAAAGTGCACCAATTGTTAGGTAAAAGGTTTGAATGTATGGTAAACTTAGAATTGCCACTTGATAGAAAAGCCATTTCCAGTTTTTCAATTTGTCGAATAAATTTTGTCGCAAGATGTTGCCGACTGACGTGAAGATCACCCAGTGCAGGGGAATAAAACCAGATCTTATCTCAAATATTAAACAGCAGAATAAGATAGTCATCCAGATGACGTTGTATCCATCGGAATAGATCTGGTAGAGTAGCCAGGGAGATTCCACTTGCTTGCGCTGGTGATTACTGTAGTAGATAAACCAGAGCATGGAGACTGATATTGTGGGGCAAATGTAGAGAAAAAATAACCAGGCTGGTCTGGCGTACCAACTCATAACTTTTCCAAGTTTTGTTAGAACGAGGGCTATTGCCGTCACTGATATCATTGATAACAGCCAGGAAGCGAATATTACACCAATACTTATGAATATTTGTTTCGTGTAAATTGAGCCATTTATTTCTGTAAAAAAAAAGGGAAAATATTGAGAGGTTTTTTTGTCAAATTTGGAGACAAATCGATTATCATCTGTTTTTTGAGAATAGCTCGGGAAATAATGGAGATATGACTTTTTTCTGAGAAATATTTCAGAAATTGAGCGAGATAAAGCTATTTCACCCTAATTCTTTTTTTTTTGTAGAGATATCAAGAGCTATACAAAAAACATTAGAGCAAATTCGCTTTATCTCGCTTATTCTCCGAGATATTTTGAAGAAACTGGTGACAAAATGGAATTAATTTGTCTGAAAATTTCATTTTTCTTTAAACAATCATGAAATTTTCAGACAAATCGATTTCATTTCATCGTTCGTTTCTTGAAAATATCTCGGAAACTAAGCGAGATAGAGCGATTTCTCCTGCTCCTTCTTTGTAGAAATATCAAGAGCTATAAAAAAAGAATTAGATCAAAATCGCCATATTTCGCTTAGTTTCCTCGATATTTTTAAAACACTGGCAACAAAATGAGATCAATTTGTCTGAAAATGTCATATTCTTATTTTGAGAAGAGATTTTCATTTACCTCTTCGTGCACTTTTCATGTTGAGATAAATTGAGTAAGTGCCAATTAAGATGCTAGTGAGATTAACAATACTCGCTATGTACTGAGGCCATCGAATAACGAATGCACCGAGGAAATCAAAGAATACGAGACTTCCATCGTGATTATTTAATAATGTATTTCCTAAATAATGGCCCGATGTTATGCCTTGAGAAAGGGCTAATATGTTATCACCAGTTCTTTGGAGTGAGCCAAGGGGTATTTGATTGACTGTATCGAATTTCGTGTGATAGACATATCCATTCGTCGACCAGGCGAAGTCTACTCCTGAAAAATCAAGTTTAATTCGATTTAAATTGGGCATATTTGTGTTAAAATTGAAAATTTTTATGCTAATGATAAAATTATAACGATTTAAATTTACCTGAAACTTTGCCAAAATCTCTAAATATTCGGAAATCAGTGTCACCTGGCACGATTCCGCTCTGAAATATTTCTTGGGCGAGAGATGAGGCGTATGGATATGGAACTGCCTTCGAATATACCTGAGAATGTAATTAATTAATTAATTGGAGGACAAAAAGACGGAGAATTTTTGTTTAAAAATTACTTCAATTATCCAGGGATTGTCAGGTCCAGCCTGGAACAACAATTCTCTTCCTCCAGCTCCACAGGCCTCGATATTAATAAATGCCTTCACTTCTTTGGCCCAGGGATGTTGCGTTATGAATCCATGAGAGGCCTAGACCCATAAGAAAATTTAATTATTTAAAAAAAATGAATTAAACATATCAAAAAATGAAATTAAACTCATCATTGAAAATAGCACATACCTGCCAATTATTTGGATTTTTTTAAAACACAAATGAATTATTCATAAAAAAATATCAAAATAATTCGAGCTTAGATTTTTTTGAATTTCATAAAAATGCATATTTTTTTTCTATTTTTCAAAAATAATTTATGTTAACAGGAGAAAATATCTAAAAAATTTGAGATTTCTGCTATTTTCAGTGTCATAAAAATAGTATTAAATCAATTTACCTGCAATAAATTTTCCTCAGCTCCATTAAACAAGAATATAATATTATGCCTAAGAATTTTTGGACTCTTTGCCATAACCCGGAGTATCTCCAGCATGACTGCACATCCTGCACCATCATCAGATCCCCCTAAACACAAAAAAAAACCATAAAAATAATTTTGAAAAAAATGCGAATTATCGAAGAAGAATTATTAGAATTATTCAGAAGAATTCGTCAAGTCTTCATTTTAATAAATAAATGAAAGAAACAGCAAAAAGATAAAGTGCAAATTTTCAAAACAAGTCGATAATAGTATTGCTTTCCAACTGATATAGCTTTTTCTGCTAATACTTTAGCAATATGCTTCCGAATGGAAGTGATACAATTTTTTTTTCAAACCATCATCAAAATATCAAATTTCGAAAAATTCATTATAATGGCAATAACTCGAGAACTAATCATGCAAATAAGCTCAAAATTGACAGGCATCTAACTGATACAACTCTCGAGATAATATATGAGTATAAATAACATCAGTTGAACAATTTGCAGAAATTCCATTAAAACCAGATTTTCAAATGAAGCTTAAAAAATGAAGTTCGTCGAGAGGAAATTTTCCACAAAATATAAAATTTTTCTATGAAACCGTTTTGTTGTAATTGAGACTCTTATACACATACAGACACACACACTCACACAGAATACGCTAAAAATATAATTTTCTCTCGATTTACATCATTTTAAGTATCTTCTATTAAAAAAATTACAATCAAAAATTCTAATGATTACATAGCTTCCATTCGAAAGCAAAAATATTTCACTGATAAAATCTAAGGTACCATGATGCTGTTCCTTTTAAGTGCTCACCAGGACTCTCCACAAATGTATCAAAATGACAATTCAACAATAAACTGTTCTCCGCATATCTTCTTGGTCCAAGTTTAACAATAACATTTTGCACATTTCTATAAACATTTGTCATGCCATCCAAAAAAGTCAATGGAAATGCACCACTGTGCTTCGTAATATCAACCATAATTTTATGATTGTCATTCGTTGTTTTAGTTATTTCATTTATAACTGTTTTTAAATAATTAACAGCAAGTACTTCATTTTCATAGCTTCCAGCTACTCTTGGCCCAATTTTTGTTAAATTGACGATGTGATTTCTCGCTCTCTCAGCAACAAATTTACCAGGATAGAGAATCTCATTGTTAATGAGCTTTGGCTCTGGCAGATGCTTCTCCAGGACAATTACAATCAGTGAAACTGAGAGGAAAAATGTTAAAACAAAGAGAAGATGCTGTGTTCCATTTGGTTGAAGTGTTCTTCTCTTTACTGGACCCGGAAGAGTGTAGTGAGGGTCCTCAGAGGGTCTCGATGCTCTGTTCTGACGATATCTCACTCCTTCCTAAAAAAAATAATTAACATTGCAATTAAATAAATCAAGTGATTATTATCATCAACACTTTAATTGTTCATAGAGAAGTTTGAAAATCATAAACAATATCAATTTTTGTTATTATTATTGTGAAAAAAATTTATGATACTAAAAATAACAGAAATCTGACGAATTTTAGATTGCTCTTTCTTTTAACAAAAAAATTATTTAAAGAAAAGAAAAAGGAAAAGAGGATTTTCTGCACATATAGAAAATGTGAAAATCTATAAGTGCGAATTTTTTAAATATTTTTTTTTATATCAATTTATCTTTAAAAAAATGCACAAAATCGTCAAAATTTTGCTAATTTAAATGATACAAAATAGCAGAAATCTGAAAAATTCGTATTATTTTTATTTCAACAAATAAATTATTTAAAAAAAATGAAAAATACGCATATTTAGAAAATTTGAAAAATTACGAGTATGAATTTGATAAATATTTTTTTAAATAATAATTTATTTATTTGAAAAAAGGAAAAAATCGTGAGATATGTGCTAATTTCATTATAAAAGAATTTTAATCATAAAAAAGCGAAATGAGTTGGATTTTTTTGTAATTGTAATTTAATCACTTAATTTTTTTCTGTTTTTTTGCGTGTAGTTTTGGAGTGGTTGGAGATACGCCTCTTTAACAAAAACGTTTTTTGTAGGTCTTTTTCTCGTCTACAAAAAAGGTCTCTTCAAAAATCCCGCTATCTCTCTTTCTTTCCGAGATATTCGGGAAAAACCGAGCGAAGGAGTTTCAAAAAAATTTCAAGCTATTTCGTTTCCACTCTTTATTGATCAATTATTAATTAAATTAATGTTTTAATTGATGAATTGGAGATAAATGAGCTGTAGAAGAGGCTACAGTGCAAAGGTCAAGTTTTTCAATGGAAAACTCGTGGATTGAAGGTTATGAAACATTAATTTCCCGATTTTATCGTTAAATTTTATGGATTTAAAACACTTACCATTATAAATTAATGATTTTTGGATGAATTTTATAATTTTCCGGGTTTTGAATCAACTGTCAATTGTGTTGGAGTCATCAATTGATATGATTTCACTGCATTTTTTACCGCATCGCAACGCAGTCGCGAACATACTCAACTACCAAAACTGAATAACACACAAAACCCTTTCCCTTTTTTTCTTTTTTGCTACTATTTTTTTTTAATTTTTCGCGATCATGTGTCGCTGACGTTTTTACAGCGAATAACGGATACACGAACACATGTGAATTTTTACGAGAAGTGTTTAAAGTTCGAGTGATTGATTTATCAATGGAGTACTATTTTCTGGGAGAATAAAAAAAATGTAACTTTTTTTTTTGATAGATTAGAAAATCTTTTGTTTAACATCTTATCAAAAAAAAAAAGTTGATAATTCTTTTTTTTGAAGAAATAAAATTAAATGCAAGATTTTAAAAATTGATTCGAGGACTTTTGGAAATTTTTTACAATAAGAGAATGACTGACAAAATTTTATGTAAATTTGAAAAAAAAAATGATTGAATAAGTAATTATTTTTTATTTTAAATGAAAATAAATGAGCGTTGCCATGCAAGTTCACAAGGCTGAATTTTTTTTTTTTTAGAACTAAGATAAAGGATGAATAATTATCTGTATTAGTTATTAATTATTAATTATTGATTTGATGGAAATGGCATATTTGTGGAGTGAAAGGAGAGTAGTCGATGATTTTTTTTTGAAAATTGGGGGTAATTTTGCAGCGAGGGGTTTTAGGGAATTTTTGCAAGAGACCTTTTTTGTAGAGAATTTCAAGGCCAAAAAAAAAGGTCTCTTGATAAATTTTCGTAAATTCGATGGTTTTCGAGATATTTGAGACGGAAGTTCACTGAAATGAAGGGAATGTCGAAATTTTTGTAGATTTTAAAGGAGTTTCTGGGAATTAATTTTTCAACGAGTTTTATTAGCAAAAGTAAAGCTTTTTATTGATGGATGAATGGTTTTTTATAGGAAAAAAAAAATATTGTTACATAATGATATTTAAATAATGCAAGTTTACAGACATTCATCTCATTTTCTTCTTTCTTATATTAGTTTCATAATTGTATTTTTTGTGATTTTTAAAATAATAATAAATCCATCTCTGGGTAACTCATGACATCACAAAATCGTTAATGATCATTTTAACATGATTTTACTTAATAATTACATGACCCTGCGATTGTGGAGAGATTGAAGAGAAAGTAGTACGAAGTTTTCATGATTATCTCTGAATCTGAGGGATTTCCTCTTTAAAAAAGTAATTCAGAAGATTTTTCTGTTTCAGGTATTTCCTGAGATAATGTTTTAAAAAAAAAAACTGATGACTCGATTGAATTGAGTCGTCAATTCGATAAACAAAATAAGAGCTTGAACTGGTCAATAATGAAATTAAAAAAAATACTGATATTCAATGATTATTATCAAGGATTTCTGCACTGTAGCAGCAAAAAGTTTTGAATTTGTGAATGTGAAATTTCTTGACTACTTTAGTTATGTTGTGAGCAAGATCAAATGGATCCTGAAGGCACATTATTGAGTCAACACGGAAGGGCTCAGCATCACCTGTATCATAAAGATAATTTAAATAAGGCCCCATTGTGGATGGTAATTTACCTCGATGCTGAAAGTCTATTTTCTTCACAATTTCACCGAGAAGAGGACAAATAACGTCATGGCGATAATCAAAATTTCCATAAAATTTAAAAAATTCATTCAATAATTCTTCAAAGCTTCCAGCAAATGTTTGAACTTGAAAATCTTTACTGACACCAGTCTCCCATCCAGCGATTATCTGTGACTTATTATTCATTTCAATGAGTTGATTGACAGTTGGTAGAATTTTTTTAGTTTGAAGAAAATAAATAACCAGCCAGGCAATACCATAACTGTTGATGCCATTGGCTCCACTCAATTCACAGTGATTCATCCAATTTTTAATGAATATTATTAATTTACGACAATCTGCGGATTTATCACAGTAATTCCTGATTAATGCTGTATTTTCAACAGTCAAACCATTTGTAAATGATAAATCACACTCAATGTCAGTTGGTTTGTGCTTGGTCTTGATAATTGGAATTCTACAGTCCAATATTTCTCTATCGATGTGCCAGATATTTGTATTGTTCTCCAAGCATTCCTTGATTTTTACTAAACGCCTTTCAATTAATTCAGGGTGAGAATTTTCTCCAAAGTACATGCAGCTCTTTTGAGTTGGACAATCGAGAAAAACATCCAAATCGCTGTTTTTTCCTCCCAATCTAGTAATTCTCGAGCCAAACGGATGGATAACAGCATTCGGATACTTGACAACAGCAATTTCTCTCAAATCACGAAGCAGCTGATCCTCTTTATTTTTATCAATTGCTCTACGAAGATCTAAATCTCTCAGAGTAACTCCAATTTCTTCTTCTGCTGAATTTACAAGACGCTCAGCTGATTCTGGTAATTTGTTGATAGAGAAGAATCCATCCAATTTGTGATACTTGTGCATTTTACAATCAGAATGATATGAAAATGTCTTCAAGAATCCATACCAAAGTGATGCACAAATTCCACAATAATCAAACATCAGAAATTCATCACCGAATTTTCGAGTTTCTTTCAAATGTTTTTTTTGCATTAAATGCTTCTGAAATTCACATTCAGTTATGAATTTCAAATTACAAATAACACACCAGTACTTTCTCACACTGTAGAAATCACACTCCATCTTTGATTTAAGTCCTCCGAATAATTCCCTTGAATTCTCATCAAGTACTGTCCATTTATCAATGTGACTAGCCGAATTAATATGTTTATTCAATTTTGAAAATTTGTTGTTAATCGAAATGTTACAGGCATGACACTTGACAGCAGTTTCCGAAATGTCCTCCATGTATTCATAACCAAGTGCCAAATCACTGAATTGATTTTCACTATTTTGAAACAATTTATCATCATCCAGCATGTCTTTCAGATAATCAAGATGTTTAACTGAGCACAAATGTTCATAGAATGTTTGCAAATTATTGCTAACATTACACCGACAGATGAGACAGTAAATTGTGTCCTTGTCCTTCGGTAGAGACAGGAGTACTCCAGCTTTGATTTCACTCATCTTTTGTTTATCAATTTCGTAGATATTTGCTGAATCAGTAACTTCTATGTCTAGTGGCTTCCTTCGGAAGTGTGTTCTTTTCAAAGGCTTCATTTGAGATTCATTAATCACCAATTCTTCATCAGCATCTTCAGTGGATCTTGATGGCTCGGATTTGGCAGGTTTTTCTGGTAATTTTTCGGTGATTGGAGGAGGATTCTTGACGAAACGTTCCCAGAAATGACTCGTCATGTGAGAATGAAGTAGACCCTTACTTTTCAATACCTCGTGACATTTTGGACATATAGCTTTACTTCCATCGAATTTTTGCAACAATTTCAGCACTCCTGATCTACGTAATCCCCTTTTCTTAGTAAGTTCTTTCTTTCTACTAGATGATGATTTATCAGAAGACTTTGATGATTTCACGGAAGATTGAGAGCCAGATGTAGACGGTACTGGCGATGGTCTCCACTTTTTAGCAAATTCAATTTCCTTTATTTTGTGCACCTCTGACTGCATGTGAAAGGCATACACGTAATTTGCTGAAATATCTCCTATTCCATGAATATTTAAATTACAAACTTTGCACTCGATAAAGTCAATCGAACTGTCATTACGGTAATGATACTGACTGTATGCATCGAGGGGAATATTCGCATTGAAGCTTCGAGGATTCACTGATACATTCCCTACTGAGTTTCCGGTATCGGCTGGAGTTACGGGCTTACCGAATAGCTTAGCCTCGTTATCTTTGTGCTCTCGACTGTTTCTGTGATTAGATATATTCGCATCACCACCAGGAACTTTGCAGTGACAGATATTGCAGTCGACCATTGGCTGATATTTCTGAGGAATCTTGGTACCTCCAGGTTTGCTAGAATCGAAGGTTTCCTCTTCTTCCAGTGAATTATCGCTCTCTGCTAATTGAAAATTGGAAATCATTGGTTGAATCCTTCTGGGACTCTCAACAGGGACCTTATCAGGTGCTTCCGCTGATAAAGCTTCTAGCAATGCTCTCTCATTCCTCTTGTGTTCAGCAAAAAGTGTGTGATGTTCCCAGTTTTTCTTACCAATAACATCACGTCTACAAAGTTCACAATGAAAGATCTGGTTGTCTTGGTTTAATAACTCATTTTTTTCTAGAGTCTCCCTGTGGCGTTTTCCGAACAAATGGGGCTTCCAATCGCTTACCGAAAGAAAGCAATTACAAGTCATGCACCAATTAGTATTTATTTTTTCAATCATCAACATTCCTTCTGGCAGTATTTTTATAAAATTCGGAATTTTTTTCTTCTCAGATTTTAAATCATCATAAATCTTTTGCGGATTTTTCTTCAATTTCCTTAGGAAAATGCGGCATTGTATCTTCTCTTGATCTTCCATATTAGTATTTTCCGAAGAATTAAGATTTTTCTTCGGTGGATCTGGTATATTGTTGTGCCCTGAAGTATTAAGATGATTCACAAGAGCTAAATAGCCTGATAAAATGATACCACATCTTTTGCATAGAAACTCATCTTCATTAATTTTAACAATGGGTGTTTTCTCATTTTGTATGTGATTAAAGTCTCGGATGTGTTCCTCTATTTCTGATTCAAGTAATTTCTTCCTACATATTGTGCAAAGCAAAAAATCCTTGTTCGAGAATTTTTCAATGCCATCGGGCAAGACTCGTTGCAAAGAATAAGGCACAGATGAATTTAATGTGGATTCCTTTTTTTTATTGATCAACTTCATCTTTCCTTCTCGATGTTTCGCAGTAGATATGTGTTCATTTGCTTTAGCTTCAGTAGTTACTTTGCAACTGCAAAATGTGCAGACTGCAAATGTCTTGGTGGGAATTGCAACAATTCCTTCTGATTGAAATTTTGAAGAAATGATGAAGTTCGTGTTATTCAGTGGTTTAGGAGCTTTCAAAGATTTTTTTATTCTCCAGTTTGAATGTTGTATGCTTGTAACGTGTAAACTTATCTTATTTGTTTTATAAATCTGATAATTTTGGCATACTAGACAGACCCAGAGATCAGTTCCTTCAATATTGTACGTCTCCCCTAACGATGCTGCTGTTTGTTTCTCTGGTACACGAATATTTTTGGGTATTTGTGAGGTCGAAGCAATTTCGGATGTTTGTGAAGTCGAAGCTGATTCACTAACAGAGAATTCGTCCTCGAGTTCAACATATTCATCTCCCATTCTGTAATAATCTACACTGCCATCAGACCCAGGACACAATTGGATCCAATCATCATCGTCACGCTGTCCATAACTCAGGGAAGAACATGATCCCTCAGAGAAAGGAACTTCAGTGTCTAGCGATGCTTTCTCATTTTCTTCAGAATTCAAATTCATTCGAGCCATTGAAGTGACCATCTGGGCCTCACTAGGTCCTGCATTTATTTTAGAATCTTCTTCTGAGGAACAAGAGAAGAAATCATTCTCTGAACTCGAACCTCCTGCATTTTTCGATTGGGAATTAGGAAACAATGACTGGGCTGCTGTTTCTTCTCCTCCAGCCGATTTTTCTGATGTCTTCCAGTTGATTTCATTGAAGAAAACATTGTCTCCTTTCGTTTCTCCACTTTCTAATGATCTCTGTAGATTATTTGAATGTACCACGCTATTCACGTGCTCGAATACAGAATTTTTGTCGAATAATTTGACTCCATAGCAGATTGTGCACAAGAAATAATCTTCACCATGAATTTCCTTGATTCCTTCAGGATAATTTTTATGCTGATTCTTTTCATTTGATTCTGAATCATCATTATCATCTTTTCCATCAAGAGATTTAGAGATAATGAATTTTTCGTTTAAATTCTTCAAATGAAAGGAACTTTTCAGATGTTCATTTAGACGAAAATCATCGTAATTTTTTACGCAACATGCATTACACCAGGTGAAATAAATCCCAAAATCCTTTGTTGCACCTTTTGGTACTTCTACAACATTAATTACGCTCTCATCACCTTCAATCTGTTTATCAGCAATAAAATACTTGAATTCATCATGTTTATTGAGCTTTGGTTCCATTTCCAATACAAACTCCGGTCCCTGCAGATACGAAACAAACTCTCGTTTCTCCTCATGTCTCTTGCTGTTAATATGCTTCGCTACATTCCTCGAATCACCGAGAATTATTTCCTTGCATATTCTGCACTCAGTCATAAAAACTTCATCACCCGGCGAATAAATTGATTTCACTGATTCACGCATCAATTCTTTGTTCTTATTTAATTTTCCATCATTATGACCAGCGATTGAATCGAGACCAATTTTTTCGTTACGTAATTCATATTTTTCCGGTGATGCTGCTGACAATGAGAAGTAATTGTTTGTTTTCCAATTTCCGTCTGCAATTATTGGAATTGACTCGCTGTTTCTCTTATCTGATACTCCCGGTAAATTTAATTGGTCTTTGACCTGTTGCATGTGCCTTGGAGCATTTACATGCTGGACAACTGTTTTGGGCCCACAAATTCTAACAGAACATATTTTGCACCAAAATTCATTTCTTTTTTCTGGAATTACGGTAATATCCGGGAATAATGATTGATCAAATGTTAAATCCACTGGATTCATATTCTTCTTGTGTTTTGCACTATTTTCATGATCAAGAATATCTTTGTATGAGTGAATTTGGACGGAGCATAATTGGCACCAATACAGGTTCTCATCTGCTGTAGCTACAATGTGCAGTGATAACTTTTGCACATCTGCAGAAGTCTCAATCAATCCCGATTTTCCATCAATCACAGCAGATTTATTCATACGTTCATCCTCTTCATTCTTCTCAATGAGATTCTCTCCATGTGCAGCATCCTTGATGTGCTTGAAGATTAATTCACATCCTCTAAAAACAGAGCTACATAATAAACAATAGTAGCTTTTACGAGTAGAGCGTCTCAATGTTCCTGGAATATCGACAGTTTCCACTTCTTTCCCATTAACAAATCTTTTAATTTTCATATTACCAGGCAATTCTTCATAAAATATGTAACTATCAGGTCTATTTAATGAATTAATCTTCGTCGTGTGGTTCAATCCATTTTCATGTCCAGATATATATTCGCATTTAGAAATTTCGGTAGAGCATATTTGGCACCAGTGCACGTTCCTTTTGTCTGTAGCTACAATATACGGTGGTAATTTTTGCACGTCTGCAGAATTCTCAATCAATTCTGATTTTCCATCAATCACAGCAGATTTATTGATACCTTTATCCTCTTTATCCTTCTTGATGACATCCTTTTCATGAGCAGTCTTGACATGCTTGAAGATAGACTCACCTCCATTTAAATTGCAGGCACATACTAAACAGTAGTAATTTGTATTAGTGATGCGCATGAATTTTTCTGGAATATCCACAGCTTCCACTTCTTTTTCACCAACAAATCTTATAATGTTCAGCTGTCCAGGTGATATCTCAGAAAATTTGTAACTCTCAGGTTCATTCGGTAACTTTATATTCTTCTTGTGCCTCGAACCATTTTCATGTTCAGCAATACATTTGTATGAAGCAATTCTAACAGAGCATATTTCGCACCAGTACACATTCTCTCTTTCTCCAGCTACAATGTGCGGTGGTAATTTTTTCACATCTGCAGATTTCTCGATCAATCCCGAATTTCCATGAATATCAACGGATTTATTTATAAGATTATCCTTTTTATCCTCTTTATGAGTCTTAGCATGATTGAAGATAAATTCACCGCCCATTAAATCACAGTTACATGATAAACAATAATAATTTCTACGAGTGAAGCGTATAAATTTGTCTGGAATATCTACAGCTTCCACTTCTTTTCCCTCAAAAAATCTCGTAATTCGGAAATTTCCAGGCGATGTCTCAGTAAATTTGTAATTCTCAGGTTCATTCAATGAATTCATATTCTTCTTCTCGTCTTCTTTTTCTGTAGATACAATGTGCGGTGATAATTTTCCCATATCTGCAGACTTTCCAATCAATCCCGATTTCCCATCGATAGCAAAAGATTTATCAACACTATTGTCCTCTCCATTTTTCTCAATGAGATCCTTTCCATGAGCTGGAGCCTTGACATGCTTCAAGATAGCTGCACCTCCATTTAAATTACAGCAACATGATAAGCAGTAGTAGTTTGTATCAGTGATCCGCATGAATATTTCCGGAATATCAACAGCTTCCACTTCTTTTCCCTCAAAAAATCTCAAAATCTTTCTCTTTCCGGTCGATGTCTCAGCAAATATGTAATTTTTATCATCTTCAATCCTCTTAACGATACTTTCTCCATGAGCAGCAGCAGTGGCATGCTTGAAGATAGATTCACCTCCAACTAAATTACATTGACAAGATAAACAATAATAGGTTCTACGAGTAACGCGTAAAAATTCTTCTGGAATATCCACAGCTTCTACTTCTTTTCCCCCAACAAATCTCGTAATTTTAAATTTTCCAGGTAATGTTTCAACAAATTTGTAACTCTCAAGTTCAATTACTCCTTCATTTGTTGGTAGTTTACATTTATCAGCCATCACATGGCTCAGAAGTTCTGCATATCCACGTAATTTAATATTACATGTGTCACATTTAAAAGAATTATCTTTACCAGGACTTTTCTTCTTTTCAGGATAAATTTCACAAGACTCGACCTTATTGACTGATGAAGATGGTGTTTTAACAACTTGTTGAATTTTTTGGATTGATGCTGTTACGATACTGGCTGTATCAATCATTTCCTTCTTTCCTCTGGTACGTGGTCTTTTTTTCTTCGCCGTTGAAGTCTCGTTTCCTTCAACATTTACTTCTTGAGCTGGAGATAAATTCACTTGTGCTCCTGACGATGATGGCAATGATTGATCATTTTTTTCCTCTGAATCACTTTTCTTAAGCGATTCCTTCGTTGTTATCGTTGAAGTCAACGCTTTATTCGAGTTAATTTTCGAATTACTGGTAGAAGAATTGCTACTGATGTTTGATGTTGAAGTCGACAAGCCCAATTTGTTGTTTTTATGATTTACACCTTTTATGTGCTGAAGCGTGCATTTATATCCACTTATTTGTAGAGAACATGTCTTGCACCAGAAGAAATTCGGATTATCTGTCATCACGATGTCTCGTGGTAATGGCTGATCATTTTGCGTAATCATGGTAACCGCATCTGCACTGATACCTAGAATTTTGGCGTTTTCTTCTTTCCAAAGCCGTAACTTTTTCTGATGACGAGCAGTATCAACGTGTCCCTGTATGTTTACTCTTCCACTAAGGTGGCATTTGCATAATGTGCATCTGTAGGTAGAATTGAAGAGAAAAAGGACGCCTTCTGGAAGACCTTCAGCATTGGCATCATTCTCTACCTTCGCTCCTCCATCAGCACTTGTTTTCGATGAAAGCCCTAGACTCGACTTCAATTCATTATTATTAGGGATTTTTTCTTTATTATGTCTCTGGAGTTGCAAATTGCTCTGATGATGATAAGTATCAATGTGACTCTTTATATTTATCCTCTCAACTATATCATAATCGCATAATATGCATTTATAGACAGGAAAAAAGTAGTGAATTCCCTCTGGAAGAAGTGAACTCTCTCCTGCATCACCATCTGTTTTCGGTAATGAATCATGTGAATTTGATTCAAATTTGATAGAAGTTTTACATCCTCTATCATTCCTCCTCAATCGGAATTCATTGAGGTCCCTGAGAATTTTATGATGACGTGCTCGATCATCGTCCCTGCAGAGTTCAATGCTACAGAGACACGGATGCTGTTTGTCTCCCCAAATCCAATTTGTTTGATTTTTTCTACGTGGAATTTGGCAGGGCTTTATTTTCTTATTAATTGGAAACGTTATATTTTGAAAAATAGTCTTGCTCAATTCCATATAATAAGCCCTTTTTTGCTCTGGACTCATTGGGCCGTCCATGCCAGCATCAGAGTAATCTCGTGGACCATGTTTCTCGTTTCCATCCAAATGTGCCTCGATTTCTTTTGAATCAATGACGTCATGGCAAACTGTACAGAATGAGAGACTTATCTGAACCATTCCATCATCAAATTCACTATCAGATGAATTAACAACTCTATTCAAGTAATAATCATAGTTAAAGCTGCTAGTAATCGGTGGAACGTGGACTGGAGCTTTTTTCACGGCTTCCTTGAATGCTTCCTCATTTCTGATGTGAATAGTATCCTCAGTGTGCTTCAAAATTTCATTGTGCAACGTTCCACTCGGGACACAACATAGAGCACACATTGAAGCCTCCGAGGTTCCCATGAAACTCGCAAGATGACTAACTTCCTGGTAGTGGCTCCATGTAAAAGATAAATCTTTGATAGTTGCCTCGTTAATTTTATCTTCTCGTAGAGCTTGATGCTTCGTTTCTTCCGTGTGGAAAATGGCGTGAAACCAAGACGATAATTTCACATTACAGAGATGACAGTAGTACTCGTTGTTCTTGCTTGATATCCAATTGACGTAGAATATCTTGAATTCTTCCTCAGGCCTGTACCAGGGCATCAGTTTGTGGGTAATAGCATGCTCTGTTATCGAACTGTATTCCAACCACATTGAGCACAATTTGCAATTTACGAATGGCCCATTGTCGGTGAAATTGTGGTGATAATAAGCAAGTGTTGATAGATGATCAGAGTTTTTCAGGTGTTCCTCTGATGCAATTGGTAATTTATTGGGGCAGATGTAGCAGTAACTGTTTTTTTCATTCTTCGAGTATACTGCAATACCGTTCGTGTATTGTGGATATTTTTCTGCAACTGCCATTTTCAGATGTCTCTAAGTTTCAATGGAAAAGAGAGAAATTAAATATAATTATATTGAGGAATTGTTGGTGAAAAAATTAACAATAAATTTTGATTATAAATTATGAACGATTGTAACTTGTATTTTACTTACAATTGAATGTCCTCGATGATTTTTTGTACGTTAAAATTTTGAAAAATCAAAGCTTCTACTGCGCAGTGTCTGGCAGTTCCCCATTCTCTGGTGAAACAAAAGATATTTTATAAAGTGTTGTAATCAACTCATTACGGGATCGATACGGGGATTCCCGATTATGTGCGAATAATGTTTTCTTTTTTTAATCTTTTATCGTGTTAGCATTGTTGGTTATGCGACTGACCTTCGTGAGAGCGCGAACTGTTATGATGTTGTGGTGAAATCACGAGGCGTTTTGTTATGTTTCGCCGGCGATTTGGTCGCGGAGCATGAAAGTGTGGCTTGATGTTTGGTGGGAATATTTGAAGGAAAACAATTAGAAGGATCGATGGATTTTTTAGTTGAACTATATATTTATTTTACTTAACTTTTTTGATGCTTCTGAGAAATGCCACCGGAAAAATAGAGTGAATAACATTTTTTTTGTTTTTTCGCAATTTCATGTAGTATTTGAGGAAAAGTGATTTGTTTATTAGTTGAAGTTAAACTTTTTATTCGTTCACGACTCATTTTCATTGAAAAAAAGTCTTCTACACAGTAATAATATTTTTCCATATTATAGTAATTGGAATTATTAGAATTCGTATAATTATGGTAATTTTTATCTTTGGTGAGAAATAGTCTCCGTAACTTATGAATAAAAACATGTTTGTTGATGAAAAGTTTTGATCTGAGTCCATCAATTAAAAAAAAAGATGAATTTGATAAAGTGAAGTAGATAAATTGAAAAAATACAATTATTTAGACATTATTATCAACGATTTCTGTACTATAGTAGCAAAAATTTAGAAATTTTTAAATGGTAAATTTCTTAACTGCTTTAGTTATGTTATGAGCAAGATTGAATGGATCCTGAAGGCACAGTATTGAGTCAACCCGAAAGGGCTCAGCATCACGTGTATCATGAAGATAATTTAAATAAGGCCTCGATGCTGAAAGTCTATTTTCTTCACAATTTCACCGAGAAGGGAACATATAACATCATGGCGATAATCAAAATTTCCATAAAATTGAAAAAAAATCATTTAATAATTCTCCAAAGCTTCCAGCGAATGTTTGAACTTGAAAATCTTTACTGACACCAGTCTCTCATCCAGCGATGATCTGTGACTTATTATTCATTTCAATGAGTTGATTGACGGTTGGTAGAATTTTTTTAGTTTGAAGAAAATAAATAACCAGCCAGGCAATACCATAACTGTTGATGCCATTGGCTCCACTCAATTCACAGTAATTCATCCAATTTTTAATGAATATTATTAATTTACGACAATCTATGGATTTATCACAGTAATTTCTGATTAATGCTGTATTCTCAGCAGTCAAACCATTCGTAAATGATGAATCACACTCAATGTCAGTTGGTTTGTGCTTAATCCTCCGAATTGGAATTCTGCAATCCAATATTTCTCTATCAATGTGCCAGATATTTGTATCGTTCTCCAAGGATTCTTTAATTTTTACCAAACGTCTTTTGATCAATTCAGGATGAGAATTCTCTCCAAAGTACATGCAGCTGTTTTTAGTTGGACAATCAAGAAAAACATCCAATTCACTGTCCCATCCTCCCAATCCAGTGATTCTCGAGCCAAACGGATAGGCAATTGCAATTGGATAATTTACAATAGCAATTTTTTTCAAATCGCAAAGCAATTTATCCTCTTTAGTTTTATCAATTGCTCTACGAAATTCTAAACCTCTCAGAATAGCTTCAATTTCTTCTTCTGGTGAATTTAAGAGGCGTTCAGCTGATTCTGGTAATTTGTTGATGGAGAAGAATCCATCCAATTTGTGATACTTGTGCATTTTACAATCAGCATGATGGGAGAATGTCTTCAAAAATCCATACCAAAGTGATGCACAAACTCTACAATAATCGAACATCAGATATTCATCATCGAATTTTCCGATTTTCCTCAAATGTTTTCTTCTCATCAAATGCTTTTGAAATTCACATTCAGTTATGAATTTCAAATTACAAATAACACACCAATACTTTCTCACACTGTAAAAATCACACTCCATCTTTGATTGAAGCCCTCTGAATAAATCCCTTGGATTCTGATCGAGTACTGTCCATTTATCAATGTGACTAGCCGGATTGATATGTTTATGCAATTTCGAAAGTTTGTTTTTAATCGAAATGCCACAGGCATGACACTTGACAGCAGTTTCCAAAATGTCCTCCATGTATTAATAACCAAGTGCCAAATCACTGAATTGATTTTCACTATTTTGAAACAATTTATCATCATCCAGCATGTCTTTCAGATAATCAAGATGTTTAACTGAGCACAAATGTTCGTAGAATATTTGTAAATTATTGCTCACATTGCGCTGACAGATGAGACAGTAAATTGAGTCCTTGTCCTTCGGTAAAGAGAAGAGTACTCCAGCTTTAATTTCACTCAGTCTTTGCTTATCGATTTCGTAGATGTTTATTGAGTCAGTAACTTCTATGTCCAGTGGCTTCTGTCGGGGGTGTGCTCTTCTTGCAGACTTCATTTGAGATTCGTTTATCACCAATTCTTCATCAGAATCATCAGTGGATCTTGATGGCTCGGATTTGGCAGGTTTTTCTGATAATTTTCCGGTAATTGAAGGAGGGTTTCTGATGAAACGTAACCAGAAATGACTCGTCATATGAGAATGAAGTAGATTCTTGCTTTTCAATACCTCATGACATATCAGACACGCAGCTTTATGCCCATCGAAATTGTTAAATCGAGCTATCGATCCGGATGTAGATGGTTTAGCAAAAGACTCCGATGACTTTACGGAAGACTGAGACACTAGATGTAGATGCTACTGGCATCACCCTCCACTTTTCAGCAAACTCCATTTCCTTTATTTTGTGCATCTCTGACTGTGTGTGATATGCATCCATGTAATTCGTTGAAATCTCTCCTATTCCATAGATATTTATATTGAAAAGTTTGCACTCAATAAAGTTAATCGAAATGCCATTAGGGTGATGATACTGGCTGTAAGCATCAAGAGGGAATATCCGCATTGAAACTTTGAGGATTCACTGATACATTCCCTACAGAATTTCCGGTATCAGCTGGGGTTATGGGCTAAGTGGATAGCTCAGCCTCGTTATCTTTATGCTCTTGACTGTTTCTGTGATTAGAAATATTCATATCTCCACCAGGAACTTTGCAGTTGCAGATATTGCAGTCAATCATCGGCTGATATTGGTGAGGAATCTTAGCGCCTTCAGGCTTGCTAGAGCCGGAGGTTTCCGGTGGTTCCAACGATTTGTCACTCTCTGTCAACCGAAAATTGGAAATTAACCCTCTAAGCCACAAGTCGTAGTAAAACGTAGTTGGGGCTATAGAGTGGGGGACAGCCAATCGCGCGGCAACATTCGTCGGTCTAGGACCGTACTAATTGAGCCTTTCACCCCTATTTACATATCATCATATTTTTTGTTGGTTATAATGAAATTTTATTTTGTTGTTTCCATTAATAAATTCGATTTCGTAATAACAATAGTGACAGTGTTAGTGCCAGTGTATTTATCGTGTATATTCACGTCATTGAACCCCACATTTTTTCATGTTTTGAAATGTACGGTACTGTTGCCGACTTTCGCGCGCTCGCTTGGACTGGTCCGTGGGTACCCCCACTCTACGGATGCTCTACTCGGTAAACTGGTAGGAGAAACGCCCAGTTGCTTATAGGGTTAATGGTTGAATCCTTCTAGAATTCTCAACAGAAGCCTTCTGATCAAGAAGCCAAACAGATGCTTTCGCAGAAAAATCTTCTAGCAATGCTTTCTCATTATTCTTGTGTCCAAAAAACATATTACATTTACACTTGTCTTTACCAATAACACCACGCCTACAAAATGTACACCGAAATATCTGGATGGCTTGGGGTGGTCCCTTTATTTTTAAAGCCTCCTTATGCTTTCTTCCGGATAGATGAAGCTGCAAATTGTCATCCGAGAGGGAGCGATTGCACTTCATGCACCAATTAGTATTAATTTTTTCAAGTTCCAAAATTCCTTCTGGCAGTATTTTTATATAATCTGGAATACATTTTTTAGACATTAAATTATCCAAAACCTGTTGAAGATTTTTCTTCAATTTATTCAAAAAACCGTAGGAATTTATCTTCTCTGGATCTAATATTACAGGGTGTTGTAAACAATCAAAATGATTCACAATGCCTGAATAGCCTGAAAGAATAGCACCACATTTATCACATCGAAACTCATTTTCGTCAATCTTTAAAATTACTTTTTTCCCGTTTTTTCTGTGATTACGGTTTCGTACGTGATGTTCTACTTCTAATACAGTACGTAATTTCGTTCTGCATATTGTGCATAGAAAGAAATCTTCGTCGGAAAATTTTTCGATGCCATCAGGCAAAGATCGATGATTTTTTCTAAAAAAGTTAATTTTTTTCAAAATAAAAATGAATACTTGACCAATGAATTGGGAATCTAGAGAGTTCATTCCCTTCATTATAACGAATTTTTTTAGTACAAGTTGATGCAAATCAGTTGCGTAGGTTTTGAGAAATACGCCTTTAAAGAAAAATCATTTTTTGCAAATATCTCAGAAACGGCTGGACGTATTGCGCCTAGATTCAATAGCACACTGTACCTTCAACAGATATACAAATCGACGAAATTTGAAGTCTCTAGCTCAAATACTTATCGAGTTATCGTTTTTTATAAATAAATTCCAAAACTAAAAACCAGAGAAAAATTTACCAATGGTGAAAAATGTGAGTTTTAATGTAATGAATATCATAGTCCGGGGGTTATGAATATCATAGACTGGGGGCTATGAATTAATTTTTCACCGAGAAAATTGAAAAAGAAACACTTTTTTGAAAATTCTATTTTTCTCGGAAACTATTCAACCGATTTCGCTGAAATTTTACTGACAGCATTGTGCACGCAGAGGAAAATTACTGTTGAATTTTGAGAGCGCTAAGTATAGCCGTTCCAGAGGAAATGACGATACATGGCAATACACTCAGACACACACAACCAGACACAAACACACACATACAGACATGCTTTAGAAATATGATTTTTCGACGTTTTGGATCATGTGGAGTCATATTCCGATGAAAACCCGAAATCGAAAAATCGGACGTTTACAAAGCTTCCGTTCGGAAGCAAAAAGGTATTGTTATTAATCTATTGAACTCCTTATAATCGATCTGAAATAATGAATTGATTAATATATGAATTTGATGATTCAACTTTCCAATGTTCTCGTCATCATATCAGGATGCAAATGTCATTTTATTCGGAAAATTATATATTTTATTATCATGAAATAAAAACTATATTTATTCTCAGGAAAAAATTGATAAAAATTTACATTTCTAATTCTTGATAAAAAAGTTATTTTTTTTCAAAATAAAAATAAATACTTAACCAATCAATTGGGAATCTAAAGAGTTTATTCCCTTCATTAGAACGAATTTTTTAAGTACAAGTGGGTGCGAATCAGTCGCGTAGTTTTTGAAGAATACGCTTTTTACCCCCGACAGCAACGCAGAGGGGTATACGCGTTTGGCATGTTATGCATTGGTATTACAACGCGTTTATAATGCCTTATCTTATTGAAAACGAATTAAAAGATATGGACTTCTCGACTCAAAATGTAAGGATTTGTCCGGAGATGGTTTTAAGTATATTAATGAAGATCACGAGTCGCATTTTTCTGAGAATTACGAAAAAATAATTAACAAAAGTTATATTTGGGAAGGAAGGGAAGTCGGGGAACGTCCAAATTTCTCCATAAAATATACGCTGGATGTCCCCCGACTTCCCTTTTTTACCCAAATATAACTTTTATTGATTATTTCAGATTTTTATTTGAATTTATTATTTTAATCTCTTTGTCGGGGGTTATTGAATGTCATATTTTATTTTTCCTTTCTTTTTTCATTTCTTTTTTTAAAGAAAAATCATGTTTTGAGAATATCTCTGAAACGGCTGGACGTATTTCGCCTAGTTTCAATAGCACCCTGTACCTTCATTTTTAAAAAATGTCTGTATGTGTGTGTGTGCGTGTGTGTGTGTGTGTGTGTGTGTTTGGGTGTGTACACAAATCAAATTCTGTATCTTATAAGCTGAAAAAATTGGATCCTGTGCCAAATTTCTTGCCATTTGATAGGCCAGAATTTATTTGGCCTACCGGTAGGCCAGAATTTATTTGGCCAACTGATAGGATAGAGTGTATTCATCTCATCAGCTAACAGAATCGAATTCTACATTATGGCGCTAGAAGCAAATTCAGTATCTTATGAGGTGAAATAATCGAATTCTGTATTCTACAAGCGGCAAAAATGGAATTCTCTATTTTATATGCTACAAAAACGGAATTCTGTGTTCTATGAGCTACACAGATCAAATTTTGTATCTTATAAACTGGAAAAATTGAAATAAATATTTTATACGCTACAAAAATTACATTCTGTATCGTATAAGCTACAAAAATCTGATTCCGCATCTAGTAAGCGCCAAAAATCGAATTCTGTATCTCATAAGCTACAAATATTACATGCCATGTCTGAAAAGCTACGAGAATCGAATTCTATATTCTATGAGCTACACATATCAAATTCTGTATGTTATAAGCTGAAAAAATTGAATCCTGTGCCAAATGTCTTGCCATTTGGTAGGCCAGAATTTATTTGGCCTGCCGGTAGGCCAGAATTTATTCGGCCTACTGGTGGGCCAGAATTTATTTGGCCTACCGGTAGGGCAGAATTTATTTGGCCTAGTGGTAGGCCAGAGATTTTTGGCCTACCAGTAGGCCAGAATTTATTTGGCGTACCGGTAGGCCAGAAATGATGTGGCCTACCAGGAGGCCAGAATTTATTTGGCCTACCGGTAGGCCAGAATTTATTTGGCCTAGCGGTAGGCCAGAATTTATTTGGCCTACCGGTAGGTCTGAATTTATTTGGCCTAGCGGTAGGCCAGAATTTATTCGGCCTACCGGTAGGTCTGAATTTATTTGGCCTAGCGGTAGGCCAGAATTTATTTGGCCTACCGGTAGGCCTGAATTTATTTGGTCAACTGATAGGCTAGAATGTACTCGTCTCATCAGCTAACAGAATCGAATTCTACATGTTAACAGGCACAGGAAGCAGATTCAGTATCTTATGAGGTGTAATAATCAAATTTTGTATTTCACAAGCCACAAAAATGTAATTCTCTACTTTATATGCTACGAAAATGGGATTCTGTATTCTATGAGCTACACGGATCAAATTTTGTATCGTATAAGCTGAAAAAATTGAAATTAATATTTTATACGCTACAAAAATTACATTCTGTATCGTATAAGCTACAAAAATCCAATTTTGCATCTCATAAGCGCCAAAAATCGAATTCTGTATCTCATAAGCTACAAATATTACATTCTATGTCTTAAAAGCTACGAGAATCGAATTCTGTATTCTATGAGCTACACAAATCAAACTCTGTATCTTATAAGCTGAAAAAATTGGATCCTGTGCCAAATTTCTTGCCATTTGGTAGGACAGAATGTATTTGGCCTACCGGAAGGCCAGAATTTATTTGGTCTATCGGTAGGCCAGAATCCGTTTGGCCTACCGGTAGGCCAGAATTTATTTAACCTACCGGTAGGCCAGAATCCATTTGGCCTACCGGTAGGCCAGAATTTATTTGGCCTACCAGTAGGCCAGAATATACTTGGCCTACCAGTAGGCCAGAATTTACTTGGCCTACTGGTAGGCCAGAACTTATTTGGCCTACCGGTAGGCCAGAATTTATTTGGCCTACCGGTAGGCCAGAACTTATTTGGCCTATCGGTAGGCCAAAACTTATTTGGCCTACCGGTAGGCCAGAACTTATTTGGCCTATCGGTAGGCCAAAACTTATTTGGCCTACCGGTAGGCCAGAATTTATTTGGCCTACCGGTAGGCCAGAATTTATTTGGCCTACCGGTAGGCCAGAATTTATTTGGCCTACCGGGAGGCCAGAATATATCCTGCCTACCAGTAGGCCAGAATTTATTTGGCCAACTGATAGGATAGAATGTGATCGTCTCATCAGCTAACAGAATCGAATCCTAGATGTTAACAGACACAAAAAGCAAATTCAGTATCTTATGAGGTGTAATAATCAAATTCTGTATTCTACAAGCCACAAAAATGGAATTCTCCATTTTATATGCTACGTAAATGAAATTCTGTATTCTATGAGCTACACAGATTAAATTTTGTATCTTATAAGCTGAAGAAATTGAAATAGATATTTTATACGCTATAAAACATACATTCTGTATCATATAAGCTACGAAAATCTAATTCCGAATTTTTTTGGCCTACCGGTAGGCCAGAATTTACTTGGCCTGCCGGTAGGCCAGAACTTATTTGGCCTACCGGTAGGCCAGAATATAATTAGCCTGCCGGTAGGCCAGAATTCATTTGGCCTACCGGTAGGCCAGAATTTATTTGGCCTACGGGTAGGCCGAGATTTATTTGGCCTACCGGTAGGCCAGAATTCATTTGGCCTACCGGTAGGCCAGAACTTATTTGGCCTACCGGTGGGCCAGAACTATTTTGGCCTTCCGGTAGGCCAGAATTTATTTGGCCTACCGGTAGGCCAGAACTTATTTGGCCTACCGGTAGGCCAGAATTTATTTGGCGTACCGGTAGGCCAGAATATATCCGGCCTACCAGTAGGCCAGAATTTATTTGGCCAACTGATAGGATAGAATGTATTCGTCTCATCAGCTAACAGAATCGAATCCCAGATGTTAACAGGCACAAAAGGCAAATTCAGTATCTTATGAGGTGTAATAATCAAATTCTGTATTCTACAAGCCACAAAAATGGAATTCTCCATTTTATATGCTACGTAAATGGAATTCTGTATTCTATGAGCTACACAGATCAAATTTTGTATCTTATGAGCTGAAGAAATTGAAATAGATATTTTATACGCTATAAAACATACATTCTGTATCATATAAGCTACGAAAATCTAATTCCGAATTTTTTTGGCCTACCGGTAGGCCAGAATTCATTTGGCCTGCTGGTAGGCCAGAACTTATTTGGCCTACCGGTAGGCCAGAATTTATTTGACCTACCGGTAGGCCATAATTCATTTGGCCTACCGTTAGGCCAGAATTTATTTGGCCTACCGGTAGGCCAGAATTTTTTTGGCCTACCGGTAGGCCAGAATTGATTTGGCCTACCGGTAGGCCAGAATTCATTTGGCCTACCGGTAGGCCAGAATTTATTTGGCCTATCGGTGGGCCAGAATTCATTTGGCCTACCGGTAGGCCAGAACTTATTTGGCCTACCGGTAGGCCAGAATTTATTTGGCCTACCGGTAGGCCATAATTCATTTGGCCTACCGTTAGGCCAGAATTTATTTGGCCTACCGGTAGGCCAGAATTTATTTGGCCTACCGGTAGGCCAGAACTCATTCGGCCTACCGGTAGGCCAGAATTTATTTGGCCTACCGGTAGGCCAGAATTGATTTGGCCTACCGGTCGGCCAGAATTTATTTGGCCTATGGGTAGGCCAGGATTCATTTGACCCACCGGTAGGCCAGGATTTATTTGGCCTACCGGTAGGCCAGAATTCATTTGGCCAACCGGTAGGCCAGAATTTATTTGGCCTACCGGTAGGCCATAATTCATTTGGGCTACCGGTAGGCCAGAATTTATTTGGCCTATGGGTAGGCCAGGATTCATTTGACCTACCGGTAGGCCAGGATTTATTTGGCCTACCGATAGGCCAGGATTTATTTGGCCTACCGGTAGGCCAGAATTCATTTGGCCTACTAGTAGGCCAGAAGTTATTTGGCCTACCAGTAGGCCGGAATTATTTTGGCCTTCCGGTAGGCCAGAATTTATTTGGCCTACCGGTAGGCCAGAACTTATTTGGCCTACCGGTAGGCCAGAAATCATTTGGCCTACGGGTAGGCCAGAATTTATTTGGCCTACCGGTCGGCCAGAATTTATTTGGCCTATGGGTAGGCCAGGATTCATTTGACCCACCGGTAGGCCAGGATTCATTTGGCCTACCGGTAGGCCATAATTCATTTGACCAACCGGTAGGCCAGAATTTATTTGGCCTACCAGTAGGCCATAATTCATTTGGGCTACCGGTAGGCCAGAATTTTTTGGTCTACCGGTAGGCCAGAATTTATTCAGCCTACCGGTAGGCCAGAATTTATTTGGCCTACCGGTAGGCCAGAATTTATTTGGCCTATGGGTAGGCCAGGATTCATTTGACCTACTGGTAGGGCAGGATTCATTTGGCCTACCGGTAGGCCATAATTCATTTGGCCAACCGGTAGGCCAGAATTTATTTGGCCTACCGGTAGGCCAGAATTCATTTGGCCTACCAGTAGGCCAGAATTCATTAGGCCTACCAGTAGGCCAGAATTTATTCGGCCTACCGGTAGGCCAGAATTTATTTGGCCTACCGGTATGCCAGGATTTATTTGGCCTACCGGTAGGCCAGAATTCATTTGGCCTACTGGTAGGCCAGAATTTATTTGGCCTACGGGTAGGCCAGGATTCATTTGGCCTACCGGTAGGCCAGAACATATTTGGCCTACCGGTAGGCCAGAATTTATTTGGCCTACTGGTAGGCCAGAACTTATTTGGCCTACCGGTAGGCCAGAATTTATTTGGCCTACCGGTAGGCCAGAATATATCCGGCCTACCAGTAGGCCAGGATTTATTTGGCCTACCGGTAGGCCAGAACTTATTCGGCCTACCGGTAAGCCAGAATATATTTGGCCTACCAGTAGGCCAGAACTTATTTGGCCTACCCGTAGGCCAGAATTTATTTGGCCTACCGGTAGGCCAGAACTTATTTGGCCTACCGGTAGGCCAGAATTTATTTGGCCTACCGGTAGGCCAGAATTCATTTGGCCTACCGTTAGGCCAGAACTTATTTGGCTTACCGGTAGGCCAGAATATATTTGGCCTACCGGTAGGCCAGAACTTATTTGGCCTACCGGTAGGCCAGAATTCATTTGGGTTACCGGTAGGCCAGAATTTTCTTGGCCTACCGGTAGGCCAGAATTTATTTGGCCTACCGGTAGGCCAGAATTTATTTGGCCTACCGGTAGGCCAGAATTTATTTGGCCTACCGGTAGGCCAGAATTCATTTGGCCTACCGGTAGGCCATAATTCATTTGGGTTACCGGTAGGCCAGAATTTATTTGGCCTACCGGTAGGCCAGAATTCATTTGGCCTACCGGTAGGCCAGAATTTATTTGGCCTACCGGTAGGCCAGAACATATTTGGCCTACCGGTAGACCAGAATTCATTTGGCGTACCGGTAGGCCAGAATTTATTTGGCCTACCGGTAGGCCAGAACTCATTTGGCCTACCGGTAGGCCAGAATATATCCGGCCTACCAGTAGGCCAGAATTTATTTGGCCAACTGATAGGATAGAATGTATTCGTCTCATCAGCAAACAGAATCGAATCCTAGATGTTAACAGGCACAAAAAGCAAATTCAGTATCTCATGAGGTGTAATAATCAAATTCTGTATTCTACAAGCCACAAAAATGGAATTCTCCATTTTATATGCTACGTAAATGGAATTCTGTATTCTATGAGCTACACAGATTAAATTTTGTATTTTATAAGCTGAAGAAATTGAAATAGATATTTTATACGCTATAAAACATACATTCTGTATCATATAAGCTACGAAAATCTAATTCCGAATTTTTTTGGCCTACCGGTAGGCCAGAATTTATTTGGCCTGCCGGTAGGCCAGAACCTATCTGGCCTACCGGTAGGCCAGAACATATTTGGCCTACCAGTAAGCCAGAATATATTTGGCCTACCAGTAGGCCAGAACTTATTTGGCCTACCCGTAGGCCAGAATTTATTTGGCCTATCGGTGGGCCAGAATTCATTTGGCCTACCGGTAGGCCAGAACTTATTTGGCCTACCGGTAGGCCAGAATTTATTTGGCCTACCGGTAGGCCATAATTCATTTGGCCTACCGTTAGGCCAGAATTTATTTGGCCTACCGGTAGGCCAGAATTTATTTGGCCTACCGGTAGGCCAGAACTCATTCGGCCTACCGGTAGGCCAGAATTTATTTGGCCTACCGGTAGGCCAGAATTGATTTGGCCTACCGGTCGGCCATAATTCATTTGGGCTACCGGTAGGCCAGAATTTATTTGGCCTATGGGTAGGCCAGGATTCATTTGACCTACCGGTAGGCCAGGATTTATTTGGCCTACCGATAGGCCAGGATTTATTTGGCCTACCGGTAGGCCAGAATTCATTTGGCCTACTAGTAGGCCAGAAGTTATTTGGCCTACCAGTAGGCCGGAATTATTTTGGCCTTCCGGTAGGCCAGAATTTATTTGGCCTACCGGTAGGCCAGAACTTATTTGGCCTACCGGTAGGCCAGAAATCATTTGGCCTACGGGTAGGCCAGAATTTATTTGGCCTACCGGTAGGCCAGAACTCATTTGGCCTACCGGTAGGCTAAATGAATTCTGGCCTACCGGTAGGCCAGAATTTATTTGGCCTACCGGTCGGCCAGAATTTATTTGGCCTATGGGTAGGCCAGGATTCATTTGACCCACCGGTAGGCCAGGATTCATTTGGCCTACCGGTAGGCCATAATTCATTTGACCAACCGGTAGGCCAGAATCTATTTGGCCTACCAGTAGGCCATAATTCATTTGGGCTACCGGTAGGCCAGAATTTTTTGGTCTACCGGTAGGCCAGAATTTATTTGGCCTACCGGTAGGCCAGAATTTATTTGGCCTATGGGTAGGCCAGGATTCATTTGACCTACTGGTAGGGCAGGATTCATTTGGCCTACCGGTAGGCCATAATTCATTTGGCCAACCGGTAGGCCAGAATTTATTTGGCCTACCGGTAGGCCAGAATTCATTTGGCCTACCAGTAGGCCAGAATTCATTAGGCCTACCAGTAGGCCAGAATTTATTCGGCCTACCGGTAGGCCAGAATTTATTTGGCCTACCGGTATGCCAGGATTTATTTGGCCTACCGGTAGGCCAGAATTCATTTGGCCTACTGGTAGGCCAGAATTTATTTGGCCTACGGGTAGGCCAGGATTCATTTGGCCTACCGGTAGGCCAGAACATATTTGGCCTACCAGTAGGCCAGAATTTATTTGGCCTACTGGTAGGCCAGAACTTATTTGGCCTACCGGTAGGCCAGAATTTATTTGGCCTACCGGTAGGCCAGAATATATCCGGCCTACCAGTAGGCCAGGATTTATTTGGCCTACCGGTAGGCCAGAACTTATTCGGCCTACCGGTAAGCCAGAATATATTTGGCCTACCAGTAGGCCAGAACTTATTTGGCCTACCCGTAGGCCAGAATTTATTTGGCCTACCGGTAGGCCAGAACTTATTTGGCCTACCGGTAGGCCAGAATTTATTTGGCCTACCGGTAGGCCAGAATTCATTTGGCCTACCGTTAGGCCAGAACTTATTTGGCTTACCGGTAGGCCAGAATATATTTGGCCTACCGGTAGGCCAGAACTTATTTGGCCTACCGGTAGGCCAGAATTCATTTGGGTTACCGGTAGGCCAGAATTTTCTTGGCCTACCGGTAGGCCAGAATTTATTTGGCCTACCGGTAGGCCAGAATTTATTTGGCCTACCGGTAGGCCAGAATTTATTTGGCCTACCGGTAGGCCAGAATTCATTTGGCCTACCGGTAGGCCATAATTCATTTGGGTTACCGGTAGGCCAGAATTTATTTGGCCTACCGGTAGGCCAGAATTCATTTGGCCTACCGGTAGGCCAGAATTTATTTGGCCTACCGGTAGGCCAGAACATATTTGGCCTACCGGTAGACCAGAATTCATTTGGCGTACCGGTAGGCCAGAATTTATTTGGCCTACCGGTAGGCCAGAACTCATTTGGCCTACCGGTAGGCCAGAATATATCCGGCCTACCAGTAGGCCAGAATTTATTTGGCCAACTGATAGGATAGAATGTATTCGTCTCATCAGCAAACAGAATCGAATCCTAGATGTTAACAGGCACAAAAAGCAAATTCAGTATCTCATGAGGTGTAATAATCAAATTCTGTATTCTACAAGCCACAAAAATGGAATTCTCCATTTTATATGCTACGTAAATGGAATTCTGTATTCTATGAGCTACACAGATTAAATTTTGTATTTTATAAGCTGAAGAAATTGAAATAGATATTTTATACGCTATAAAACATACATTCTGTATCATATAAGCTACGAAAATCTAATTCCGAATTTTTTTGGCCTACCGGTAGGCCAGAATTTATTTGGCCTGCCGGTAGGCCAGAACCTATCTGGCCTACCGGTAGGCCAGAACATATTTGGCCTACCAGTAAGCCAGAATATATTTGGCCTACCAGTAGGCCAGAACTTATTTGGCCTACCCGTAGGCCAGAATTTATTTGGCCTACCGGTAGGCCAGAACTTATTTGGCCTACCGGTAGGCCAGAATTTATTTGGCCTACCGGTAGGCCAGAATTCATTTGGCCTACCGGTAGGCCAGAACTCATTTGGCTTACCGGTAGGCCAGAATATATTTGGCCTACCGGTAGGCCAGAACTTATTTGGCCTACCGGTAGGCCAGAATTTATTTGGCCTACCGGTAGGCCAGAATTCATTTGGCCTACCGGTAGGCCATAATTCATTTGGGTTACCGGTAAGCCAGAATTTATTCGGCCTACCGGTAGGCCAGAATTCATTTGGCCTACCGGTAGGCCAGAATTTATTTGGCCTACCGGTAGGCCAGAACATATTTGGCCTACCGGTAGGCCAGAATTCATTTGGCGTACCGGTAGGCCAGAATTTATTTGGCCTACCGGTAGGCCAGAACTCATTTGGCCTACCGGTAGGCCAGAATTTATTTGGCCTACCGGTAGGCCAGAATATATCCGGCCTACCAGTAGGCCAGAATTTATTTGGCCAACTGATAGGATAGAATGTATTCGTCTCATCAGCAAACAGAATCGAATCCTAGATGTTAACAGGCACAAAAAGCAAATTCAGTATCTCATGAAGTGTAATAATCAAATTCTGTATTCTACATGCCACAAAAATGGAATTCTCCATTTTATATGCTACGTAAATGGAATTCTGTATTCTATGAGCTACACAGATTAAATTTTGTATCTTATAAGCTGAAGAAATTGAAATAGATATTTTATACGCTATAAAACATACATTCTGTATCATATAAGCTACGAAAATCTAATTCCGAATTTTTTTGGCCTACCGGTAGGCCAGAATTTATTTGGCCTGCCGGTAGGCCAGAACCTATCTGGCCTACCGGTAGGCCAGAACATATTTGGCCTACCGGTAGGCCAGAATTTATTTGGCCATTCGGTAGGCCAGAACTTATTTGGCCTACCGGTAGGCCAGAATTCATTTGGCCTACCGGTAGGCCAGAATTTATTTGGCCTACCGGTCGGCCAGACTTTATTCGGCCTATGGGTAGGCCAGGATTCATTTGACCCACCGGTAGGCCAGGATTCATTTGGCCTACCGGTAGGCCATAATTCATTTGACCAACCGGTAGGCCAGAATTTATTTGGCCTACCGGTAGGCCATAATTCATTTGGCCTACCGGTAGGCCAGAATTTATTTAGCCTACCGGTAGGCCAGAACTTATTTCGCCTACCGGTAGGCCAGAATTTATTTGGCCTATGGGTAGGCCAGGATTCATTTGACCTATCGGTAGGGCAGGATTTATTTGGCCTACCGGTAGGCCATAATTCATTTGGCTAACCGGTAGGCCAGAATTTATTTGGCCTACCGGTAGGCCATAATTCATTTGGGCTACCGGTAGGCCAGAATTTTTTTGGCCTACCGGTAGGCCAGAATTTATTTGACCTACCAGTAGGCCAGACATTATTGGGCCTACCAGTAGGCCAGAATTTATTTGGCCAACTGATAGGATAGAATGTATTCGTCTCATCAGCAAACAGAATCGAATCCTAGATGTTAACAGGCACAAAAAGCAAATTCAGTATCTCATGAGGTGTAATAATCAAATTCTGTATTCTACATGCCACAAAAATGGGATTCTCCATTTTATATGCTACGTAAATGGAATTCTGTATTCTATGAGCTACACAGATTAAATTTTGTATCTTATAAGCTGAAGAAATTGAAATAGATATTTTATACGCTATAAAACATACATTCTGTATCATATAAGCTACGAAAATCTAATTCCGAATTTTTTTGGCCTACCGGTAGGCCAGAATTTATTTGGCCTGCCGGTAGGCCAGAACCTATCTGGCCTACCGGTAGGCCAGAACATATTTGGCCTACCGGTAGGCCAGAATTTATTTGGCCATTCGGTAGGCCAGAACTTATTTGGCCTACCGGTAGGCCAGAATTCATTTGGCCTACCGGTAGGCCAGAATTTATTTGGCCTACCGGTCGGCCAGACTTTATTCGGCCTATGGGTAGGCCAGGATTCATTTGACCCACCGGTAGGCCAGGATTCATTTGGCCTACCGGTAGGCCATAATTCATTTGACCAACCGGTAGGCCAGAATTTATTTGGCCTACCGGTAGGCCATAATTCATTTGGCCTACCGGTAGGCCAGAATTTATTTAGCCTACCGGTAGGCCAGAACTTATTTCGCCTACCGGTAGGCCAGAATTTATTTGGCCTATGGGTAGGCCAGGATTCATTTGACCTATCGGTAGGGCAGGATTTATTTGGCCTACCGGTAGGCCATAATTCATTTGGCCAACCGGTAGGCCAGAATTTATTTGGCCTACCGGTAGGCCATAATTCATTTGGGCTACCGGTAGGCCAGAATTTTTTTGGCCTACCGGTAGGCCAGAATTTATTTGACCTACCAGTAGGCCAGACATTATTGGGCCTACCGGTAGGCCAGAATTAATTTGGCCTACCGGTAGGCCAGAATTTATTTGGCCTACCGGTAGGCCAGAATTCATTTGGCCTACCGGTAGGCCATAATTCATTTGGGTTACCGGTAAGCCAGAATTTATTTGGCCTACCGGTAGGCCAGAATTCATTTGGCCTACCGGTAGGCCAGAATTTATTTGGCCTACCGGTAGGCCAGAACATATTTGGCCTACCGGTAGGCCAGAATTCATTTGGCGTACCGGTAGGCCAGAATTTATTTGGCCTACCGGTAGGCCAGAACTCATTTGGCCTACCGGTAGGCCAGAATTTATTTGGCCTACCGGTAGGCCAGAATATATCCGGCCTACCAGTAGGCCAGAATTTATTTGGCCAACTGATAGGATAGAATGTATTCGTCTCATCAGCAAACAGAATCGAATCCTAGATGTTAACAGGCACAAAAAGCAAATTCAGTATCTCATGAGGTGTAATAATCAAATTCTGTATTCTACATGCCACAAAAATGGAATTCTCCATTTTATATGCTACGTAAATGGAATTCTGTATTCTATGAGCTACACAGATTAAATTTTGTATCTTATAAGCTGAAGAAATTGAAATAGATATTTTATACGCTATAAAACATACATTCTGTATCATATAAGCTACGAAAATCTAATTCCGAATTTTTTTGGCCTATCGGTAGGCCAGAATTTATTTGGCCTGCCGGTAGGCCAGAACCTATCTGGCCTACCGGTAGGCCAGAACATATTTGGCCTACCGGTAGGCCAGAATTTATTTGGCCATTCGGTAGGCCAGAACTTATTTGGCCTACCGGTAGGCCAGAATTCATTTGGCCTACCGGTAGGCCAGAATTTATTTGGCCTACCGGTCGGCCAGACTTTATTCGGCCTATGGGTAGGCCAGGATTCATTTGACCCACCGGTAGGCCAGGATTCATTTGGCCTACCGGTAGGCCATAATTCATTTGACCAACCGGTAGGCCAGAATTTATTTGGCCTACCGGTAGGCCATAATTCATTTGGCCTACCGGTAGGCCAGAATTTATTTAGCCTACCGGTAGGCCAGAACTTATTTCGCCTACCGGTAGGCCAGAATTTATTTGGCCTATGGGTAGGCCAGGATTCATTTGACCTATCGGTAGGGCAGGATTTATTTGGCCTACCGGTAGGCCATAATTCATTTGGCCAACCGGTAGGCCAGAATTTATTTGGCCTACCGGTAGGCCATAATTCATTTGGGCTACCGGTAGGCCAGAATTTTTTTGGCCTACCGGTAGGCCAGAATTTATTTGACCTACCAGTAGGCCAGACATTATTGGGCCTACCGGTAGGCCAGAATTAATTTGGCCTACCGGTAGGCCAGAATATATCCGGCCTACCAGTAGGCCAGAATTTATTTGGCCAACTGATAGGATAGAATGTATTCGTCTCATCAGCAAACAGAATCGAATCCTAGATGTTAACAGGCACAAAAAGCAAATTCAGTATCTTATGAGGTGTAATAATCAAATTCTGTATTCTACAAGCCACAAAAATGGAATTCTCCATTTTATATGCTACGTAAATGGAATTCTGTATTCTATGAGCTACACAGATCAAACTTTGTATCTCATAAGCTGGAAGAATCGAAAGTCGAGGAAGAATAAAAGAACATGACATATAAGGTAAGCGCACTAGTACCTGCTCCCTTTCGGTATTTGTCGTATTTCTATAATTATATTGTGGAGAAAAGCCGATTGGAAAATTTTAATAATATTAGTGAATTATCCATGAATTTGAATTCATTACACTACCAAATGCTATACTTTTCATTGAAAAAGCATTAACTAATTTCCAAACGGCCGTCGTTCATTCTGGCAGTTTTCACCAGTTGTCGCATCGAGCTAAGTCGATCAACGAAAGTGACACTCCACGCGAATTTCATATTTGACCGTTATTTAATGAAACTAATGTGTACTCATGTTGTTTTCATTAATCTTTAATAGTTAATTTGTGTTATTAGATAAGGTAAATATCAATTTCATATTATTAATTTCTCAATAAATCGTGATCTAGTACTAGTTAACTTCCCGATAAGGGAAGTTTATGTATTGGCCCCGAAAATGAAAAATCGATTTTTCGATCGATCTTCATGTTTTGACACCTGCCCAACATTTTTTGATAGTTTTCACGACCATGTCTGTATGTGTGTGTGTGTGTGTATGTCTGTAACCAAATGTTTCGTTCACATTTTCTCATCAATTAATAATGTGATCGAGGTGATCGATGTCGTGATCGAAGCATCTTGACATAGATTCGCGGCCATTAGATTTTGATCGAAATCGATCCGGTAATTTCTTAGTTTTTTAAGAAAAACATTATTAAATTTTTCTTAACTTTACAATAAGCGAAGTCTATGTACTGACCCCGAGGAGGAAAAATCGATTTTTTTTATTAATCTCATATATTGCGATCTCCTCAACTTTTTTTGATAGCTTTTACTACCATGTCTGTTGTTATTTATCATTCTTCTCATTCAACATTTTTCCTAACAGTAAATGAGAGAAATTATCGGGAAGTTCTTATTGCGGCTCAAAGAGTCACACTCATCACAATACATTCTTACTAATTCCTTCTCATCAGCAGTAAAGTACTCCCCCATTTGCGAGCGAGCGTAGCGAGCGAGCAGCTACGCACTGCTCTGTTCGCGAGCGAGCGTAGTGAGCGAGCAACTGCGCACCCCTAGTTTCAATTTTTCATGTACGGAACTAGTACCTGCTCAGTGTTCTGTTCCGATGGGAGGTTATGACTTATTATGGCAATTTTTATAATTAAACTTTGATTTTTAATTTATTAAGCGTTGTCACAATAGAAACGTTATTACTTGCAGTAGCAAGCAGTGGAGAGTGGCTTAAATACCATCAGAAGAAGAAAGAAGAAAACGAAGAACAGATTCTTGCACAAAAAAAGGCCAAAATTGCTTGCGAAGAAAAAACAATAATGAAGGAGAATGAAAAAAAAATTCAAAAAAGAGCAAATGGAAGAGAAGAAGAGGCTGAAAGAATTGGAACAAGGAGAAAAATCCGCAAAAAGGATGAAAAAACAAAAAATTAATTATTTACAGTTTTTTCATTCATTGCTGTTTTTTTCATATTTTTTATGATTTTGTATTTTACCGCATTTCTTCCTGTTCAATTGTCTTTTCAGTCATATCTTCTTTTTGGAAGAAATTGATAACTGATGATTATAATTATCCTATGTAATTAAACGTATTCTTAATAAATCATACATTTGAATTGCATTTTTTTTTCTTATTTGCTGCAAATACTTTTCAGTGATCAGATATTGGGGTAACGTACTGATCCACTACTGGTTCCATTCACTTTTTCGTGAGCAGGTACTGGGCTAAGCGCAAAGTTTTTCTCAAACTTCAAAATTATCAATCAATTTCATCAAATAACTGGAAATTTCAATTATTCTATATCTAGAAACATCTAATAATAATTTCGGAAACGATATGCACATTTTTAATCAATAGAAATATTTTTACCGTCGAATTTTGCGGAACCGAATCGGATAGTGAGCAGGTACTAGTGCCTTTACCTTATGAATCTTTATGTCATGTAAAACATCTAAAAATCACACCAATATCTAATTTCTGACAATCATCAGTTTTCCTCGCTTTGTATTTGAGTCTACATCAAAGATGATTCGCACAAATGATAAATAATATGGATGGGCACCGTGAATTTTTTCTGGCGTGTACGTGGGAGAATTGATAAATTTGTACAATATGAACTATTTGAGATTCACCCAATCCCTCGATTTTGGCATGAACCCTCTAACAGACTTGACGATATATTAATACGGAGTCAATTTCATTGATGTGGCAATGATGTGGGGAAATACATGCTCCTAGATATCCCAACGCACGCCCGATTCTTCTATCTCGGAAAAACTATTCTTAACGTCGTATCACTGATACTGCCCTAGTCAGTTGTTATAGTATCTCGTTTGAATCATGCAGTATTTACACACTAGATAGCATTCCGAGTGAGTAAGAGAGGGAAAGAAACTATAAAAAGTACATTTTCCATAACTATTCACTAATTATCACTATTACATGCTCCGAAGCTGCATTTTCAAGAGTTTAAAATGTTTCACACATCATTTTCTATCATTTCCTTTTCTTTCATCCATATCGGAAAGGTCAATCGAGTGCCGGCGGTACTACCTTAAATAATTAAACAGGAATCCCGCATTATCATGGAAAGTCATCTCAGAGCAGAACAACAAAGAAGTCTTCATCGATTGAGTACCGGCTAATGTAACTTGTTATTCTTGAAAAATAAAACATTGTGAATAAGTGAAGAAAACAATTCGATTTGTCTGTCATCTATTCCAGTCGTCTGTTTTCTCGAGAAGTACAATAACAATCCAATCTCCGTATAAGATACCTTAAACACAATAGGAAGCAGTAGATTTCTATGGCTTTTGGGGGATCTTATTCAGAGATTGGACTGGAATCATGATGTCAAAGGCCGATGCCTGCATTTTTAAGAATGAGCCCGTTCCTTCCGTGGACTCATCTATACTGATTCAATGGCGATTTCACGCCAATTTTATTCACAAATCTGCTGCTGATTTTATCGGCTAGTTTTACTTAGATTCTATCCGCAAATTAGCCGCTTATTTAATCGGCTCATTCTGCTCATTTTATCTGCAGAACAATCATCGACAATTGCTCTCTGCACAGTTAATGTTAACGATTTTTTTTTGTTCAAGAGTGACAATAATATTTATTACTTTGCTCCAAATTTACCGCTGTTTTTAACACCATTTTCATAGACCTTGACATCCACATTCTAGCTTCAAATTTTCACGGCAAATTTAGGGCTAAATTTGGTGATAACTTGAGAGGTTATCGCCTACATATGTGGTCTTTATGCCGACAAACTAGCGGCAAATCATCGACAATTTTGGTGCAGAAGAAAATTTAAACTTGCTGGTAAATAGCAGTGTATCCGCAAGTTTTGCTATCTGAGAAGTACTGTCAAGTCGAATGAAGAGACTGCAATCACTTTAAACCCACTACTGGAATTGAATATCTTCAAATTAAATACAAACCATTATCTTATGATTAACAAAAGAATCATCTGGTTTCCATAGCTTCTCGGAACCTCCTATTCCAGTCATCCACAGAAGGAATAAACAGCACTTGAATGATGACATCTGCATCTTGGCTTGGAGAATTTTTTGTGACGATGCTCTCGGTACTAATTCTCACAATGATACTGAAATTATTTACACGTTCACATCGTTCATATTGCCGGTTAGGCCTATTAATCGGTGAATAATACGACGTTTTTTTAAGAAAAGAGCATAGTCATATAGGCTATGTTATCAATAAGTGTCGGAAGTTCTACGCTCAACCAATCTGGTGAAGTTGTCGAATAATCAAAACATATGAATATTGTAGAAAGGAAGTGTCTATCATACAGACGTCAAAAGAGACGTTTGATGTTCGGAATTTGAGATTGTATTTTCAAACAATTGAAAATACAGTTGATGATCAAATGTTATAATCCATATGTTCTACATCAGAAGTAATGACATGAAACAAAATATTATTCTGAAAAAAGGTAAGACTGAAGTTTTCTATTGAATGAGAGAGATTGTGAGATGTACTTTTAGGAACATCTTGAGATACACCTTCAGGAATATATGGGTCATTCCACCAAATGAAATCATTTTTACGGGGCGACCCTCCCGGATTGTGTTCAAAATTTTTTGAGCTATTCCCTACATCAAAATAATGACTCAGTGAAAAATTGCGCTTTTTCTATTGAGCAATTTCGTGATAATGATTTTTTGAATTTCCACGATTCTTCTTTCTTAAATTTTTTGCTAATTTTTTTTAAAGTAGGAACATTATTCATAAAAATATAAACTGTATAGTTTCTTTCGCAGAAAATTCTCAGCTTTTCAATGGGAATATCCATTTTTCATTTTGAGCTACGCAAAGCTCTCAAAAATGCAATCGGTGTGAAAAAAACGATTTTTCTGGCCTTGCGGCATGCGTTATTCCAAATTCGATATTTTTTTCTAAAAGCTGAGCATTTTTTACTCAAAATATGTCTTTTTTACGATGGGCATATTTTTCGTTCGACTGCAATCAAATAATGGAGTACTTGTACCAGATTCTACACTACTCAAAAAAATTAAAGGAACAAAAAAGTTTTCCATTTTTTTCAGTAATTTTTGGAAGACTGTAACTTCATGAAAAATGATCAGATTGAGATAAAGAAAGGGAGTGTTTTGAAGCTTGAAATGTCTAGTTTTGAAATCTTTCAAGGAAAAATTTTCTGGAGCATTCCCTATGATGCAAAGAGAGGAAAAGAAGCGGAGAAAAAGAAATGAAAATTTTTTCATTTTTGAAAATGGTCTATGGTCTCAAAAAAATTTTTTCGAACTTGTCCAATGGAAGGATCATTCAGCCCAATTCTTCAGCTTCAATTTTTTTTCTTTTTTCTTCATACAATCATTTGTCTCTGAGATATTGACTGTTGAATGAAAATTCGTCTTTTTCTCTTCGATCATCGATATCTCGTGAACTACTGATCGCACGGCGAACGGATGGTGGGTTTCACAAACTTGAATAAATTCTCTAGAGGTGGTTTCTGAAATTTGATTTTTTAAAAAATTAATCTTACACGTAATATTGGTTCGAAAAGTTACCAAAAAATAACGTTTTTTCACTGTTCTCGTAAGTCTACCTAAACTTTGTCATTTTTCGGAGGACTGCTACTGTCCTTAGGTTTTTTTTCAGCTGAATGCATGCCCAAATACCCTGGAAAATTCCAAGTCAATCGGTTCAGCCATTTTTTTTACCCGACCGATCAAAGTAGCAAAAATTGAACGAACAATATGCTTGTTCCTTCAACCCTAATTAATGAAGGTTTTTTTTTAAGAATTTCGTTCCACACGCATACACATATTCTTGCAGATTTCAGTTTTTATTAACTCTATTTTCAATAAAGAAAATGTCCGACATCCAATGTTCCAATGTCTTTTTCTCTTCGTTTCTTATCATTAGGTGAGCCCTCAAGACGAAATTCTTACGAAGAAAACCTTCATTAATTTGGGTTGAAGGAACAAGCATATTGTTCCTTTAATTTCTGCTACAACTTTGATCGGTCGGGTAAAAAAAATGGCTGAACCGATTGACTTGAAATTTTCCAGGGTGTTTGGGCATGCATTCAGCTGAAAAAGAACTCAAGGACAGTAGCAGTCCTCCGAAAAATGACAAGGTTTAGATAGACTTACGAGAACAGTGAAAAAACGTTATTTTTTGGTAACTTTTCGAACCAATATTACGTGTAAAATTAATTTTTATAAAATCAAATTCCAAAAACCACCTCTAGAGAATTTATTCAAGTTTGTGCAACCCACCATCCGTTCGCTGTACGGTCAGTAGTTCACGAGATATCGATGATCGAAGAGAAAAAGACGAATTTTCATTCAACAGTCGATATCTCAGAGACAAATGATTGTACGAAAAAAAAAAAAAAAAATTGAAGCGGAAGAATTGGGTTGAATGATCCTTGCATTGGTCAAGTTGAAAATTTTTTTTTTGAGCCCATTGACCATTTTCAGGAATGAAAAAATTTTCGATTTCTTTTTCTTCGCTTCTTTTCCTCTCTTTGCATGATAGGGAATGCTCCAAAAAAATTTTCCTTGAAAGATTTCAAAACTAGACAATTCAAGCTTCAAAACGCTCCCTTTTTTATCTCAATCCGATCATTTTTCATGAAGTTACAGTCTTCCAAAAATTACTGAAAAAAATGGAAAACTTTTTTGTTCCTTTAATTTTTTTGAGTAGTGTAGAATCTGTTACAAGTACTCCATTATTTGATTGCAGTCAAACGAAAAATATGCCCATCGTGAAAAAGACATATTTTAGGTAAAAAATGCTCAGCTTTCAGAAAAAAATATCGAATCTGGAATAACGCATGCCGCAAGGCCAGAAAAATCGTTTTTTTCACTCCGATTGCATTTTTGAGAGCTTTGCGTAGCTCAAAATGAAAAATGGATATTTCCATTGAAAAGCTGAGAGTGTTCTGCGGAAGAAACTACACAGTTTATATTTTTATAAATAATGTTCCTACTTTAAAAAAAATTAGCAAAAAATTTAAGAAAAAAAAATCGTGAAAATTCAAAAAATCATTATCACAAAATTGCTCAATAGAAAAAGCGCAATTTTTCATCGAGTCATTATTTTGATGTAGAGAATAGCTCCAAAAATTTTGAACACAATCCGGGAGGGTCGCCCCGTGAAAATGATTTTATTTGGTGGAATGACCCATATATTAACAATGTGTTAATCCACATAGATTTGCCCAAAAGTGCTGCAAGATGTTTCCAAAAGTGCAGCTCAAAATTTCTCCTATTTAATAGAAAACTTCAGACTCACTTTTATTTTAACGTAATATTTTTCTCTGTTTAACTATCCTTGGACAATATCCGGATTGAAACACTTCATGATCGACTGTATTTTCGAATGTTTGAAAATTCAGTCAGTTCGACGTTCGTATAAAAAACTGTTGCGTTCGACAGAATTTAGATACTTTGACTACTGAACAACTTGACTAGACTTTTCTAGATATGGAACTTACAAAGACTAGTTATTAGTTGTCGATCGAAATAGTGCGAAAACATTGAACAGATATGCGTCATTTTCTCCAACGACAGACTAATGAAATATATCCTAAATTTAAAAAATGCTGTTCCCGATTTCTCCGGGAATAATTAATGGACTTCGGCTCCGTTGGACTCCGAACTCACTCGTTTTAATACCCAGTGGCCAGGTTTGACATAAGGTGCGAATAGTGATGGCCAATTCCCAAAAAAAAAATCGATCCTTAATGAATCAATCTCGAAGAAAATCCATTCTTGAAAATCGATGTTTCCTTCTTGTACATTCATGTAAACGGCTCAGGTGAGCCGAAATTTTTTAAGAAGCATATAAGTAAAAACCATGTGAAAATTGTATTTTTACGGTATTAGAGGTTTTATTAACATTAGCAACATTACATAGTTATAACAATTTATACAATGAGTAATTAATTTTTTTTTTTATAAATCATCAGCCCTTGGGCTTCGAAATATATTTAGCTTAATGAGTATAGTCTCATAAATTTTCTCTAAAATCCTGAGGGAAATTGTGATGAGTGATGATATGTGGAGTAGGGAAAAGTGCTGAAAAAAACCCTACAGCATGTGAAAATGGGTATTTCCAGAGTAAGTACTGAAAATTCTCGCATAGGTCAAAATTCTCACTTGTAATACCCCGAGTGCTTGAAAATTAGCGGATATTTCCCGAAAGTTTTGTTGCTCAGCAACACGTGCGTGAAGCTTGTACCAAAATCCCGAGTGCTCGCGCCCGAAGGATTTCGTGCCGAACTGAACGCACACATTGCTAAGTGGGTAAAATTGAGGGAAATATCCAATTAATTTTCAAGCACGAGGTGTAATATTTTTTTCATTCTAATCTTGGCGAATGGGTGCACAGATTTGACATTTTCATGGGATAAAAAGGGTTGGAATTTGTTAAAAAAACTTTTGTATGCTGCTTAGCAACAGCCGTTGTATTACCAAAAATTATCGAAATAATACACACCACGTGATGTCAAATCCCTTGCTCCTATTGGTCGAAATTGTGATGGAAAAATAATCATAACAGAATCGGGTATGTGGGGAAATTCGTTAAATTTTTATTCGTTCATTGTACGAATGAATCCATAATTAAACATACATAATTGATTGGAGAATGGATTATTCCAGCTTCACTTTAGTATTAATTTTAGTTGATACTTGAAGCAACTTCCTAGATAGCAATAGTTGCCGATGACTCTAAATTTTGTTTAAAATTTTAGAGTATAAATTGGGGTTAACTTGTCGGCAATTTACCGTCAAATATTGACGATAACCGGAGGAAGTTATCGGAGTATTTGGGTTGAAATATGCTGCAAACGTAATCTCCAAACTACGTCTAATTAGAGACAAAATTTCTCGACAAGAGCTCTGATCATAACTCTGCATGAGCAATTTTATCATTAATTTCAGTAGCAAGTTTCTTACATTCAAAATCGTCTTTCTTTCTACACGTTTTTTACGCGCAGCAATTTTAGATAATTATCCCTCATAGAAAACTTATAAAGAAGCTTGATATGATAGCATATGCAAAGCATATGATATGTTGAATCTACAAAAATAACTAAAAAATTATCTTTTCCTGTTGCGTAATCCCATACGTAAATTCAGAAGTGTATAAGGTGACGATTGTTTGAAATTTGTGAACAAATACTGACGGCTTATCAATACAAATATCTTGAATCAGGTGACTATTAATTCTAACTGAAATAAAAAATTTTCCATGGAAAGTACTCGAACAATTTCACGATAACCTTGAACGTTAAAAGTGCCTCGAATTCCTAAATTGTCTTATCATTTTTTACACGTGTTTTACGAGTTACAAAAAATCCAGAGTGAGAAAATTCTAAAAACATCGTCGCCTTGGAGTAAAAGGGGCGTATGTCCAGTTATCACTCCAAAAAAAATTTATGGTTTCTGGAACATTATTTCGGTAATTGAAAATTAAAATAACAAATTAGTGTAACTACCAATCTAAAAATGAAAGGGACGTATCTCCACACTGACGCCCCTTTGTTATTTTATTTTTGAACTCTATATAATTGTTAATGTTGAAGTGAAAAGGACGTATCTCTGCACTTACGCCTCTTTGTTTTAAAATTTTTTTATTGAATCATTTTTCCGGACTTACACCTCTTCGCTATTAGTATTTTCCCAATGATTCGGAAAAATTCAATTTAAAAAAACTGAAAACAAAGAGGCGTATCTGCGGCACTTTCGCCCCTTTGTTATTAGTCTTCCTCCAATGATTGAGGAAAATTCAATACAAACACTAAAAACGAAGAGGCGTATCTCCGGTACTTACGTCCGTTTGTTGTTAGTGGGCGGTACTTACGCGAATATGTTATTATTTCTGATTTTTTTCACTAATATTGCGTAAAAAACCTTGGGAAGCCTATTGGAGCAATAATGGTGGAGATACGCCTCTTTGTTATTTTGAAGATAAAAGATTGGGAAAAATGGCACTTAGGCTCCTTTCACTCTAAGGCGACGACATGTTATCAATATGGAAATGAATCTGCAAAGCAAAACAAAATAGAACGGAACAATTGAATGAATAATAATTGTGAATAATCATGCAATGATTGACACCTCTTGCTGAAAAATATGTGAATAGAAATAGTAAGATATATACACTCAGCAAAAAAATTAAGGGAACAGTAAATTTTTTCAGTTTTTTGCTCGATTTTCAAATGGCTGTAACTTTGCTAAGAATGATCGTATCAGGATAAAAAAAATGGTTGGAAAGCTTGAAGTTTTTACTCTTGAAATTTTGAGGAGGAATTTTTTTTTGACCATCCGTTATAACGAGATAAGAGGGTTGAAAGCGGGAGATTTTTTTAATTTTTTTTTCACTTTTTCAAATCGTTTCACGGACTCCAAAAAAATTTTTTCATACCTAGGACACGAAACAATGACTCGCTTCGCTCGGTTAGAAACGTCGTTTCTTCGTGTCCTCAGTATAAAAAATAGTATTCGCACCTCGGCCGTGAAAAAGTCAACTGCGAACAAGCATTTGCTACCCTCGCTTCGCTCGGGAAGCAAATTCTTTCCGCATTTGACTTTTTTTCGGCCTAGGTACGAAATATACTATCTCGACTTAACCCTCATCAGGATCGTGTAACCTGGTCTTTCAGCTTCGATTTCCTTTTTTTTTTTCTTACGACCGTCTGTTGCTGAGATATCGTCGATTGAATCAAAAAACACCCTTTTTACCCCCGACAGCAACGTAGAGGGGTATATGCGTTTGGCATCGAATGCATTGGTATTACAACGCGTTTGTAACGCCTTATCTTATTGAAAACGAATTAAAAAATATGGACTTCTCGACTCAAAATCTGAGGATTTGTCCAGAGATGGTTTTAGGCATATATTAATAAAGATTACGATTCGTATTCTTCTAAAAATTGCGAAAAAAGAAATGATTTTTCAGAAAATAGTAACTTAGATTAAAATTCCCCACGCAAATAAAAAAAATAATAAGTTGGTACTCCTGCGGTTTCGTGCTGACATTGGGGATACGTCTTTCAAGCGGGAAAAATTTTTGTGTAAAAATGAGCAAAAAAAAGAAAATTCATTTAGAAAAATCTTGAAATAAAAAAGAAATGAAAAGAAAAGGAAAAACAAAAATTGACATTTAATAACCCCCGACAAAAAGATTAAAATAAAAAATTTAAATAAAAATCTGAAATAATTAGTAACAGTTATATTTGGGCAAAAAGGGAAGTCGGGGGACATCCAGATTTTTCCATGAAATATGCTCTGGATGTCCCCCGACTTCCCTTTTTGCCCAAATATAACTGTTACTAATTATTTCAGATTTTTATTTAAATTTTTCATTTTAATCTTTTTGTCGGGGGTTATTAAATGTCAATTTTTGTTTTTCCTTTTCTTTTTTCGTTGTGAATTCCAAGAGCTGGAAAATAGGATAGCAATGAAAAAAAGGCGTATCTCCATTACCTTCTGAGATATTATCAATAATAAATTTTCTTTTTCACAATATTTCATGAGTTATTTGAATTGAGAATAATTCAATTATCATTATTTCCATGTGAATAATTCAGAAATTTAAAATATTCTGATAAAAAAAAATAAAAAATCTTCATTGTCCCAGAAACATTAATTCCACCCAAATACATTTTCATTTGTCATTCCAATTTGTCGAATTATAATTCCGGGTCGTCGATGCGTGTGACGAGTAACCAATCCTGTGTTCAACTATTCGAATCCCCCTTTTTCTCTCTTGCCTCTCCCTCGGCCCATCAATTCGAATCACATGCCATTAGATCACAGTATATCGATATATATACAAACATCACGGAAAAACCTGTACATATACAACACATTCAACGTAATTTGACAAATTGCCGGCCGAGTGAAATATATACGAAAAAAAAGGGAGGGCGAAAACGGAAAATGTAGCTCGTCCATTTTTCGTAATTGGCCCGTCTAGAACCTAAAAAAAAAAAGCTTAAAAAAATCCCGGCAATTGGCCAATTGGTTCCTGCGAACATTCGACATTAATTCACTGAACGTCAAGTAAAGTTCTTTCGGAAATATAAAGTAGTAGTTGAAAAAAAAATCAAATAAAAAAAAATTCACCAATTCATATTGTCAAGAGGATCATTTTTATTATCTCAGGGAACTTGAGTTTGGCTGCATGAAATGTCTGGATGAGTTCCGATTTTCCGAGCGTTATAGCCCAGTTACGTGAAATATTTTCAGAGCAAAAGGGACTTGCGGGCCAAAACAAATGATTTTTCAAAATAGTAAATGCATCTTTGAAAAAATTTAAAAAAATTCCTCATGTCTTTGATCGTTGATATCTCAAGAACTACTGATTGCACAGCGAGGGGATGATGGGATTCGTAAACTTGAATAAATTTTCTGTAAGATTCTTGCACTGCTTAATTGAAAAAATATTTTCTTCCACTTTTAAAATGGGTTCGAAAAAGTACCGAAAAATGAAGTTTTTTTTCTTTTCTGAAAATTACCCTGCATTTCGCGGATTCTGTAAAAATTGCAAATGTTTTAACGTTTTTCTTCAGTTCAATATGTGCTGAAACACCCCCTAAATTTTCCAGCCAATCGGCTCGACCGTTTTTTTCCCCGAATGAATAAAGTTTTAGCAAAAATTAAAGGAACACTTTTTTGTTCCTTAAACACCAATTAATGATGATTAAGGCCGAAAATGTTTTTTCTCCGTTATTTCTTTATGATTTTTTGTGCGAAATTTGTTGAATTCTATCGACAAAAAAAAGTCAAGAATAAATTTAAAAAAAAATCAAAAATCAAAAATTTTTTAATCGATTAAAATAAAAAAAAAAGTATTTTTTTTTATTTTTTTTTTCGATAGAATTCAACAAATTTTGCACAAAAATCACAAAGAAATAACGGAGAAAAAACATTTTCGGCCTTAATCATCATTAATTGGTGTTTAAGGAACAAAAAAGTATTCCTTTAATTTTTGCTAAAACTTCCCGGGATAAAATTTTTGAGTCTTTTGAGAGTCTTTTACGGTCTTCAAAGACTCCCAGGAAGACTTTTCGGTCTCTGGAGTGTCTCGCAAGTCCCGCAACTGTCTCTGCAGTGTCTCTCGTGTCTCTCCCGTAAGGACTTCAATCTTTGCTGGTCTCTCCCGTAAAGACTTCTATCTTTGCTGGTCTCTCCCGTAAGGACTCGAATCTTTGTTGGGCTTTCAATGAATTTATAGAGATGTATGCATTTTAACTTGATAATTTTTAAGTTCTAAATTTTTACAATATTTGGAAATTATGGTTTTTTTTTTATATTTGACTTTAATCAAAATTCCCAACATTAAGCGAAACTGGGGTAAAACGTACGTAAGGGATAAATGGATACATTTTATAGTCTTGGTGCTTATATTATGAAAAACTTTTGAAATTGATAAAAATATTGAAGATGGGTTTTCTTCTCTTGATTTTATTAGAGAGCTGAGGAAATTTGTGCTGAAAATTATGTGTCTGAAATTTTTTATTTTAATTTTTTAATCGTTCAATTCTCAATCCTCCATCCAATAGAAATTTGCAGCCGTTATTATTTAAAAATTGAAAAAGAAATATGCGATGCATATTTGAACCCAATTGAGATAAGGAAAAGTATATGTTTCAGATTAGCAGCGGGCAACGGGGTAATTTCAGGCGATCACCAGAGTTAAGCAGCATCGAACACAGTCAGTACTTGGATGGGTGACCGCCTGGACTATCTCAAGAACTATCGGACCGATTTCTTTTTTTTTTTTCATTCGCTTCATCTTTATGTGATTATAATTATTGTCATGATAGGTAATTGTTAATCATATAATTAGGCGAGAAATAGGAAAAAACGTTAATTAGCAGCATGAGAATCGTGGTCACGACGAGACGAGAGACTGAGTCTCTGCGCTGAAGACTCTGGTTCGTTGAGCAGGGACTGAGAGTCCCTGTAGGAGGGACACGTGTCCCGTACGGGAGGTCAGCAAGGTGTCTCTGGAAAGTCCCTGCCATGGCACGAATAGGGACTCTGTAGAGACCGGCACAGGAGTCTTTCGACCACTGAAGAACTCGATTTTTTTCATCCCGGGTATGTCGTCGAGTTTTTTCTTTTTTTATCGTTATTTGTTATTTTAAAATAACAAATTAGTTCATTTTTTGAAGCAAAAATCGTATTTTTGACTTTCAAGTGCTACCAAAAATGGAAAAATCGATTAAAAGAAAACTCGACGACATTACCTCGAGAAACACCTTAGCTAATCAACGCACTTGGATTTTTCCGTTTCCGTTGATCCAATGAAAAGTTTTAGTGTACACTGGTTTTTTTGGGATGCCTGCGGATATTTACCGGCAAGGGCTCATTGATCAATATTTTGCAATAAAAATTTCGAAAAATATAGTTCATATGTTGTATTATTATATAGAAGTTCATTGAAGGAATCAACATTATCTGTATCGTCTAACAAAATTCTTGAAAATATGCTTTTTTCTCGACCGCCAAACCCCCCCCCCCCTCCCCCCGCCCTCTTAATATTAAAAAAAAAAAAAGAAATAGTATATTTCTGCCCTCCGGCCGGAAAGGGGCAACTTTCGGGCCGCTGTGCTAACCAAAGTTGCCGCTTCCCGGCTTTGTCGGGCAGAAAAATAGTATACACACCTTGACTAGCAAAGTAAGAACGTCTCAGAGCACATGTTTGTTGACCTCGGCTGTGCTCTGAGACATTTCTTACTTTACTGGCCTCGGTATGTAATGTACTATTTCGTACCTAGGCCGAAAAAAAGCCAAATGCGAAAAGAATTTGCCTCCCGAGCGAAGCGAGGGTAGCAAATGCTTTTCGCAGTTGACTTTTTCACGGCCCAGGTGCAAATACTATTTTTTATACCGAGGACACGAAGAAACGACGTTTCTAACCGAGCGAAGCGAGGTTAGAAAGTAGTTTTTTCGTGTCCTAGGTATGAAAAATTGTTCATTTGTCTATTTTCGAACTTCGATTTGTTTTTCAGTTGGATGAATAGTTTTTCTAATGAATATCGCTGAGTAATCATTTCAAACCTTTCTACTCCAGCCGGTTAAAATGTTATTCTACGTTCTTGACGTCACGCACGAGCTCTAACACCGTGAACCAACTTCGCACGGCCGCATCTTCCAAACTATCATGTGATTCAGAATAAATGATTTGATCTTTTTTATGGAGAATTTCATGAGGGAACTTTTCGGATTCCAAATTTTTTTCGATTTAGTCCATATTTTGAGAGATATTTGAAAAAAACACGAAAATTTTCCGTTTTATTCATTCAAACAAATGTTCCCGACTGAATTTTTTTGTATGTACATTTTCAAAATTTGGTTTACTACACATCAAACTAACGATAGAAATAATAAAACCTTCTCTAGAAATTTTTTCATCCATTCATCAATTTTGAATCTCTGACGCTTAGGCTATTAAGTATCAATTGAATGTATTACTGAAGTGAAGTAGAAATAATCCATTCTCCAGTCAATTATGTATATTCAGCTATGGATTCATTTGTACAATGAACAGAAGAAAAATTGATGATTTTTCCCCGCATACCTTACCCTACCACTGTTATCCTTTGAATACTTTTTTTTTCATAATTGTTTTTGATTTCGTCTTCCATGATTCGATTCAATTCCCTCAAAAAAAATCGGAGAATCGATTATCGAAAGAAAAAAATCGATCGTTAAAGAATCGATTCAGAATCGGCTATCACTAATCGTGATAGCAATGGACCACAGTTCTATGAAATCAAATTTTTAATTGTATCAAACAGCAAAACAATTGTTATTGCAAAAAAACTTAGTTCCCTTATACTAGATCAGCACATAAGATATTATGAAATTTATGATATAAAATATAAATAACTATTCTTGGGAATTTTTTGGAGGGCTCCGATCTTCTTTCGACAGTTGTAACTCCCCGGGAAAAAATATTCAGATCTGATCAGATCAAATTAGATCTGATCAGGTCTAAAGAACTCAGATCTAGTTTGATCTGATCAGATCTGAACATTTTTTCCTGGGTCATAAGACAATCATTTCTAGTAGAGTTTCAATTGTTAAAGAATGGATGTAAAATAAATACTTTTTCCATTTACTATGAGTTTCTTAGATTTATTTTCAGCATCAAAAATGAATAAGAATAAAGAAAAACTAATAATAATTGTGATGATCAATATAATAAAAAAAAAGGTATAGTATATGCGAATTTCACCGTTTTATCATTGAATTTTCATTTCGTGACACTAAATTTTCACTGCTAGCGTGATTCGATTTTCATTCACAGAATCTGAATCTTCATTGAATGGAACAGAATTTTTACCAATTAGAACTGAATTTCTATTCCGGGCATTCAAATTATTACTGTGACGTCTCAATACATTTCCATAGTTTCCAATCAAATAGAAGTAGGGTAATGGATTTTTTATTTTTCCTGGTTAAGGTATTTCGATCGCTCCACCTCGTATCTAGCAAGGGTAGAATGGGGGCAAAAGAAGCATGGTCTGTATTATATTATTAAATTGATCAACCGGTTTTTTTATCTAGAGAAACATGTTGTTCAACATTTATTTTCACGGTAAAATCCATAAAATGAGCTAAATATGTAGATTCGTCAATCTTTTTTCTTTTTTTAATTTTTTCTCTCAATAAAATTTAGAGACGTCCCTGGCGTAATACACTCAAACGCAGTGTGTATGGATATACACGTACACGAGCTCGTGTGTGTGTACGCACGAGCCTGCATTTGTATGTGTCTTTTTTCCAATTTTTCATATTTCAACATTTTTTTTCTCGTAAGCTAAACGGGCAAATATATATATATTTTTTTGTAAATATTTCTAACAATTGACACTATCACTGGGATTTTTTTCTTTGAAATCCTTATTATTTTGAAGAAGTTATTGGAAAGAATATAACTAAATTGACGAATCGCCATGTTATCAAATGGAGAAAAGGACAAACTTTGAGGGGCGATATCTCTGTTTCTAGACGAGCAAGTTAATTTATGGTACATAGAAAAGACTTTTTATTTTTTTTTATCTTCATTTTGAGCCTACTCTGAAAAAAATCCTTATTAAAGTGATTTCGCGATCGACATACCATAAAAACGGTCTGTGGAAAAATTCCGAGAAAAATCACGGGACTAATGGAGTGAACATGGCGTACCCTTGCATTGTTTAGAGTATTTTTGAACGATTTTTTATTCAAGGCAAGGGATTAGCCACGAAAAACATCGTAATGAAACGGTTTTATTCTGACAGAGTATTCCCTATTTGCTCTGCTTATCTTGTTTTTATATTCCTAAAGTGTTTTCATAGTTGAGTATAATCTCATCACATACGTCAGCTACGAGGAGAGCTTACTTTTTATATTGATACAGTTGTCTGAATAACGCATAAGCTGTTTTCATAGCTGACGTACGTAATGACGTAAAAATCATTCTGGAAAGTGTACATTAATTACAAGAGTGGGATCACCATGGTTTTAATTAATCTCCACGTTCGAGAATCAATTCTATGGAATCATTATAAATATTGAGCTGTTCGATTTTCAATAAGTCGAGGATTATGCAATACATAATTTTACTTGATAATGTACGGTAATGGACCTTCACCGCATGCTTCGCTCACGGAGAACCCCCATTTCCACAGAAAGTCAAGTAAAACTATAAACGTTACACGTCGGGAAGGGCATTTATGACGATTTTGGTGAAAACGAGTGATGTAAACCTCACAATCGTTAAAATAGCCCTTCCACGACTTGTAACGTAATATACTATTACTTTTATTTCATTCTGTTACTTTCCTTCATATTATTCAGGTTTGTGTGCGGGAATAATTCGAATTTACGAATTATTCATATCGAATTGAATAATTCAAAAACTTTGAATTGACCGATAAATAATTCGGAACGAATTTGGAATAATCGGGGAAAATAATGCACACACATTCGCCACTGGAAATGTACTGAGCTTTTGAATGAAATAAGTGGAAAAATTCCACCTCAATGCGTTCCATTGGCATGTCCGTTCTTCCCTGTGCTTCCTCAAGTCTTCCTTTATAGTGAAAGTTGAAGCAAAATGAAATGGCAGAACGAAATTAATGTATCTCCAACTGTTTCGCCTTTTATGCCATCCTTCCATTTTGCCCCATCTCGCGGTGTGACCTTTGTTCCATTTCATCCCATCATCCTATTCTGCACCGTATTCCGTTCTGCCCTAAAATTCTTTTTTTCTCGCATCTCTTCTGATCATTACATCGATTACCTAATAGAATTGACCTAATTATGAATTTTTCAAAAAATCTTCCAATTATTCGATTTGAAATTCGAATTGAATAGAATATTTTATTAATATTCACACACCTCCACACTCACACGGTACATTATCTACCGAATGACTCAGTGATAAGAAAAAATCGTGTACTTTTCTAGAAGGTATATATTTCAAATTTATAGTATTTGACAAAAGAAACTGGAGGGGAGAATCCCGAATTAATGATTACCATTTACGATTATTTTTTCAATAATAAAGCGCACGATAAGAATTAAACTAATCAGAGAAACGTGGTTGAATAAACACACGTGTGGCTGACATTGAAGAGTAATAACTGAAAAGAGACGCAGAAACTATAAACAATACAAATCATTAAAACTTGAGGGTAAAATAATTTTTTTTTCTCTATTCATCAATTTTTTGTAATAATGGAGCCTGGGTGAAATGAACGGGGAACTCTTATTGAAGACAGGAATGTCTGAAAAAATTATGACAATGCTCATGCATAACTACTTGGAGAACTATTTTTTTATAAAATATGATTTAATTAAATCTAATTTTATCTAAATAAATAGAATGAGATATGATTAGATCTGTAGTCATATCTGTGGAGATGTAGGCAGATAGGCCAGTAGATCTGACCAGATCTGCTGAGATCTGAGAGACCTACAACAGAACTGTCCAGATCTGCATCAATCTATATTTGGATCTCGGCAGATCTGTCAATTAATGGGATTAGATCTTGTCAGACCTGAAGTTCAGAACTTTTTCTGCACTTTTCGAGATTTAAATATATTCAATTAGACATAGCCATATCAAAATTTCCTTTCCTCGAGTACATTATTGGATCATTTTTCTTCATTTTTTTTTGGTGAAGGCCTCCAATCCGAAAAATACGTCTATTCCGCCATGTTATGACCCCCTATTCACTTTGATTATTTTTTTTTCAATTCTTCGACGGTTTTTGTCACGTCAGTCACGGGAAGGCGAACGCTTTACTAGCCACGTGCTTCAGCTTGGTTTCAATTAATGTACATTTTCCAGAATAAATTTTACGAAATCATTATGAATATTGAACTATTTGATACCCAATGAGTCGAGGATTATGCAATATTTTTTTTTGTTAATCTTGCCCTATTTTTGCGAACGTATATGCTAGTGAGCGACCAGGGCTCATGGCGAGTCTGTGGACAAAGCACATGTAGGAATCCGCCGGCCCCTATTTTTTAGATTTTATTTTATTCTATTATTTTTTCATATGCTTTCAATGAATTACATCAACAAATAATGCTTTTCGATTAACATTTTGAATTATCAGAATTTTTTGAAATATTTCACTTGATATTGATTATTATAAGAATACTGAGCTGAACCTCCCACCACTAGTTTCGAAAACGTACGTAGGCTGAAAAGTAAATTTGAACTAGGCAAAGCCAACTGCTGTCAAAACAATCAAAAGATTCCTATAAAAGCAGAAACTCCAGTGTACTAGAATCATAATAAATTCAAGTAAGAAGTGATTTTCTTTACACTCGAATAATGAAGATGATCATCATCTCATTAATAATTGGCGTTCTATTCGGTAAGTCTCTCAATTTTCCATAAATTAAGTACATTGGTAATTTTTTGTTATTTTCAAACCCTTTTCTATTAGATAAATTTTCGGTTTTTCATCATTTTTTTCAATCCCCCCCCCCCCCTCCACCGCTCCCTTCTACCCTTATGACCCTTCCCTCATTCAGCTCTATGGGTCGATTTCTATTACTGTACCATATTCGCCGAGAACCAGGGGAAACAATGAGAAAACCCTAATCGATACACGTGGTCGATTATGTAGAGCCTTAGTGTATATTTCTGTCCCTCTAACAAGAAAGGCACACTCATTCCCTTGCATGCGTCCCTCCCGCTGAATTAGCTATTCGAATCTGCCTGCGGCAAGCAGTCGGCCATCCAGTTAGTAACCATATCAATGCTTGAGGATATCCCAGTAACAGATCCGAATGATCTACTTTCTTTTTTTTCTAAGTTATCATGAATATTCTAATTATTTCGATTTTGTAAAATTTTACTGATATTGAAACGATGTCGACGATAATAACCTGATATTGAATAATATTATAAATATCTATTATTATTCCGAATTTGACTCACGCCGCCTCAGCATCTAGGACGGGGACTGGTGGATCCTCAAATCTTAGACACCAATATGGTTGCTATTGATGTTTCCATGTAATTCATTGGAGTCATCATCGCTATTTATCCGGTAACAGATGTTTTTTACAATTTAAAAAGTTGAATGACATTCTGACGAGCAAGAATATATATCGCGTGACTAGAAGCAAAAAGTCGTATGTGCCAAATTATCGTTTTCCGTGGTTTCTAATGGCAAAAGGTCGTATGTGCACTCATAATCGTTGCAATCAGGTGCAAACATGGAATAAATGATGAAAACCCCATGGTACACGTACCCCTGGCTTTTCATCATGGAGTGGATATACTACCTCTTGCTTTTACATAATATCTCCTAAGAAGAAAGTTTTTTCAAAATCAAAAGGTCATTGTAAAAAAATCTGTCAATTTTTTGCTTTTTTTTTGGGTATTTTTTAGGAGTAAAGTAGCCTTGCGATTTTCGTGAATATCCAGTTTTTTTGAAATATCTCCGATTCCATCATTCGTAGCGATCTGGGATCGATTTCAAATGAAAGGTAACATTACTTCCAATCGATTTATGACATTTTAAATTCAAAAATATCGATTTTTCAAATAGTTATGGGTACTTTTGTAAAAAAAATGTTATCATCGGCTTTTGCCTTATAACTATATGAAAAGTCGATATTTTTAGGTGCAAAACTTCATAAATCCATGGGAAATGATCTTATCTTCCATTTAAAATCGGTTCCAGATCGCTACGACTGCTAGAACCGCAAATATTTGAAATAAACTGGATATTCACGAGAATTGAGAGGCTTTTTTACTCCTCAAAAATGCTAAAAAAAATCAAATTCTCAAAAAATTCAAAAAAAAAACTTTTGGCACTTGTTTCCCGCCTGAAATTTTCTCAGCTTTACAACGGAATCATCGAGAAAAAATCTATTTCAAATACTTTTATACATTTTAGATGTCAAGAGGTATTTTCCATGTAGAATTGAATTTTTCACAAAAATGGCCTAATAGAATTTTTCTCTAACTCCAATTGCTTCGAAGATATTTAAAAAAATGGAAAAAAAAACAAAAAAAATGAGGGTAGCCATTTTACCCCTTTTTTCTCAATGGGGGCCAGTCTTGTCGGCACAAAGTCATATTTTCGGTGTATTGCCATTATTTGCACGAATAAAAATATACAAAATATATGCTTGAACGAGAAATTAGGGGAAGCGGCTTATTAGGTGGGTGCTTATTGGGAGGTCGCACTGTATTCCATTATTTTTACGTCAAAATAACAGTAACAAAGGGACCTGGTTGAAAAAAAAAAAATTCAATTGAAAAAAATTGATAGTGGATATACGAGCTTTTCATCTTAAATGAACGCATCGTTTGAGGTAAGTTTCTGAAAGAAAGAAGGTCGTATATGCCAAAAATCTTAAAACTGGATATACGACGTTTTGGTTTTGAGTAAACAGTCATTTACGAAAAGTTTTTCCAGGCAAAAGGTCGTACATCCCGGGAGATACGACCTTTTGCATGGCATGACCCTTTCTGGCATTTACGACCTTTTGCTTTTCGACACGCGACGTGTTTATGTAAGGGAAAAATGGGTCTGTAACCATGAATTGCTGCAATGAAACTGAAACTTAATCTCGTTTATAGAGTTCTAATGTTAATTTAATTTCCGAAAAAGTAAATTTTGAAAAACTATCCTAATGCTACTCTATCGAAAGTGATCAAAATTGAAAATGAAAAATATATTTCCAAAACTACTTGGATATCCTTGACCTAGTGAATCCACCAGATCGCACGCAGACTGATTAGTCAAACTGTTAATTCACAAAATTTAAAGCTTGAAAAAAAGATGATATTATGTGAATTAACTACTTTATGATAACACTTTAGTTTTTCCTTTCCTGAACATTTTTTGACTCAATATAATAGAAATTTGAAAATCAATTGTTTTTCTAGCATTAGGCGAAGCAGAGCGGTATAATGTGAAATCTCCTATTAATGAGGAAAGTCGTTACAAGCGTTCTCTGTCTGAAGATATTCTGATAGATTTATCTGGAATATCTGAAATTGAGATAACATCAAAGTACTTCCCTCATGAAGGTTTGAAAGCAACCTGTAAAGCCACTGGTGAAAATCTATCCTATAAATGGGCCGCGAAAATCGGAGATCTGCTCAGTAATGAGGTGGCTGAGGGAAATGTGCTGTCAATCAATCAAGTTACCTTGGCAAATGACCGTAAGTTGAACTGTCATGAAAATTTTAATTGAACATTTCATTCTCTGTAGTACGAGCTCAGCAGTGAAATGTTGTAGCAAGATAAGTCAATTGTTTTCTTGGATATTCGAACAAGAATTGTCTCAAAAATAAGTCGAATTAGTTTGCTTTACCACTTTACTATCAAATTAGATTGTTAACAAAATTATTACAACTTATGTAGCTTGCGAGATATTCCAGAAAAAACTCCTCTCCACCATCGAAGAACTTGTGGGTTAATCATTAATTCACTTATTTTCAGGTGAATTCTGTTGCAGCGTTTCTAATACCGTAGAGACCATCGAGAAATGCAAACGATTAGGGCCGTTAATTGTTTCTAGTGATCCTTTAGAGCGTACCATTGATAGTTCGGCTGAAATGTTTTGTGAAGTTTTTGGCATAGATGATCATTTCGATATCAAGTGGGAAAGAACAGAGGGCTTACCATTACCAGATAATACAATTGTAAATAATGGTCTCCTCAAGATTCCTAAATTAGCCAGAACAGATACTGGTAATTACACTTGTGTAGGATCGATGCATGGAAAAACTGCATTCCATCAGCAAATACCTTTGAAAGTTGTTGCTCCGCCGGAAATTGTAGAATTAAGAAGTACTGGTCTCGATGGTGAATATGACAATAATGTAACAATTCAATGTATAACGCAACCTGACAAGACAATTGCATATACGTGGAAGACGCACGCACAAGGACGCACAGATCTGCGAGAGAACGAGAAGGCCGAGGACGATTTGTTGTCAATTTACAATTTTAAGAAAGACAATGAAGGTGAGTCGTTGTGCCATGAAATTTTCTATTAAATATCTCGATAAGGGAACGAGATGAAGTCAAATGAAAAATACAAAGCTAATTGTGAACAGATAAAACAGGATAGATCAATTTTTTCGAGAAATTTGATGAAGGATTACCACGAAGATAAGACGACGTGTCGTGTTTTACCTCTTCACTAGTGGATTAGATTATTTTATTAACTATTACATCTCATGTAGCTTGCGAGATATTTGAACAAAAATCCCCAAATCAGATACACATGTAGATTAATTTTGAATTCGTTTATCTTTAGGTACATTCTGCTGTGTTGCAACTAATGCTCTAGGCACCAGGGAGTTGTGTGTGACAATCGAATCGCCCATTTTCGAAGTGTATCCAAAAGAGTCTCAAGAAGTAAGGTCAGGGAGCACAGTTACTCTGGAGTGTCGTGAATCTACGGGATCTTCAGATATGAAAATTGATTGGACACGAGGAGATGGACACCAATTCACTCCAAATGTCGCCAAGTTAGCTAATGGCACTTTAATTATAAGGAATATAGCAATCGAAGACGAAGGTCGTTATGATTGCTCTGCAACAAAGGGAGTTCTGTCTACTTCTGCAACTACAGTAATCAAAGTTAAAACACTTCCAGTAGTAGAAATATCAAACAATGATGAAGATAAAATAGCCAAGCTAGGGGATAAGGTTGAGTTGTCATGTACTGCTGATGGTCATCCCCAGCCAAATGTGCAGTGGCAGAAATTCTCACCAGAAACTCAGTCGTATCAAATGGTTAAGCCAGCAACTCTGAACTCCGCCGTTTATGAGATTAAGGCTTTGTCAGAAAATGAGGCAGGGCTATACCTATGCTTGGCTGAAAATTCAGCAGGATCCACTAAGAAGACGGTGCAAGTAGTGATCAAACCACCCGTTCTCGAAGTGCATCCAAAAGAGTCTCACGAAGTCATGTCAGGAAGCACAATTACTCTAGAGTGTGTTGAATCTGCAGGATATTTGAATATGAAAATTGACTGGGCACGCGAAAATGACCAAACATTTTCTCCAAATGCTGTCAAGTTAGCTAACGGCTTTTTAACAATAACGAATATCAGAATCAATGATGAAGGTCGTTATAAGTGTTCTGCGACAAACGGAATAGCATCTGCTTCTACAACTACAGAAATTAAAGTCAAAACACTTCCAATAGTTGAAATCATATCAAGCAATGATGGAAGTAGAACTGCAAAGCTAGGCGATAAGCTCGAATTGAAATGTACCGCTGATGGTAAACCCCAGCCGAATGTACAATGGCAGAAATTCTCATCCGAAACTAATTCATATCAAATTGTTAAACCAGCAACTCTGAACTCTGCCATATATGAGATTGAGGCTTTGTCAGAAAAGGAGGCAGGACGATACCTATGCTCGGCTGAAAATTCAGCAGGATCCACTAATAAGACGGTTCAAGTAGTAATCAAACCGCTCGTTCTCGAAGTGTTTCCAAAAGAGCTTGACACAGTAATGTCAGGAAGCTCAGTTACCCTGGAGTGTCGTGAATCAGCCAAATATTCAAATGTAAAAATCGATTGGACACGAGAAGATGGCCAGGCATTTGCTCCAAATTTTGTCAAGTTAGCTAACGGCTCTTTAAGGATAACGAATATAACAACCAATGACAGTGGACGTTACAAGTGTTCTGCTACAAAAGAAATGCTGTCTGGTTTTGCAACTGCAGCAATTGATGTGAAATTATCTCCACCATCTGAAATGAAGATAGAAACACGTTTCTATGATAATACTCATTACCGGTTTATTTGTCATGCAACTGGCGAGAAGATATCCTATCATTGGAACGCACAGAACAGGAAACTGTGGTGGAATGAGCGAGCTGAGGGGAATGAACTAGCATTTGTAGGAGCTACCAAGGGAAATGACGGTAAGTGGAATAATGACGAGTAAAATGAAATCTACAAGTTTAGCAGTGAAGAAATAATACAGGATGAATCAATTGTTTCTTGGCTTATTCGATTAAGGATTCTCACATGTAATACCACAAGAGCTTCAAAATTAATCGGGTAATTTTCCTCTAGGTTCCCTGCAAACAAATGAAGGAGTCAAGTTTGTCAGGTTAAAAATCACGAGCGCGAAGCGCGAGTGATTTTTCTGAAAAACTTGACGACTTCGTTTGTTTGCAGGGAACCTAGAGGAAAATTACCCGATTAATTTTGAAGCTCGAGTGGTATTCGGGGGATTATTTTTTCATCCAAATTTGGGCCAATAGAATTGCACCATGAGACAAATTCTCAGTTAGAAATTCAAAATTTAGAGTCACATGGATTGACAAATCGTTTGTTTTTTATATATAGGCAACATGAAAAATTTCCAGTGGAATTTCTGAAAATTTCCAGTGAAATATCGTGTAGGCGTTATTTTGTTTCGTCGAATGGTGCAATTCTATTGGTCGAAATTTGGATGGAAAAAATAATCACAAAAATTCTCACCTCTTTACTGCAGAATTTGATTGTTAAGAGACTATTGCAGCTCATGTTACTTACGAGATATTTGAGGAAAAAAACTCCTTTCAGTCTTAAAAAAAATTCTGGATTGATCATGCATTCATTCATTTGTAGGTACGTTCTGTTGCCAAGCTTCTAATGCCGGAGGGAACCTCAAGAAATGCGTTCCATTGCCCACTACTGTTACGTACCCTGTATCTCACATTTGTCTCGCTGGTGAAACAATTGATATTCCTTGTGAAGTTTTCGGTCAAGATTCCTCAAAGATTCAAGTCCAGTGGCTGAGAGGAAATTCAGTAATAACGGGAAAATCTCTGGGTGCTGCTACTGCTAGACTGTCGGATTTGGCCACAGGGAATGATGATCTTTACTCTTGTCAAGGATTGTCCAGTGATGGAACTGAAATATTCCGGTCGACAACACAGTTTTTTGTCGAATGGAGTTTATGGTAATTTGCAAAATAGTCTAGAATGACTTCTCTCTAAATTAAATGGACATAGGAAATAATCTTGAACTTATTCGTTTTTAGGTGCAAAATATTTGGCTGTGTAAGATGCCGCGAGTTACAGCCGGATAACTCACATATTTGGTACTCCAATAGAAGATATCATAAATAAGACGTTTATTGAATTTGGCCTACTTTTTATGTATTTCAATCTTTTAATAATTTTTTGTTCTCAACAATGTAATAAAAGTGGAAGGTTAAGCTTTCAAAGCTAATGAGCTTCATTTTATAATGATAAAATACAGTACAGCCCTGCTATGTCCATCTCACCGTGACATCAGAACTCCGCTATTTGCAGCTAACCCCTCAACTTCTTTCTGTCTCCACCACCGACAGATCCACTTCCCCTATTACGACTCCGGCAGACATGAAGAACGATGCGCCATGTGGATATAGCCAATAAGAATAAAGGGAAAAAAGGAGCAGCGTACCACGATTTTGAATGTCATTCCATATGTTGAGTGCAAAATGAATTTTCAGTAACTATTCCCATTGAATGGATAAAGTAGAATAAATATGGAATCGTATTTGTTCCAATTAGTAAATCCTTTTTTGTCTGAAATATTCTCCTGTACCTCAAGTAATTTTAATTCACATTATTAAATTTGTTTTTTTTTTGTGGCATCACTAAATTCAGTGAACTTTGTTGATAGCCGAGGATATTTTCTAGTGCATTGATCACAAATCTAGTGGTATTGTGTTACACAAATGATTAGATTCGTTTGACTGATTTGATATGTAGTCGGAGTTTATTGGAATTCTTTTGACGGAATAATGTGAATTATGGAAATTAATAAAGTTTTCTTTATTCACAACACTGCATCTCTATTGTTGAATGAAGTTTGTCATATTGTGTATGATTTAATCGTAATTATTTCAAGATTATGTCAAGTTACATTATTCTTCGAAGAATGTCTTAGGCCTAGTTTCACCACGAGATAATGTCCATTACTATAATGGCGATTAAGGAAAAATTAAGTTCTTCTTTTTCTTCTTATTTGTGCTGCGATTGGTCGCAGCTGGCCTTCAACCGCTAGGTTATACAGCCAACTTCATGAAAAATTAAGTTAAAGTCGGAAATTAACTTAATGCCGATTATCTTAATTTGGTGGTGGGGGAAAATATGGCGGTGATATGGGTAGGGGAAGCAACTGCAGTGACAGGATTCGTAATCTATAAAAATTATTTTGTCCAACAGAGTTCAATCTGATGGATTAAATCGAAAAAAAATATCGAAAAAAAATGTTTCCTTTACTTTTTTTTACCACTGAGGACTTAATATTTCAAGAGGTTGAGTCGCCATTTCCCTTCCCCTCCGTCGAATTAAGATAATCGCCATTAACTTAATCCGACTTTAACTCTGCTACAAAATTAGCTAATGGCCATTATCTCGCGGTGAAACTAGGCCTTAGAATTTTTTTCAGTAGATTTGTTTAGTAGAGGAAATTAATGATTCACTAGTTTGATTTGCTCTACTCAAAACCGTTAAAACAATTGTTAATTATTAACGCCACGCGTCTATCGATATCGGCGTCGGTTTTGGAAAAGGTAGGCGATGATTTTACACTCGATGTAGAAACGATGATGCTTCACTGATGAGACTCCACGCGGAGTACAATCTTCTTCTTCTTCTTTATTGGGCTGCGTGTAGCGCAGCTGGCCTTTAGTCCACTGACTATACAGCCATCTTGAACGTGGAGAAGGACGATAATTCGTGTGACCACGCCAACTGGATTTTTATCGCAGTTTGGGGCAAAGTGAGGTACCCAAAAAAAATTGAAAGTTTATAAAAAGTTGAGATTTTTTTTTTTCAATAGTTGATCATTCTGTTCAAAAAAAAACCAAAAATGAAGTTTTTCTTCTTTTAACCCTCTAACGCTGAAGTCGGGCTAACTCGTACCCGTGGCGCTAGAGTGGGGATAGCCAATGTCGTGCGCGCTCAGTCCCCACTACCTCAGTTTGCGAGACTCAGGCCCGGTCCTTACCGTGATACACACATCTGATGGGTTCCCTCAGTGCCCCTTCCTTTGTTATTTAAATAGTCTTGAATTATCTTTTTTTTCAAATTTTTTTCTAATGATGTAGAATAAAAAACTACAGAAAATAAAACGTGGGAACTCAAAATTATTCACGAACAATAACATACCCGATAAAATTTCAAAACAAACAGTAACCTCATAGCAGGTACGGTATTGCTCGCCAGAGCTCACGGATACACACTAACGCAGATATGCGCCGCCTGCTTAGCAGACCGCAGAGTGGGGGAAACGCCCATAAGCGTTAAAGGGTTAATTGGGCTGAACTTTGCTAATTTTGCAAAAAGTGCCAATGTTTCAACATTTTTTCTCAGCTTCATGTGTACCTAAACATGCTGCAAATTTTGAATTAACTAATGTCCAGCAACTAATGATGACAAAGACCAAAGATGTTTTTTCTCGTTATCTTTCCGTGATTCTTTATGTGTGGATGGAGTGAGTGGGTGGGCGAGAGAGATTGATTGATTGATTGATTAATTTTTATTTCTGTACATTATATTGTACAATGACAGCGAAGCCAAGCTAAATAAAAAATGGCCCCGAGCCCTCGGGGCTAAATAAAGAATAGCCCCGAGCCCTCGGGGCTAAATAATGAAAAGCCCCAAGCCCTCGGGGCTAAATAAAAAATAGCCCCGAGCCCTCGGGGCTAAATAATAAAAAGCCCCAAGCCCTCGGGGCTAAATAAAAAATAGCCCCGAGCCCTCGGTGCTAAATAAAGAATAGCCCCGAGCCCTCGGGGCTAAATAATAAAAAGACCCGAGCCCTCGGGGCTAAATAATAAAAAGCCCCGAGCCCTCGGGGCTAAATAAAAAATAGCCCCGAGCCCTCGGGGCTAAATAAAGAATAGCCCCGAGCCCTCGGGGCTGAATAATAAAAAGCCCCGAGCCCTCGTGGGTGAATAGAAAATAGCCCCGAGCCCTCGGGGCTAAATAATAAAGAGCCCCCAGCCCTCAGGGCTAAATGAAAAATAGCCCCGAACCCTCGAGGCTAAATGATAAAAAGTCCCGAGCCCTCGGGGCTAAATAATAAAAAGCCCCGAGCCCTCGGGGCTAAATAATAAAAAGCCCCGAGCCCTCGGGGCTAAATAAAAAATAGCCCCGAGCTTTCGGGGCTAAATGAAGAATAGCCCCGAGACCTCGGGGCTAAATAATAAAAAGCCCCGAGCCCTCGGAGCTGAATGAAAAATAGCCCCGAGCCCTCGGGGCTAAATAAAAAATAGCCCCGAGCTTTCGGGGCTAAATAAAAAATAGCCCCGAGCCCTCGGGGCTAAATAAAAAATAACCCCGAGCCCTCGGGGCTAAATAATAAAAAGCCCCGAGCCCTCGGGGATAAATAATAAAAAGCCCCGTGTTGATTTGTGTGTTTTTTGTGAATAATGAGTCTGAATTTTTTACTAATTATTAATGCTTTATTAACAGCCTTCAAATTGCATCTTTTACAACTTCTGCCATAGCGACACCAACGACCTCCCGCGTTCTCTTTCGTACATTCATTTGTAGATTTCGCGGTAGTTATTTAAATCTATTTTACACTTACAAACATGCCGCCCGCCTTGAAAGATGTGCTTTCAACTGAGAGTTTATGTAAATAATGATCAAGTTTACTGAAATCTACAACTAGTACGTGATATTTCGAATTTGTCTCTTCTTGTTTTTTTTTTTTTTTTTTTTTTTTTTACATTGATTAACTAGAAGCTAAATACATGAGTGAGAATGAACAAAATTCGAAATCTTCAATCGTCTTCTTCAGCTGTCGGTAATGGGCACACTTTCTTCACTGGTCTCTTGAAAATACCAGTTGATGTTCTAATCGTCACAACTCGGACAATTCCATCTTTACCCGGGTGTACAGCTACTACCCGACCCATTGGCCAATGGAGAGGAGATACATTGTCTTCAACCAAAAGAACCAATGTATCAATCGCAATATTGACTCCAGGATTTTGCCATTTGTTGCGTTTTTGGAGCTCTTGAAGATACTCCCGTTGCCATCGTGTCCACAACTCTTGACGTAACTTTTGCAAGTGTTCCCAGCGAGACAATCTAGAATCTGAAACCTCCAAAAGATTATGTTGCACAGGCTGGACAAGTGAGTCGCCAACAAGGAAGTGGGATGGGGTGAGTGCAGAATAATCATTGGGATCATTGGAGAGTGGAGTCAGGGGGCGTGAGTTCATTATGGCTTCAATGGCAGTTAGAAGAGTGTAGTATTCTTCAAAGGTAAATATTTTCCCTTGAGTAATTGTCAACAGATGCCTCTTCATCATTTTGACACTAGCCTCCCAGAGTCCACCAAAGTGTGGAGCTCGTGGTGGTATGAATGACCACTCTATCTTTTGTTTCTCCAAACATGAAGCAATTGCAGATTCCTCTTTCATTAGAAACTCGTAGATCTCTCTAAGCTCACGGGATGCTCCTAAGAAATTCGTGCCGTTGTCGGAGAATATTTTGGAGCATATACCTCTTCTCGCGGTGAATCGGTGCAGAGCAGCAAGGAAAGATTCTGCTGTCAAATCTGAAACAAGTTCGAGATGAACGGCTTTTGTGCTGAGACAGACAAACACTGCGACATATCCCTTGGATATGGGGATTCTGCCTCTTCGTTTACTTTCACGTATTTGAAACGGACCTGCATAGTCGACGCCAGTTATTGAAAATGCCCGAGAGAAGGCTCTCACTCTTTCCTCTGGCAAGTCCCCCATCAATACCTCTGGTACTCTTGGACAAAACCTGAAGCATGGAATACAATGCTTGACAGTGAGTTGAGCTTCACGTCGACCGTGGATGGGCCAATAGCGTGCTCGTATACTGTGTAATAGCTGCGCAGGAGGGCAGTGTTTCAGTCGTTCATGTTCTTCTCTCAGGATTAACCTCGTCACATGGTGTTTAGCTGGAATTAAGATTGGATGTTTCTCGTTGTACGCTAATTCTGCGTTGTGTAGTCTTCCGCCTACACGAATAAGCCCATCTGCTCCAATGCAAGCTTTCAATGCCCTCAGAGGGCTCTTCTTTGGTAAATCCTGATTATTCACCAGGCAATGCAGTTCATTGGAGAATGCTTCTTGTTGTACCCAAGCCAATACGAGTTTTTCAGCACAATCTCGTGCATGTGAGCTCAATTTCCTCGTCCTTCGTTTATTACGACAGTTATCAATAAATTGATAACAGAATGCAATGGTTGTACATAGCTTGCTAAAAGATGAAGCTTTTGTCATTATCTGCGTGCTCCAAACGGTAACACATGCTACGTTAATCGTCTTCATTTCGGGTAATTCTGTATCTGGTGACATAATCGTGTTCGGTTGTCGTGCTGGAGATGAAAGCCATGGAGGCCCATGCCACCAGAGCTGATTGTCAATGAGATTCTCCACTGTCACGCCACGAGAGATCAAGTCAGCTGGATTCTCTTGAGACAGAACGTGATTCCAAATTGATCCCTCAGTCTTTTGCTGGATTTTTGCAACTCTATTGCCCACGAACGTCTTCAATTTGTTTGGTTCTGTCTGTATCCACCCTAGAACAATAGTACTATCGCTCCAGAGGTAAATATCACCAACTTTGTCATGTAATGCTGTTTTGATTGTTTGTACCAGTTTTGCCAACAATAATGCTGCTTCTAGTTCCAATCTAGGTACTGAAACTGATTTCAAGGGTGCCACCTTTGATTTAGAGCAAAGCAGATGTGCCTCAACTCCTCCTTGATAGTTCTGACTGACGGCGTATACGCAAGCTCCATAAGCTTTCTCTGAAGCATCGCCGAAACCGTAAATGTCTATCTGATTGGATTTATTCTGTGGATTTATGTTTCTGTGAATAATTAATTTATTCAGCTTTGGCAATGATGAATAATAATTATTCCACTGCATTAGGTAATCCTCGGACATCTGATCGTCCCAGTCCATGTCAACTGACCATAACTTCTGCATGAAGAGCTTACCATTGATTAATACTGGTGCTACCAGCCCAAGCGGATCAAAGATCTGAGATATTTTTGACAATATGGACCTTTTTGTACTCGCTGATGATTCTGGTAGACTCACTTGGTACTGCAGTGTATCTTGCCTGGAATTCCAAAGCAATCCCAAAGTTTTTAATGCTTCTTCTTTGTCTAAAACCAATAATTCTGTATCTTGATGTGATTTTCCCAATTCTTTCACTAATTCTGGCGAATTCGTTCTCCACTTTCTCATGATAAACTGACCTTCTGATAATAACTCTGATAATTCTTTTTGCAGTATTTTTATCTCTTTTAATGTCTTTCGTCCACTCAAACAATCGTCCATGTAGAAATCATTCTTGATTGCCTTTGCTGCCATTGGATATTGTTGCTCATGTCTTTCAGCCAATTCTCTTAAACATCTCAGTGCATGGAACGGAGCACATGCTGTGCCATACGTCACTGTGTTCAATTGGTACACTTTTTCTTCTTCATTGGGATGATGTCTCCATAAAATCAATTGATAATTTCTATCACCTGGATGAATCAGTATTTGTCGGTACATTTGCGTGATGTCGCCCGTTAAAACAATCTCGTGTGTCCTGAATTTCACAATAATTTTGAATAGATCGCCCTGGATATTGGGCCCTGGCATTAGTTTATCGTTTAATGACGTGCCTTGTGAAGTCTTCGCTGAAGCATCGAAAACGACACGAAGTTTCGTGGTTATGCTTTCCGGTCGTACTACAGGCTGATGTGGAATGAAGTACGCTTTATCTGATTGGAGCAATGATGTTTCTGGTAGAAGACTCATGTGACCTTGTGTCAAATAATCTTGCATGAAATCTGTGTATGCTTGTGCTAATTCTGGATTCTTCTGCAGCCTGCGTTCAACTGATTGCAAACGTTTAAATGCGTGCTGTCTCGATTCTCCAAGAATCACATCTGTTCTCAATGGCAATTTTACAATGAATCGTCCCTCTGTATTACGCTGTACTGTCTCCACAAAATGCTTCTCACATTCTTCTTCTTCTTTGGTGTAGTGAGTGACCTCTGCTAGTGTTTCCTGAACCCAGAATTTCTCTAACTGCTGCTGCAATTCTGTATTTGTGACCTTGAAACATGCTGTGTTTGTGCTTGGTCCGGTATCCATGATTTCACCACCTACTATCCATCCCAATTTTGTTGATTGCCATGCTGGTTGACCTTCTGTGTCATTCCTTGGACCTCCATCAATCAATTTCCAGTATAAACCTGCTCCAATTAATAGATCTATTTTGCCTGGAACATTGAAACTTGGATCTGCCAGCTTGATGTCCTTTGGTACCATTACTTTATGCCGATCGAGCTTTGCTTGCGGTATTTTTTCCGTGATTGATGGAAGCACTAGACATTCCATCTCTGTCGTGAAACTGCTGTCATTTGATTCAATTTTGATGTTGATCACTTTGCATGCCTTTGTTTGGACTTGGTTGATACCACTGACCGTTCTGGTCTCTCTGGTGTGTGGAATTTCAAGTTTCTTCATGAGTTCATTGGTTACGAGGTTAATCTGTGACCCTGGATCAAGAAGTGCTCTACATGATATTCTTCTGCCTTTGGAATCGTGAATGTTCACCTGTGCTGTTGATAGAATTACCTGCGACGATGGCTTTCGTACACAGTATAATGCGATGTGTGCCTCTGATGTTTCTGCACCTGTACAGCAGTTCACTTTGACTATTGGTTCCTTGATTTCTGCCCCTTTCGGCCTGTTCTCATGCAACAAAGTGTTGTGTTTTTCACCGCAGTTCCTACAACATGAACTGATACAGTCTCGTGCTAGGTGTCCTGATTTTAAACAATTTATACATAACTTCTTCTCCATTACTCGTCTTTTTCTTTCGATCGCATTCAGCTGGAGAAACTCATCACATCTAGATATATGATGGTCTCCATTACAGTTTTTACATGGGACTAATGTTGCTCCTAACATCACATTTCTGCCTGTTCTTCTGTCTCTTTGAGTTCCTGACTTCTGTATACTTCCTGTATTTACTGGATTTGCATCTTCGCTACTCTGATTCAGCATGCGAAGTGTGTGACAACGCTCTGTCAGAAATTTAATAAATTCTGAAAGCTTCGGCATATCATCCGGCTTTTTGTCCTTTATTTTTTCTTGCCATTCTTTTTGTTCAATGTAATCGAGTTTTTGCTTTGCCAAATGAATGATGATGGTGTCCCAATGCTCCACTGGTTGAGTCAAGACCTTGAGAGACTGCAAGTGTGTCTGAATGTGCCAGATCAACGTTTTAATTGATTGTGCTTTATCGTCTTTTGATATGGACGGAAACTTAAATAGCTGCTCTAGATGTGATTCAAGAATCATCATCTCATTGTTGTATGTGTCTTCGAGTAATTGCCAGACGATGGGAAAATTCTGATCATTTATTTCAAATCCCTCAACTACTTTCAGGGCTTCACCTTTCAATACGCCAATTAAGTACTGATGCTTTTGCATTTTTGATAAATCCAGATCTTTGCAAATTGTTGTCTCGAAACTATTTTTGAAAAATAGCCACTTTGTCCAATCTCCATCGAACTCAGCCAATTTAATTTCAGGTAGCTTTGGTCGATTACGTCTCTCTAATGTCACTACATTTTGTGCATTTACTGGTTGTTGCTGTGCGATGTTACCCTGAATGCCGTGCTCTCGCTGTATCCACTGCTGTTCACGCTGAATTCTTGCATTTTCTATAGTTCTTTGGGCTTCCGCTGCCACTGCGAAGTATTTCTGCTCAAATTGATTTCTTTCTGCTTCATTGCTTGCTTCAAATTGTGCTAATTCGTTGGCTTCTGTGGGTGCTAGATCTTCAATTTGTCTCTGAACTTCTTGGAACTCGTTCCAATGATCTTCCAATTTCTTTAACCGGACTTGTGCTTCAGAGACTGTCATTTCTCGATTTGTTGTGAATGCTGTTTCTGCTCTTGTCATTAAACCCTTTATTCTACCACGCTCTTTTATTAATTTACCTAATTGTGCCATAATTATTTCTAATGAAAAAGTGAATGAGAGGAAGGAATAATTTTTGACGACTCACTAACCTGAATCTCGTGTCGAAGCCCCACGTTGCGATGGCTCACGACGTCTCTGGACCTCTTCGTTGTCTTTGTGATGCTTTGATCGATGCCTGATGCTGGATTGATACTTTTTTTTCTCTGATATGGACCCACTGCGATTGATGTTTCTACGAGTATTGTTTTTATCGCCCGATGATTTCTCTGTTTATGTGTATGTGTCTGTGTGACCCTTGATTATTCGAGTATCTCGATTTTCTGTTGAATACGTGTTTTGACGTTCTTGATATCTCCCAATGCTGTGATCTCTGACTATTGTTCTGATGAACCCGTGGACAAGATGTCCGCCATGCGTGATTTTTTTTTTTTTTTTTTCGTTGTGCAACGTTGGGCCCTTGTATTAACCCCACGCTGATGCTGGTACTTGCTTTTTTGACTTTTTCACTGTTTTTTATGATTCTCTCGTACTCATTGTGTCGTGAGTCGAGCTGCTGGGCGCCAATGTTGAATACGTGTGTTTTTTGTGAATAATGAGTCTGAATTTTTTACTAATTATTAATGCTTTATTAACAGCCTTCAAATTGCATCTTTTACAACTTCTGCCATAGCGACACCAACGACCTCCCGCGTTCTCTTTCGTACATTCATTTGTAGATTTCGCGGTAGTTATTTAAATCTATTTTACACTTACAAACACCCCGAGCCCTCGGGGCTAAATAAAGAATAGCCCTGAAACCTCGGGGCTAAATAATAAAAAGCCCTGAGCCCTCGGGGCTAAATAATGAAAAGCCCAAGCCCTCGGGGCTAAATAAAAAAAAGCCCCGAGCCCTCGGGGCTAAATAATAAAAAGCCCCGAGCCCTCGGGGCTTAATAAAGAACAGCCCCGAGTCCTCGGGGCTAAATGAAAAATAGCCCCGAGCACTCGGGGCTAAATAATAAAAAGCCCTGAGTCCTCGGGGCCGAATAAAAAATAGCCCCGAGCCCTCGGGGCTAAATAATAAAAAGCCCCGAGCCCTCGGGGCTCAATAATAAAAAACCCCGAGCCCTCGGGGCTAAATAATGAAAAACCCCAAGCCCTCGGGGCTAAATAATAAAAAGCCCCGAGCCCTCGGGGCTAAATGAAAAATAGCCCCGAACCCTCGGGGCTAAATAATAAAAAGCCCCGAGCCCTCGGGGCTGAATAATAAAAAGCCCCGAGCCCTCGGGGCTCAATAATAAAAAAACCCGAGCCCTCGGGGCTAAATAATGAAAAGCCCCGAGCCCTCGGGGCTAAATAATAAAAAGCCCCGAGCCCTCGGGGCTAAATAATAAAAAGCCCCGAGCCCTCGGGGCTAAATAAAAAATAGCCCCGAGCCCTCGGGGCTAAATTAAAAATAATCCCGAGCCCTCGGGGCTAAATAATAAAAACCCCCGAGCCCTCGGGGCTAAATAATAAAAAGCCCAGAGCCCTTGGGGCTGAATGAAAAATAGCCCTGAGCCCTCGGGGATAGATAAAGAATAGCCCCGAGCCCTTGGGGCTAAATAATAAAAAGCCCCGAGCCCTCGGGGCTAAATGAAAAATAGCCCCGAGCCCTCGGGGCTGAATAATAAAAAGCCCCGAGCCCTCGGGGCCGAATAAAAAATAGCCCCGAGCCCTCGGGGCTGAATAATAAGAAGCCCCGAGCCCTCGGGGCTAAATGAAAAATAGCCCCGAGCCCTCGGAGCTAAATAATAAAAAGCCCCGAGCCCTCGGGGCTAAATAATAAAAAGCCCCGAGCCCTCGGGGCTTAATAAAGAACAGCCCCGAGTCCTCGGGGCTAAATGAAAAATAGCCCCGAGCCCTCGGGGCTAAATAATAAAAAGCCCCGAGCCCTCGGGGCCGAATGAAAAATAGCCCCGAGCCCTCGGGGCTGAATAATAAGCAGCCCCGAGCCCTCGGGGCTAAATGAAAAATAGCCCCGAACCCTCGGGGCTAAATAATAAAAAGCCCCGAGCCCTCGGGGCTGAATAATAAAAAGCCCCGAGCCCTCGGGGCTCAATAATAAAAAACCCCGAGCCCTCGGGGCTAAATAATGAAAAGCCCCGAGCCCTCGGGGCTAAATAATAAAAAGCCCCGAGCCCTCGGGGCTAAATGAAAAATAGCCCCGAACCCTCGGGGCTAAATAATAAAAAGCCCCGAGCCCTCGGGGCTAAATAATAAAAAGCCCCGAGCCCTCGGGGCTAGATAAAAAATAGCCCCGAGCCCTCGGGGCTAAATTAAAAATAATCCCGAGCCCTCGGGGCTAAATAATAAAAACCCCCGAGCCCTCGGGGCTAAATAATAAAAAGCCCAGAGCCCTTGGGGCTGAATGAAAAATAGCCCTGAGCCCTCGGGGATAAATAAAAAATAATCCCGAGCCCTCGGGGCTAAATAATAAAAAGCGCCGAGCCCTCGGGGATAAATAATAAAAAGCCCCGAGCCCTCGGGGCTAAATAAAGAATAGCCCCGAGCCCTCGGGGCTGAATAATAAAAAGGCCCGAGCCCTCGGGGCCGAATAAAAAATAGCCCCGAGCCCTCGGAGATAAATAAAGAATAGCCCCGAGCCCTCGGGGCTAAATAATAAAAAGCCCCGAGCCCTCGGGGCCAAATAAAAAATAGCCCCGAGCCCTCGGGGATAAATAAAGAATAGCCCCGAGCCCTTGGGGCTAAATAATGAAAAGCCCCGAGCCCTCGGGGCTAAATAAAAAATAGCCCCGAGCCCTCGGGGCTAAATAAAAAATAATCCCGAGCCCTCGGGGATAAATAATAAAAAGCCCTGAGCCCTCGGGGCTAAATAATAAAAAGCCCCGAGCCCTCGGGGCTAAATAATAAAAAGCCCCGAGCCCTTGGGGCTAAATGAAAAATAGCCCCGAGCCCTCGGGGCTAAACAATAAAAAGCCCCGAGCCCTCGGGGCTAAATAATAAAAAGCCCGAGCCCTCGGGGCTAAATAATAAAAAGCCCCGAGCCCTCGGGGCTAAATGAAAAATAGCCCCGAGCCCTCGGGGCCAAATAAAAAATAGCCCCGAGCCCTCGGGGATAAATAATAAAAAGCTCCGAGCCCTCGGGGCTAAATAAAGAATAGCCCTGAACCCTCGGGACTAAATAATAAAAAGCCCCGAGCCCTCGGGGCTGAATAATAAAAAGCCCAAGCCCTCAGGGCTGAATAATAAAAAGCCCCGAGCCCTCGGGGCTAAATAATGAAAAGCCCCGAGCCCTCGGGGCTTAATAAAGAACAGCCCCGAGCCCTCGGAACTAAATAAAAAATAGCCCCGAGCCCTCGGGGCTAAATAATAAAAAGCCCCGAGCCCTCGGGTCTAAATAAAGAATAGCCCCAAGCCCTCGGGGCTAAATAATAAAAAGCCCCGAGCCCTCGGGGCTCAATAAAAAATAGCCCCGAGCCCTCGGGGCTAAATGAAAAATAGCCCCGAGCCCTCGGTGCTAAATAATGAAAAGCCCCGAGCCCTCGGGGCTAAATAAAAAATAGCCCCGAGCCCTCGGGGCTAAATAAAAAATAGCCCCGAGCCCTCGGGGCTAAATGAAAAATAGCCCCGAGCCCTCGGGGCTAAATAATAAAAAGCCCCGAGCCCTCGGGGCTAAATGAAAAATAGCCCCGAGCCCTCGGGGCTAAATAAAAAATAGCTCCGAGCCCTCGGGGCCAAATAAAAAATAGCCCCGAGCTCTCGGGGCTAAATAATGAAAAGCCCCGAGCCCTCGGGGCTAAATAATAAAAAACCCCAAGCCCTCAGGGCTGAATAAAAAATAGCCCCGAGCCCTCGGGGCTAAATAATAAAAAGCCCCGAGCCCTCGGGGCTAAATAATAAAAAGCCCCGAGCTCTCAGGGCTGAATAAAAAATAGCCCCGAGCCCTCGGGGCTAAATAATAACAAGCTCCGAGCCCTCGGGGCTGAATAAAAAATAGCCCCGAGCCCTCGGGGCTAAATAATAAAAAGCCCCGAGCCCTTGGGGCTAAATGAAAAATAGCCCCGAGCCCTCGGGGCTAAACAATAAAAAGCCCCGAGCCCTCGGGGCTAAATAATAAAAAGCCCGAGCCCTCGGGGCTAAATAATAAAAAGCCCCGAGCCCTCGGGGCTAAATGAAAAATAGCCCCGAGCCCTCGGGGCCAAATAAAAAATAGCCCCGAGCCCTCGGGGATAAATAATAAAAAGCTCCGAGCCCTCGGGGCTAAATAAAGAATAGCCCTGAACCCTCGGGACTAAATAATAAAAAGCCCCGAGCCCTCGGGGCTGAATAATAAAAAGCCCAAGCCCTCAGGGCTGAATAATAAAAAGCCCCGAGCCCTCGGGGCTAAATAATGAAAAGCCCCGAGCCCTCGGGGCTTAATAAAGAACAGCCCCGAGCCCTCGGAACTAAATAAAAAATAGCCCCGAGCCCTCGGGGCTAAATAATAAAAAGCCCCGAGCCCTCGGGTCTAAATAAAGAATAGCCCCAAGCCCTCGGGGCTAAATAATAAAAAGCCCCGAGCCCTCGGGGCTCAATAAAAAATAGCCCCGAGCCCTCGGGGCTAAATGAAAAATAGCCCCGAGCCCTCGGTGCTAAATAATGAAAAGCCCCGAGCCCTCGGGGCTAAATAAAAAATAGCCCCGAGCCCTCGGGGCTAAATAAAAAATAGCCCCGAGCCCTCGGGGCTAAATGAAAAATAGCCCCGAGCCCTCGGGGCTAAATAATAAAAAGCCCCGAGCCCTCGGGGCTAAATGAAAAATAGCCCCGAGCCCTCGGGGCTAAATAAAAAATAGCTCCGAGCCCTCGGGGCCAAATAAAAAATAGCCCCGAGCTCTCGGGGCTAAATAATGAAAAGCCCCGAGCCCTCGGGGCTAAATAATAAAAAACCCCAAGCCCTCAGGGCTGAATAAAAAATAGCCCCGAGCCCTCGGGGCTAAATAATAAAAAGCCCCGAGCCCTCGGGGCTAAATAATAAAAAGCCCCGAGCTCTCAGGGCTGAATAAAAAATAGCCCCGAGCCCTCGGGGCTAAATAATAACAAGCTCCGAGCCCTCGGGGCTAAATAAAAAATAGCCCCGAGCCCTCGGGGCTAAATAAAAAATAGTCCCGAGCCCTCGGGGCTGAATAATAAAAAGCCCCGAGCCTTCGGGGCTAAATAATAAAAAGCTTCGAGCCCTCGGGGCTAAATAAAAAATAGCCCCGAGCCCTCGGGGCTTGATAAAGAACAGCCCCGAGCCCTCGGGGCTAAATAAAAAATAGCCCCGAGCCCTCGGGGCTAAATAATAAAAAGCCCCGAGCCCTCGGGGCCGAATAAAAAATAGCCCCGAGCCCTCGGGGCTGAATAATGAGAAGCCCCGAGCCCTCGGGGCTAAATGAAAAATAGCCCCGAGCCCTCGGGGCTAAATAATAAAAAGCCCCGAACCCTCGGGGCCAAATAAAAAATAGCCCCGAGCCCTCGGGGCTAAATAATGAAAAGTCCTCGGGGCTAAATAATAAAAAACCCCAAGCCCTCAGGGCTGAATAAAAAATAGCCCCGAGCCCTCGGGGCTAAATAATAAAAAGCCCCGAGCCCTCGGGGCTAAATAATAAAAAGCCCCGAGCTCTCAGGGCTGAATAAAAAATAGCCCCGAGCCCTCGGGGCTAAATAATAACAAGCTCCGAGCCCTCGGGGCTAAATAAAAAATAGCCCCGAGCCCTCGGGGCTGAATAATAAATAGTCCCGAGCCCTCGGGGCTAAATAATAAAAAGCCCCGAGCCTTCGGGGCTAACTAATAAAAAGCCCCGAGCCCTCGGGGCTAAATAAAAAATAGCCCCGAGCCCTCGGGGCTAAATGAAAAATAGCCCCGAGCCCTCGGAGCTAAATAATAAAAAGCCCCGAGCCCTCGGGGCTCAATAACAAAAGCCACGAGCCCTCGGGGCTAAATGAAAAATAGCCCCGAGCCCTCGGAGCTAAATAATAAAAAGCCCCGAGCCCTCGGGGCTCAATAATAAAAGCCCCGAGCCCTCGGGGCCGAATAAAAAATAGCCCCGAGCCCTCGGGACTAAATAATAAAAAGCCCCGAGTCCTCAGGGCTAAATAAAAAATAGCCCCGAGCCCTCGGGGCTAAATGAAAAATAGCCCCGAGCCCTCGGGGCTGAATAATAAAAAGCCCCGAGCCCTCGAGGCTAAATGAAAAATAGCCCCGAGCCCTCGGGGCTAAATGAAAAATAGCCCCGAGCCCTCGGAGCTAAATAATAAAAAGCCCCGAGCCCTCGGGGCTCAATAATAAAAGCCCCGAGCCCTCGGGGCCGAATAAAAAATAGCCCCGAGCCCTCGGGGCTAAATAATAAAAAGCCCCGAGCCCTCAGGGCTAATTAAAAAATAGCCCCGAGCCCTCGGGGCTAAATGAAAAATAGCCCCGAGCCCTCGGGGCTAAATGAAATATAGCCCTGAGCCCTCGGGGCTATATAATAAAAAGCCCCGAGCCCTCGGGGCTGAATAATGAAACCCGAGCCCTCGGGGCTAACTGAAGAATAGCCCCGAGCCCTCGGGGCTAAATAATAAGAAACCCCGAGCCCTCGGGGCTGAATAATAAAAAGCCCCGAATCCTCGGGGCCAAATAAAAAATAGCCCCGAGCCCTCGGGGCTAAATAATAAAAAGCCCCGAGCTTTCAGGGCTGAATAAAAGATAGCCCTGAGCCCTCGGGCCTAAATAATAACAAGCTCCGAGCCCTCAGGGCTAAATAAAAAATAGCCCCGAGCCCTCGGGGCTAAATAAAAAATAGTCCCGAGCCCTCGGGGCTAAATAATAAAAAGCCCCGAGCCCTCGGGGCTGAATAATAAAAAGCCCCGAGCCCTCGGGGCTGAATAAAAAATAGCCCCGAGCCCTCGGGGCTAAATAAAAAATAGCCCCGAGCCCTCGGGGCTAAATAATAAAAAGCCCCGAGCCCTCGGGGCTCAATAATAAAAAACCCCGAGCCCTCGGGGCTAAATAATGAAAAGCCCCAAGCCCTCGGGGCTAAATAATAAAAAGCCCCGAGCCCTCGGGGCTAAATGAACAATAGCCCCGAACCCTCGGGGCTAAATAATAAAAAGCCCCGAGCCCTCGGGGCTAAATAATAAAAAGCCCCGAGCCCTCGGGGCTCAATAATAAAAAACCCCGAGCCCTCGGGGCTAAATAATGAAAAGCCCCGAGCCCTCGGGGCTAAATAATAAAAAGCCCCGAGCCCTCGGGGCTAAATGAAAAATAGCCCCGAACCCTCGGGGCTAAATAATAAAAAGCCCCGAGCCCTCGGGGCTAAATAATAAAAAGCCCCGAGCCCTCGGGGCTAAATAAAAAATAGCCCCGAGCCCTCGGGGCTAAATTAAAAATAATCCCGAGCCCTCGGGGCTAAATAATAAAAACCCCCGAGCCCTCGGGGCTAAATAATAAAAAGCCCAGAGCCCTTGGGGCAGAATGAAAAATAGCCCTGAGCCCTCGGGGATAGATAAAGAATAGCCCCGAGCCCTTGGGGCTAAATAATAAAAAGCCCCGAGCCCTCGGGGCTGAATAATAACAAGCTCCGAGCCCTCGGGGCTAAATAAAAAATAGCCCCGAGCCCTCGGGGCGAAATAAAAAATAGTCCCGAGCCCTCGGGGCTGAATAATAAAAAGCCCCGAGCCTTCGGGGCTAAATAATAAAAAGCTTCGAGCCCTCGGGGCTAAATAAAAAATAGCCCCGAGCCCTCGGGGCTTGATAAAGAACAGCCCCGAGCCCTCGGGGCTAAATAAAAAATAGCCCCGAGCCCTCGGGGCTAAATAATAAAAAGCCCCGAGCCCTCGGGGCCGAATAAAAAATAGCCCCGAGCCCTCGGGGCTGAATAATGAGAAGCCCCGAGCCCTCGGGGCTAAATGAAAAATAGCCCCGAGCCCTCGGGGCTAAATAATAAAAAGCCCCGAACCCTCGGGGCCAAATAAAAAATAGCCCCGAGCCCTCGGGGCTAAATAATGAAAAGTCCTCGGGGCTAAATAATAAAAAACCCCAAGCCCTCAGGGCTGAATAAAAAATAGCCCCGAGCCCTCGGGGCTAAATAATAAAAAGCCCCGAGCCCTCGGGGCTAAATAATAAAAAGCCCCGAGCTCTCAGGGCTGAATAAAAAATAGCCCCGAGCCCTCGGGGCTAAATAATAACAAGCTCCGAGCCCTCGGGGCTAAATAAAAAATAGCCCCGAGCCCTCGGGGCTGAATAATAAATAGTCCCGAGCCCTCGGGGCTAAATAATAAAAAGCCCCGAGCCTTCGGGGCTAAATAATAAAAAGCCCCGAGCCCTCGGGGCTAAATAAAAAATAGCCCGAGCCCTCGGGGCTAAATGAAAAATAGCCCCGAGCCCTCGGAGCTAAATAATAAAAAGCCCCGAGCCCTCGGGGCTCAATAACAAAAGCCACGAGCCCTCAGGGCTAAATGAAAAATAGCCCCGAGCCCTCGGAGCTAAATAATAAAAAGCCCCGAGCCCTCGGGGCTCAATAATAAAAGCCCCGAGCCCTCGGGGCCGAATAAAAAATAGCCCCGAGCCCTCGGGACTAAATAATGAAAAGCCCCGAGTCCTCAGGGCTAAATAAAAAATAGCCCCGAGCCCTCGGGGCTAAATGAAAAATAGCCCCGAGCCCTCGGGGCTGAATAATAAAAAGCCCCGAGCCCTCGAGGCTAAATGAAAAATAGCCCCGAGCCCTCGGGGCTAAATGAAAAATAGCCCCGAGCCCTCGGAGCTAAATAATAAAAAGCCCCGAGCCCTCGGGGCTCAATAATAAAAGCCCCGAGCCCTCGGGGCCGAATAAAAAATAGCCCCGAGCCCTCGGGGCTAAATAATAAAAAGCCCCGAGCCCTCAGGGCTAATTAAAAAATAGCCCCGAGCCCTCGGGGCTAAATGAAAAATAGCCCCGAGCCCTCGGGGCTAGATGAAATATAGCCCCGAGCCCTCGGGGCTATATAATAAAAAGCCCCGAGCCCTCGGGGCTGAATAATGAACCCCGAGCCCTCGGGGCTAACTGAAGAATAGCCCCGAGCCCTCGGGGCTAAATAATAAGAAACCCCGAGCCCTCGGGGCTGAATAATAAAAAGCCCCGAATCCTCGGGGCCAAATAAAAAATAGCCCCGAGCCCTCGGGGCTAAATAATAAAAAGCCCCGAGCTCTCAGGGCTGAATAAAAGATAGCCCCGAGCCCTCGGGCCTAAATAATAACAAGCTCCGAGCCCTCAGGGCTAAATAAAAAATAGCCCCGAGCCCTCGGGGCTAAATAAAAAATAGTCCCGAGCCCTCGGGGCTAAATAATAAAAAGCCCCGAGCCCTCGGGGCTGAATAATAAAAAGCCCCGAGCCCTCGGGGCTGAATAAAAAATAGCCCCGAGCCCTCGGGGCTGAATAAAAAATAGCCCCGAGCCCTCGGGGCTAAATAATAAAAAGCCCCGAGCCCTCGGGGCTCAATAATAAAAAACCCCGAGCCCACGGGGCTAAATAATGAAAAGCCCCAAGCCCTCGGGGCTAAATAATAAAAAGCCCCGAGCCCTCGGGGCTAAATGAAAAATAGCCCCGAACCCTCGGGGCTAAATAATAAAAAGCCCCGAGCCCTCGGGGCTAAATAATAAAAAGCCCCGAGCCCTCGGGGCTCAATAATAAAAAACCCCGAGCCCTCGGGGCTAAATAATGAAAAGCCCCGAGCCCTCGGGGCTAAATAATAAAAAGCCCCGAGCCCTCGGGGCTAAATGAAAAATAGCCCCGAACCCTCGGGGCTAAATAATAAAAAGCCCCGAGCCCTCGGGGCTAAATAATAAAAAGCCCCGAGCCCTCGGGGCTAAATAAAAAATAGCCCCGAGCCCTCGGGGCTAAATTAAAAATAATCCCGAGCCCTCGGGGCTAAATAATAAAAACCCCCGAGCCCTCGGGGCTAAATAATAAAAAGCCCAGAGCCCTTGGGGCTGAATGAAAAATAGCCCTGAGCCCTTTGGGATAGATAAAGAATAGCCCCGAGCCCTTGGGGCTAAATAATAGAAAGCCCCGAGCCCTCGGGGCTGAATGAAAAATAGCCCCGAGCCCTCGGGGCTGAATAATGAAAAGCCCCGAGCCCTCGGGGCCGAATAAAAAATAGCCCCGAGCCCTCGGGGCTGAATAATAAGAAGCCCCGAGCCCTCGGGGCTAAATGAAAAATAGCCCTGAGCCCTCGGAGCTAAATAATAAAAAGCCCCGAGCCCTCGGGGCTAAATAATAAAAAGCCCCGAGCCCTCGGGGCTTAATAAAGAACAGCCCCGAGTCCTCGGGGCTAAATGAAAAATAGCCCCGAGCCCTCGGGGCTAAATAATAAAAAGCCCCGAGCCCTCGGGGCCGAATAAAAAATAGCCCCGAGCCCTCGGGGCTGAATAATAAGAAGCCCCGAGCCCTCGGGGCTAAATGAAAAATAGCCCCGAACCCTCGGGGCTAAATAATAAAAAGCCCCGAGCCCTCGGGGCTGAATAATAAAAAGCCCCGAGCCCTCGGGGCTCAATAATAAAAAACCCCGAGCCCTCGGGGCTAAATAATGAAAAGCCCCGAGCCCTCGGGGCTAAATAATAAAAAGCCCCGAGCCCTCGGGGCTAAATGAAAAATAGCCCCGAACCCTCGGGGCTAAATAATAAAAAGCCCCGAGCCCTCGGGGCTAAATAATAAAAAGCCCCGAGCCCTCGGGGCTAAATAAAAAATAGCCCCGAGCCCTCGGGGCTAAATTAAAAATAATCCCGAGCCCTCGGGGCTAAATAATAAAAACCCCCGAGCCCTCGGGGCTAAATAATAAAAAGCCCAGAGCCCTTGGGGCTGAATGAAAAATAGCCCTGAGCCCTCGGGGATAAATAAAAAATAATCCCGAGCCCTCGGGGCTAAATGATAAAAAGCCCCGAGCCCTCGGGGCTAAATAATAAAAAGCCCCGAGCCCTCGGGGCTAAATAATAAAAAGCCCCGAGCCCTCGGGGCCAAATAAAAAATAGCCCCGAGCCCTCGGGGATAACTAAAAAATAGCCCCGAGCCCTCGGGGCTTAATAATAAAAAGCCCCGAGCCCTTGGGGCTAAATGAAAAATAGCCCCGAGCCCTCGGGGCTAAACAATAAAAAGCCCCGAGCCCTCGGGGCTAAATAATAAAGAGCCCGAGCCCTCGGGGCTAAATAATGAAAAACCCCGAGCCCTCAGGGCTAAATAAAAAATAGCCCCGAGCCCTCGGGGCCGAATAAAAAATAGCCCCGAGCCCTCGGGGATAAATAATAAAAAGCCCCGAGCCCTCGGGGCTAAATAAAGAATAGCCCCGAGCCCTCGGGGCTAAATAATGAAAAACCCCGAGCCCTCGGGGATAAATAATAAAAAGCCCTGAGCCCTCGGGGCTAAATAATAAAAAGCCCCGAGCCCTCGGGGCTAAATAATAAAAAGCCCCGAGCCCTTGGGGCTAAATGAAAAATAGCCCCAAGCCCTCGGGGCTAAACAATAAAAAGCCCCGAGCCCTCGGGGCTAAATAATAAAAAGCCCGAGCCCTCGGGGCTAAATAATAAAAAGCCCCGAGCCCTCGGGGCTAAATGAAAAATAGCCCCGAGCCCTCGGGGCCAAATAAAAAATAGCCCCGAGCCCTCGGGGATAAATAATAAAAAGCTCCGAGCCCTCGGGGCTAAATAAAGAATAGCCCTGAACCCTCGGGACTAAATAATAAAAAGCCCCGAGCCCTCGGGGCTAAATAATAAAAAGCCCAAGCCCTCAGGGCTGAATAATAAAAAGCCCCGAGCCCTCGGGGCTCTATAATGAAAAGCCCCGAGCCCTCGGGGCTTAATAAAGAACAGCCCCGAGCCCTCGGAACTAAATAAAAAATAGCCCCGAGCCCTCGGGGCTAAATAATAAAAAGCCCCGAGCCCTCGGGTCTAAATAAAGAATAGCCCCAAGCCCTCGGGGCTAAATAATAAAAAGCCCCGAGCCCTCGGGGCTCAATAAAAAATAGCCCCGAGCCCTCGGGGCTAAATAATAAAAAGCCCCGAGCCCTCGGGGCTAATTGAAAAATAGCCCCGAGCCCTCGGGGCTAAATAAAAAATAGCTCCGAGCCCTCGGGGCCAAATAAAAAATAGCCCCGAGCTCTCGGGGCTAAATAATGAAAAGCCCCGAGCCCTCGGGGCTAAATAATAAAAAACCCCAAGCCCTCAGGGCTGAATAAAAAATAGCCCCGAGCCCTCGGGGCTAAATAATAAAAAGCCCCGAGCCCTCGGGGCTAAATAATAAAAAGCCCCGAGCTCTCAGGGCTGAATAAAAAATAGCCCCGAGCCCTCGGGGCTGAATAATAACAAGCTCCGAGCCCTCGGGGCTAAATAAAAAATAGCCCCGAGCCCTCGGGGCTAAATAAAAAATAGTCCCGAGCCCTCGGGGCTAAATAATAAAAAGCCCCGAGCCTTCGGGGCTAAATAATAAAAAGCTTCGAGCCCTCGGGGCTAAATAAAAAATAGCCCCGAGCCCTCGGGGCTCGATAAAGAACAGCCCCGAGCCCTCGGGGCTAAATAAAAAATAGCCCCGAGCCCTCGGGGCTAAATAATAAAAAGCCCCGAGCCCTCGGGGCCGAATAAAAAATAGCCCCGAGCCCTCGGGGCTGAATAATGAGAAGCCCCGAGCCCTCGGGGCTAAATGAAAAATAGCCCCGAGCCCTCGGGGCTAAATAATAAAAAGCCCCGAACCCTCGGGGCCAAATAAAAAATAGCCCCGAGCCCTCGGGGCTAAATAATGAAAAGCCCTCGGGGCTAAATAATAAAAAACCCCAAGCCCTCAGGGCTGAATAAAAAATAGCCCCGAGCCCTCGGGGCTAAATAATAAAAAGCCCCGAGCCCTCGGGGCTAAATAATGAAAAGCCCCGAGCTCTCAGGGCTGAATAAAAAATAGCCCCGAGCCCTCGGGGCTAAATAATAACAAGCTCCGAGCCCTCGGGGCTAAATAAAAAATAGCCCCGAGCCCTCGGGGCTGAATAATAAATAGTCCCGAGCCCTCGGGGCTAAATAATAAAAAGCCCCGAGCCTTCGGGGCTGAATAATAAAAAGCCCCGAGCCCTCGGGGCTAAATAAAAAATAGCCCCGAGCCCTCGGGGCTAAATGAAAAATAGCCCCGAGCCCTCGGAGCTAAATAATAAAAAGCCCCGAGCCCTCGGGGCTCAATAACAAAAGCCACGAGCCCTCGGGGCTAAATGAAAAATAGCCCCGAGCCCTCGGAGCTAAATAATAAAAAGCCCCGAGCCCTCGGGGCCGGATAAAAAATAGCCCCGAGCCCTCGGGACTAAATAATAAAAAGCCCCGAGTCCTCAGGGCTAAATAAAAAATAGCCCCGAGCCCTCGGGGCTAAATGAAAAATAGCCCCGAGCCCTCGGGGCTGAATAATAAAAAGCCCCGAGCCCTCGAGGCTAAATGAAAAATAGCCCCGAGCCCTCGGGGCTAAATGAAAAATAGCCCCGAGCCCTCGGAGCTAAATAATAAAAAGCCCCGAGCCCTCGGGGCTCAATAATAAAAGCCCCGAGCCCTCGGGGCCGAATAAAAAATAGCCCCGAGCCCTCGGGGCTAAATAATAAAAAGCCCCGAGCCCTCAGGGCTAATTAAAAAATAGCCCCGAGCCCTCGGGGCTAAATGAAAAATAGCCCCGAGCCCTCGGGGCTAGATGAAATATAGCCCCGAGCCCTCGGGGCTATATAATAAAAAGCCCCGAGCCCTCGGGGCTAAATAATGAACCCCGAGCCCTCGGGGCTAACTGAAGAATAGCCCCGAGCCCTCGGGGCTAAATAATAAGAAACTCCGAGCCCTCGGGGCTGAATAATAAAAAGCCCCGAATCCTCGGAGCCAAATAAAAAATAGCCCCGAGCCCTCGGGGCTAAATAATAAAAAGCCCCGAGCTCTCAGGGCTGAATAAAAGATAGCCCCGAGCCCTCGGGCCTAAATAATAACAAGCTCCGAGCCCTCAGGGCTAAATAAAAAATAGCCCCGAGCCCTCGGGGCTAAATAAAAAATAGTCCCGAGCCCTCGGGGCTAAATAATAAAAAGCCCCGAGCCCTCGGGGCTGAATAATAAAAAGCCCCGAGCCCTCGGGGCTGAATAAAAAATAGCCCCGAGCCCTCGGGGCTAAATAAAAAATAGCCCCGAGCCCTCGGGGCTAAATAATAAAAAGCCCCGAGCCCTCGGGGCTCAATAATAAAAACCCCCGAGCCCTCGGGGCTAAATAATGAAAAGCCCCAAGCCCTCGGGGCTAAATAATAAAAAGCCCCGAGCCCTCGGGGCTAAATGAAAAATAGCCCCGAACCCTCGGGGCTAAATAATAAAAAGCCCCGAGCCCTCGGGGCTAAATAATAAAAAGCCCCGAGCCCTCGGGGCTCAATAATAAAAAACCCCGAGCCCTCGGGGCTAAATAATGAAAAGCCCCGAGCCCTCGGGGCTAAATAATAAAAAGCCCCGAGCCCTCGGGGCTAAATGAAAAATAGCCCCGAACCCTCGGGGCTAAATAATAAAAAGCCCCGAGCCCTCGGGGCTAAATAATAAAAAGCCCCGAGCCCTCGGGGCTAAATAAAAAATAGCCCCGAGCCCTCGGGGCTAAATTAAAAATAATCCCGAGCCCTCGGGGCTAAATAATAAAAACCCCCGAGCCCTCGGGGCTAAATAATAAAAAGCCCAGAGCCCTTGGGGCTGAATGAAAAATAGCCCTGAGCCCTCGGGGATAGATAAAGAATAGCCCCGAGCCCTTGGGGCTAAATAATAAAAAGCCCCGAGCCCTCGGGGCTGAATGAAAAATAGCCCCGAGCCCTCGGGGCTGAATAATAAAAAGCCCCGAGCCCTCGGGGCCGAATAAAAAATAGCCCCGAGCCCTCGGGGCTGAATAATAAGAAGCCCCGAGCCCTCGGGGCTAAATGAAAAATAGCCCCGAGCCCTCGGAGCTAAATAATAAAAAGCCCCGAGCCCTCGGGGCTAAATAATAAAAAGCCCCGAGCCCTCGGGGCCGAATAAAAAATAGCCCCGAGCCCTCGGGGCTGAATAATAAGAAGCCCCGAGCCCTCGGGGCTAAATGAAAAATAGCCCCGAACCCTCGGGGCTAAATAATAAAAAGCCCCGAGCCCTCGGGGCTGAATAATAAAAAGCCCCGAGCCCTCGGGGCTCAATAATAAAAAACCCCGAGCCCTCGGGGCTAAATAATGAAAAGCCCCGAGCCCTCGGGGCTAAATAATAAAAAGCCCCGAGCCCTCGGGGCTAAATGAAAAATAGCCCCGAACCCTCGGGGCTAAATAAGAAAAAGCCCCGAGCCCTCGGGGCTAAATAATAAAAAGCCCCGAGCCCTCGGGGCTAAATAAAAAATAGCCCCGAGCCCTCGGGGCTAAATTAAAAATAATCCCGAGCCCTCGGGGCTAAATAATAAAAACCCCCGAGCCCTCGGGGCTAAATAATAAAAAGCCCAGAGCCCTTGGGGCTGAATGAAAAATAGCCCTGAGCCCTCGGGGATAAATAAAAAATAATCCCGAGCCCTCGGGGCTAAATAATAAAAAGCCCCGAGCCCTCGGGGCTAAATAATAAAAAGCCCCGAGCCCTCGGGGCTAAATGAAAAATAGCCCCGAGCCCTCGGGGCTAAACAATAAAAAGCCCCGAGCCCTCGGGGCTAAATAATAAAGAGCCCGAGCCCTCGGGGCTAAATAATGAAAAACCCCGAGCCCTCAGGGCTAAATAAAAAATAGCCCCGAGCCCTCGGGGCCGAATAAAAAATAGCCCCGAGCCCTCGGGGATAAATAATAAAAAGCCCCGAGCCCTCGGGGCTAAATAAAGAATAGCCCCGAGCCCTCGGGGCTGAATAATTAAAAGGCCCGAGCCCTCGGGGCCAAATAAAAAATAGCCCCGAGCCCTCGGAGATAAATAAAGAATAGCCCCGAGCCCTCGGGGCTAAATAATAAAAAGCCCCGAGCCCTCGGGGCCAAATAAAAAATAGCCCCGAGCCCTCGGGGATAAATAAAGAATAGCCCCGAGCCCTTGGGGCTAAATAATAAAAAGCCCCGAGCCCTCGGGGCTAAATAAAAAATAGCCCCGAGCCCTCGGGGCTAAATAAAAAATAATCCCGAGCCCTCGGGGATAAATAATAAAAAGCCCTGAGCCCTCGGGGCTAAATAATAAAAAGCCCCGAGCCTTCGGGGCTAAATAATAAAAAGCCCCGAGCCCTTGGGGCTAAATGAAAAATAGCCCCGAGCCCTCGGGGCGAAATAAAAAATAGCCCCGAGCCCTCGGGGATAAATAATAAGAAGCCCCGAGCCCTCGGGGCTAAATAAAGAATAGCCCCGAGCCCTCGGGGCTAAATAATAAAAAAACCCCGAGCCCTCGGGGCCGAATAAAAAATAGCCCCGAGCCCTCGGGGATAAATAAAGTATAGCATCGAGCCCTTGGGGCTAAATAATAAAAAGCCCCGAGCCCTCGGGGCCAAATAGAAAATAGCCCCGAGCCCTCGGGGATAAATAAAGAATAGCCTCGAGCCCTTGGGGCTAAATAATAAAAAGCCCCGAGCCCTCGGGGCTATATCAAAAATAGCCCCGAGCCCTCGGGGCTAAATAAAAAATAATCCCGAGCCCTCGGGGCTAAATAATAAAAAGCCCCGAGCCCTCGGGGCTAAATAATCAAAAGCCCCGAGCCCTCGGGGCTAAATAATAAAAAGCCCCGAGCCCTCGGGGCCAAATAAAAAATAGCCCCGAGCCCTCGGGGATAAATAAAGAATAGCCCTGAGCCCTCGGGGCTAAATAATAAAAAGCCCCGAGCCCTTGGGGCTAAATGAAAAATAGCCCCGAGCCCTCGGGGCTAAACAATAAAAAGCCCCGAGCCCTCGGGGCTAAATAATAAAAAGCCCGAGCCCTCGGGGCTAAATAATAAAAAGCCCCGAGCCCTCGGGGCTAAATGAAAAATAGCCCCGAGCCCTCGGGGCTAAATAAAAAATAGCTCCGAGCCCTCGGGGCCAAATAAAAAATAGCCCCGAGCCCTCGGGGCTAAATAATGAAAAGCCCCGAGCCCTCGGGGCTAAATAATAAAAAACCCCAAGCCCTCAGGGCTGAATAAAAAATAGCCCCGAGCCCTCGGGGCTAAATAATAAAAAGCCCCGAGCCCTCGGGGCTAAATAATAAAAAGCCCCGAGCTCTCAGGACTGAATAAAAAATAGCCCCGAGCCCTCGGGGCTGAATAATAACAAGCTCCGAGCCCTCGGGGCTAAATAAAAAATAGCCCCGAGCCCTCGGGGCTAAATAAAAAATAGTCCCGAGCCCTCGGGGCTAAATAATAAAAAGCCCCGAGCCTTCGGGGCTAAATAATAAAAAGCTTCGAGCCCTCGGGGCTAAATAAAAAATAGCCCCGAGCCCTCGGGGCTAAATGAAAAATAGCCCCGAGCCCTCGGGGCTATATAATAGAAAGCCCCGAGCCCTCGGGGCTAAATAAAAAATAGCCCCGAACCTCGGGGCTAAATAAAAAATAGCCCCGAGCCCTCGGGGCTTGATAAAGAACAGCCCCGAGCCTTCGGGGCTAAATAAAAAATAGCCCCGAGCCCTCGGGGCTAAATAATAAAAAGCCCCGAGCCCTCGGGGCCGAATAAAAAATAGCCCCGAGCCCTCGGGGCTGAATAATGAGAAGCCCCGAGCCCTCGGGGCTAAATGAAAAATAGCCCCGAGCCCTCGGGGCTAAATAATAAAAAGCCCCGAACCCTCGGGGCCAAATAAAAAATAGCCCCGAGCCCTCGGGGCTAAATAATGAAAAGCCCCGAGCCTTCGGGGCTAAATAATAAAAAGCCCCGAGCCCTCGGGGCTAAATAAAAAATAGCCCCGAGCCCTCGGGGCTAAATGAAAAATAGCCCCGAGCCCTCGGGGCTAAATAATAAAAAGCCCCGAGCCCTCGGGGCTAAATAAAAAATAGCCCCGAGCCCTCGGGGCTAAATAAAAAATAGCCCCGAGCCCTCGGGGCTTGATAAAGAACAGCCCCGAGCCCTCGGGGCTAAATAAAGAATAGCTCCGAGCCCTCGGGGCTAAATAAAAAAAAGCCCCGCGCCCTCGGGGCTAAATAATGAAAAGCCCCGAGCCCTCGGGGCTAAATGAAAAATAGCCCCGAGCCCTCGGGGCTAAATAATAAAAAGCCCCGAGCCCTCGGGGCTTAATAAAGAACAGCCCCGAGCCCTCGGGGCTAAATAAAAAATAGCCCCGAGCCCTCGGGGCTAAATAATAAAAAGCCCCGAGCCCTCGGGGCCAAATAAAAAATAGCCCCGAGCCCTCGGGGCTGAATAATAAAAAGCCCCGAGCCCTCGGGGCTAAATAATAACAAGCTCCGAGCCCTCGGGGCTAAATAAAAAATATTCCCGAGCCCTCGGGGCTAAATAATAAAAAGCCCCGAGCCCTCGGAGCTAAATAATAAAAAGCCTCGAGCCCTCGGGGCTCAATAATAAAAGCCCCGAGCCCTTGGGGCCCAATAAAAAATAGCCGCGAGCCCTCGGGGATAAATAATAAAAAGCCCCGAGTCCTCAGGGCTAAATAAAAAATAGCCCCGAGCCCTCGGGGATAAATAAAGAATAGCCCCGAGCCCTTGGGGCTAAATAATAAAAAGCCCCGAGCCCTCGGGGCTAAATAAAAAATAGCCCCGAGCCCTCGGGGCTAAATAAAAAATATTCCCGAGCCCTCGGGGCTAAATAATAAAAAGCCCCGAGCCCTCGGGGCTAAATAATGAAAAGCCCCGAGCCCTCGGGGCTAAATAATAAAAAGCCCCGAGCCCTCGAGGCCAAATAAAAAATAGCCCCGAGCCCTCGGGGATAAATAAAGAATAGCCCCGAGCCCTCGGGGCTAAATAATAAAAAGCCCCGAGCCCTTGGGGCTAATTGAAAAATAGCCCCGAGCCCTCGGGGCTAAACAATAAAAAGCCACGAGCCCTCGGGGCTAAATAATAAAAAGCTCGAGCTCTCGGGGCTAAATAATAAAAAGCCCCGAGCCCTCGGGGCTAAATAAAAAATAGCCCCGAGCCCTCGGGGCCAAATAAAAAATAGCCCCGAGCCCTCGGGGATAAATAATAAAAAGCCCCGAGCCCTCGGGGCTAAATAAAGAATAGCCCCGAGTCCTCGGGGCTAAATAATAAAAAGCCCCGAGCCCTCGGGGCCGAATAAAAAATAGCCCCGAGCCCTCGGGGATAAATAAAGAATAGCCCCGAGCCCTCGGGGCTAAATAATAAAAAGCCCCGAGCCCTCGGGGCCAAATAAAAAATAGCCTCGAGCCCTCGGGGATAAATAAAGAATAGCCCCGAGCCCTTTGGGCTAAATAATAAAAAGCCCCGAGCCCTCGGGGCTAAATCAAAAATAGCCCCGAGCCCTCGGGGCTAAATAGAAAATAATCCCGAGCCCTCGGGGCTAAATGATAAAAAGCCCCGAGCCCTCGGGGCTAAATGATAAAAAGCCCCGAGCCCTTGGGGCTAAATGAAAAATAGCCCCGAGCCCTCGGGGCGAAATAAAAAATAGCCCCGAGCCCTCGGGGATAAATAATAAAAAGCCCCGAGCCCTCGGGGCTAAATAAAGAATAGCCCCGAGCCCTCGGGGCTAAATAATAAAAAGCCCCGAGCCCTCGGGGCCGAATAAAAAATAGCCCCGAGCCCTCGGGGATAAATAAAGAATAGCATCGAGCCCTTGGGGCTAAATAATAAAAAGCCCCGAGCCCTCGGGGCCAAATAGAAAATAGCCCCGAGCCCTCGGGGATAAATAAAGAATAGCCCCGAGCCCTTGGGGCTAAATAATAAAAAGCCCCGAGCCCTCGGGGCTATATAAAAAATAGCCCCGAGCCCTCGGGGCTAAATAAAAAATAATCCCGAGCCCTCGGGGCTAAATAATAAAAAGCCCCGAGCCCTCGGGGCTAAATAATAAAAAGCCCCGAGCCCTCGGGGCTAAATAATAAAAAGCCCCGAGCCCTCGGGGCCAAATAAAAAATAGCCCCGAGCCCTCGGGGATAAATAAAGAATAGCCCTGAGCCCTCAGGGCTAAATAATAAAAAGCCCCGAGCCCTTGGGGCTAAATGAAAAATAGCCCCGAGCCCTCGGGGCTAAACAATAAAAAGCCCCGAGCCCTCGGGGCTAAATAATAAAAAGCCCGAGACCTCGGGGCTAAATAATAAAAAGCCCCGAGCCCTCGGGGCTAAATAAAAAATAGCCCCGAGCCCTCGGGGCCAAATAAAAAATAGCCCCGAGCCCTCGGGGATAAATAATAAAAAGCCCCGAGCCCTCGGGGCTAAATAAAGAATAGCCCCGAGCCCTCGGGGCTAAATAATAAAAAGCCCCGAGCCCTCGGGGCCGAATAAAAAATAGCCCCGAGCCCTCGGGGATAAATGAAGAATAGCATCGAGCCCTCGGGGCTAAATAATAAAAAGCCCCGAGCCCTCGGGGCCAAATAAAAAATAGCCCTGAGCCCTCGGGGATAAATAAAGAATATCCCCGAGCCCTTGCGGCTAAATAATAAAAAGCCCCGAGCCCACGGGGTTAAATAAAAAATAGCCCCGAGCCCTCGGGGCTAAATAAAAAATAATCCCGAGCCCTCGGGGCTAAATAATAAAAAGCCCCGAGCCCTCGGGGCTAAATAATAAAAAGCCCCGAGCCCTTGGGGCTAAATGAAAAATAGCCCCGAGCCCTCGGGGCTAAACAATAAAAAGCCCCGAGCCCTCGGGGCTAAATAATAAAAAGCCCGAGCCCTCGGGGCTTAATAATAAAAAGCCCCGAGCCCTCGGAGCTAAATAAAAAATAGCCCCGAGCCCTCGGGGCCAAATAAAAAATAGCCCCGAGCCCTCGGGGATAAATAATAAAAAGCCCCGAGCCCTCGGGACTAAATAAAGAATAGCCCCGAGCCCTCGGGGCTAAATAATAAAAAGCCCCGAGCCTTCGGGGCCGAATAAAAAATAGCCCCGAGCCCTCGGGGATAAATAAAGAATAGCATCGAGCCCTCGGGCCCAAATAATAAAAAGCCCCGAGCCCTCGGGGCTAAATAAAAAATAATCCCGAACCCTCGGGGCTAAATAATAAAAAGCCCCGAGCCCTCGGGGCTAAATAATAAAAAGCCCCGAGCCCTTGGGGCTAAATGAAAAATAGCCCCGAGCCCTCGGGGCTAAACAATAAAAAACCGCGAGCCCTCGGGGCTAAATAATAAAAAGCCTGTGCCCTCGGGGCTAAATAATAAAAAGCCCCGAGCCCTCGGGGCTAAATAAAAAATAGCCCCGAGCCCTCGGGGCCAAATAAAAAATAGCCCCGAGCCCTCGGGGATAAATAATAAAAAGCCCCGAGCCCTCGGGGCTAAATAAAGAATAGCCCCGAGCCCTCGGGGCTAAATAATAAAAAGCCCCGAGCCTTCGGGGCCGAATAAAAAATAGCCCCGAGCCCTCGGGGATAAATAAAGAATAGCATCGAGCCCTCGGGCCTAAATAATAAAAAGCCCCGAGCCCTCGGGGCTGAATAATAAAAAGCCCCGAGCCCTCGGGGCCAAATAAAAAATAGCCCCGAGCCCTCGGGGATAAATAATAAAAAGACCCGGGCCCTCGGGACTAAATAAAGAATAGCCCCGAGCCCTCGGGGCTAAATAATAAAAAGCCCCGAGCCTTCGGGGCCGAATAAAAAATAGCCCCGAGCCCTCGGGGATAAATAAAGAATAGCATCGAGCCCTCGGGCCTAAATAATAAAAAGCCCCGAGCCCTCGGGGCTAAATAAAAAATAGCCCCGAGCCCTCGGGGCTAAATAAAAAATAATCCCGAGCCCTCGGGGCTAAATAATAAAAAGCCCCGAGCCCTCGGGGCTAAATAATAAAAAGCCCCGAGCCCTCGGGGCTGAATAATAAAAAGCCCCGAGCCCTCGGGGCCAAATAAAAAATAGCCCCGAGCCCTCGGGGCCAAATAATAAAAAGCCCCGAGCCCTTGGGGCTAAATGAAAAATAGCCCCGAGCCCTCGGGGCTAAACAATAAAAAGCCCCGAGCCCTCGGGGCTAAATAATAAAAAGCCCGAGACCTCGGGGCTAAATAATAAAAAGCCCGAGACCTCGGGGCTAAATAATAAAAAGCCCCGAGCCCTCGGGGCTAAATAAAAAATAGCCCCGAGCCCTCGGGGCCAAATAAAAAATAGCCCCGAGCCCTCGGGGATAAATAATAAAAAGCCCCGAGCCCTCGGGGCTAAATAAAGAATAGCCCCGAGCCCTCCGGGCTAAATAATAAAAAGCCCCGAGCCCTTGGGGTGAAACAAAAAATAGCCCCGAGCCCTCGGGGCTAAATAATAAGAAGCCCCGAGCCCTCGGGGCTAAATAAAGAATAGCCCCGAGCCCTCGGGGCTAAATAAAAAATAGCCCCGAGCCCTCGGGGCTAAATAATAAAAAGCCCCGAGCCCTCGGGGCCAAATAAAAAATAGCCCCGAGCCCTCGGGGCTAAATAATAAGAAGCCCCGAGCCCTTGGGCCAAATAAAAAATAGCCTCGAGCCTTCGGGGCTAAATAATAAATAGCCCCGAGCCCTCGGGGATAAATAATAAAAAGCCCCGAGCCCTCGGGGCTAAATAAAGAATAGCCCTGAACCCTCGGGGCTAAATAATAAAAAGCCCCGAGCCCTCGGGGCTAAATAATAAAAAGCCCAAGCCCTCGGGGCTAAATAATAAAAAGCCCCGAGCCCTCGGGGCTCAATAATAAAAAGCCCCGAGCCCTCGGAGCTGAATGAAAAATAGCCCCGAGCTCTCGGGGCTAAATAATAAAAAGCCCCGAGCCCTCGGGGCTAAATAATAAAAAGCCCCGAGCCCTCCCCGAGCTCCTCCAAAAGAGATAATATATTTACATAGAAAACTTTAGGGGTTACATTAGGGTGGTCCTTAAAATGGCTATATTTGAATTTTTATCGATCCCCCCTCCAAAACGCTTCCAAATAATTCAAAAAAAATGTCTGTAAATTTTTAGTTCTTAATATTAATATTAACCTGGCCCCCAAAGCAAAAGAAGTTTTAAATGGAAAAACACATGTATTTTTGCAAATCCAACTTTGAATTTTTATAACTTTGGTAATAATTGATCAAAAAATCTGAAGCTGGGCGCGAATGTAGTTACTGATATGATGTACAGAAGGGAGCGTGGAAACAAATTTTACACAATTTTTTCCTTACTTTTAGACTTGGAGTATCCTTTTTTTCCTTTAATTTCGTGCTATTCGTTTACAATTAGGAATATGCGATCACTGACGTTATCTATATGAGCTTCGGAGGGAATTTTGGGCACAATCAAATACATTCGAGTAGTTTTTTCTAATTATAGACTTTTCTATCAGTGCCATCTACCAGGCATGATGCCTTGAGTATTTTCACGAAACTGAAAGTTGTAAATAACTGTGCAGAACGAGGATTCGAATTAATGGAAGATTACAATGTAAAATTCACTAGAAATGAAGATCAGCAACAGTTTATTCTGCAAATGATTAATGACCATGAAAAAAAATTCCCTACTGCTTCATAACAGCTAAACCTTTCATCATGAATACCCTAGCGAATTCATTTACACCGATTCTTTGAGTATTTTTTGGGTATAATTCCGGAATAGTAGACATTGGGTAGGATTTTGGTATAATTTCCAGATTATACCCAAATCATACTCAAATTATACTGATATTTTCAGTATATTCGTGAAATTTCTATACCCAAATCATCCCGACGAAACACCATTGTTTTCCTTTCTTCACTACTAGAATCAAAATATCGTTGATTTCCAAACAGAGAATTGTGAAATTTTCCGATTGAAAACAATCTGTGTTAAAAAAAAATATGAATTGGTCCGCTCAATTAATCTGTATGAATATCGTTGCCATAGAAACCAAGAGGCGCAAGTGCTATACCTATACGTGGGATTTACTCCCCTTTGTTCCAAAAGCGACGATATACTTCATGGTCCATTTTTCTAATATCTGAGCCTTCTGAGTGGCGATAAAATTGTGACGATTGAAATTTGATTAGAAAATATCCAAATACACGGTAGCTCAGTTGCAGAGTCGAAGACTACAAATCTGAAGGTCCTGGGTTCGATCCCCGCAGATTGCTTAATTTTTTTTTTTTGTTAATTCCCTCTATAAATGTTACTTTATAATCGTTTAACGTTTCATGTAGTACAGAAGTACCAATTAATCTAAAATTTGATTGGAAAAAGACGGTATAAATTGGGTAGTGAAAATTCACAAATATACCCAAAATAACTGTATTTTTTGGGTATCATTTGGGTATATTTCCAGCATTATATAGGAAAATCACTGAAAATATACTCAAATTCGGAGGATAATTTGGGTATTTTTTGGGTCGAAACGAATTCGCTAGGGTAGATAAAATTATTTATTGAAGAATATATGTTCGTTAATAAATATTATAAATTAATTCTAATAAATCTACTTCAATAATATATGAAATCTGCGAGTGAGTCCCTATTTATTATATGATATTCAAAAATTAACAGCACTAACGAAGACTCCGATAATTTGAAATGAAAAAAGAACGGTTGAATGAGCTCCACAGTCTCTGGAATTCAATATGAAACTCATATGAATAACATCAATGATCACATCTTTCTTATCGTAAACGAATAGCACGAAATTAAAGAGAAAAAAGGATACTCCAAGTCTAAAAGTAAGAAAAAAATTGTGTAAATTTTTTTTCAATTCTCCTTTCTATACATCATATCAGTAACTGCATTCGTGCCAAATTGCATATTTTTTCATCAATTATTACCACAGTTATAAAAATTCAAAGTTCAATTTGCAAAAATACATGTGTTTTTCCATTTGAAACTTCTTCTGCTTTGGGGGCCAGGTTAATATTAATATTAAGAGCTGAAAATTTACAGACTTTTTTTTTTAATAATTTGGAAGCGTTTTGGAGGGGGGATCGATAAAAATTAAAATATAGCCTTGTTAAGGGCCACCCTAGGTTACATACGTCCAGCGGTGCCGAAACCACGCTAAAAGAGAAACTCCTTTTAGAAGGGATAGGAATGGAAATTCGTAAAAATAATGTTTGCACATTGTTAATTAGTCTTTAAACTTTATAAAAAAATTTATTTTATTTCATTTTTTTTTTAATTACTATGTAAAAAATAAAGTCCCGCGAGGCACTGTAAAAAAAAATTGCTCCACGGTCGGCATCATTTCTCCTTGAAATGTTGATGGATCTGCAAAATGTGAAAAGTTCCTTATAAAAGAAGGTTGTAGTTATAGTCTATGGGGCCAGATTTTTCAATTTTGAAGCATTAAGCAATTTACAGCAGTTCAAAAAAAAGTTTGCGTTTCGCGTCATAAATTTCACACTTCAATAATTTTTAAAAAATTGTTCAATTACAATATTAAAAATCCGGCCCCATAGACTATAGAGAATGCGATTTCAAATATTTGAAAAAAAAAAAACATCCAAAAATATTGAAAACTGTAGGAGTTATCATGCCGACCGTGCCGAAGAAAGTGGTTTCGAGAAAAACGCATTTGACGTTTCGAGTGCGTTTTGCTCGAGGTGCGCGCAGCAGAAGCAAGAACTTTATGGATTTTTAATTTATTTTGGTAACTTACGTTTAATCTCCCATTCCAGCTTCACATTGTATGCCTTCCTTCTCAGTAAACAATTGTTGTTGTTGATGAGCTGTTCTGGCCTCTTTCGTTGCTTTCGTAGCTTTCGTTGCTGTCGTCGAGCAGTCATGTTCTCTAGCATAACTTCCGATCTATGGGGAATTTTTACAATCGATTTCCACAGAAGTACGCTCAAAAGTATAAAGAATAATAATCGTAGAAAAAAAAAAAATCGATTCTTTCAAAATCCTGGACGTATGTAACCCCTTAAGCCATTACATGTTCGCATAAGTGTAGTTGTAGACCCTATCGCATAGATTTTAGTCGAAAGAATACATGATACATAATACATAATGTGCTTGATAATTGAGTAATAAGATGAGATAATAGCATAAGATAAGATAGTGAATGATATTGAGATAGAGAGAGCCCCGGCAAATGCAAGGCAGAGCCGAAGAGGGGGAGGGAGCATGTGAAATTCCACGAGGGTTCCATGAGAAATCACGAAAACCGAAAATCTCCGTTCTTCATCATCATTAATTGATGTTTAAAAAACAAACAAGCGTTCCTTTTATTTTCGCTATAGCTTTAACCATTCGGGAAAAAAACTATTCAACCAATTGGCTTCAAAATTTACAGGGCGTTTGAGCACATATTGAGCCAGGACAAAGTGTTAAAACTTCAGTACTTTTTGCAATATTTGCTCGATCTTAAAAAAAACAAAGAAACGTCAAGAATAAAAAAAAATTTACGACGAAAATTCTTGTCTACATTGATGCATTTTATCTAAAAAAAAATTCATCTTCAAAAATACTTCATTTCCCCCCAATTTCCCTCACGCAATATAGAATGAGCACTGGCACCCATTTTTGATCAAAATTCCGAAAAAATAGGTACCCCACTTTGCTCCGGGTACTCCACCCTCACCCCCCCTCCCCAATTTCCTTTCTGCAATAACGAATGAGCATTGGAGCAACCATTTTTTATTTACAAAAAAGAATGCTCCAAAAAAGTAGATACCCCACTTTGCCCCGGTCTCCCCTATATGAACAATGGATTACCGATGATAGATGTGTTCCAAAGTGCTGAAAGATAATACAAGATGTTCCCGAAATCCCACCTCAAAATATCCACCATTTAATAGAAAATTTCAGACTTATCTTTATTCGAAATAATCATTTCCTCCGGTCAATTATTCTTGGAAGAGAATATCCGAATTAAAACACTTCATGATCGACTGTTTTTTCAAATGATTGAAAATTCAATCAGTCAAATTTTTAACGTTGAACGTCAGTGTGACGTTCATATGATAAACTATTTGATTCCACAACATTTCCGTACTCTGATTTCTCAGCAACTTTACCAGACTATTGTAGACATGAGACGTGCTAACGCTAGTTATTATTCTCCGATCGAACTAGTGCAAAACATTAGGCAGACATCTATCGCCATCTCCAACTGTAGACTAATGGAATTTTCTAGAGGTGTACAAATATTGAACGAATTGAATCGAATATTGATATTTTTTTCTCGAATATTCGTCCTTTTTCGCATATTCGACTTTTTTTTTCGATAGTCTCAGTTTTAGATATTACATTCGATTACGAAATCTTCAATCGACGCGACCGTCAATTTCTAAACTCTCCGAATATTATTCATTTGAAAACTCAGTTGATGCTTCAAAAAAGGAACGGATTCGTTATTGAATTCACCATATAGGATAACCATATATACTTAACTCCCTTTACCACTTCGCTACTGATTTGATTTCCGAATAAATGCTGTGCAAACACGGTTTGAGTGTAAAAACCGTATTTACACGACATTTATGCAGAATACATACCGTTTTTTTGTGCAAGATATATGCTGCGTGAATTCCGTGTGAAAACTGTATCAATTCCTCTTAAAAACAGTGTAAATCCCGTTTAAAAACTGTGTAAAAACTGTAGAAAAAATTTCACACATTAATGACGTTAACACAGTGTAAACACCGAACTTACACGGAATAAATTGAGGTTTCATACCGCATTTTCAAAAACGCTAGGATTCTAAATTCGAAGGAAGAAGAGTGATGAAGCAAAATGGTCCCTGGAAGTAAATCCCACTCAATGAATGTCAGTACTAGATAATTAATATACTATTCCTCAACACTTGGAACAATTGAAGTATTAAATAGGTAAATAGCCTTCTAATTCATGCAATAAATTAGTGCAAAAAGTCATTTTAGGCGCCACGACTTGTCGGTGATTTTCTTTAACTGGCGGAAAATCCAAAATATTATCACGTGACTTGATTTATCTCTGAAAACGAGCAACGATCGATTGCATGAGACTGCACTTTGATAATTCGTATCTCATAAACGACACGGTCAAAAATAATGAAAAATTTTTTAAAAAATGTAAATAATTATCATCTCTGATACGGCATTGAATAAACAAGAGCTCCGTATAAATAGCGGGTAAAAAATGTTTTTTTTGCTTTAATTTTTTTTTATGACTTGGTGGTTCGCTGGTGGTCAATGGTGGACCACTTTGAATGATTTGATATAATTAGTTAATTTTTTAGAATGAATTTATTTTTAACTTCCCGATAAGGGAAGTTTATGTAATGGCCCCGAAAATGGAAAATCGATTTTTCGATCGATTTCCATGTTTTGAGACCTCCTGAACATTTTTTGATCGATTTCGCGATCATGTCTGTATGTGTGTGTGTGTGTGTGTGTGTGTGTGTATGTCCGTAAACAGATGTTTCGTTCACGTTTTCTCATAAATTAATAATGTGATCGAAGTGATCGATGTCGTAATCGAAGCCTCTTGACATGAGCTTGCGGCCATTAGATTTTGATCGAAATCGATCCGGTAATTTCTTAGTTTTTTAAGAAAAACATCATTAAATTTTTCTCAACTTCTCAATCAGCGAAGTCTATGTACTGACCCCGAGGAGGAAAAATCGATTTGGTTATTAATCTCACATTTTGCCATCTCCCCAACTTTTTTTGATAGTTTTTACTACTATGTCTGTTGTTATTTATCGTTCTTTTCATTCATCATTTTTCCTAATAGTAAATGAGAGAAATTATCGGGAAGTTCTTAGTGCGGTTCGAAGAGTCACACTCATCATACTACATTCTTACTAATGCCTTCCCATCAGCAGTAACGCACTCCTCCATTCGCGAGCGAGCGTAGCGAGTGAGCAACTACGCACTCCTCCATTCGCCAGCGAGCGCAGCGAGCGAGCAACCACGCACCTCTAGTTTAGTCTATATTTACCGGGGAAATTTACTATTTTTCAATTTCAACTTACTTGAACCGATGTAAAAACGATTGGTGGTCAAAGGTATCTCAATACGAAGATCCTCAATTCATAAGTATTCCATTTATTCAATAAACAATAGTGAAGACGTCGAATGGGACTTTTTTCGTGTATGTTTTTTTGCGAATATCTCGGAAACTAAGCCAGCTAGAGAGATTTCGGTTCAATCCTTTCTTATAGAGAATTTTAAGAGCTACAAGAAAGAAAAGGAACATCTTCGCCCTATCTCGCTTAGTTTCCAAGATATTCTCAAAAAACCATTGATGAAAAAACTGATTTATTCTAGATACATATTTTTTTTCAATAATTTATTGAGAATATCAAATATTGAATATTTACAATATTTAATTTAAAATAAGGGGTGTGCGAATAATTCGAACGGGCGAATTCAATTTTTTTTCAATAATTTCCTTGTTTTGACGTATTTCCCTCTCTTCAGCAACGATAAAAATCATTGCTGAAGAGAAGAAAACCGTCAAATTGAGGGAAAAAATAAAAAATATTGTTTTAATTACATAGAGTCCAGGCCTCTTCCACTTTAATTTTTTTTAACTCTTCCCTTGCCTTGCCGCATTCCCCTCGTCGGCGACGATGAAAATCATTGCTGATGAGAAGGGAACAGTCAAATTGCAGGGAAAAATTGAAAAAGAAAATTGAAAGAAATAGTAGAAAAGGCTCGGCTGTCTGGCATTTTTTTTGAATTTTGTTTTCAATTTTTTCCTGCAATTTGACAATTCCTTTGGAAAGGAATTAAATTCCGAGAATTCGACAGCAAATCGATTTCCTAAATCGCTTCCTATTTTCGGTCCCCTAGGTTCCCCAAACATCGTGCTCTTATGCAACTTCTGCCAAATTTCAAGGAAAACCTCGTATCGCCAAGAGGAACGGGTGAAAAATGACTTTGAAAGGAAATTAAATTCCGAAAATTCGACCAAAAATAAATTTTCTAAATCGTTTCCTATTTTTGGTCCCCTAGGTTCCCCAAACATCGTGCTCTTATGCAACTTCTGCCAAATTTCAAGGAAAACCTCGTATCGCCAAGAGAAACGGGTGACAAATGACTTTGAAAGGAAATTAAATTCTGAAAATTCGACCAAAAATAAATTTTCTAAATCGTTTCCTATTTTCGGTCCCCTAGGTTCCCCAAACATCGTGCTCTTATGCAACTTTTGCCAAATTTCAAGGAAAACCTCGTACACGGAGAAAAAAATATTAGAGTTTTTGTGAATGACTCTTAGGAAAACTGTTATGCCGCTCTATAAACGGGATGCAATTCGCGCAAAGAGAAGAACATCGTCATTCGGAGGAGGAGTTTTCATGAAGCGCGACCGAAAAATTCCCATGCTGCACATCATATTTCTGGTTTCTTGAAAAAATAGCCATTTACACTCGGCTTTGGATTGAAATATCTTGAAAACTACTCAGAAGTTATTGAGACATGCTGTGAATGAAATTTAGAGGAAAGATGAACGAATAAAATAAGCAAAACTCCGATTTTGTACGACTCGATGTTATTGAAATATTAATTTTTTGATAAAAAATTCAGAAAGGACTCGGCCATTGTTCCTGAACTACTCATTAAAAAATTGATATCTCGGAAACTACTGGTCGTAGGAAAACAGCATTTTGCTTATTTTCTTCGTTAATCTTCGCTCTACATTTCATTCACAGCATGTCTCGATAAATTTTGCATAGTTTTCGAGATATTTCAATCCAAAGCCAAGTGTCAAATGGCCAATGGCTCATGGACCGAAAACAGTCGAAGATACCCGACTAGCCCCTTCGTCTACCCATTATGAGGCTAGCATGGGAAAAAATCCGAAAATTTTTCATGAAAATTCTTAAAAGCGTATGAAAAGTTCTAAGGGCCCGATGATTCATCATTTGTCGGATAGACAATTTTTCTTCAGCTTCCAGAGAAAAAATTATCAGCTAATATTTTTGTAATGCTGCAGAACAGTTATTGTGATATCTCATCTTGAGAATTTTATTGGCCCTATTACTAATTGCTGTCACAAAGACATTTTTCCATCATTAGACTCATGAAATACCCCCGGCCTGCATTTTGCATCCACATTATGTCGCTGAGCATCACGATTTTTCAGAGAAATTTCTCTCCGTATAGTCTCCGGGTCGATGGATCTGATCGTCAAATTCGGTTTTTTCGCTCTCTCACTATTTCGATTATGAAAATTGAATATGAGAGACCCCTGAGTAGTTAATGATCCATGTTGAGAGTCCCATGGAGGCAAATCAATTGATTTTTTGCGATATAATTGAAATCGGCAGTCAAGAAAATGTGTATAAGTCCAATATTAGTCTCCGGGTCGATGGATCTGATCGTAAAATTCGGTTTTTTCGCTCTCTCACTATTTCGATTATGAAAATTGGATATGAGAGACCCCTTAGTAGTTGATGATCCATGTTGAGGGTCCCATGGAGGCAAATCAATTGATTTTTTGCGATATATTCGGAATCGGCAGTCAAGAAAATGTGTATAAGTCCAATATTAGTCTCCGGGTCGCTGGATCTGATCGAAAAATTCGGTTTTTTCGCTCTCTCACTATTTCGATTATGAAAATTGAATATGAGAGACCCCTGAGTAGTTAATGATCTATGTTGAGGGTCCCATGGAGGCAAATCAATTGATTTTTTGCGATATATTCGGAATCGGCAGTCAAGAAAATGTGTATAAGTCCAATATTAGTCTCCGGGTCGCTGGATCTGATCGTAAAATTCGGTTTTTTCGCTCTCTCACTATTTCGATTATGAAAATTGAATATGAGAGACCCCTGAGTAGTTAATGATCCATGTTGAGGGTCCCATGGAGGCGAATCAATTGATTTTTTGCGATATAATTGAAATCGGCAGTCAAGAACATGTGTATAAGTCCAATATTAGTCTCCGGGTCGATGGATCTGATCGTAAAAATCGGTTTTTTCGCTCTCTCACTATTTCGATTATGAAAATTGAATATGAGAGACCCCTGAGTAGTTAATGATCCATGTTGAGGGTCCCATGGAGGCGAATCAATTGATTTTTTGCGATATAATTGAAATCGGCAGTCAAGAAAATGTGTATAAGTCCAATATTAGTCTCCGGGTCGATGGATCTGATCGTAAAATTCGGTTTTTTCGCTCTCTCACTATTTCGATTGTGAAAATTGAATATGAGAGACCCCTGAGTAGTTAATGATCCATGTTGAGGGTCCCGTGGAGGCAAATCAATTGATTTTTTGCGATATATTCGGAATCGGCAGTCAAGAAAATGTGTATAAGTCCAATATTAGTCTCCGGGTCGATGGATCTGATCGTAAAATTCGGTTTTTTCGCTCCCTCACTATTTCGATTATGAAAATTGAATATGAGAGATCCCTGAGCAAGGTTACTGGATATACCAGGTTAAGACATCCTATGCCCCAATGTATAAGAGCTGTCGCCGTGCGAATCTAGGAGAAACAGCGCTCCACCAATCATGTAGCAGTGCGAGGACAAGGTGGGCCCTCACGACACACGGTGCGGTTCGCAGTTTTTAGAATGTGGAATTATGTTTGTCGATTTCATACTGTTGTACTCCTCAAATTGTTGAAATATTTATTGTCTTCAGGATGGGAGAATGAACAATGAATGAATAAATGAGTACACACTATCTATGACATATAGTAAAGAATATCCCATATTTCCTCCTAATTCCTCTGCTTAAATATTTTGATAACATCGAAAATATAAAAGGTGAATATTTTCCGAAGGAATTCTTATTTTCAATGGTGATAACAATAACTTAAAAATATGTAGTCATTCAATATAAGTTAATTTGTCCATTGTCCAAAAAAAGTTTTATTTTTTTCCTCAAGGCTGAGATACCTACACAATTGAGTTTATTGAACATTTCGAAAAATTGAGTGTAAATTACACTGAATGTAACAGCTCCCAAGGAATTGAAAAAAAAAAATCCTCATAGGAGTTGAAGTTGCTTAACTTGATTCGATTTACTGGATTCGACTGCCTTATATTCTTCTAATTGGGGCAACGCGAGCTGCGGAATTCGATTTCTTCATCCAAAATCAATTGATTTACCTTCTTTAGGTCCTAGAAATCCTTGAAGTAAAGAGAAAATAACTATTTTCAATAATTTAAAATTAATTATCATCCTAAGAAGTGAAATCGAGCGACTACCCACGATATTTTGGAAGGGGGGACCACATATTCTTCTAATTGGAGCAGCGCGAGCTGCAGATTTCAATTTTTCCACCTAAAATCGATTGATTTCCTTTCTTCAGGTCCTAGAGGTCCTTGAAGTGAAGAGAAAATAACTATTTTCAATAATTTAAAATTAATTATCATCCTAAGAAGCGAAATCGAGCGACTACCCACGATATTTTGGAAGGGGGGACCCCATATTCTTCTAATTGGGGCAACGCGAGCTGCGGATTTCGATTTTTCCATCTAAAATCGATTGATTTCCCTTCTTTAGGTCCTAAAGGTCCTTGAAGTAAAGAGAAAATACCTATTTTCAATAATTTTCCATTAATTATCATCCTAAGAAGTGAAATTGAGCCACTACCCACGATATTTTGGAAGGGGGGACCCCATATTTTTCTAATTGGGGCAGCGCGAGCTGCGGATTTCAATTTTTCCATCTAAAATCGATTGATTTCCTTTCTTTAGGTCATAGAGGTCCTTGAAGTAAAGAGAAAATAACTATTTTCAATAATTTATCATTAATTATCATCCTAAGAAGTGGAATTGAGCCACTACCCACGATATTTTGGAAGGGGGGACCCCATATTCTCCTAATTGGGGCAACGCGAGCTGCGGATTTCGATTTTTCCATCTAAAATCGATTGATCTCCCTTCTTTAGGTCCTAGAGGTCCTTGAAGTAAAGAGAAAATAGCTATTTTCCATAATTTATCATTAATTATCATCCTAACAAGTGAAATTGAGCGACTACACACGATATTTTGGAAGGGGGGACCCCATATTTTTCTAATTGGGGCAGCGCGAGCTGCGGATTTCAATTTTTCCATCTAAAATCGATTGATTTCCTTTCTTTAGGTCATAGAGGTCCTTGAAGTAAAGAGAAAATAACTATTTTCAATAATTTATCATTAATTATCATCCTAAGAAGTGGAATTGAGCCACTACCCACGATATTTTGGAAGGGGGGACCCCATATTCTCCTAATTGGGGCAACGCGAGCTGCGGATTTCGATTTTTCCATCTAAAATCGATTGATCTCCCTCCTTTAGGTCCTAGAGGTCCTTGAAGTAAAGAGAAAATAGCTATTTTCCATAATTTATCATTAATTATCATCCTAAGAAGTGAAATTGAGCGACTACACACGATATTTTGGAAGGGGGGACTCCATATTTTTCTAATTGGGGCAGCGCGAGCTGCAGATTTCAATTTTTCCATCTAAAATCGATTGATTTCCTTTCTTTAGGTCATAGAGGTCCTTGAAGTAAAGAGAAAATAACTATTTTCAATAATTTATCATTAATTATCATCCTAAGAAGTGGAATTAAGCCACTACCCACGATATTTTGGAAGGGGGGACCCCATATTCTCCTAATTGGGGCAACGCGAGCTGCGGATTTCGATTTTTCCATCTAAAATCGATTGATCTCCCTTCTTTAGGTCCTAGAGGTCCTTGAAGTAAAGAGAAAATAGCTATTTTCCATAATTTATCATTAATTATCATCCTAAGAAGTGAAATTGAGCGACTACACACGATATTTTGGAAGGGGGGACCCCATATTTTTCTAATTGGGGCAGCGCGAGCTGCGGATTTCAATTTTTCCATCTAAAATCGATTGATTTCCTTTCTTTAGGTCATAGAGGTCCTTGAAGTAAAGAGAAAATAACTATTTTCAATAATTTATCATTAATTATCATCCTAAGAAGTGGAATTGAGCCACTACCCACGATATTTTGGAAGGGGGGACCCCATATTCTCCTAATTGGATCAACGCGATCTGCGGATTTCGATTTTTCCATCTAAAATCGATTGATCTCCCTTCTTCAGGTCATAGAGGTCCTTGAAGTGAAGAGAAAATAGCTATTTTCAATAATTTATCATCCTAAGAAGTGAAATCGAGCCACTACCCACGATATTTTGGAAGGGGGGACCTCATATTCTTCTAATTGGGGCAGCGCGAGCTGCGGATTTCAATTTTTCCATCTAAAATCGATTGATTTCCTTTCTTTAGGTCCTAGAGGTCCTTGAAGTAAAGAGAAAATAACTATTTTCAATAATTTTCCAAAATTATGACGGTACGAAGTAAAATCGAGCGACTACCCACGATATTGTGGAAGGGGGGACCCCATATTCTTCTAATTGGGGCAACGCGAGCTGCGGATTCCGATTTTTCCATCTAAAATCGATTGATCTCCCTCCTTTAGGTCCTAAAGGTCCTTGAAGTAAAGAGAAAATAACTATTTTCAATAATTTATCATTAATTATCATCCTAAGAAGTGAAATCGAGCGACTACCCACGATATTTTGGAAAGGGGGACCCCATATTCTTCTAGTTGGGGCAACACGAGATGCGGATTTCGATTCTTTTATCTAAAATCGATTGATTCTCCTTCTTTAGGTCCTAGAGGTCCTTGAAGTAAAGAGAAAATAACTGTTCTCAATAATTTTCCATTAATTATCATCCTAAGAAGTGAAATTGAGCCACTACCCACGATATTTTGGCAGGGGGATCCCACATTCTTCTAATTGGGGCAGCGCGAGCTGCGGATTTCAATTTTTCCATCTAAAATTGATTGATCTCCCTTATTTAGGTCCTAGAGGTCCTTGAAGTAAAGAGAAAATACCTATTTTCAATAATTTTCCATTAATTATCATCCTAAGAAGTGAAACTGAGCCACTACCCACGATATTTTGGAAGGGGGACCCCACATTCTTCTAATTGGGGCAACGCGAGCTACGGATTTCGATTCTTCTATCTAAAATCGATTGATTTCTCTTCTTTAGGTCCTAAAGGTCCTTGAAGTAAAGAGGAAACGACTATTTTCATTCATTTTCCAAAATCATGACGGTAAGAAGTGAAATCGAGCGACTACCCACGACATTTAGGAAGGGAAGACCCCCTATCCATCTAATTGGGGCAACACGAGCTGCGGAATCTGATTTCTTCGTCTAAAATCGATTGATTTCCCACCTTAAAGCCAACGCTGCTGAAGATTGAGCGCTCTTTGAAGGCATAAGAAGCCTGGAGGCCCATCGGTGAAAAAAGTCATCTTGTTAATATCATTTTAGTATAACATTGTTCTAACCATTTTCACTCATACAGAACTGGTATTCGAGCTCTCTACATTGAAGGGACTTCTTTTACTCCTCATTTCTCCTCCGTTCAAAAAGCTCACGTAGTTATTTGATATTCTGTTTCCCATTATCTCGGCAAAGATATTTGAACGGAGATCTGTCTAGTATTTTTTCAATGAAAACTCCATGTAATCCCGGAACACAAGGTGATCATGAGAAATTAGTTATAATCAATCCGTTTCATATAGCCAATTGTTTATAAATATGAATTATACTTTATGCAATGTTTTTAAGTGGAAATAATTCAAATCGGAGAAACCATAAAGAATGGATTGTATTATTTCATGTCGGATGAAACAATAACTATCTAATGCCCTTTATCATTCATTCATCTATGTAACGAGTCATTCCATCTTGAAATTATTTTCCTAAATTCTCAATGATTCATATTCTACACATCAATTTTTTTCTCATTTTCATTTTGTTAGCTAAATGTAGCTAACAAATATATAGTGATAAAAGTGACTGTCAGAATGAGAGGTATGATTTATAATTCATTATTCATTCACTTTAATATGTATCTCTCATTGATTTTCATCCTTTCATCCATGATTTTCGAAAGTTTCAATAAAAACAACAAAAATTCTAAAAGTGACAATTTTTGAATTTCTTAAGCCGATGCTTTACTTCAAGGCAGCCCTTATGACCCCAGCGACAATTCGCACGGCAACAGTTCGAGTTGTCTCAACCTGGTATATCTAGTAACCTTGCCCTGGGTAGTTAATGATCCATGTTGAGGGTCCCATGGAGGCAAATCAATTGATTTTTTGCGATATAATTGGAATCGGCAGTCAAGAAAATGTGTATAAGTCCAATATTACACGGAGAGAAAATGATGAGAGTTTTTGGGGATGGGTGCAACTGACCAGAAAAAACTGACCAGACTACAACTGGCCATACATTTTGGGTGTTTTTGCAACTAGCCAGAAAACGCCTGTGCTCCAACAACTGAACGCCGGAAAGTGACGACAGCTTTGTTACCCTCCGAGATTCCGATTGAAAGTACAATCCATTTCGGAGAGATGGCGTTTACTCACCATTAATATCGAAAAGTAAGCAAAAAGACTGTTCTGGATTCTGAATTGTAGCTAGTCGGGAACGTTTGGGAACAGTTATGACGAAGTTAAGGGTGAACGTCAGTTGAATCGAAATGTAGAACTAATCTTGAATAAATTCACAGATATCGTTGGATGTATTTTAGGATTAGCTGCAGAGATTCGAGTGAATTCATACTGCCAGTACTGAATGATTAATTTAAAAAATTTTCTATTTAACATGCGCTCTTATGTATCATCATTCATGCGTAGATTCCTCACAATTTCAAAATGCGAAATTCGTATTAAATGTTCGATATCTATATGACTTGATTCGAAGACAATCGATGTGTAAAATTTGATGAACCTTCATCAAGCCAGTTATTAATAATTGGAAAAAAAGGAGGGAAAAGTCTTGACGGATCTCTGTCTAACACCGACAATATCAGAGGCTAGCTCTCTCATGCACTTCGTTCGTGTTTGTCTCCTCCCTGCGCCCCATTTCGTCCTTCACCGCACCCCCCGAATGAAAACTTTTTTATGCCCAGATGTTTATTGACAATCGATAGGGTTTTTCATGAATCAGATATTCTTAAGATTTTGTATTTTTCGATCAATAATCACTCAACGAATGAAAAAATATTGTTTTAGCAACACGAATATCAATCGATTACAAATTCAATTATTCGAATAAATCAATTATGGTGTGGAGAAGACTTAAAAAAAAAAATATTTCCCTGAATTGTAAGATAAAAGATTCAGATGAATTTGTTATTTATTGTGGATTATCCATTCGTCTGATTCATAAAATTCCGCTTAATTAATTGTTCATGCACGATCACTTCACAAATAGGAAGGAATCAGTCTAGAAATATAGATATCAGTCAACTAGAAATCTTATGAATGAAATGAATAGCTTATCGTGTAGAGAATGAGTTCAAAAAATTGAACTCCTTGTTCATAAACAATGAATTGAAGAACAAAGAATATTAATAGCCCTGCAATGATATCACTTGACTGAGAATTCTATGAATCGGACAGATGAATAATTGATAATGAATTGATAATTTTTCGAATTTGTCATTTTAGTATTACTAAAGGAAATTGTTCTTTAAAAATTTGAGAATCGGTCCGTCCTGAAGTTGAGGAGGAACATCAGACCATATCGAAGAGTGTAATTAATGATCTCTACTAGATCGCCTACTAATTTACATTAGCTGTTTGAACCATATTTACCGAAATATGAGCGAATGAATATCAATAATGGGGTCTCGATTGAAGAAATCGAAGAAGTTCCTTTCAACAGTCAATTAAATTTTTCGGCTTGTATTTATCAAGTTTATTTAGAGTTTTCCAGCATCTTGATGATCTCTGCTAGATCCCCTACTAATTTACATTGGCTGTTTGAACCATATTTACCGAAATATGAGCCAATGGATGAGAATAATGGGGTCTCGATATGGAACTTGCCCCTCTATGGGGATACAGCCAATTGGAATAAGAATGGGGTCTCGATTGAAAAAATCGAGCAATTTCCTTTCAACAGTCAATTAAATTTTTCGGCTTGTATTTTTCAAGCATATTTAGAGTTTTCCAGCATCTTGATGATCTCTGCTAGATCCCCTACTAATTTACATTGGCTGTTTGAACCATATTTACCGAAATATGAGCCAATGAATATGAATAATGGGGTCTCGATAGGGCACTTGCCCCTCTATGGGGATGTAGCCAATTGGAATAAGAATGGGGTCTCGATTGAAAAAATCGAGCAAATTCCTTCCAACGGTCAATTAAATTTTTCGGCTTGTATTTTTCAAGTTTATTTAGAGTTTTCCAGCATCTTGATGATCTCTGCTAGATCCCCTACTAATTTGCATTGGCTGTTTGAACCATATTTACCGAAATATGAGCCAATGAATATGAATAATGGGGTCTCGATAGGGTACTTGCCCCTCTATGGGGATATAGCCAATTGGAATAAGAATGGGGTCTCGATTGAAAAAATCGAGCAATTTCCTTTCAACAGTCAATTAAATTTTTCGGCTTGTATTTTTCAAGTATATTTAGAGTTTTCCAGCATCTTGATGATCTCTGCTAGATCCCCCACTAATTTACATTGGCTGTTTGAACCATATTTACCGAAATATGAGCCAATGAATATGAATAATGGGGTCTCGATATGGCACTTGCCCCTCTATGGGGATATAGCCAAGTGGAATAAGAATGGGGTCTCGATTGAAAAAATCGAACAATTTCCTTTCAACAGTCAATTAAATTTTTCGGATTATATTTTTCGAGTTTATTTAGAGTTTTCCAGCATCTTGATGATCTCTGCTAGATCCCCTACTAATTTACATTGGCTGATTGAACCATATTCACCGAAATATGAGCCAATGAATATGAATAATGGGGTCTCGATATGGCACTTGCCCCTCTATGGGGATATAGCCAATTGGAATAAGAATGGGGTCTCGATTGAAAAAATCGAGCAATTTCCTTTCAACAGTCAATTAAATTTTTCGGATTATATTTTTCGAGTTTATTTAGAGTTTTCCAGCATCTTGATGATCTCTGCTAGATCCCCTACTAATTTACATTGGCTGTTTGAACCATATTCACCGAAATATGAGCCAATGAATATGAATAATGGGGTCTCGATATGGCACTTGCCCCTCTATGGGGATATAGCCAATTGGAATAAGAATGGGGTCTCGATTGAAAAAATCGAGCAAATTCCTTCCAACGGTCAATTAAATTCTTCGGTTTATATTTTTCGAGTTTATTTAGAGATTTCTAGCATCTTGATGATCTCTGCTAGATCCCCTACTAATTGACATTGGCTGCTTGAACCATATTTACCGAAATATGAGCCAATGAATATGAATAATGGGGTCTCGATATGGCACTTGCCCCTCTATGGGGATGTAGCCAATTGGAATAAGAATGGGGTCTCGATTGAAAAAATCGAGCAATTTCCTTTCAACAGTCAATTAAATTTTTCGGATTATATTTTTCGAGTTTATTTAGAGTTTTCCAGTATCTTGATGATCTCTGCTAGATCCCCTACTAATTTACATTGGCTGTTTGAACCATATTTACCGAAATATGAGCCAATGAATATGAATAATGGGGTCTCGATATGGCACTTGCCCCTCTATGGGGATGTAGCCAATTGGGATAAGAATGGGGTCTCGATTGAAAAAACCGAGCAATTTCCTTTCAACAGTCAATTAAATTTTTCGGTTTATATTTTTCGAGTTTATTTAGAGTTTTCTAGCATCTTGATGATCTCTGCTAGATCCCCTACTAATTTACATTGGCTGCTTGAACCATATTTACCGAAATATGAGCCAATGAATATGAATAATGGGGTCTCGATATGGCACTTGCCCCTCTATGGGGATATAGCCAATTGGAATAAGAATGGGGTCTCGATTGAAAAAATCGAGCAAATTCCTTCCAACGGTCAATTAAATTCTTCGGTTTATATTTTTCGAGTTTATTTAGAGTTTTCTAGCATCTTGATGATCTCTGCTAGATCCCCTACTAATTTACATTGGCTGCTTGAACCATATTTACCGAAATATGAGCCAATGAATATGAATAATGGGGTCTCGATATGGCACTTGCCCCTCTATGAGGATGTAGCCAATTGGAATAAGAATGGGGTCTCGATTGAAAAAATCGAGCAATTTCCTTTCAACAGTCAATTAAATTTTTCGGATTATATTTTTCGAGTTTATTTAGAGTTTTCCAGTATCTTGATGATCTCTGCTAGATCCCCTACTAATTTACATTGGCTGTTTGAACCATATTTACCGAAATATGAGCCAATGAATATGAATAATGGGGTCTCGATATGGCACTTGCCCCTCTATGGGGATATAGCCAATTGGGATAAGAATGGGGTCTCGATTGAAAAAACCGAGCAATTTCCTTTCAACAGTCAATCAAATTTTTCGGTTTATATTTTTCGAGTTTATTTAGAGCTTTCCAGCATCTTGATGATCTCTGCTAGATCCCCTACTAATTTATATTGGCTGTTTGAACCACATTTACCGAAATATGAGCCAATGAATATGAATAATGGGGTCTCGATAGGGCACTTGCCCCTCTATGGGGATGTAGCCAATTGGAATAAGAATGGGGTCTCGATTGAAAAAATCGAGCAAATTCCTTCCAACGGTCAATTAAATTTTTCGGCTTGTATTTTTCAAGTTTATTTAGAGTTTTCCAGCATCTTGATGATCTCTGCTAGATCCCCTACTAATTTGCATTGGCTGTTTGAACCATATTTACCGAAATATGAGCCAATGAATATGAATAATGGGGTCTCGATAGGGTACTTGCCCCTCTATGGGGATATAGCCAATTGGAATAAGAATGGGGTCTCGATTGAAAAAATCGAGCAATTTCCTTTCAACAGTCAATTAAATTTTTCGGCTTGTATTTTTCAAGTATATTTAGAGTTTTCCAGCATCTTGATGATCTCTGCTAGATCCCCCACTAATTTACATTGGCTGTTTGAACCATATTTACCGAAATATGAGCCAATGAATATGAATAATGGGGTCTCGATATGGCACTTGCCCCTCTATGGGGATATAGCCAATTGGAATAAGAATGGGGTCTCGATTGAAAAAATCGAACAATTTCCTTTCAACAGTCAATTAAATTTTTCGGATTATATTTTTCGAGTTTATTTAGAGTTTTCCAGCATCTTGATGATCTCTGCTAGATCCCCTACTAATTTACATTGGCTGTTTGAACCATATTCACCGAAATATGAGCCAATGAATATGAATAATGGGGTCTCGATATGGCACTTGCCCCTCTATGGGGATATAGCCAATTGGACTAAGAATGGGGTCTCGATTGAAAAAATCGAGCAATTTCCTTTCAACAGTCAATTAAATTTTTCGGATTATATTTTTCGAGTTTATTTAGAGTTTTCCAGCATCTTGATGATCTCTGCTAGATCCCCTACTAATTTACATTGGCTGTTTGAACCATATTCACCGAAATATGAGCCAATGAATATGAATAATGGGGTCTCGATATGGCACTTGCCCCTCTATGGGGATATAGCCAATTGGAATAAGAATGGGGTCTCGATTGAAAAAATCGAGCAAATTCCTTCCAACGGTCAATTAAATTCTTCGGTTTATATTTTTCGAGTTTATTTAGAGATTTCTAGCATCTTGATGATCTCTGCTAGATCCCCTACTAATTGACATTGGCTGCTTGAACCATATTTACCGAAATATGAGCCAATGAATATGAATAATGGGGTCTCGATATGGCACTTGCCCCTCTATGGGGATGTAGCCAATTGGAATAAGAATGGGGTCTCGATTGAAAAAATCGAGCAATTTCCTTTCAACAGTCAATTAAATTTTTCGGATTATATTTTTGGAGTTTATTTAGAGTTTTCCAGCATCTTGATGATCTCTGCTAGATCCCCTACTAATTTACATTGGCTATTTGAACCATATTTACCGAAATATGAGCCAATGAATATGAATAATGGGGTCTCGATATGGCACTTGCCCCTCTATGGGGATATAGCCAATTGGGATAAGAATGGGGTCTCGATTGAGAAAACCGAGCAATTTCCTTTCAACAGTCAATTAAATTTTTCGGATTATATTTTTGGAGTTTATTTAGAGTTTTCCAGCATCTTGATGATCTCTGCTAGATCCCCTACTAATTTACATTGGCTGCTTGAACCATATTTACCGAAATATGAGCCAATGAATATGAACAATGGGGTCTCGATATGGCACTTGCCCCTCTATGGGGATATAGCCAATTGGGATAAGAATGGGGTCTCGATTGAGAAAACCGAGCAATTTCCTTTCAACAGTCAATTAAATTTTTCGGTTTATATTTTTCGAGTTTATTTAGAGCTTTCCAGCATCTTGATGATCTCTGCTAGATCCCCTACTAATTTATATTGGCTGTTTGAACCATATTTACCGAAATATGAGCCAATGAATATGAATAATGGGGTCTCGATATGGCACTTGCCCCTCTATGAGGATGTAGCCAATTGGAATAAGAATGGGGTCTCGATTGAAAAAATCGAGCAATTTCCTTTCAACAGTCAATTAAATTTTTCGGATTATATTTTTCGAGTTTATTTAGAGTTTTCCAGTATCTTGATGATCTCTGCTAGATCCCCTACTAATTTACATTGGCTGTTTGAACCATATTTACCGAAATATGAGCCAATGAATATGAATAATGGGGTCTCGATATGGCACTTGTCCCTCTATGGGGATATAGCCAATTGGGATAAGAATGGGGTCTCGATTGAAAAAACCGAGCAATTTCCTTTCAACAGTCAATTAAATTTTTCGGTTTATATTTTTCGAGTTTATTTAGAGCTTTCCAGCATCTTGATGATCTCTGCTAGATCCCCTACTAATTTATATTGGCTGTTTGAACCATATTTACCGAAATATGAGCCAATGAATATGAATAATGGGGTCTCGATATGGCACTTGCCCCTCTATGGGGATATAGCCAATTGGAATAAGAATGGGGTCTCGATTGAAAAAACCGAGCAATTTCCTTTCAACAGTCAATTAAATTTTTCGGATTATATTTTTCGAGTTTATTTAGAGTTTTCCAGCATCTTGATGATCTCTGCTAGATCCCCTACTAATTTACATTGGCTATTTGAACCATATTTACCGAAATATGAGCCAATGAATATGAATAATGGGGTCTCGATATGGCACTTGCCCCTCTATGGGGATATAGCCAATTGGGATAAGAATGGGGTCTCGATTGAGAAAACCGAGCAATTTCCTTTCAACAGTCAATTAAATTTTTCGGATTATATTTTTGGAGTTTATTTAGAGTTTTCCAGCATCTTGATGATCTCTGCTAGATCCCCTACTAATTTACATTGGCTGCTTGAACCATATTTACCGAAATATGAGCCAATGAATATGAACAATGGGGTCTCGATATGGCACTTGCCCCTCTATGGGGATATAGCCAATTGGGATAAGAATGGGGTCTCGATTGAGAAAACCGAGCAATTTCCTTTCAACAGTCAATTAAATTTTTCGGCTTGTATTTTCAAGTATATTGAGAGTTTTCCAGCATCTTGATGATCTCGGCTAGATCCCCTACTAATTTACATTGGCTGTTTGAACCATATTTACCGAAATATGAGCCAATGAATATGAATAATGGGGTCTCGATATGGCACTTGCCCCTCTATGGGGATATAGCCAATTGGAATAAGAATGGGGTCTCGATTGAAAAAATCGAGCAATTTCCTTTCAACAGTCAATTAAATTTTTCGGATTATATTTTTCGAGTTTATTTAGAGTTTTCCAGCATCTTGATGATCTCTGCTAGATCCCCTACTAATTTACATTGGCTGCTTGAACCATATTTACCGAAATATGAGCCAATGAATATGAAAAATGGGGTCTCGATATGGCACTTGCCCCTCTATGGGGATATAGCCAATTGGGATAAGAATGGGGTCTCGATTGAGAAAACCGAACAATTTCCTTTCAACAGTCAATTAAATTTTTCGGATTATATTTTTCGAGTTTATTTAGAGTTTTCCAGCATCTTGATGATCTCTGCTAGATCCCCTACTAATTTACATTGGCTGTTTGAACCATATTCACCGAAATATGAGCCAATGAATATTAATAATGGGGTCTCGCTATGGCACTTGCCCCTCTATGGGGACAGGGTCGCCATATGGGGCTACTTATCGCCATTTAGGCTACTTCTTGAATTGGCCGGCTACTAAAATTCGAAGGAAGGCTACTTGTCGCCATAAGGCTACTTTTTTATTACAGTGAGAATTTTTTCTTTCGACCTTCAATTTCATTTACCTAAAAATCTAAAAAATGATGAGAATAAGAATGAATTGTGAAAATGAGAATACAATGAATGTTTCCATTTAAATTTACCACCACATTTTATTGCATCATGTTATATCAACATATTATTCGAAATATGATTGAAAGTATCGATCGTGCTGTCTTCCCTTCATAAAATGGACAGGGTATTAAAATCGAACATGGCGGATTCCATCTCGAATTGAAGGATAATCGAACTCGAAATGAAAATAGTCGATTATATAGCCTGGCGGAGCCTAGCTGAGCCTGGCGGAGCCTGGTGGAGCCTAGCGGAGCCTGGCGGAGCCTGGCTGAGCCTGGCGGAGCCTGGCGGAGCCTAGCGGAGCCTGACGGAGCCTGCCGAGCCTGGCCTAGCCTGAATTCTAACTAATCCTAAATTCTGCTATCTCTGATAGCTATTTCTGCTATCTATACCTAAAGAAAGAAGTTTCACTTCAAAAGTTTGAATTAATAATAAATTAATGACTCTTTCCCAAATTATAAAAATGCTTCCCTAAACTTCCCTGAACTATTCCGAAAAATTTAAGGATTAGTTAGTTTTGAAAATAGTTTTTCTATCTGCTACGTATACGGAGGTATCATTAAAATTTAAAATAAAAAATAGAAGTCTACGCTAATCAACGGAGGCGGCCGCCGACGGCGCTAGTAAAATATAATTGAAACCAAAGATGACAGTCATAGTAATAATGATAACCAAAGTAATGATGAGGACATTGAAAAAGTTCTCAATTCAATTAAATATGCAGAAGACATCGATATTGATGAGCTGTCTGATGATATTTACGAGTATTGAAAAATATTTAATTTTCAGATTTCTTTGATCACCTAGAAATTGAAAAATTTTACATTCTTCTATTGAATAAATATACTTGTTATAAATTGAAAATAAAAATAAAAAAAGATTGAAAATTTCATGATTATCGAAATAAATATTCAGTGATATATATTGAATAACAATAATAATAACAATTATACAGATAAATTATTCATTTCATGTCCCTCATTCAAAATAATTTCTGGCTACTTTCGGCTACTTCAGCGCCACAGCCAGGCTACTCGTCAGCAAAAGAGTCTGGTTACGCTGTATGGGGATGTAGCCAATTGGAATAAGAATGGGGTATCGATTGAAAAAATCGAGCAATTTCCTTTCAACAGTCAATTAAATTTTTCGGCTTGTATTTTCAAGTATATTTAGAGTTTTCCAGCATCTTGATGATCTCTGCTAGATCCCCTACCAATTGACATTGGCTGTTTGAACCATATTTACCGAAATATGAGCCCATGAATATTAATAATGGGGACTCGCTATGGCACTTGCCCCTCTATGGGGATATAGCCAATAGGAATAAGAATGGGGTCTCGATTGAAGAAATCGAGCAAGTTCCTTTCAACAGTCAATTAAATTTTTCGGTTTATATTTTTCGAGTTTATTTAGAGTTTTCTAGCATCTTGATGATCTCTGCTAGATCCCCGACTAATTTACATTGGCTGCTTGAACCATATTGACCGAAATATGAGCCAATGAATATGAATAATGGGGTCTCGATATGGCACTTGCCCCTCTATGGGGATATAGCCAATTGGGATAAGAATGGGGTCTCGATTGAGAAAACCGAGCAATTTCCTTTCAACAGTCAATTAAATTTTTCGGATTATATTTTTCGAGTTTATTTAGAGTTTTCCAGCATCTTGATGATCTCTGCTAGATCCCCTACTAATTTACATTGGCTGTTTGAACCATATTTACCGAAATATGAGCCAATGAATATGAATAATGGGGTCTCGATAGGGCACTTGCCCCTCTATGGGGATGTAGCCAATTGGAATAAGAATGGGGTCTCGATTGAAAAAATCGAGCAATTTCCTTTCAACAGTCAATTAAATTTTTCGGCTTGTATTTTTCAAGTATATTTAGAGTTTTCCAGCATCTTGATGATCTCTGCTAAATCCCCTACTAATTTACATTGGCTGTTTGAACCATATTTACCGAAATATGAGCCAATGAATATGAATAATGGGGTCTCGATAGGGCACTTGCCCCTCTATGGGGATGTAGCCAATTGGAATAAGAATGGGGTCTCGATTGAAAAAATCGAGCAATTTCATTTCAACAGTCAATTGAATTTTTCGGATTATATTTTTCGAGTTTATTTAGAGGTTTCCAGCATCTTGATGATCTCTGCTAGATCCCCTACTAATTTACATTGGCTGCTTGAACCATATTTACCGAAATATGAGCCAATGAATATGAATAATGGGGTCTCGATATGGCACTTGCCCCTCTATGGGGATATATCCAATTGGAATAAGAATGGGGTCTCGATTGAAGAAATCGAGCAAGTTCCTTCCAACGGTCAATTAAATTCTTCGGCTTGTATTTTTCAAGTTTATTTAGAGTTTTCCAGCATCTTGATGATCTCTGCTAGATCCCCTACTAATTTACATTGGCTGTTTGAACCATATTTACCGAAATATGAGCCAATGAATATGAATAATGGGGTCTCGATATGGCACTTGCCCCTCTATGGGGATATAGCCAATTGGAATAAGAATGGGGTCTCGATTGAAAAAACCGAGCAATTTCCTTTCAACAGTCAATTAAATTTTTCGGATTATATTTTTCGAGTTTATTTAGAGTTTTCCAGCATCTTGATGATCTCTGCTAGATCCCCTACTAATTTACATTGGCTGTTTGAACCATATTTACCGAAATATGAGCCAATGAATATGAATAATGGGGTCTCGATATGGCACTTGCCCCTCTATGGGGATATAGCCAATTGGAATAAGAATGGGGTCTCGATTGAAGAAATCGAGCAAGTTCCTTCCAACGGTCAATTAAATTCTTCGGCTTGTATTTTTCAAGTTTATTTAGAGTTTTCCAGCATCTTGATGATCTCTGCTAGATCCCCTACTAATTTACATTGGCTGTTTGAACCATATTTACCGAAATATGAGCCAATGAATATGAATAATGGGGTCTCGATATGGCACTTGCCCCTCTATGGGGATATAGCCAATTGGAATAAGAATGGGGTCTCGATTGAAGAAATCGAGCAAGTTCCTTCCAACGGTCAATTAAATTCTTCGGCTTGTATTTTTCAAGTTTATTTAGAGTTTTCCAGCATCTTGATGATCTCTGCTAGATCCCCTACTAATTTACATTGGCTGTTTGAACCATATTTACCGAAATATGAGCCAATGAATATGAATAATGGGGTCTCGATATGGCACTTGCCCCTCTATGGGGATATAGCCAATTGGAATAAGAATGGGGTCTCGATTGAAGAAATCGAGCAAGTTCCTTCCAACGGTCAATTAAATTCTTCGGCTTGTATTTTTCAAGTTTATTTAGAGTTTTCCAGCATCTTGATGATCTCTGCTAAATCCCCTACTAATTTACATTGGCTGTTTGAACCATATTTACCGAAATATGAGCCAATGAATATTAATAATGGGGTCTCGCTATGGCACTTGCCCCTCTATGGGGATATAGCCAATTGGAATAAGAATGGGGTCTCGATTGAAGAAATCGAGCAAGTTCCTTCCAACGGTCAATTAAATTCTTCGGCTTGTATTTTGCAAGTTTATTTAGAGTTTTCCAGCATCTTGATGATCTCTGCTAGATCCCCTACTAATTTACATTGGCAGCTTGAACCATATTTACCGAAATATGAGCCAATGAATATGAATAATGGGGTCTCGATATGGCACTTGCCCCTCTATGGGGATATAGCCAATTGGGATAAGAATGGGGTCTCGATTGAGAAAACCGAACAATTTCCTTTCAACAGTCAATTAAATTTTTCGGATTATATTTTTCGAGTTTATTTAGAGTTTTCCAGCATCTTGATGATCTCTGCTAGATCCCCTACTAATTTACATTGGCTGTTTGAACCATATTCACCGAAATATGAGCCAATGAATATTAATAATGGGGTCTCGCTATGGCACTTGCCCCTCTATGGGGACAGGGTCGCCATATGGGGCTACTTATCGCCATTTAGGCTACTTCTTGAATTGGCCGGCTACTAAAATTCGAAGGAAGGCTACTTGTCGCCATAAGGCTACTTTTTTATTACAGTGAGAATTTTTTCTTTCGACCTTCAATTTCATTTACCTAAAAATATGAAAAATGATGAGAATAAGAATGAATTGTGAAAATGAGAATACAATGAATGTTTCCATTTAAATTTACCACCACATTTTATTGCATCATGTTATATCAACATATTATTCGAAATATGATTGGAAGTATCGATCGTGCTGTCTTCCCTTCATAAAATGGACAGGGTATTAAAATCGAACATGGCGGATTCCATCTCGAATTGAAGGATAATCGAACTCGAAATGAAAATAGTCGATTATATAGCCTGGCGGAGCCTAGCTGAGCCTGGCGGAGCCTAGCGGAGCCTGGCGGAGCCTGGCGGAGCCTGGCGGAGCCTGGCGGAGCCTAGCGGAGCCTGGCGGAGCCTGGCGGAGCCTGGCGGAGCCTAGCGGAGCCTGACGGAGCCTGCCGAGCCTGGCCTAGCCTGAATTCTAACTAATCCTAAATTCTGCTATCTCTGATAGCTATTTCTGCTATCTATACCTAAAGAAAGAAGTTTCACTTCAAAAGTTTGAATTAATAATAAATTAATGACTCTTTCCCAAATTATAAAAATGCTCCCCTAAACTTCCCTGAACTATTCCGAAAAATTTAAGGATTAGTTAGTTTTGAAAATAGTTTTTCTATCTGCTACGTATACGGAGGTATCATTAAAATTTAAAATAAAAAATAGAAGTCTACGCTAATCAACGGAGGCGGCCGCCGACGGCGCTAGTAAAATATAATTGAAACCAAAGATGACAGTCATAGTAATAATGATAACCAAACTAATGATGAGGACATTGACAAAGTTCTCAATTCAATTAAATATGCAGAAGACATCGATATTGATGAGCTGTCTGATGATATTTACGAGTATTGAAAAATATTTAATTTTCAGATTTCTTTGATCACCTAGAAATTGAAAAATTTTACATTCTTCTATTGAATAAATATACTTGTTATAAATTGAAAATAAAAATAAAAAAAGATTGAAAATTTCATGATTATCGAAATAAATATTCAGTGATATATATTGAATAATAATAATAATAACAATTATACAGATAAATTATTCATTTCATGTCCCTCATTCAAAATAATTTCTGGCTACTTTCGGCTACTTCAGCGCCACAGCCAGGCTACTCGTCAGCAAAAGAGTCTGGTTACGCTGTATGGGGATGTAGCCAATTGGAATAAGAATGGGGTCTCGATTGAAAAAATCGAGCAATTTCCTTTCAACAGTCAATTAAATTTTTCGGCTTGTATTTTCAAGTATATTTAGAGTTTTCCAGCATCTTGATGATCTCGGCTAGATCCCCTACTAATTTACATTGGCTGCTTGAACCATATTGACCGAAATATGAGCCAATGAATATGAATAATGGGGTCTCGATATGGCACTTGCCCCTCTATGGGGATATAGCCAATTGGAATAAGAATGGGGTCTCGATTGAAGAAATCGAGCAAGTTCCTTCCAACGGTCAATTAAATTCTTCGGCTTGTATTTTTCAAGTTTATTTAGAGTTTTCCAGCATCTTGATGATCTCTGCTAAATCCCCTACTAATTTACATTGGCTGTTTGAACCATATTTACCGAAATATGAGCCAATGAATATTAATAATGGGGTCTCGCTATGGCACTTGCCCCTCTATGGGGATATAGCCAATTGGAATAAGAATGGGGTCTCGATTGAAGAAATCGAGCAAGTTCCTTCCAACGGTCAATTAAATTCTTCGGCTTGTATTTTTCAAGTTTATTTAGAGTTTTCCAGCATCTTGATGATCTCTGCTAGATCCCCTACTAATTTACATTGGCTGTTTGAACCATATTTACCGAAATATGAGCCAATGAATATGAATAATGGGGTCTCGATATGGCACTTGCCCCTCTATGGGGATATAGCCAATTGGAATAAGAATGGGGTCTCGATTGAAGAAATCGAGCAAGTTCCTTCCAACGGTCAATTAAATTCTTCGGCTTGTATTTTTCAAGTTTATTTAGAGTTTTCCAGCATCTTGATGATCTCTGCTAAATCCCCTACTAATTTACATTGGCTGTTTGAACCATATTTACCGAAATATGAGCCAATGAATATTAATAATGGGGTCTCGCTATGGCACTTGCCCCTCTATGGGGATATAGCCAATTGGAATAAGAATGGGGTCTCGATTGAAGAAATCGAGCAAGTTCCTTCCAACGGTCAATTAAATTCTTCGGCTTGTATTTTTCAAGTATATTTAGAGTTTTCCAGCATCTTGATGATCTCTGCTAGATCCCCTACTAATTTACACTGGCTGTTTGAACCATATTTACCGAAATATGAGCCAATGAATATGAATAATGGGGTCTCGATATGGCACTTGACCCTCTATGGGGATATAGCCAATTGGAATAAGAATGGGGTCTCGATTGAAGAAATCGAGCAAGTTCCTTCCAACGGTCAATTAAATACTTCGGCTTGTATTTTTCAAGTTTATTTAGAGTTTTCCAGCATCTTGATGATCTCTGCTAGATCCCCTACTAATTTACATTGGCTGTTTGAACCATATTTACCGAAATATGAGCCAATGAATATGAATAATGGGGTCTCGATATGGCACTTGCCCCTCTATGGGGATGTAGCCAATTGGAATAAGAATGGGGTCTCGATTGAAAAAATCGAGCAATTTCCTTTCAACAGTCAATTAAATTTTTCGGATTATATTTTTCGAGTTTATTTAGAGTTTTCCAGTATCTTGATGATCTCTGCTAGATCCCCTACTAATTTACATTGGCTGCTTGAACCATATTTACCGAAATATGAGCCAATGAATATGAATAATGGGGTCTCGATAGGGCACTTGCCCCTCTATGGGGATGTAGCCAATTGGAATAAGAATGGGGTCTCGATTGAAAAAATCGAGCAATTTCATTTCAACAGTCAATTGAATTTTTCGGATTATATTTTTCGAGTTTATTTAGAGGTTTCCATTATCTTGATGATCTCTGCTAGATCCCCTACTAATTTACATTGGCTGCTTGAACCATATTTACCGAAATATGAGCCAATGAATATGAATAATGGGGTCTCGATATGGCACTTGCCCCTCTATGGGGATATAGCCAATTGGAATAAGAATGGGGTCTCGATTGAAGAAATCGAGCAATTTCCTTCCAACGGTCAATTAAATTCTTCGGCTTGTATTTTTCAAGTTTATTTAGAGTTTTCCAGCATCTTGATGATCTCTGCTAGATCCCCTACTAATTTACATTGGCTGTTTGAACCATATTTACCGAAATATGAGCCAATGAATATGAATAATGGGGTCTCGATAGGGCACTTGCCCCTCTATGGGGATATAGCCAATTGGAATAAGAATGGGGTCTCGATTGAAGAAATCGAGCAAGTTCCTTCCAACGGTCAATTAAATTCTTCGGCTTGTATTTTTCAAGTTTATTTAGAGTTTTCCAGCATCTTGATGATCTCTGCTAGATCCCCTACTAATTTACATTGGCTGTTTGAACCATATTTACCGAAATATGAGCCAATGAATATGAATAATGGGGTCTCGATATGGCACTTGCCCCTCTATGGGGATATAGCCAATTGGAATAAGAATGGGGTCTCGATTGAAGAAATCGAGCAAGTTCCTTCCAACGGTCAATTAAATTCTTCGGCTTGTATTTTTCAAGTTTATTTAGAGTTTTCCAGCATCTTGATGATCTCTGCTAGATCCCCTACTAATTTACATTGGCAGCTTGAACCATATTTACCGAAATATGAGCCAATGAATATGAATAATGGGGTCTCGATATGCCACTTGCCCCTCTATGTGGATATAGCCAATTGGAATAAGAATGGGGTCTCGATTGAAAAAAATCGAGCAATTTCCTTTCAACAGTCAATTAAATTTTCCGGATTATATTTTTCGAGTTTATTTAGAGTTTTCCAGCATCTTAATGATCTCTGCTAGATCCCCTACTAATTTACATTGGCAGCTTGAACCATATTTACCGAAATATGAGCCAATGAATATGAATAATGGGGTCTCGATATGCCACTTGCCCCTCTATGGGGATATAGCCAATTGGAATAAGAATGGGGTCTTGATTGAAGAAATCGAGCAATTTCCTTTCAACAGTCAATTAAATTTTTCGGCTTGTATTTTTCAAGTATATTTAGAGTTTTCCAGCATCTTGATGATCTCTGCTAGATCCCCTACTAATTTACATTGGCTGTTTGAACCATATTTACCGAAATATGAGCCAATGAATATGAATAATGGGGTCTCGATATGGCACTTGCCCCTCTATGGGGATGTAGCCAATTGGAATAAGAATGGGGTCTCAATTGAAAAAATCGAGCAATTTCCTTTCAACAGTCAATTAAATTTTTCGGATTATATTTTTCGAGTTTATTTAGAGTTTTCCAGTATCTTGATGATCTCTGCTAGATCCCCTACTAATTTACATTGGCTGCTTGAACCATATTTACCGAAATATGAGCCAATGAATATGAATAATGGGGTCTCGATAGGGCACTTGCCCCTCTATGGGGATGTAGCCAATTGGAATAAGAATGGGGTCTCGATTGAAAAAATCGAGCAATTTCATTTCAACAGTCAATTGAATTTTTCGGATTATATTTTTCGAGTTTATTTAGAGGTTTCCATTATCTTGATGATCTCTGCTAGATCCCCTACTAATTTACATTGGCTGCTTGAACCATATTTACCGAAATATGAGCCAATGAATATGAATAATGGGGTCTCGATAGGGAACTTGCCCCTCTATGGGGATGTAGCCAATTGGAATAAGAATGGGGTCTCGATTGAAAAAATCGAGCAATTTCATTTCAACAGTCAATTGAATTTTTCGGATTATATTTTTCGAGTTTATTTAGAGGTTTCCATTATCTTGATGATCTCTGCTAGATCCCCTACTAATTTACATTGGCTGTTTGAACCATATTTACCGAAATATGAGCCAATGAATATGAATAATGGGGTCTCGATATGGCACTTGACCCTCTATGGGGATATAGCCAATTGGAATAAGAATGGGGTCTCGATTGAAGAAATCGAGCAAGTTCCTTCCAACGGTCAATTAAATACTTCGGCTTGTATTTTTCAAGTTTATTTAGAGTTTTCCAGCATCTTGATGATCTCTGCTAGATCCCCTACTAATTTACATTGGCTGTTTGAACCATATTTACCGAAATATGAGCCAATGAATATGAATAATGGGGTCTCGATATGGCACTTGCCCCTCTATGGGGATGTAGCCAATTGGAATAAGAATGGGGTCTCAATTGAAAAAATCGAGCAATTTCCTTTCAACAGTCAATTAAATTTTTCGGATTATATTTTTCGAGTTTATTTAGAGTTTTCCAGTATCTTGATGATCTCTGCTAGATCCCCTACTAATTTACATTGGCTGCTTGAACCATATTTACCGAAATATGAGCCAATGAATATGAATAATGGGGTCTCGATAGGGCACTTGCCCCTCTATGGGGATGTAGCCAATTGGAATAAGAATGGGGTCTCGATTGAAAAAATCGAGCAATTTCATTTCAACAGTCAATTGAATTTTTCGGATTATATTTTTCGAGTTTATTTAGAGGTTTCCATTATCTTGATGATCTCTGCTAGATCCCCTACTAATTTACATTGGCTGCTTGAACCATATTTACCGAAATATGAGCCAATGAATATGAATAATGGGGTCTCGATATGGCACTTGCCCCTCTATGGGGATATAGCCAATTGGAATAAGAATGGGGTCTCGATTGGAGAAATCAAGCAATTTCCTTTCAACAGTCAATTAAATTTTTCGGCTTGTATTTTTCAAGTATATTTAGAGTTTTCCAGCATCTTGATGATCTCTGCTAGATCCCCTACTAATTTACATTGGCTGTTTGAACCATATTTACCGAAATATGAGCCAATGAATATGAATAATGGGGTCTCGATATGGCACTTGCCCCTCTATGGGGATATAGCCAATTGGAATAAGAATGGGGTCTCGATTGAAGAAATCGAGCAAGTTCCTTCCAACGGTCAATTAAATGCTTCGGCTTGTATTTTTCAAGTTTATTTAGAGTTTTTCAGCATCTTGATGATCTCTGCTAGATCCCCTACTAATTTACATTGGCTGTTTGAACCATATTTACCGAAATATGAGCCAATGAATATGAATAATGGGGTCTCGATATGGCACTTGCCCCTCTATGGGGATATAGCCAATTGGAATAAGAATGGGGTCTCGATTGAAGAAATCGAGCAAGTTCCTTCCAACGGTCAATTAAATTCTTCGGCTTGTATTTTTCAAGTTTATTTAGAGTTTTCCAGCATCTTGATGATCTCTGCTAGATCCCCTACTAATTTACATTGGCTGTTTGAACCATATTTACCGAAATATGAGCCAATGAATATGAATAATGGGGTCTCGATATGGCACTTGCCCCTCTATGGGGATGTAGCCAATTGGAATAAGAATGGGGTCTCGATTGAAAAAATCGAGCAATTTCCTTTCAACAGTCAATTAAATTTTTCGGCTTGTATTTTTCAAGTATATTTAGAGTTTTCCAGCATCTTGATGATCTCTGCTAGATCCCCTACTAATTTACATTGGCTGTTTGAACCATATGTACCGAAATATGAGCCAATGAATATGAATAATGGGGTCTTGATATGGCACTTGCCCCTCTATGGGGATGTAGCCAATTGGAATAAGAATGGGGTCTCGATTGAAGAAATCGAGCAATTTCCTTTCAACAGTCAATTAAATTTTTCGGATTATATTTTTCGAGTTTATTTAGAGTTTTCCAGTATCTTGATGATCTCTGCTAGATCCCCTACTAATTTACATTGGCTGCTTGAACCATATTTACCGAAATATGAGCCAATGAATATGAATAATGGGGTCTCGATAGGGCACTTGCCCCTCTATGGGGATGTAGCCAATTGGAATAAGAATGGGGTCTCGATTGAAAAAATCGAGCAATTTCATTTCAACAGTCAATTGAATTTTTCGGATTATATTTTTCGAGTTTATTTAGAGGTTTCCAGCATCTTGATGATCTCTGCTAGATCCCCTACTAATTTACATTGGCTGCTTGAACCATATTTACCGAAATATGAGCCAATGGATATGAATAATGGGGTCTCGATATGGCACTTGCCCCTCTATGGGGATATAGCCAATTGGAATAAGAATGGGGTCTCGATTGAAGAAATCGAGCAATTTCCTTCCAACGGTCAATTAAATTCTTCGGCTTGTATTTTTCAAGTTTATTTAGAGTTTTCCAGCATCTTGATGATCTCTGCTAGATCCCCTTCTAATTTACATTGGCTGTTTGAACCATATTTACCGAAATATGAGCCAATGAATATGAATAATGGGGTCTCGATAGGGCACTTGCCCCTCTATGGGGATATAGCCAATTGGAATAAGAATGGGGTCTCGATTGAAGAAATCGAGCAAGTTCCTTCCAACGGTCAATTAAATTCTTCGGCTTGTATTTTTCAAGTTTATTTAGAGTTTTCCAGCATCTTGATGATCTCTGCTAGATCCCCTACTAATTTACATTGGCTGTTTGAACCATATTTACCGAAATATGAGCCAATGAATATGAATAATGGGGTCTCGATATGGCACTTGCCCCTCTATGGGGATATAGCCAATTGGAATAAGAATGGGGTCTCGATTGAAGAAATCGAGCAAGTTCCTTCCAACGGTCAATTAAATTCTTCGGCTTGTATTTTTCAAGTTTATTTAGAGTTTTCCAGCATCTTGATGATCTCTGCTAGATCCCCTACTAATTTACATTGGCAGCTTGAACCATATTTACCGAAATATGAGCCAATGAATATGAATAATGGGGTCTCGATATGCCACTTGCCCCTCTATGTGGATATAGCCAATTGGAATAAGAATGGGGTCTCGATTGAAAAAAATCGAGCAATTTCCTTTCAACAGTCAATTAAATTTTCCGGATTATATTTTTCGAGTTTATTTAGAGTTTTCCAGCATCTTAATGATCTCTGCTAGATCCCCTACTAATTTACATTGGCAGCTTGAACCATATTTACCGAAATATGAGCCAATGAATATGAATAATGGGGTCTCGATATGCCACTTGCCCCTCTATGGGGATATAGCCAATTGGAATAAGAATGGGGTCTTGATTGAAGAAATCGAGCAATTTCCTTTCAACAGTCAATTAAATTTTTCGGCTTGTATTTTTCAAGTATATTTAGAGTTTTCCAGCATCTTGATGATCTCTGCTAGATCCCCTACTAATTTACATTGGCTGTTTGAACCATATTTACCGAAATATGAGCCAATGAATATGAATAATGGGGTCTCGATATGGCACTTGCCCCTCTATGGGGATGTAGCCAATTGGAATAAGAATGGGGTCTCAATTGAAAAAATCGAGCAATTTCCTTTCAACAGTCAATTAAATTTTTCGGATTATATTTTTCGAGTTTATTTAGAGTTTTCCAGTATCTTGATGATCTCTGCTAGATCCCCTACTAATTTACATTGGCTGCTTGAACCATATTTACCGAAATATGAGCCAATGAATATGAATAATGGGGTCTCGATAGGGCACTTGCCCCTCTATGGGGATGTAGCCAATTGGAATAAGAATGGGGTCTCGATTGAAAAAATCGAGCAATTTCATTTCAACAGTCAATTGAATTTTTCGGATTATATTTTTCGAGTTTATTTAGAGGTTTCCATTATCTTGATGATCTCTGCTAGATCCCCTACTAATTTACATTGGCTGCTTGAACCATATTTACCGAAATATGAGCCAATGAATATGAATAATGGGGTCTCGATAGGGCACTTGCCCCTCTATGGGGATGTAGCCAATTGGAATAAGAATGGGGTCTCGATTGAAAAAATCGAGCAATTTCATTTCAACAGTCAATTGAATTTTTCGGATTATATTTTTCGAGTTTATTTAGAGGTTTCCATTATCTTGATGATCTCTGCTAGATCCCCTACTAATTTACATTGGCTGTTTGAACCATATTTACCGAAATATGAGCCAATGAATATGAATAATGGGGTCTCGATATGGCACTTGACCCTCTATGGGGATATAGCCAATTGGAATAAGAATGGGGTCTCGATTGAAGAAATCGAGCAAGTTCCTTCCAACGGTCAATTAAATACTTCGGCTTGTATTTTTCAAGTTTATTTAGAGTTTTCCAGCATCTTGATGATCTCTGCTAGATCCCCTACTAATTTACATTGGCTGTTTGAACCATATTTACCGAAATATGAGCCAATGAATATGAATAATGGGGTCTCGATATGGCACTTGCCCCTCTATGGGGATGTAGCCAATTGGAATAAGAATGGGGTCTCAATTGAAAAAATTGAGCAATTTCCTTTCAACAGTCAATTAAATTTTTCGGATTATATTTTTCGAGTTTATTTAGAGTTTTCCAGTATCTTGATGATCTCTGCTAGATCCCCTACTAATTTACATTGGCTGCTTGAACCATATTTACCGAAATATGAGCCAATGAATATGAATAATGGGGTCTCGATAGGGCACTTGCCCCTCTATGGGGATGTAGCCAATTGGAATAAGAATGGGGTCTCGATTGAAAAAATCGAGCAATTTCATTTCAACAGTCAATTGAATTTTTCGGATTATATTTTTCGAGTTTATTTAGAGGTTTCCATTATCTTGATGATCTCTGCTAGATCCCCTACTAATTTACATTGGCTGCTTGAACCATATTTACCGAAATATGAGCCAATGAATATGAATAATGGGGTCTCGATATGGCACTTGCCCCTCTATGGGGATATAGCCAATTGGAATAAGAATGGGGTCTCGATTGGAGAAATCAAGCAATTTCCTTTCAACAGTCAATTAAATTTTTCGGCTTGTATTTTTCAAGTATATTTAGAGTTTTCCAGCATCTTGATGATCTCTGCTAGATCCCCTACTAATTTACATTGGCTGTTTGAACCATATTTACCGAAATATGAGCCAATGAATATGAATAATGGGGTCTCGATATGGCACTTGCCCCTCTATGGGGATATAGCCAATTGGAATAAGAATGGGGTCTCGATTGAAGAAATCGAGCAAGTTCCTTCCAACGGTCAATTAAATGCTTCGGCTTGTATTTTTCAAGTTTATTTAGAGTTTTTCAGCATCTTGATGATCTCTGCTAGATCCCCTACTAATTTACATTGGCTGTTTGAACCATATTTACCGAAATATGAGCCAATGAATATGAATAATGGGGTCTCGATATGGCACTTGCCCCTCTATGGGGATATAGCCAATTGGAATAAGAATGGGGTCTCGATTGAAGAAATCGAGCAAGTTCCTTCCAACGGTCAATTAAATTCTTCGGCTTGTATTTTTCAAGTTTATTTAGAGTTTTCCAGCATCTTGATGATCTCTGCTAGATCCCCTACTAATTTACATTGGCTGTTTGAACCATATTTACCGAAATATGAGCCAATGAATATGAATAATGGGGTCTCGATATGGCACTTGCCCCTCTATGGGGATGTAGCCAATTGGAATAAGAATGGGGTCTCGATTGAAAAAATCGAGCAATTTCCTTTCAACAGTCAATTAAATTTTTCGGCTTGTATTTTTCAAGTATATTTAGAGTTTTCCAGCATCTTGATGATCTCTGCTAGATCCCCTACTAATTTACATTGGCTGTTTGAACCATATGTACCGAAATATGAGCCAATGAATATGAATAATGGGGTCTTGATATGGCACTTGCCCCTCTATGGGGATGTAGCCAATTGGAATAAGAATGGGGTCTCGATTGAAGAAATCGAGCAATTTCCTTTCAACAGTCAATTAAATTTTTCGGATTATATTTTTCGAGTTTATTTAGAGTTTTCCAGTATCTTGATGATCTCTGCTAGATCCCCTACTAATTTACATTGGCTGCTTGAACCATATTTACCGAAATATGAGCCAATGAATATGAATAATGGGGTCTCGATAGGGCACTTGCCCCTCTATGGGGATGTAGCCAATTGGAATAAGAATGGGGTCTCGATTGAAAAAATCGAGCAATTTCATTTCAACAGTCAATTGAATTTTTCGGATTATATTTTTCGAGTTTATTTAGAGGTTTCCAGCATCTTGATGATCTCTGCTAGATCCCCTACTAATTTACATTGGCTGCTTGAACCATATTTACCGAAATATGAGCCAATGGATATGAATAATGGGGTCTCGATATGGCACTTGCCCCTCTATGGGGATATAGCCAATTGGAATAAGAATGGGGTCTCGATTGAAGAAATCGAGCAATTTCCTTCCAACGGTCAATTAAATTCTTCGGCTTGTATTTTTCAAGTTTATTTAGAGTTTTCCAGCATCTTGATGATCTCTGCTAGATCCCCTTCTAATTTACATTGGCTGTTTGAACCATATTTACCGAAATATGAGCCAATGAATATGAATAATGGGGTCTCGATAGGGCACTTGCCCCTCCATGGGGATGTAGCCAATTGGAATAAGAATGGGGTCTCGATTGAAAAAATCGAGCAATTTCATTTCAACAGTCAATTGAATTTTTCGGATTACATTTTTCGAGTTTATTTAGAGGTTTCCAGCATCTTAATGATCTCTGCTAGATCCCCTACTAATTTACATTGGCAGCTTGAACCATATTTACCGAAATATGAGCCAATGAATATGAATAATGGGGTCTCGATATGCCACTTGCCCCTCTATGGGGATATAGCCAATTGGAATAAGAATGGGGTCTCGATTGAAGAAATCGAGCAATTTCCTTCCAACAGTCAATTAAATTTTTCGGCTTGTATTTTTCAAGTATATTTAGAGTTTTCCAGCATCTTGATGATCTCTGCTAGATCCCCTACTAATTTACATTGGCTGTTTGAACCATATTTACCGAAATATGAGCCAATGAATATGAATAATGGGGTCTCGATATGGCACTTGCCCCTCTATGGGGATATAGCCAATTGGAATAAGAATGGGGTCTCGATTGAAGAAATCGAGCAAGTTCCTTCCAACGGTCAATTAAATTCTTCGGCTTGTATTTTTCAAGTTTATTTAGAGTTTTCCAGCATCTTGATGATCTCTGCTAGATCCCCTTCTAATTTACATTGGCTGTTTGAACCATATTTACCGAAATATGAGCCAATGAATATGAATAATGGGGTCTCGATAGGGCACTTGCCCCTCCATGGGGATGTAGCCAATTGGAATAAGAATGGGGTCTCGATTGAAAAAATCGAGCAATTTCATTTCAACAGTCAATTGAATTTTTCGGATTACATTTTTCGAGTTTATTTAGAGGTTTCCAGCATCTTAATGATCTCTGCTAGATCCCCTACTAATTTACATTGGCAGCTTGAACCATATTTACCGAAATATGAGCCAATGAATATGAATAATGGGGTCTCGATATGCCACTTGCCCCTCTATGGGGATATAGCCAATTGGAATAAGAATGGGGTCTCGATTGAAGAAATCGAGCAATTTCCTTCCAACAGTCAATTAAATTTTTCGGCTTGTATTTTTCAAGTATATTTAGAGTTTTCCAGCATCTTGATGATCTCTGCTAGATCCCCTACTAATTTACATTGGCTGTTTGAACCATATTTACCGAAATATGAGCCAATGAATATGAATAATGGGGTCTCGATATGGCACTTGCCCCTCTATGGGGATATAGCCAATTGGAATAAGAATGGGGTCTCGATTGAAGAAATCGAGCAAGTTCCTTCCAACGGTCAATTAAATTCTTCGGCTTGTATTTTTCAAGTTTATTTAGAGTTTTCCAGCATCTTGATGATCTCTGCTAGATCCCCTACTAATTTACATTGGCTGTTTGAACCATATTTACCGAAATATGAGCCAATGAATATGAATAATGGGGTCTCGATAGGGCACTTGCCCCTCTATGGGGATGTAGCCAATTGGAATAAGAATGGGGTCTCGATTGAAAAAATCGAGCAATTTCATTTCAACAGTCAATTGAATTTTTCGGATTATATTTTTCGAGTTTATTTAGAGGTTTCCAGCATCTTGATGATCTCTGCTAGATCCCCTACTAATTTACATTGGCTGTTTGAACCATATTTACCGAAATATGAGCCAATGAATATGAATAATGGGGTCTCGATATGGCACTTGCCCCTCTATGGGGATATAGCCAATTGGAATAAGAATGGGGTCTCGATTGAAGAAATCGAGCAATTTCCTTTCAACAGTCAATTAAATTTTTCGGCTTGTATTTTTCAAGTATATTTAGAGTTTTCCAGCATCTTGATGATCTCTGCTAGATCCCCTACTAATTTACATTGGCTGTTTGAACCATATTTACCGAAATATGAGCCAATGAATATGAATAATAGGGTCTCGATAGGGCACTTGCCCCTCTATGGGGATATAGCCAATTGGAATAAGAATGGGGTCTCGATTGAAGAAATCGAGCAATTTCCTTTCAACAGTCAATTAAATTTTTCGGATTATATTTTTCGAGTTTATTTAGAGTTTTCCAGCATCTTGATGATCTCTGCTAGATCCCCTACTAATTTACATTGGCTGTTTGAACCATATTTACCGAAATATGAGCCAATGAATATTAATAATGAGGTCTCGCTATGGCACTTGCCCCTCTATGGGGACAGGGTCGCCATATGGGGCTACTTATCGCCATTTAGGCTACTTCTTGAATTGGCCGGCTACTAAAATGCGAAGGAAGGCTACTTGTCGGCATGAGGCTACTTTTTTATTACAGTGAGAATTTTTTCTTTCGACCTTCAATTCCATTTACCTAAAAATATAAAAAATGATGAGAATAAGAATGAATTGTGAAAATGAGAATACAATGAATGTTTCCATTTAAATTTACCACCACATTTTATTGCATCATGTTATATCAACATATTATTCGAAATATGATTGAAAGTATCGATCGTGCTGTCTTCCCTTCATAAAATGGACAGGGTATTAAAATCGAACATGGCGGATTCCATCTCGAATTGAAGGATAATCGAACTCGAAATGAAAATAGTCGATTATATAGCCTGGCGGAGCCTGGCGGAGCCTGGCGGAGCCTGGCGGAGCCTAGCGGAGCCTGGCGGAGCCTAGCGGAGCCTGGCGGAGCCTAGCGGAGCCTGCCGAGCCTGGCCTAGCCTGAATTCTAACTAATCCTAAATTCTGCTATCTCTGATAGCTATTTGTGCTATCTATACCTAAAGAAAGAAGTTTCACTTCAAAAGTTTGAATTAATAATAAATTAATGACTCTTTCCTAAATTATAAAAATGCTTCCCTAAACTTCCCTAAACTATTCCGAAAAATTTAAGGATTAGTTAGCTTTGAAAATAGTTTTTCTATCTGCTACGTATACGGAGGTATCATTAAAATTTAAAATAAAAAATAGAAGTCTACGCTAATCAACGGAGGCGGCCGCCGACGGCGCTAGTAAAATATAATTGAAACCAAAGATGACAGTCATAGTAATAATGATAACCAAACTAATGATGAGGACATTGACAAAGTTCTCAATTTAATTAAATATGCAGAAGACATCAATATTGATGAGCTGTCTGATGATATTTACGAGTATTGAGAAATATTTAATTTTCAGATTCCTTTGATCACCTAGAAATTGAAAAATTTTACATTCTTCTATTGAATAAATATACTTGTTATAAATTGAAAATAAAAATGAAAAAAGATTGAAAATTTCATGATTATCGAAATAAATATTCAGTGATATATATTGAATAATAATAATAATAACAATTATACAGATAAATTATTCATTTCATGTCCCTCATTCAAAATAATTTCTGGCTACTTTCGGCTACTTCAGCGCCACAGCCAGGCTACTCGTCAGCAAAAGAGTCTGGTTACGCTGTATGGGGATGTAGCCAATTGGAATAAGAATGGGGTCTCGATTGAAAAAATCGAGCAATTTCCTTTCAACAGTCAATTAAATTTTTCGGCTTGTATTTTCAAGTATATTTAGAGTTTTCCAGCATCTTGATGATCTCGGCTAGATCCCCTACTAATTTACATCGGCTGTTTAAACCATATTTACCGAAATATGAGCCAATGAATATGAATAATGGGGTCTCGATATGGCACTTGCCACTCTATGGGATATAGCCAATTGGAATAAGAATGGGGTCTCGATTGAAAAAATCAAGCAATTTCCTTTCAACAGTCAATTAAATTTTTCGGATTATATTTTTCGAGTTTATTTAGAGTTTTCCAGCATCTTGATGATCTCTGCTAGATCCCCTACTAATTTACATTGGCTGTTTGAACCATATTTACCGAAATATGAGCCAATGAATATGAATAATGGGGTCTCGATATGGCACTTGCCCCTCTATGGGGATATAGCCAATTGGAATAAGAATGGGGTCTCGATTGAGAAAATCGAGCAATTTCCTTTCAACAGTCAATTAAATTTTTCGGACTATATTTTTCGAGTTTATTTAGAGTTTTCCAGCATCTTGATGATCTCTGCTAGATCCCCTACTAATTTACATTGGCTGTTTGAACCATATTTACCGAAATATGAGCCAATGAATATGAATAATGGGGTCTCGATATGGCACTTGCCCCTCTATGGGGATATAGCCAATTGGGATAAGAATGGGGTCTCGATTGAGAAAACCGAGCAATTTCCTTTCAACAGTCAATTAAATTTTTCGGATTATATTTTTCGAGTTTATTCAGAGTTTTCCAGCATCTTGATGATCTCTGCTAGATCCCCTACTAATTTACATTGGCTGTTTGAACCATATTCACCGAAATATGAGCCAATGAATATGAATAATGGGGTCTCGATATGGCACTTGCCCCTCTATGGGGATATAGCCAATTGGGATAAGAATGGGGTCTCGATTGAGAAAACCGAGCAGTTTCCTTTCAACAGTCAATTAAATTTTTCGGATTATATTTTTTGAGTTTATTTAGAGTTTTCCAGCATCTTGATGATCTCTGCTAGATCCCCTACTAATTTACATTGGCTGTTTGAACCATATTCACCGAAATATGAGCCAATGAATATGAATAATGGGGTCTCGATATGGCACTTGCCCCTCTATGGGGATGTAGCCAATTGGAATAAGAATGGGGTCTCGATTGAAAAAATCGAGCAATTTCCTTTCAACAGTCAATTAAATTTTTCGGCTTGTATTTTTCAAGTATATTTAGAGTTGTCCAGCATCTTGATGATCTCTGCTAAATCCCCTACTAATTTACATTGGCTGTTTGAACCATATTTACCGAAATATGAGCCAATGAATATTAATAATGGGGTCTCGATATGGCACTTGCCACTCTATGGGATATAGCCAATTGGAATAAGAATGGGGTCTCGATTGAAAAAATCAAGCGATTTCCTTTCAACAGTCAATTAAATTTTTCGGATTATATTTTTCGAGTTTATTTAGAGTTTTCCAGCATCTTGATGATCTCTGCTAGATCCCCTACTAATTTACATTGGCTGTTTTAACCATATTTACCGAAATATGAGCCAATGAATATGAATAATGGGGTCTCGATATGGCACTTGCCCCTCTATGGGGATATAGCCAATTGGGATAAGAATGGGGTCTCGATTGAGAAAACCGAGCAGTTTCCTTTCAACAGTCAATTAAATTTTTCGGATTATATTTTTCGAGTTTATTTAGAGTTTTCCAGCATCTTGATGATCTCTGCTAGATCCCCTACTAATTTACATTGGCTGTTTGAACCATATTCACCGAAATATGAGCCAATGAATATGAATAATGGGGTCTCGATATGGCACTTGCCCCTCTATGGGGATGTAGCCAATTGGAATAAGAATGGGGTCTCGATTGAAAAAACCGAGCAATTTCCTTTCAACAGTCAATTAAATTTTTCGGATTATATTTTTCGAGTTTATTTAGAGTTTTCCAGCATCTTGATGATCTCTGCTAGATCCCCTACTAATTTACATTGGCTGTTTGAACCATATTGACCGAAATATGAGCCAATGAATATGAATAATGGGGTCTCGATATGGCACTTGCCCCCCTATGGGGATATAGCCAATTGGAATAAGAATGGGGTCTCGATTGAAGAAATCGAGCAAGTTCCTTCCAACGGTCAATTAAATTCTTCGGCTTGTATTTTTCAAGTTTATTTAGAGTTTTCCAGCATCTTGATGATCTCTGCTAGATCCCCTACTAATTTACATTGGCTGTTTGAACCATATTTACCGAAATATGAGCCAATGAATATGAATAATGGGGTCTCGATATGGCACTTGCCCCTCTATGGGGATATAGCCAATTGGAATAAGAATGGGGTCTCGATTGAAGAAATCGAGCAAGTTCCTTCCAACGGTCAATTAAATTCTTCGGCTTGTATTTTTCAAGTTTATTTAGAGTTTTCCAGCATCTTGATGATCTCTGCTAGATCCCCTACTAATTTACATTGGCTGTTTGAACCATATTTACCGAAATATGAGCCAATGAATATGAATAATGGGGTCTCGATAGGGCACTTGCCCCTCTATGGGGATGTAGCCAATTGGAATAAGAATGGGGTCTCGATTGAAAAAATCGAGCAATTTCCTTTCAACAGTCAATTAAATTTTTCGGCTTGTATTTTCAAGTATATTTAGAGTTTTCCAGCATCTTGATGATCTCGGCTAGATCCCCTACTAATTTACATTGGCTGTTTAAACCATATTTACCGAAATATGAGCCAATGAATATGAATAATGGGGTCTCGATAGGGCACTTGCCCCTCTATGGGGATGTAGCCAATTGGAATAAGAATGGGGTCTCGATTGAAAAAATCGAGCAATTTCCTTTCAACAGTCAATTAAATTTTTCGGCTTGTATTTTCAAGTATATTTAGAGTTTTCCAGCATCTTGATGATCTCGGCTAGATCCCCTACTAATTTACATTGGCTGTTTAAACCATATTTACCGAAATATGAGCCAATGAATATGAATAATGGGGTCTCGATATGGCACTTGCCCCTCTATGGGGATGTAGCCAATTGGAATAAGAATGGGGTCTCGATTGAAAAAATCGAGCAATTTCCTTTCAACAGTCAATTAAATTTTTCGGCTTGTATTTTTCAAGTATATTTAGAGTTTTCCAGCATCTTGATGATCTCTGCTAAATCCCCTACTAATTTACATTGGCTGTTTGAACCATATTTACCGAAATATGAGCCAATGAATATGAATAATGGGGTCTCGATAGGGCACTTGCCCCTCTATGGGGATGTAGCCAATTGGAATAAGAATGGGGTCTCGATTGAAAAAATCGAGCAATTTCATTTCAACAGTCAATTGAATTTTTCGGATTATATTTTTCGAGTTTATTTAGAGGTTTCCAGCATCTTGATGATCTCTGCTAGATCCCCTACTAATTTACATTGGCTGCTTGAACCATATTTACCGAAATATGAGCCAATGAATATGAATAATGGGGTCTCGATATGGCACTTGCCCCTCTATGGGGATGTAGCCAATTGGAATAAGAATGGGGTCTCGATTGAAAAAATCGAGCAATTTCCTTTCAACAGTCAATTAAATTTTCCGGATTATATTTTTTGAGTTTATTTAGAGTTTTCCAGCATCTTGATGATCTCTGCTAGATCCCCTACTAATTTACATTGGCTGTTTGAACCATATTTACCGAAATATGAGCCAATGAATATTAATAATGAGGTCTTGCTATGGCACTTGCCCCTCTATGGGGACAGGGTCGCCATATGGGGCTACTTATCGCCATTTAGGCTACTTCTTGAATTGGCCGGCTACTAAAATGCGAAGGAAGGCTACTTGTCGGCATGAGGCTACTTTTTTATTACAGTGAGAATTTTTTCTTTCGACCTTCAATTCCATTTACCTAAAAATATAAAAAATGATGAGAATAAGAATGAATTGTGAAAATGAGAATACAATGAATGTTTCCATTTAAATTTACCACCACATTTTATTGCATCATGTTATATCAACATATTATTCGAAATGTGATTGAAAGTATCGATCGTGCTGTCTTCCCTTCATAAAATGGACAGGGTATTAAAATCGAACATGGCGGATTCCATCTCGAATTGAAGGATAATCGAACTCGAACTGAAAATAGTCGATTATATAGCCTGGCGGAGCCTGGCGGAGCCTGGCGGAGCCTAGCGGAGCCTGGCGGAGCCTAGCGGAGCCTGGCGGAGCCTAGCGGAGCCTAGCGGAGCCTGACGGAGCCTGCCGAGCCTGGCCTAGCCTGAATTCTAACTAATCCTAAATTCTGCTATCTCTGATAGCTATTCCTGCTATCTATACCTAAAGAAAGAAGTTTCACTTCAAAAGTTTGAATTAATAATAAATTAATGACTCTTTCCCAAATTATAAAAATGCTTCCCTAAACTTCCCTAAACTATTCCGAAAAATTTAAGGATTAGTTAGCTTTGAAAATAGTTTTTCTATCTGCTACGTATACGGAGGTATCATTAAAATTTAAAATAAAAAATAGAAGTCTACGCTGATCAACGGAGGCGGCCGCCGACGGCGCTAGTAAAATATAATTGAAACCAAAGATGACAGTCATAGTAATAATGATAACCAAACTAATGATGAGGACATTGACAAAGTTCTCAATTTAATTAAATATGCAGAAGACATCAATATTGATGAGCTGTCTGATGATATTTACGAGTATTGAAAAATATTTAATTTTCAGATTTCTTTGATCACCTAGAAATTGAAAAATTTTACATTCTTCTATTGAATGAATATACTCGTTATAAATTGAAAATAAAAATAAAAAAAGATTGAAAATTTCATGATTATCGAAATAAATATTCAGTGATATATATTGAATAATAATAATAATAACAATTATACAGATAAAATATTCATTTCATGTCCCTCATTCAAAATAATTTCTGGCTACTTTCGGCTACTTCAGCGCCACAGCCAGGCTACTCGTCAGCAAAAGAGTCTGGTTACGCTGTATGGGGATGTAGCCAATTGGAATAAGAATGGGGTCTCGATTGAAAAAATCGAGCAATTTCCTTTCAACAGTCAATTAAATTTTTCGGCTTGTATTTTCAAGTATATTTAGAGTTTTCCAGCATCTTGATGATCTCGGCTAGATCCCCTACTAATTTACATTGACTGTTTAAACCATATTTACCGAAATATGAGCCAATGAATATGAATAATGGGGTCTCGATATGGCACTTGCCCCTCTATGGGGATGTAGCCAATTGGAATAAGAATGGGGTCTCGATTGAAAAAACCGAGCAATTTCCTTTCAACAGTCAATTAAATTTTTCGGATTATATTTTTCGAGTTTATTTAGAGTTTTCCAGCATCTTGATGATCTCTGCTAGATCCCCTACTAATTTACATTGACTGTTTAAACCATATTTACCGAAATATGAGCCAATGAATATGAATAATGGGGTCTCGATATGGCACTTGCCCCTCTATGGGGATGTAGCCAATTGGAATAAGAATGGGGTCTCGATTGAAAAAATCGAGCAATTTCATTTCAACAGTCAATTGAATTTTTCGGATTATATTTTTCGAGTTTATTTAGAGGTTTCCAGCATCTTGATGATCTCTGCTAGATCCCCTACTAATTTACATTGGCTACTTGAACCATATTTACCGAAATATGAGCCAATGAATATTAATAATGGGGTCTCGCTATGGCACTTGCCCCTCTATGGGGATATAGCCAATTGGAATAAGAATGGGGTCTCGATTGAAAAAAATCGAGCAATTTCCTTTCAACAGTCAATTAAATTTTCCGGATTATATTTTTCGAGTTTATTTAGAGTTTTCCAGCATCTTAATGATCTCTGCTAGATCCCCTACTAATTTACATTGGCTGTTTGAACCATATTTACCGAAATATGAGCCAATGAATATTAATAATGGGGTCTCGCTATGGCACTTGCCCCTCTATGGGGACAGGGTCGCCATATGGGGCGACTTATCGCCATTTAGGCTACTTCTTGAATTGGCCGGCTACTAAAATTCGAAGGAAGGCTACTTGTCGCCATAAGGCTACTTTTTTATTACAGTGAGAATTTTTTCTTTCGACCTTCAATTTCATTTACCTAAAAATATAAAAAATGATGAGAATAAGAATGAATTGTGAAAATGAGAATACAATGAATGTTTCCATTTAAATTTACCACCACATTTTATTGCATCATAATATATCAACATATTATTCGAAATATGATTGAAAGTATCGATCGTGCTGTCTTCCCTTCATAAAATGGACAGGGTATTAAAATCGAACATGGCGGATTCCATCTCGAATTGAAGGATAATCGAACTCGAAATGAAAATAGTCGATTATATAGCCTGGCGGAGCCTGGCGGAGCCTGGCGGAGCCTGGCGGAGCCTAGCGGAGCCTGGCGGAGCCTAGCGGAGCCTGGCGGAGCCTAGCGGAGCCTGACGGAGCCTGCCGAGCCTGGCCTAGCCTGAATTCTAACTAATCCTAAATTCTGCTATCTCTGATAGCTATTTGTGCTATCTATACCTAAAGAAAGAAGTTTCACTTCAAAAGTTTGAATTAATAATAAATTAATGACTCTTTCCTAAATTATAAAAATGCTTCCCTAAACTTCCCTAAACTATTCCGAAAAATTTAAGGATTAGTTAGCTTTGAAAATAGTTTTTCTATCTGCTACGTATACGGAGGTATCATTAAAATTTAAAATAAAAAATAGAAGTCTACGCTAATCAACGGAGGCGGCCGCCGACGGCGCTAGTAAAATATAATTGAAACCAAAGATGACAGTCATAGTAATAATGATAACCAAACTAATGATGAGGACATTGACAAAGTTCTCAATTTAATTAAATATGCAGAAGACATCAATATTGATGAGCTGTCTGATGATATTTACGAGTATTGAGAAATATTTAATTTTCAGATTCCTTTGATCACCTAGAAATTGAAAAATTTTACATTCTTCTATTGAATAAATATACTTGTTATAAATTGAAAATAAAAATAAAAAAAGATTGAAAATTTCATGATTATCGAAATAAATATTCAGTGATATATATTGAATAATAATAATGATAACAATTATACAGATAAATTATTCATTTCATGTCCCTCATTCAAAATAATTTCTGGCTACTTTCGGCTACTTCAGCGCCACAGCCAGGCTACTCGTCAGCAAAAGAGTCTGGTTACGCTGTATGGGGATGTAGCCAATTGGAATAAGAATGGGGTCTCGATTGAAAAAATCGAGCAATTTCCTTTCAACAGTCAATTAAATTTTTCGGCTTGTATTTTCAAGTATATTTAGAGTTTTCCAGCATCTTGATGATCTCGGCTAGATCCCCTACTAATTTACATCGGCTGTTTAAACCATATTTACCGAAATATGAGCCAATGAATATGAATAATGGGGTCTCGATATGGCACTTGCCACTCTATGGGATATAGCCAATTGGAATAAGAATGGGGTCTCGATTGAAAAAATCAAGCAATTTCCTTTCAACAGTCAATTAAATTTTTCGGATTATATTTTTCGAGTTTATTTAGAGTTTTCCAGCATCTTGATGATCTCTGCTAGATCCCCTACTAATTTACATTGGCTGTTTGAACCATATTTACCGAAATATGAGCCAATGAATATGAATAATGGGGTCTCGATATGGCACTTGCCCCTCTATGGGGATATAGCCAATTGGAATAAGAATGGGGTCTCGATTGAGAAAATCGAGCAATTTCCTTTCAACAGTCAATTAAATTTTTCGGACTATATTTTTCGAGTTTATTTAGAGTTTTCCAGCATCTTGATGATCTCTGCTAGATCCCCTACTAATTTACATTGGCTGTTTGAACCATATTTACCGAAATATGAGCCAATGAATATGAATAATGGGGTCTCGATATGGCACTTGCCCCTCTATGGGGATATAGCCAATTGGAATAAGAATGGGGTCTCGATTGAAGAAATCGAGCAAGTTCCTTCCAACGGTCAATTAAATTCTTCGGCTTGTATTTTTCAAGTTTATTTAGAGTTTTCCAGCATCTTGATGATCTCTGCTAGATCCCCTACTAATTTACACTGGCTGTTTGAACCATATTTACCGAAATATGAGCCAATGAATATGAATAATAGGGTCTCGATAGGGCACTTGCCCCTCTATGGGGATATAGCCAATTGGAATAAGAATGGGGTCTCGATTGAAGAAATCGAGCAATTTCCTTTCAACAGTCAATTAAATTTCTCGGATTATATTTTTCGAGTTTATTTAGAGTTTTCCAGTATCTTGATGATCTCTGCTAGATCCCCTACTAATTTACATTGGCTGCTTGAACCATATTTACCGAAATATGAGCCAATGAATATGAATAATGGGGTCTCGATAGGGCACTTGCCCCTCTATGGGGATGTAGCCAATTGGAATAAGAATGGGGTCTCGATTGAAAAAATCGAGCAATTTCATTTCAACAGTCAATTGAATTTTTCGGATTATATTTTTCGAGTTTATTTAGAGGTTTCCAGCATCTTGATGATCTCTGCTAGATCCCCTACTAATTTACATTGGCTGCTTGAACGATATTTACCGAAATATGAGCCAATGAATATGAATAATGGGGTCTCGATATGGCACTTGCCCCTCTATGGGGATATAGCCAATTGGAATAAGAATGGGGTCTCGATTAAAAAAAATCGAGCAATTTCCTTTCAACAGTCAATTAAATTTTCCGGATTATATTTTTCGAGTTTATTTAGAGTTTTCCAGCATCTTAATGATCTCTGCTAGATCCCCTACTAATTTACATTGGCAGCTTGAACCATATTTACCGAAATATGAGCCAATGAATATGAATAATGGGGTCTCGATATGCCACTTGCCCCTCTATGGGGATATAGCCAATTGGAATAAGAATGGGGTCTCGATTGAAGAAATCGAGCAATTTCCTTTCAACAGTCAATTAAATTTTTCGGCTTGTATTTTTCAAGTATATTTAGAGTTTTCCAGCATCTTGATGATCTCTGCTAGATCCCCTACTAATTTACATTGGCTGTTTGAACCATATTTACCGAAATATGAGCCAATGAATATGAATAATGGGGTCTCGATATGGCACTTGCCCCTCTATGGGGATATAGCCAATTGGAATAAGAATGGGGTCTCGATTGAAGAAATCGAGCAAGTTCCTTCCAACGGTCAATTAAATTCTTCGGCTTGTATTTTTCAAGTTTATTTAGAGTTTTCCAGCATCTTGATGATCTCTGCTAGATCCCCTACTAATTTACATTGGCTGTTTGAACCATATTTACCGAAATATGAGCCAATGAATATGAATAATAGGGTCTCGATAGGGCACTTGCCCCTCTATGGGGATATAGCCAATTGGAATAAGAATGGGGTCTCGATTGAAGAAATCGAGCAATTTCCTTTCAACAGTCAATTAAATTTTTCGGATTATATTTTTCGAGTTTATTTAGAGTTTTCCAGTATCTTGATGATCTCTGCTAGATCCCCTACTAATTTACATTGGCTGCTTGAACCATATTTACCAAAATATGAGACAATGAATATGAATAATGGGGTCTCGATAGGGCACTTGCCCCTCTATGGGGATGTAGCCAATTGGAATAAGAATGGGGTCTCGATTGAAAAAATCGAGCAATTTCATTTCAACAGTCAATTGAATTTTTCGGATTATATTTTTCGAGTTTATTTAGAGGTTTCCAGCATCTTGATGATCTCTGCTAGATCCCCTACTAATTTACATTGGCTGCTTGAACCATATTTACCGAAATATGAGCCAATGAATATGAATAATGGGGTCTCGATATGGCACTTGCCCCTCTATGGGGATATAGCCAATTGGAATAAGAATGGGGTCTCGATTGAAGAAATCGAGCAATTTCCTTTCAACAGTCAATTAAATTTTTCGGCTTGTATTTTTCAAGTATATTTAGAGTTTTCCAGCATCTTGATGATCTCTGCTAGATCCCCTACTAATTTACATTGGCTGTTTGAAACATATTTACCGAAATATGAGCCAATGAATATGAATAATGGGGTCTCGATATGGCACTTGCCCCTCTATGGGGATATAGCCAATTGGAATAAGAATGGGGTCTCGATTGAAGAAATCGAGCAAGTTCCTTCCAACGGTCAATTAAATTCTTCGGCTTGTATTTTTCAAGTTGATTTAGAGTTTTCCAGCATCTTGATGATCTCTGCTAGATCCCCTACTAATTTACATTGGCTGTTTGAACCATATTTACCGAAATATGAGCCAATGAATATGAATAATGGGGTCTCGATAGGGCACTTGCCCCTCTATGGGGATGTAGCCAATTGGAATAAGAATGGGGTCTCGATTGAAAAAATCGAGCAATTTCATTTCAACAGTCAATTGAATTTTTCGGATTATATTTTTCGAGTTTATTTAGAGGTTTCCAGCATCTTGATGATCTCTGCTAGATCCCCTACTAATTTACATTGGCTGCTTGAACGATATTTACCGAAATATGAGCCAATGAATATGAATAATGGGGTCTCGATATGGCACTTGCCCCTCTATGGGGATATAGCCAATTGGAATAAGAATGGGGTCTCGATTAAAAAAAATCGAGCAATTTCCTTTCAACAGTCAATTAAATTTTCCGGATTATATTTTTCGAGTTTATTTAGAGTTTTCCAGCATCTTAATGATCTCTGCTAGATCCCCTACTAATTTACATTGGCAGCTTGAACCATATTTACCGAAATATGAGCCAATGAATATGAATAATGGGGTCTCGATATGCCACTTGCCCCTCTATGGGGATATAGCCAATTGGAATAAGAATGGGGTCTCGATTGAAGAAATCGAGCAATTTCCTTTCAACAGTCAATTAAATTTTTCGGCTTGTATTTTTCAAGTATATTTAGAGTTTTCCAGCATCTTGATGATCTCTGCTAGATCCCCTACTAATTTACATTGGCTGTTTGAACCATATTTACCGAAATATGAGCCAATGAATATGAATAATGGGGTCTCGATATGGCACTTGCCCCTCTATGGGGATATAGCCAATTGGAATAAGAATGGGGTCTCGATTGAAGAAATCGAGCAAGTTCCTTCCAACGGTCAATTAAATTCTTCGGCTTGTATTTTTCAAGTTTATTTAGAGTTTTCCAGCATCTTGATGATCTCTGCTAGATCCCCTACTAATTTACATTGGCTGTTTGAACCATATTTACCGAAATATGAGCCAATGAATATGAATAATAGGGTCTCGATAGGGCACTTGCCCCTCTATGGGGATATAGCCAATTGGAATAAGAATGGGGTCTCGATTGAAGAAATCGAGCAATTTCCTTTCAACAGTCAATTAAATTTTTCGGATTATATTTTTCGAGTTTATTTAGAGTTTTCCAGTATCTTGATGATCTCTGCTAGATCCCCTACTAATTTACATTGGCTGCTTGAACCATATTTACCAAAATATGAGACAATGAATATGAATAATGGGGTCTCGATAGGGCACTTGCCCCTCTATGGGGATGTAGCCAATTGGAATAAGAATGGGGTCTCGATTGAAAAAATCGAGCAATTTCATTTCAACAGTCAATTGAATTTTTCGGATTATATTTTTCGAGTTTATTTAGAGGTTTCCAGCATCTTGATGATCTCTGCTAGATCCCCTACTAATTTACATTGGCTGCTTGAACCATATTTACCGAAATATGAGCCAATGAATATGAATAATGGGGTCTCGATATGGCACTTGCCCCTCTATGGGGATATAGCCAATTGGAATAAGAATGGGGTCTCGATTGAAGAAATCGAGCAATTTCCTTTCAACAGTCAATTAAATTTTTCGGATTATATTTTTCGAGTTTATTTAGAGTTTTCCAGTATCTTGATGATCTCTGCTAGATCCCCTACTAATTTACATTGGCTGCTTGAACCATATTTACCGAAATATGAGCCAATGAATATGAATAATGGGGTCTCGATATGGCACTTGCCCCTCTATGGGGATATAGCCAATTGGAATAAGAATGGGGTCTCGATTGAAGAAATCGAGCAATTTCCTTCCAACGGTCAATTAAATTCTTCGGCTTGTATTTTTCAAGTTTATTTAGAGTTTTCCAGCATCTTGATGATCTCTGCTAGATCCCCTACTAATTTACATTGGCTGTTTGAACCATATTTACCGAAATATGAGCCAATGAATATTAATAATGGGGTCTCGCTATGGCACTTGCCCCTCTATGGGGATATAGCCAATTGGAATAAGAATGGGGTCTCGATTGAAAAAAATCGAGCAATTTCATTTCAACAGTCAATTAAATTTTCCGGATTATATTTTTCGAGTTTATTTAGAGTTTTCCAGCATCTTAATGATCTCTGCTAGATCCCCTACTAATTTACATTGGCAGCTTGAACCATATTTACCGAAATATGAGCCAATGAATATGAATAATGGGGTCTCGATATGGCACTTGCCCCTCTATGGGGATGTAGCCAATTGGAATAAGAATGGGGTCTCGATTGAAAAAATCGAGCAATTTCCTTTCAACAGTCAATTAAATTTTTCGGCTTGTATTTTTCAAGTATATTTAGAGTTTTCCAGCATCTTGATGATCTCTGCTAGATCCCCTACTAATTTACATTGGCTGTTTGAACCATATTTACCGAAATATGAGCCAATGAATATGAATAATAGGGTCTCGATAGGGCACTTGCCCCTCTATGGGGATATAGCCAATTGGAATAAGAATGGGGTCTCGATTGAAGAAATCGAGCAATTTCCTTTCAACAGTCAATTAAATTTTTCGGATTATATTTTTCGAGTTTATTTAGAGTTTTCCAGTATCTTGATGATCTCTGCTAGATCCCCTACTAATTTACATTGGCTGCTTGAACCATATTTACCGAAATATGAGCCAATGAATATGAATAATGGGGTCTCGATAGGGCACTTGCCCCTCTATGGGGATGTAGCCAATTGGAATAAGAATGGGGTCTCGATTGAAAAAATCGAGCAATTTCATTTCAACAGTCAATTGAATTTTTCGGATTATATTTTTCGAGTTTATTTAGAGGTTTCCAGCATCTTGATGATCTCTGCTAGATCCCCTACTAATTTACATTGGCTGCTTGAACCATATTTACCGAAATATGAGCCAATGAATATGAATAATGGGGTCTCGATATGGCACTTGCCCCTCTATGGGGATATAGCCAATTGGAATAAGAATGGGGTCTCGATTGAAGAAATCGAGCAATTTCCTTCCAACGGTCAATTAAATTCTTCGGCTTGTATTTTTCAAGTTTATTTAGAGTTTTCCAGCATCTTGATGATCTCTGCTACATCCCCTTCTAATTTACATTGGCTGTTTGAACCATATTTACCGAAATATGAGCCAATGAATATGAATAATGAGGTCTCGATATGGCACTTGCCCCTCTATGGGGATATAGCCAATTGGAATAAGAATGGGGTCTCGATTGAAGAAATCGAGCAATTTCCTTCCAACGGTCAATTAAATTCTTCGGCTTGTATTTTTCAAGTTTATTTAGAGTTTTCCAGCATCTTGATGATCTCTGCTAGATCCCCTACTAATTTACATTGGCTGTTTGAACCATATTTACCGAAATATGAGCCAATGAATATGAATAATGGGGTCTCGATAGGGCACTTGCCCCTCTATGGGGATGTAGCCAATTGGAATAAGAATGGGGTCTCGATTGAAAAAATCGAGCAATTTCATTTCAACAGTCAATTGAATTTTTCGGATTATATTTTTCGAGTTTATTTAGAGGTTTCCAGCATCTTGATGATCTCTGCTAGATCCCCTACTAATTTACATTGGCTGCTTGAACCATATTTACCGAAATATGAGCCAATGAATATGAATAATGGGGTCTCGATATGGCACTTGCCCCTCTATGGGGATATAGCCAATTGGAATAAGAATGGGGTCTCGATTGGAAAAACCGAGCAATTTCCTTTCAACAGTCAATTAAATTTTTCGGTTCATATTTTTCGAGTTTATTTAGAGTTTTCTAGCATCTTGATGATCTCTGCTAGATCCCCTACTAATTTACATTGGCTGCTTGAACCATATTTACCGAAATATGAGCCAATGAATATGAATAATGGGGTCTCGATATGGCACTTGCCCCTCTATGGGGATGTAGCCAATTGGAATAAGAATGGGGTCTCGATTGAAAAAATCGAGCAATTTCATTTCAACAGTCAATTGAATTTTTCGGATTATATTTTTCAAGTATATTTAGAGTTTTCCAGCATCTTGATGATCTCTGCTAGATCCCCTACTAATTTACATTGGCTGTTTGAACCATATTTACCGGAATATGAGCCAATGAATATGAATAATGGGTTCTCGATATGCCACTTGCCCCTCTATGGGGATATAGCCAATTGGAATAAGAATGGGGTCTCGATTGAAGAAATCGAGCAATTTCCTTTCAACAGTCAATTAAATTTTTCGGCTTGTATTTTTCAAGTATATTTAGAGTTTTCCAGCATCTTGATGATCTCTGCTACATCCCCTTCTAATTTACATTGGCTGTTTGAACCATATTTACCGAAATATGAGCCAATGAATATGAATAATGAGGTCTCGATATGGCACTTGCCCCTCTATGGGGATATAGCCAATTGGAATAAGAATGGGGTCTCGATTGAAGAAATCGAGCAATTTCCTTCCAACGGTCAATTAAATTCTTCGGCTTGTATTTTTCAAGTTTATTTAGAGTTTTCCAGCATCTTGATGATCTCTGCTAGATCCCCTACTAATTTACATTGGCTGTTTGAACCATATTTACCGAAATATGAGCCAATGAATATGAATAATGGGGTCTCGATAGGGCACTTGCCCCTCTATGGGGATGTAGCCAATTGGAATAAGAATGGGGTCTCGATTGAAAAAATCGAGCAATTTCATTTCAACAGTCAATTGAATTTTTCGGATTATATTTTTCGAGTTTATTTAGAGGTTTCCAGCATCTTGATGATCTCTGCTAGATCCCCTACTAATTTACATTGGCTGCTTGAACCATATTTACCGAAATATGAGCCAATGAATATGAATAATGGGGTCTCGATATGGCACTTGCCCCTCTATGGGGATATAGCCAATTGGAATAAGAATGGGGTCTCGATTGGAAAAACCGAGCAATTTCCTTTCAACAGTCAATTAAATTTTTCGGTTCATATTTTTCGAGTTTATTTAGAGTTTTCTAGCATCTTGATGATCTCTGCTAGATCCCCTACTAATTTACATTGGCTGCTTGAACCATATTTACCGAAATATGAGCCAATGAATATGAATAATGGGGTCTCGATATGGCACTTGCCCCTCTATGGGGATGTAGCCAATTGGAATAAGAATGGGGTCTCGATTGAAAAAATCGAGCAATTTCATTTCAACAGTCAATTGAATTTTTCGGATTATATTTTTCAAGTATATTTAGAGTTTTCCAGCATCTTGATGATCTCTGCTAGATCCCCTACTAATTTACATTGGCTGTTTGAACCATATTTACCGGAATATGAGCCAATGAATATGAATAATGGGTTCTCGATATGCCACTTGCCCCTCTATGGGGATATAGCCAATTGGAATAAGAATGGGGTCTCGATTGAAGAAATCGAGCAATTTCCTTTCAACAGTCAATTAAATTTTTCGGCTTGTATTTTTCAAGTATATTTAGAGTTTTCCAGCATCTTGATGATCTCTGCTAGATCCCCTACTAATTTACATTGGCTGTTTGAACCATATTTACCGGAATATGAGCCAATGAATATGAATAATGGGGTCTCGATATGGCACTTGCCCCTCTATGGGGATATAGCCAATTGGAATAAGAATGGGGTCTCGATTGAAGAAATCGAGCAAGTTCCTTCCAACGGTCAATTAAATTCTTCGGCTTGTATTTTTCAAGTTTATTTAGAGTTTTCCAGCATCTTGATGATCTCTGCTAGATCCCCTACTAATTTACATTGGCTGTTTGAACCATATTTACCGAAATATGAGCCAATGAATATGAATAATGGGGTCTCGATATGGCACTTGCCCCTCTATGGGGATGTAGCCAATTGGAATAAGAATGGGGTCTCGATTGAAAAAATCGAGCAATTTCCTTTCAACAGTCAATTAAATTTTTCGGCTTGTATTTTTCAAGTATATTTAGAGTTTTCCAGCATCTTGATGATCTCTGCTAGATCCCCTACTAATTTACATTGGCTGTTTGAACCATATTTACCGAAATATGAGCCAATGAATATGAATAATAGGGTCTCGATAGGGCACTTGCCCCTCTATGGGGATATAGCCAATTGGAATAAGAATGGGGTCTCGATTGAAGAAATCGAGCAATTTCCTTTCAACAGTCAATTAAATTTTTCGGATTATATTTTTCGAGTTTATTTAGAGTTTTCCAGTATCTTGATGATCTCTGCTAGATCCCCTACTAATTCACATTGGCTGCTTGAACCATATTTACCGAAATATGAGCCAATGAATATGAATAATGGGGTCTCGATAGGGCACTTGCCCCTCTATGGGGATGTAGCCAATTGGAATAAGAATGGGGTCTCGATTGAAAAAATCGAGCAATTTCATTTCAACAGTCAATTGAATTTTTCGGATTATATTTTTCGAGTTTATTTAGAGGTTTCCAGCATCTTGATGATCTCTGCTAGATCCCCTACTAATTTACATTGGCTGCTTGAACCATATTTACCGAAATATGAGCCAATGAATATGAATAATGGGGTCTCGATATGGCACTTGCCCCTCTATGGGGATATAGCCAATTGGAATAAGAATGGGGTCTCGATTGAAGAAATCGAGCAATTTCCTTCCAACGGTCAATTAAATTCTTCGGCTTGTATTTTTCAAGTTTATTTAGAGTTTTCCAGCATCTTGATGATCTCTGCTACATCCCCTTCTAATTTACATTGGCTGTTTGAACCATATTTACCGAAATATGAGCCAATGAATATGAATAATGAGGTCTCGATATGGCACTTGCCCCTCTATGGGGATATAGCCAATTGGAATAAGAATGGGGTCTCGATTGAAGAAATCGAGCAATTTCCTTCCAACGGTCAATTAAATTCTTCGGCTTGTATTTTTCAAGTTTATTTAGAGTTTTCCAGCATCTTGATGATCTCTGCTAGATCCCCTACTAATTTACATTGGCTGTTTGAACCATATTTACCGAAATATGAGCCAATGAATATGAATAATGGGGTCTCGATAGGGCACTTGCCCCTCTATGGGGATGTAGCCAATTGGAATAAGAATGGGGTCTCGATTGAAAAAATCGAGCAATTTCATTTCAACAGTCAATTGAATTTTTCGGATTATATTTTTCGAGTTTATTTAGAGGTTTCCAGCATCTTGATGATCTCTGCTAGATCCCCTACTAATTTACATTGGCTGCTTGAACCATATTTACCGAAATATGAGCCAATGAATATGAATAATGGGGTCTCGATATGGCACTTGCCCCTCTATGGGGATATAGCCAATTGGAATAAGAATGGGGTCTCGATTGGAAAAACCGAGCAATTTCCTTTCAACAGTCAATTAAATTTTTCGGTTCATATTTTTCGAGTTTATTTAGAGTTTTCTAGCATCTTGATGATCTCTGCTAGATCCCCTACTAATTTACATTGGCTGCTTGAACCATATTTACCGAAATATGAGCCAATGAATATGAATAATGGGGTCTCGATATGGCACTTGCCCCTCTATGGGGATGTAGCCAATTGGAATAAGAATGGGGTCTCGATTGAAAAAATCGAGCAATTTCATTTCAACAGTCAATTGAATTTTTCGGATTATATTTTTCGAGTTTATTTAGAGGTTTCCAGCATCTTGATGATCTCTGCTAGATCCCATACTAATTTACATTGGCTGCTTGAACCATATTTACCGAAATATGAGCCAATGAATATTAATAATGGGGTCTCGCTATGGCACTTGCCCCTCTATGGGGATATAGCCAATTGGAATAAGAATGGGGTCTCGATTGAAAAAAATCGAGCAATTTCCTTTCAACAGTCAATTAAATTTTCCGGATTATATTTTTTGAGTTTATTTAGAGTTTTCCAGCATCTTGATGATCTCTGCTAGATCCCCTACTAATTTACATTGGCTGCTTGAACCATATTTACCGAAATATGAGCCAATGAATATGAATAATGGGGTCTCGATATGGCACTTGCCCATCTATGGGGATGTAGCCAATTGGAATAAGAATGGGGTCTCGATTGAAAAAATCGAGCAATTTCATTTCAACAGTCAATTGAATTTTTCGGATTATATTTTTCGAGTTTATTTAGAGGTTTCCAGCATCTTGATGATCTCTGCTAGATCCCCTACTAATTTACATTGGCTGCTTGAACCATATTTACCGAAATATGAGCCAATGAATATTAATAATGGGGTCTCGCTATGGCACTTGCCCCTCTATGGGGATATAGCCAATTGGAATAAGAATGGGGTCTCGATTGAAAAAAATCGAGCAATTTCCTTTCAACAGTCAATTAAATTTTCCGGATTATATTTTTTGAGTTTATTTAGAGTTTTCCAGCATCCTGATGATCTCTGCTAGATCCCCTACTAATTTACATTGGCTGTTTGAACCATATTTACCGAAATATGAGCCAATGAATATTAATAATGAGGTCTCGCTATGGCACTTGCCCCTCTATGGGGACAGGGTCGCCATATGGGGCTACTTATCGCCATTTAGGCTACTTCTTGAATTGGCCGGCTACTAAAATGCGAAGGAAGGCTACTTGTCGGCATGAGGCTACTTTTTTATTACAGTGAGAATTTTTTCTTTCGACCTTCAATTCCATTTACCTAAAAATATAAAAAATGATGAGAATAAGAATGAATTGTGAAAATGAGAATACAATGAATGTTTCCATTTAAATTTACCACCACATTTTATTGCATCATGTTATATCAACATATTATTCGAAATATGATTGAAAGTATCGATCGTGCTGTCTTCCCTTCATAAAATGGACAGGGTATTAAAATCGAACATGGCGGATTCCATCTCGAATTGAAGGATAATCGAACTCGAAATGAAAATAGTCGATTATATAGCCTGGCGGAGCCTGGCGGAGCCTAGCGGAGCCTGGCGGAGCCTAGCGGAGCCTGGCGGAGCCTAGCGGAGCCTGACGGAGCCTGCCGAGCCTGGCCTAGCCTGAATTCTAACTAATCCTAAATTCTGCTATCTCTGATAGCTATTTGTGCTATCTATACCTAAAGAAAGAAGTTTCACTTCAAAAGTTTGAATTAATAATAAATTAATGACTCTTTCCTAAATTATAAAAATGCTTCCCTAAACTTCCCTAAACTATTCCGAAAAATTTAAGGATTAGTTAGCTTTGAAAATAGTTTTTCTATCTGCTACGTATACGGAGGTATCATTAAAATTTAAAATAAAAAATAGAAGTCTACGCTAATCAACGGAGGCGGCCGCCGACGGCGCTAGTAAAATATAATTGAAACCAAAGATGACAGTCATAGTAATAATGATAACCAAACTAATGATGAGGACATTGACAAAGTTCTCAATTTAATTAAATATGCAGAAGACATCAATATTGATGAGCTGTCTGATGATATTTACGAGTATTGAGAAATATTTAATTTTCAGATTCCTTTGATCACCTAGAAATTGAAAAATTTTACATTCTTCTATTGAATAAATATACTTGTTATAAATTGAAAATAAAAATAAAAAAAGATTGAAAATTTCATGATTATCGAAATAAATATTCAGTGATATATATTGAATAATGATAATAATAACAATTATACAGATAAATTATTCATTTCATGTCCCTCATTCAAAATAATTTCTGGCTACTTTCGGCTACTTCAGCGCCACAGCCAGGCTACTCGTCAGCAAAAGAGTCTGGTTACGCTGTATGGGGATGTAGCCAATTGGAATAAGAATGGGGTCTCGATTGAAAAAATCGAGCAATTTCCTTTCAACAGTCAATTAAATTTTTCGGCTTGTATTTTCAAGTATATTTAGAGTTTTCCAGCATCTTGATGATCTCGGCTAGATCCCCTACTAATTTACATCGGCTGTTTAAACCATATTTACCGAAATATGAGCCAATGAATATGAATAATGGGGTCTCGATATGGCACTTGCCACTCTATGGGATATAGCCAATTGGAATAAGAATGGGGTCTCGATTGAAAAAATCAAGCAATTTCCTTTCAACAGTCAATTAAATTTTTCGGATTATATTTTTCGAGTTTATTTAGAGTTTTCCAGCATCTTGATGATCTCTGCTAGATCCCCTACTAATTTACATTGGCTGTTTGAACCATATTTACCGAAATATGAGCCAATGAATATGAATAATGGGGTCTCGATATGGCACTTGCCCCTCTATGGGGATATAGCCAATTGGAATAAGAATGGGGTCTCGATTGAGAAAATCGAGCAATTTCCTTTCAACAGTCAATTAAATTTTTCGGACTATATTTTTCGAGTTTATTTAGAGTTTTCCAGCATCTTGATGATCTCTGCTAGATCCCCTACTAATTTACATTGGCTGTTTGAACCATATTTACCGAAATATGAGCCAATGAATATGAATAATGGGGTCTCGATATGGCACTTGCCCCTCTATGGGGATATAGCCAATTGGGATAAGAATGGGGTCTCGATTGAGAAAACCGAGCAATTTCCTTTCAACAGTCAATTAAATTTTTCGGATTATATTTTTCGAGTTTATTTAGAGTTTTCCAGCATCTTGATGATCTCTGCTAGATCCCCTACTAATTTACATTGGCTGTTTGAACCATATTCACCGAAATATGAGCCAATGAATATGAATAATGGGGTCTCGATATGGCACTTGCCCCTCTATGGGGATATAGCCAATTGGGATAAGAATGGGGTCTCGATTGAGAAAACCGAGCAGTTTCCTTTCAACAGTCAATTAAATTTTTCGGATTATATTTTTTGAGTTTATTTAGAGTTTTCCAGCATCTTGATGATCTCTGCTAGATCCCCTACTAATTTACATTGGCTGTTTGAACCATATTCACCGAAATATGAGCCAATGAATATGAATAATGGGGTCTCGATATGGCACTTGCCCCTCTATGGGGATGTAGCCAATTGGAATAAGAATGGGGTCTCGATTGAAAAAATCGAGCAATTTCCTTTCAACAGTCAATTAAATTTTTCGGCTTGTATTTTTCAAGTATATTGAGAGTTGTCCAGCATCTTGATGATCTCTGCTAAATCCCCTACTAATTTACATTGGCTGTTTGAACCATATTTACCGAAATATGAGCCAATGAATATTAATAATGGGGTCTCGATATGGCACTTGCCACTCTATGGGATATAGCCAATTGGAATAAGAATGGGGTCTCGATTGAAAAAATCAAGCGATTTCCTTTCAACAGTCAATTAAATTTTTCGGATTATATTTTTCGAGTTTATTTAGAGTTTTCCAGCATCTTGATGATCTCTGCTAGATCCCCTACTAATTTACATTGGCTGTTTTAACCATATTTACCGAAATATGAGCCAATGAATATGAATAATGGGGTCTCGATATGGCACTTGCCCCTCTATGGGGATATAGCCAATTGGGATAAGAATGGGGTCTCGATTGAGAAAACCGAGCAGTTTCCTTTCAACAGTCAATTAAATTTTTCGGATTATATTTTTCGAGTTTATTTAGAGTTTTCCAGCATCTTGATGATCTCTGCTAGATCCCCTACTAATTTACATTGGCTGTTTGAACCATATTCACCGAAATATGAGCCAATGAATATGAATAATGGGGTCTCGATATGGCACTTGCCCCTCTATGGGGATGTAGCCAATTGGAATAAGAATGGGGTCTCGATTGAAAAAACCGAGCAATTTCCTTTCAACAGTCAATTAAATTTTTCGGATTATATTTTTCGAGTTTATTTAGAGTTTTCCAGCATCTTGATGATCTCTGCTAGATCCCCTACTAATTTCCATTGGCTGTTTGAACCATATTGACCGAAATATGAGCCAATGAATATGAATAATGGGGTCTCGATATGGCACTTGCCCCCCTATGGGGATATAGCCAATTGGAATAAGAATGGGGTCTCGATTGAAGAAATCGAGCAAGTTCCTTCCAACGGTCAATTAAATTCTTCGGCTTGTATTTTTCAAGTTTATTTAGAGTTTTCCAGCATCTTGATGATCTCTGCTAGATCCCCTACTAATTTACATTGGCTGTTTGAACCATATTTACCGCAATATGAGCCAATGAATATTAATAATGGGGTCTCGCTATGGCACTTGCCCCTCTATGGGGATATAGCCAATTGGAATAAGAATGGGGTCTCGATTGAAAAAAATCGAGCAATTTCCTTTCAACAGTCAATTAAATTTTCCGGATTATATTTTTTGAGTTTATTTAGAGTTTTCCAGCATCTTCATGATCTCTGCTAGATCCCCTACTAATTTACATTGGCTGTTTGAACCATATTTACCGAAATATGAGCCAATGAATATTAATAATGAGGTCTCGCTATGGCACTTGCCCCTCTATGGGGACAGGGTCGCCATATGGGGCTACTTATCGCCATTTAGGCTACTTCTTGAATTGGCCGGCTACTAAAATGCGAAGGAAGGCTACTTGTCGGCATGAGGCTACTTTTTTATTACAGTGAGAATTTTTTCTTTCGACCTTCAATTCCATTTACCTAAAAATATAAAAAATGATGAGAATAAGAATGAATTGTGAAAATGAGAATACAATGAATGTTTCCATTTAAATTTACCACCACATTTTATTGCATCATGTTATATCAACATATTATTCGAAATATGATTGAAAGTATCGATCGTGCTGTCTTCCCTTCATAAAATGGACAGGGTATTAAAATCGAACATGGCGGATTCCATCTCGAATTGAAGGATAATCGAACTCGAAATGAAAATAGTCGATTATATAGCCTGGCGGAGCCTGGCGGAGCCTGGCGGAGCCTAGCGGAGCCTGGCGGAGCCTAGCGGAGCCTGGCGGAGCCTAGCGGAGCCTGACGGAGCCTGCCGAGCCTGGCCTAGCCTGAATTCTAACTAATCCTAAATTCTGCTATCTCTGATAGCTATTTGTGCTATCTATACCTAAAGAAAGAAGTTTCACTTCAAAAGTTTGAATTAATAATAAATTAATGACTCTTTCCTAAATTATAAAAATGCTTCCCTAAACTTCCCTAAACTATTCCGAAAAATTTAAGGATTAGTTAGCTTTGAAAATAGTTTTTCTATCTGCTACGTATACGGAGGTATCATTAAAATTTAAAATAAAAAATAGAAGTCTACGCTAATCAACGGAGGCGGCCGCCGACGGCGCTAGTAAAATATAATTGAAACCAAAGATGACAGTCATAGTAATAATGATAACCAAACTAATGATGAGGACATTGACAAAGTTCTCAATTTAATTAAATATGCAGAAGACATCAATATTGATGAGCTGTCTGATGATATTTACGAGTATTGAGAAATATTTAATTTTCAGATTCCTTTGATCACCTAGAAATTGAAAAATTTTACATTCTTCTATTGAATGAATATACTTGTTATAAATTGAAAATAAAAATAAAAAAAGATTGAAAATTTCATGATTATCGAAATAAATATTCAGTGATATATATTGAATAATAATAATAATAACAATTATACAGATAAATTATTCATTTCATGTCCCTCATTCAAAATAATTTCTGGCTACTTTCGGCTACTTCAGCGCCACAGCCAGGCTACTCGTCAGCAAAAGAGTCTGGTTACGCTGTATGGGGATGTAGCCAATTGGAATAAGAATGGGGTCTCGATTGAAAAAATCGAGCAATTTCCTTTCAACAGTCAATTAAATTTTTCGGCTTGTATTTTCAAGTATATTTAGAGTTTTCCAGCATCTTGATGATCTCGGCTAGATCCCCTACTAATTTACATCGGCTGTTTAAACCATATTTACCGAAATATGAGCCAATGAATATGAATAATGGGGTCTCGATATGGCACTTGCCACTCTATGGGATATAGCCAATTGGAATAAGAATGGGGTCTCGATTGAAAAAATCAAGCAATTTCCTTTCAACAGTCAATTAAATTTTTCGGATTATATTTTTCGAGTTTATTTAGAGTTTTCCAGCATCTTGATGATCTCTGCTAGATCCCCTACTAATTTACATTGGCTGTTTGAACCATATTTACCGAAATATGAGCCAATGAATATGAATAATGGGGTCTCGATATGGCACTTGCCCCTCTATGGGGATATAGCCAATTGGAATAAGAATGGGGTCTCGATTGAGAAAATCGAGCAATTTCCTTTCAACAGTCAATTAAATTTTTCGGACTATATTTTTCGAGTTTATTTAGAGTTTTCCAGCATCTTGATGATCTCTGCTAGATCCCCTACTAATTTACATTGGCTGTTTGAACCATATTTACCGAAATATGAGCCAATGAATATGAATAATGGGGTCTCGATATGGCACTTGCCCCTCTATGGGGATGTAGCCAATTGGGATAAGAATGGGGTCTCGATTGAGAAAACCGAGCAGTTTCCTTTCAACAGTCAATTAAATTTTTCGGATTATATTTTTTGAGTTTATTTAGAGTTTTCCAGCATCTTGATGATCTCTGCTAGATCCCCTACTAATTTACATTGGCTGTTTGAACCATATTCACCGAAATATGAGCCAATGAATATGAATAATGGGGTCTCGATATGGCACTTGCCCCTCTATGGGGATATAGCCAATTGGGATAAGAATGGGGTCTCGATTGAGAACACCGAGCAGTTTCCTTTCAACAGTCAATTAAATTTTTCGGATTATATTTTTTGAGTTTATTTAGAGTTTTCCAGCATCTTGATGATCTCTGCTAGATCCCCTACTAATTTACATTGGCTGTTTGAACCATATTCACCGAAATATGAGCCAATGAATATGAATAATGGGGTCTCGATATGGCACTTGCCCCTCTATGGGGATGTAGCCAATTGGAATAAGAATGGGGTCTCGATTGAAAAAATCGAGCAATTTCCTTTCAACAGTCAATTAAATTTTTCGGCTTGTATTTTTCAAGTATATTGAGAGTTGTCCAGCATCTTGATGATCTCTGCTAAATCCCCTACTAATTTACATTGGCTGTTTGAACCATATTTACCGAAATATGAGCCAATGAATATTAATAATGGGGTCTCGATATGGCACTTGCCACTCTATGGGATATAGCCAATTGGAATAAGAATGGGGTCTCGATTGAAAAAATCAAGCGATTTCCTTTCAACAGTCAATTAAATTTTTCGGATTATATTTTTCGAGTTTATTTAGAGTTTTCCAGCATCTTGATGATCTCTGCTAGATCCCCTACTAATTTACATTGGCTGTTTTAACCATATTTACCGAAATATGAGCCAATGAATATGAATAATGGGGTCTCGATATGGCACTTGCCCCTCTATGGGGATATAGCCAATTGGGATAAGAATGGGGTCTCGATTGAGAAAACCGAGCAGTTTCCTTTCAACAGTCAATTAAATTTTTCGGATTATATTTTTCGAGTTTATTTAGAGTTTTCCAGCATCTTGATGATCTCTGCTAGATCCCCTACTAATTTACATTGGCTGTTTGAACCATATTCACCGAAATATGAGCCAATGAATATGAATAATGGGGTCTCGATATGGCACTTGCCCCTCTATGGGGATGTAGCCAATTGGAATAAGAATGGGGTCTCGATTGAAAAAACCGAGCAATTTCCTTTCAACAGTCAATTAAATTTTTCGGATTATATTTTTCGAGTTTATTTAGAGTTTTCCAGCATCTTGATGATCTCTGCTAGATCCCCTACTAATTTACATTGGCTGTTTGAACCATATTGACCGAAATATGAGCCAATGAATATGAATAATGGGGTCTCGATATGGCACTTGCCCCCCTATGGGGATATAGCCAATTGGAATAAGAATGGGGTCTCGATTGAAGAAATCGAGCAAGTTCCTTCCAACGGTCAATTAAATTCTTCGGCTTGTATTTTTCAAGTTTATTTAGAGTTTTCCAGCATCTTGATGATCTCTGCTAGATCCCCTACTAATTTACATTGGCTGTTTGAACCATATTTACCGAAATATGAGCCAATGAATATGAATAATGGGGTCTCGATATGGCACTTGCCCCTCTATGGGGATATAGCCAATTGGAATAAGAATGGGGTCTCGATTGAAGAAATCGAGCAAGTTCCTTCCAACGGTCAATTAAATTCTTCGGCTTGTATTTTTCAAGTTTATTTAGAGTTTTCCAGCATCTTGATGATCTCTGCTAGATCCCCTACTAATTTACATTGGCTGTTTGAACCATATTTACCGAAATATGAGCCAATGAATATGAATAATGGGGTCTCGATAGGGCACTTGCCCCTCTATGGGGATGTAGCCAATTGGAATAAGAATGGGGTCTCGATTGAAAAAATCGAGCAATTTCCTTTCAACAGTCAATGAAATTTTTCGGCTTGTATTTTCAAGTATATTTAGAGTTTTCCAGCATCTTGATGATCTCGGCTAGATCCCCTACTAATTTACATTGGCTGTTTAAACCATATTTACCGAAATATGAGCCAATGAATATGAATAATGGGGTCTCGATAGGGCACTTGCCCCTCTATGGGGATGTAGCCAATTGGAATAAGAATGGGGTCTCGATTGAAAAAATCGAGCAATTTCCTTTCAACAGTCAATTAAATTTTTCGGCTTGTATTTTCAAGTATATTTAGAGTTTTCCAGCATCTTGATGATCTCGGCTAGATCCCCTACTAATTTACATTGGCTGTTTAAACCATATTTACCGAAATATGAGCCAATGAATATGAATAATGGGGTCTCGATATGGCACTTGCCCCTCTATGGGGATGTAGCCAATTGGAATAAGAATGGGGTCTCGATTGAAAAAATCGAGCAATTTCCTTTCAACAGTCAATTAAATTTTTCGGCTTGTATTTTTCAAGTATATTTAGAGTTTTCCAGCATCTTGATGATCTCTGCTAAATCCCCTACTAATTTACATTGGCTGTTTGAACCATATTTACCGAAATATGAGCCAATGAATATGAATAATGGGGTCTCGATAGGGCACTTGCCCCTCTATGGGGATGTAGCCAATTGGAATAAGAATGGGGTCTCGATTGAAAAAATCGAGCAATTTCATTTCAACAGTCAATTGAATTTTTCGGATTATATTTTTCGAGTTTATTTAGAGGTTTCCAGCATCTTGATGATCTCTGCTAGATCCCCTACTAATTTACATTGGCTGCTTGAACCATATTTACCGAAATATGAGCCAATGAATATGAATAATGGGGTCTCGATATGGCACTTGCCCCTCTATGGGGATGTAGCCAATTGGAATAAGAATGGGGTCTCGATTGAAAAAATCGAGCAATTTCCTTTCAACAGTCAATTTAATTTTTCGGATTATATTTTTCGAGTTTATTTAGAGTTTTCCAGTATCTTGATGATCTCTGCTAGATCCCCTACTAATTTACATTGGCTGTTTGAACCATATTTACCGCAATATGAGCCAATGAATATTAATAATGGGGTCTCGCTATGGCACTTGCCCCTCTATGGGGATATAGCCAATTGGAATAAGAATGGGGTCTCGATTGAAAAAAATCGAGCAATTTCCTTTCAACAGTCAATTAAATTTTCCGGATTATATTTTTTGAGTTTATTTAGAGTTTTCCAGCATCTTGATGATCTCTGCTAGATCCCCTACTAATTTACATTGGCTGTTTGAACCATATTTACCGAAATATGAGCCAATGAATATTAATAATGAGGTCTCGCTATGGCACTTGCCCCTCTATGGGGACAGGGTCGCCATATGGGGCTACTTATCGCCATTTAGGCTACTTCTTGAATTGGCCGGCTACTAAAATGCGAAGGAAGGCTACTTGTCGGCATGAGGCTACTTTTTTATTACAGTGAGAATTTTTTCTTTCGACCTTCAATTCCATTTACCTAAAAATATAAAAAATGATGAGAATAAGAATGAATTGTGAAAATGAGAATACAATGAATGTTTCCATTTAAATTTACCACCACATTTTATTGCATCATGTTATATCAACATATTATTCGAAATGTGATTGAAAGTATCGATCGTGCTGTCTTCCCTTCATAAAATGGACAGGGTATTAAAATCGAACATGGCGGATTCCATCTCGAATTGAAGGATAATCGAACTCGAAATGAAAATAGTCGATTATATAGCCTGGCGGAGCCTGGCGGAGCCTGGCGGAGCCTGGCGGAGCCTGGCGGAGCCTAGCGGAGCCTGGCGGAGCCTAGCGGAGCCTAGCGGAGCCTGACGGAGCCTGCCGAGCCTGGCCTAGCCTGAATTCTAACTAATCCTAAATTCTGCTATCTCTGATAGCTATTTCTGCTATCTATACCTAAAGAAAGAAGTTTCACTTCAAAAGTTTGAATTAATAATAAATTAATGACTCTTTCCCAAATTATAAAAATGCTTCCCTAAACTTCCCTAAACTATTCCGAAAAATTTAAGGATTAGTTAGCTTTGAAAATAGTTTTTCTATCTGCTACGTATACGGAGGTATCATTAAAATTTAAAATAAAAAATAGAAGTCTACGCTGATCAACGGAGGCGGCCGCCGACGGCGCTAGTAAAATATAATTGAAACCAAAGATGACAGTCATAGTAATAATGATAACCAAACTAATGATGAGGACATTGACAAAGTTCTCAATTTAATTAAATATGCAGAAGACATCAATATTGATGAGCTGTCTGATGATATTTACGAGTATTGAAAAATATTTAATTTTCAGATTTCTTTGATCACCTAGAAATTGAAAAATTTTACATTCTTCTATTGAATGAATATACTTGTTATAAATTGAAAATAAAAATAAAAAAAGATTGAAAATTTCATGATTATCGAAATAAATATTCAGTGATATATATTGAATAATAATAATAATAACAATTATACAGATAAAATATTCATTTCATGTCCCTCATTCAAAATAATTTCTGGCTACTTTCGGCTACTTCAGCGCCACAGCCAGGCTACTCGTCAGCAAAAGAGTCTGGTTACGCTGTATGGGGATGTAGCCAATTGGAATAAGAATGGGGTCTCGATTGAAAAAATCGAGCAATTTCCTTTCAACAGTCAATTAAATTTTTCGGCTTGTATTTTCAAGTATATTTAGAGTTTTCCAGCATCTTGATGATCTCGGCTAGATCCCCTACTAATTTACATTGACTGTTTAAACCATATTTACCGAAATATGAGCCAATGAATATGAATAATGGGGTCTCGATATGGCACTTGCCCCTCTATGGGGATGTAGCCAATTGGAATAAGAATGGGGTCTCGATTGAAAAAACCGAGCAATTTCCTTTCAACAGTCAATTAAATTTTTCGGATTATATTTTTCGAGTTTATTTAGAGTTTTCCAGCATCTTGATGATCTCTGCTAGATCCCCTACTAATTTACATTGACTGTTTAAACCATATTTACCGAAATATGAGCCAATGAATATGAATAATGGGGTCTCGATATGGCACTTGCCCCTCTATGGGGATGTAGCCAATTGGAATAAGAATGGGGTCTCGATTGAAAAAATCGAGCAATTTCATTTCAACAGTCAATTGAATTTTTCGGATTATATTTTTCGAGTTTATTTAGAGGTTTCCAGCATCTTGATGATCTCTGCTAGATCCCCTACTAATTTACATTGGCTGCTTGAACCATATTTACCGAAATATGAGCCAATGAATATTAATAATGGGGTCTCGCTATGGCACTTGCCCCTCTATGGGGATATAGCCAATTGGAATAAGAATGGGGTCTCGATTGAAAAAAATCGAGCAATTTCCTTTCAACAGTCAATTAAATTTTCCGGATTATATTTTTCGAGTTTATTTAGAGTTTTCCAGCATCTTAATGATCTCTGCTAGATCCCCTACTAATTTACATTGGCTGTTTGAACCATATTTACCGAAATATGAGCCAATGAATATTAATAATGGGGTCTCGCTATGGCACTTGCCCCTCTATGGGGACAGGGTCGCCATATGGGGCGACTTATCGCCATTTAGGCTACTTCTTGAATTGGCCGGCTACTAAAATTCGAAGGAAGGCTACTTGTCGCCATAAGGCTACTTTTTTATTACAGTGAGAATTTTTTCTTTCGACCTTCAATTTCATTTACCTAAAAATATAAAAAATGATGAGAATAAGAATGAATTGTGAAAATGAGAATACAATGAATGTTTCCATTTAAATTTACCACCACATTTTATTGCATCATAATATATCAACATATTATTCGAAATATGATTGAAAGTATCGATCGTGCTGTCTTCCCTTCATAAAATGGACAGGGTATTAAAATCGAACATGGCGGATTCCATCTCGAATTGAAGGATAATCGAACTCGAAATGAAAATAGTCGATTATATAGCCTGGCGGAGCCTGGCGGAGCCTGGCGGAGCCTGGCGGAGCCTAGCGGAGCCTGGCGGAGCCTAGCGGAGCCTGGCGGAGCCTAGCGGAGCCTGGCGGAGCCTAGCGGAGCCTGGCGGAGCCTAGCGGAGCCTGACGGAGCCTGCCGAGCCTGGCCTAGCCTGAATTCTAACTAATCCTAAATTCTGCTATCTCTGATAGCTATTTGTGCTATCTATACCTAAAGAAAGAAGTTTCACTTCAAAAGTTTGAATTAATAATAAATTAATGACTCTTTCCTAAATTATAAAAATGCTTCCCTAAACTTCCCTAAACTATTCCGAAAAATTTAAGGATTAGTTAGCTTTGAAAATAGTTTTTCTATCTGCTACGTATACGGAGGTATCATTAAAATTTAAAATAAAAAATAGAAGTCTACGCTAATCAACGGAGGCGGCCGCCGACGGCGCTAGTAAAATATAATTGAAACCAAAGATGACAGTCATAGTAATAATGATAACCAAACTAATGATGAGGACATTGACAAAGTTCTCAATTTAATTAAATATGCAGAAGACATCAATATTGATGAGCTGTCTGATGATATTTACGAGTATTGAGAAATATTTAATTTTCAGATTCCTTTGATCACCTAGAAATTGAAAAATTTTACATTCTTCTATTGAATAAATATACTTGTTATAAATTGAAAATAAAAATAAAAAAAGATTGAAAATTTCATGATTATCGAAATAAATATTCAGTGATATATATTGAATAATAATAATAATAACAATTATACAGATAAATTATTCATTTCATGTCCCTCATTCAAAATAATTTCTGGCTACTTTCGGCTACTTCAGCGCCACAGCCAGGCTACTCGTCAGCAAAAGAGTCTGGTTACGCTGTATGGGGATGTAGCCAATTGGAATAAGAATGGGGTCTCGATTGAAAAAATCGAGCAATTTCCTTTCAACAGTCAATTAAATTTTTCGGCTTGTATTTTCAAGTATATTTAGAGTTTTCCAGCATCTTGATGATCTCGGCTAGATCCCCTACTAATTTACATCGGCTGTTTAAACCATATTTACCGAAATATGAGCCAATGAATATGAATAATGGGGTCTCGATATGGCACTTGCCACTCTATGGGATATAGCCAATTGGAATAAGAATGGGGTCTCGATTGAAAAAATCAAGCAATTTCCTTTCAACAGTCAATTAAATTTTTCGGATTATATTTTTCGAGTTTATTTAGAGTTTTCCAGCATCTTGATGATCTCTGCTAGATCCCCTACTAATTTACATTGGCTGTTTGAACCATATTTACCGAAATATGAGCCAATGAATATGAATAATGGGGTCTCGATATGGCACTTGCCCCTCTATGGGGATATAGCCAATTGGAATAAGAATGGGGTCTCGATTGAGAAAATCGAGCAATTTCCTTTCAACAGTCAATTAAATTTTTCGGCTTGTATTTTTCAAGTATATTTAGAGTTTTCCAGCATCTTGATGATCTCTGCTAGATCCCCTACTAATTTACATTGGCTGTTTGAACCATATTTACCGAAATATGAGCCAATGAATATGAATAATGGGGTCTCGATATGGCACTTGCCCCTCTATGGGGATGTAGCCAATTGGAATAAGAATGGGGTCTCGATTGAAAAAATCGAGCAATTTCATTTCAACAGTCAATTGAATTTTTCGGATTATATTTTTCGAGTTTATTTAGAGGTTTCCAGCATCTTGATGATCTCTGCTAGATCCCCTACTAATTTACATTGGCTGCTTGAACCATATTTACCGAAATATGAGCCAATGAATATGAATAATGGGGTCTCGATATGGCACTTGCCCCTCTATGGGGATATAGCCAATTGGAATAAGAATGGGGTCTCGATTGAAAAAACCGAGCAATTTCCTTTCAACAGTCAATTAAATTTTTCGGATTATATTTTTCGAGTTTATTTAGAGTTTTCCAGCATCTTGATGATCTCTGCTAGATCCCCTACTAATTTACATTGACTGTTTGAACCATATTCACCGAAATATGAGCCAATGAATATTAATAATGGGGTCTCGCTATGGCACTTGCCCCTCTATGGGGATATAGCCAATTGGAATAAGAATGGGGTCTCGATTGAGAAAACCGAGCAGTTTCCTTTCAACAGTCAATTAAATTTTTCGGATTATATTTTTTGAGTTTATTTAGAGTTTTCCAGCATCTTGATGATCTCTGCTAGATCCCCTACTAATTTACATTGGCTGTTTGAACCATATTCACCGAAATATGAGCCAATGAATATGAATAATGGGGTCTCGATATGGCACTTGCCCCTCTATGGGGATGTAGCCAATTGGAATAAGAATGGGGTCTCGATTGAAAAAATCGAGCAATTTCCTTTCAACAGTCAATTAAATTTTTCGGCTTGTATTTTTCAAGTATATTTAGAGTTGTCCAGCATCTTGATGATCTCTGCTAAATCCCCTACTAATTTACATTGGCTGTTTGAACCATATTTACCGAAATATGAGCCAATGAATATTAATAATGGGGTCTCGATATGGCACTTGCCACTCTATGGGATATAGCCAATTGGAATAAGAATGGGGTCTCGATTGAAAAAATCAAGCGATTTCCTTTCAACAGTCAATTAAATTTTTCGGATTATATTTTTCGAGTTTATTTAGAGTTTTCCAGCATCTTGATGATCTCTGCTAGATCCCCTACTAATTTACATTGGCTGTTTTAACCATATTTACCGAAATATGAGCCAATGAATATGAATAATGGGGTCTCGATATGGCACTTGCCCCTCTATGGGGATATAGCCAATTGGGATAAGAATGGGGTCTCGATTGAGAAAACCGAGCAGTTTCCTTTCAACAGTCAATTAAATTTTTCGGATTATATTTTTCGAGTTTATTTAGAGTTTTCCAGCATCTTGATGATCTCTGCTAGATCCCCTACTAATTTACATTGGCTGTTTGAACCATATTCACCGAAATATGAGCCAATGAATATGAATAATGGGGTCTCGATATGGCACTTGCCCCTCTATGGGGATGTAGCCAATTGGAATAAGAATGGGGTCTCGATTGAAAAAATCGAGCAATTTCCTTTCAACAGTCAATTAAATTTTTCGGCTTGTATTTTTCAAGTATATTTAGAGTTTTCCAGCATCTTGATGATCTCTGCTAGATCCCCTACTAATTTACATTGGCTGTTTGAACCATATTTACCGAAATATGAGCCAATGAATATGAATAATGGGGTCTCGATATGGCACTTGCCCCTCTATGGGGATGTAGCCAATTGGAATAAGAATGGGGTCTCGATTGAAAAAATCGAGCAATTTCCTTTCAACAGTCAATTAAATTTTTCGGATTATATTTTTCGAGTTCATTTAGAGTTTTCCAGCATCTTGATGATCTCTGCTAGATCCCCTACTAATCGACATTGGCTGTTTGAACCATATTTACCGAAATATGAGCCAATAAATATGAATAATGGGGTTTCGATATTGCACTTGCCCCTCTATGGGGATATAGCCAATTGGAATAAGAATGGGGTCTCGATTGAAAAAATCGAGCAATCTCCTTTCAACAGTCAATTGAATTTTCCGGCTTGTATTTTTCAAGTTTATTTAGAGTTTTCCAGCATCTTGATGATCTCTGCTAGATCCCCTACTAATTTACATTGGCTGTTTGAACCATATTCATCGAAATATGAGCCAATGAATATGAATAATGGGGTCTCGATAGGGCACTTGCCCCTTTATGGGGATGTAGCCAATTGGAATAAGAATGGGGTCTCGATTGAAAAAATCGAGCAATCTCCTTTCAACAGTCAATTGAATTTTCCGGCTTGTATTTTTCAAGTTTATTTAGAGTTTTCCAGCATCTTGATGATCTCTGCTAGATCCCCTACTAATTTACATTGGCTGTTTGAACCATATTCATCGAAATATGAGCCAATGAATATGAATAATGGGGTCTCGATAGGGCACTTGCCCCTTTATGGGGATGTAGCCAATTGGAATAAGAATGGGGTCTCGATTGAAAAAATTGAGCAATTTCCTTTCAACAGTCAATTAAATTTTTCGGCTTGTATTTTTCAAGTTTATTTAGAGTTTTCCAGCATCTTGATGATCTCTGCTAGATCCCCTACTAATTTACATTGGCTGTTTGAACCATATTTACCGAAATATGAGCCAATGAATATGAATAATGGGGTCTCGACATGGCACTTGCCCCTCTATGGGGATGTAGCCAATTGGAATAAGAATGGGGTCTCGATTGAAAAAATCGAGCAATTTCCTTTCCACAGTCATTTAAATTTTTCGGCTTGTATCTTTCAAGTATATTTAGAGTTTTCCAGCATCTTGATGATCTCTGCTAGATCCCTTACTAATTGACATTGGCTGTTTGAACCATATTTACCGAAATATGAGCCAATGAATATGAATAATGGGGTCTCGATATGGCACTTGCCCCTCTATGGGGATGTAGCCAATTGGGATAAGAATGGGGTCTCGATTGAAAAAATCGAGCAATTTCCTTTCAACAGTCGATTGAATTTTTCGGCTTGTATTTTTCAAGTATATTTAGAGTTTTCCAGCATCTTGATGATCTCTACTAGATCCCCTACTAATTTACATTAGCTGTTTTAACCATATTTACCGAAATATGAGCAGAAAATAGGGATTTCGGCTAATCAAATATCGCACATGCTTTCAAGTAGCGCATAGAGAAAATCAGAAGACGACAATAACGACATTGAACGGCTGTCTGAAAAGCTGTCCCCTACGCATTGCATCCTGGGAGTGTCGGCTCATTCAAAATTCGGAATTTTTTTTTGATCCTTTAATTTTTTCCACTAGTGTATTTCAAAAAATTTAATATTTTCTTCGTTGAATAAACAATAAATTCACAAAATAGGGAAAAAGCCTTAGCAATATAGGTAGCAAATCAATAGAAATTTGATGAATCAGACGAATGAATAATTCACAATAAATAACAAATTTCCCTGAATTTTTTATCTTACAATTCATGGAAATTTTTTTTTTTTGAGTCTTCTTCACCCCATAATTAATTTATTCGAATCATTGAGTTTGCAATTGATTGATATTCGTGTTGCTAAGACAATATTTTTTCATTTGTTGAGTGATTATTGATCGAAAAATATGAAATCTTAAAAATATCTGATTCATGAAATACCCTATCGATTGATAATAAACATCCCGGCATAAAAAAGTTTTCATTCGGGGGGTGAACGGTGGGGAACGAAGTGCATGAGAGAGCTAGCCTCTGATTTTGTCGGATTAGACAGAGATCCGTCAAGGCTTTCCTCTCCTTTTTCCTCTCTTTTTTTTCGATTATTAATAACTGGCTTAATGGAGGTTCATCAAATTTTACTCATCGATTGTCTTCGAATCAAGTAATATACATATCGAACATTTAATACGAATTTCGCATTTTGAAATTGTGAGGAATCTACGCATGAATGGTGATACATAAGAGCGCATGTTGAATAGAAAATTTCGTTAATTAATCATTCAGTACGGGCAGGATGAATTCCCTCGAAACTCTGCAGCTAATCCCAAAATTGATCTGACAATATCTGTGAATTTATTCAAAATTAGTTCTACATGTCGATTCAACCGACGTTTTCCCTTTACTTCCCCATAACTATTCCCAAATGTTCCAGACTAACTACAATTCAGAATCCAGAACAGTCTTTTTGCTTACTTTTCGATATTAATGGTGAGTAAACTCCATCTCTCTGAAATGGATTGTACTTTCAATTGGAATCTCGGAGGGTAACAAAGCTGTCGTGACTTTCCGGCGTCCAGTTGTTGGAGCACAGGCGTTTTCTGGCTAGTTGCAAAAACACCCAAAACGTCTGGCCAGTTGTAGTTTGGTCAGTTTTTTCTGGTCAGTTGCACCCATCCCAGAGTTTTTGTGAATTTTTTTTTTTTTTTTTTTCCTTATAGCTAGACTCCCACTTGGGAGTATGTGCTAAATTCTAAGCCTGTTTTTTAACTCACTAGATGTCTCTAGTTTTATTTTCATTCCGCACGAACGCGGGAAATATATACTACTTCTTCAATTCTTTCAAACTATTATAGATCACTAGTTTTCTTACTATTGTTATGAACTATTCTTTATATCATGCTTATTTTAATTATTGATCTTATTAAATTTTCCACTAACTCATTTATACATTCACTTCAATTATCATTTATAATTCTCGAACTTTTTAAGGTGTATTTTAACTCTTCTTCTTCACCCTTTTTTTTTTTTTTTTTATTTTATTTTTTAGTTTATTTTCTTCTTTTTTTTTTTTTTTTTTTTTTTTTTTTGAATTAATTCTAATATTATAATTTAGTTTCAATTGGAGGCTAATTTTAAACTTTGAATTGTTTTTGCTCCTTTATGAAGTTCATGATATCATTCATCACACTAACCGACATACCAAGGAAAATTGTCTGTATATCGTCACCTAGAATAATACCTTGTCTTCTCAATATTTTGATGAGATTAATTCTGTCCATCTCATCCACTGATTCGCACTCCCACACTATATGATTTACACTCATATCCCGTTTTTCACAGATACACAACGGATTATCCACAATGTTTTTGTCAAATAAATGTTTTTTAACTAGTGAATGACCGCTGCGAATGCGATTAATTAGCGAAATTTTAAATCTGTCAAGTCCTGTATTATTAAACCATGGTTTTTTATCTAAATTTTTTTGGGATTGGAAGTATTTAACCCCTTTATGTTGTCCTTGCTCCCGAAGCTCTTCGAACCCATCTTCATACAGATGTTTTTTGAAGACCTCGTTGAGTTCAGTGCACTGTATCTCATAGTTTTTCCTAAAGGGAAGTTTCAATGCCTTTTTGGCGAGACTGTCGGCTTTTTCATTGCCAGTGATACCTAAATGGGCGGGTATCCAAAACAGTTCGACTGAAAACCCATTTTCTTCCATAACTTCAATTATTTCCCTGATTTCATAAAGTGTCTTGTTGTATTTGTTTAGGGAGCCGCAGTGAAGGGCCTCAACTGAAGACTTAGAGTCTGTACATATTACTGTATTTTTCCATTCCATGAATTTAATGATTTCAAGTGCTTCTTTGATTGCTAGCAATTCCGCATGATAAATGGTATTCTTGTTGTGAACTCTAATTTTTTTTGATATGTTAAATGCTGGACACCACACTGCTGCTCCAGTACTTCCCTCCATCTTCGATCCATCTGTGAATATAACAGTTTTGTCTGAATATTTATCTTCTATAATTCCATTAAACATTAAATTGGCATTCCTGGATTCTTTTATTTTTGGTCCATCCGTTGAATTGATGCTAATCGGGAGAAATAATGATTCATAAGAGAAGCTATATGAGCTAGGTACTTCTGAGCGTTCAATGTCTTGCCATTCGTTGGAGAATTCACACCACGTCCTCAATAAATTGTGTTGATAAGTAATCCCCCTATTGGGATTCTTATTAATTACTCTCTTTATTAGTTTTAATTTTGGATATAATAAATTATTCGAATTTGCAATTGTACGAGCAATATATTTCTTCGTTAAGAATTTTCTCCTATGTTTTAGCGGTGGTTCTCCACTTGAGTGTAAAAGTACATTCGTAGGCGTTGTAGTGATACACCCTAAACATATTCTGAGGGCTGCGTATTGGATTCTATCAATTTTCAAGAGCTCTTTATCAGCCGCGTCATCATAAAACATGCTACCCCAATCAATCGTAGCTCTTATCAATCCTTTATAGATATTAAATAATGAACTTGGATGTGCACCGCAACTGAGACCCGTAACTGCTTTCAGTATTGAAATATATCTTCTTGATTTCTTTACAGTATTTTCGATATGGTCACTCCACTTTAGTTTGTTATTAATGATGACACCTAGGAATTTAATATTCTCCACTTCCTCGATTCTTTCCCCATTTATAACGATATCTCTTCTGTTTGTTATTTCTCTTCTAGTAAACATCATTGCTTTTGTTTTATTCTTCGACAGTTTGAGACCTCTGTTTTGTAGCCATAGTTCTAAATTGTTTATGGAATTCTCAGATTCCGTTATTGCTTCGTCGTAATTGTCACTTATGTTGTAGATGACTTTATCATCTGCAAAAGATAAGGCTTTGGTATTCCTTTCTAAGAATAAATTCATTTTTCTCATGTATAAATTGAAAAGGAGAGGACTCAAGATGCTCCCCTGAGGGAGTCCTCTGCCTGTTTCTATTTTCCCTACTTCTGAGTCGTTAAAAACAACCTGAAGTTTCCTGTATTTAATAAGGTTCTTGATGAAACATACGATTTCATAGGGGACTCCCAACTCAACTAAGTCCTGAATCAGAATTTTTGGGACTACATTATCATATGCACCCTCTATGTCTAAGAAGATTGAAGACACATATTTTTTCCTTAGAAACCCTGAATTAATACCGGTTAATAATATTGCCACATTATCATTGCACGATTTATTTTTCCTAAACCCGAAAAAGTTTTTTGGTATAATTTTCTTTTTTTCACACCACCATGTCATTCTGTTGTTGATAATCCTCTCCAGAATTTTGAGCAGACAATTAGATAAAGCAATAGGTCTATAAGCTTTGCCATTCGGTTTAGGAATAAGGCACACAATATACTCCGACCAGAACTCGGGGATCTCACCCTTCTTTAATATTCCATTAAATATTTTCGTTAACTTATCAATTGCTTGATCTGGAAGCTGTCTTATGATATTATAATTTATGCCATCAGGACCTGGAGCTGATTTTTTTTTTGAATTTTTAATTGCAAATACTACTTCTTCTTTAGTTATATCTTTCTCCAAGGTTTCATTATTTGATTCATATCTAGGCAATTCTATTTTATCTTCAAAGGGAAATTTATTTAGTTTGTCGAAGGCTTTAATTACTTCAGGATCTTTTGAACTTCGAGAAGAGTTAACATGAGGGACATTAAAGCGAGACTTATATGCTTTAATAACATTCCAAATTTCCTGTAATTTTTTACGTGGATTTAGTGACTTACAAAAGTTCTTGTAGCTTCTCCTCTTAATTTTCCTCAGTTCTTTCTTCACTTTCTTCCTTGTCTCAATGTAGCGGTCGAAAGCTGCAGTTGATGGGTGTCGTTGAAACTCATCTTCCGCTGATCTCCTTTCTTCAACTAGTCTGGAACATTCATCCGTCCACCATGTCGTTGGTGGAGGAGACGGTCTAGTGTGAAAATTTTCAGTAGAGGAATTATCTTTGGCTCCTGCTTCTATTAATTTTGATTTGATGTTTTGCAAAAATTTCTTATATTCTTCCAGCGGACTATTTTCTTCATATTCATCTTCACCACATGCAGTAATCATACCCTGTTGAAATGTGAACCAATTGACATTATTAAGTGTAATTTTATTTCTAATTTTAAGCTTACAAAACGGCTCATAATTTGTCCACTTAATTATTATCGGAAGATGGTCACTAGTCATGTTATTTTGATCTGTTTCCCATTTCATGTTCAAGGCAATTCCATCCGAGCAAAATGTTAAATCCGGAGCGCTAATAACATTTAGTCTGTCATGGATTATTCTAGTTCGAATGCCAGTATTTAACAACGTAAAGTTATACTCAGAGTTGATTCTTTCCAGTATTTTACCCGTAGCGTTGTCTTGAACCGTGCTCCCCCAGGTACCATGTTGGGCATTGAAATCCCCACATAATAACACTTTTGAACCCAATAAGGAAATGGATTCAAAAATTCTCTTCCATTCTTCTTCATTTAAAAAAGAACGAGGGTCTCGATATATGTTAATAATGAAGAGAGGTTCCGTTAATTGCTCGACTCTTACAGCCACCCATTCTACTTTATTCGAAATTCTCAAGTCTGTAATTTGGATATATTCTATTTTATCTTTAATGACTATTGAAACTCCCCCATGGGAATCTTTGAATCTATCTTTTCTTATGTTCGTGTAGCCTTTAATCCTCAGGTTTAGGTGAGGTTCCATCCATGTTTCTTGCAAACATAAAATATCAAAATTGTGTAAGTTAACAAAGTTTTGCAATTCGCCAAGTTTGGGTAAAATGCTCCGACAATTCCACTGGCAAACGTTTAGAGTATTCTTATAATTATTGTTGTTCATTTTGAAGCTGTTCATATACAGCTTCTGTATCATCGATAATTTTTTGTTCCAATTTTTCATCGTGAATATTCATTTTTAAGCTTTTACAAAAACTGTTAGTGAAAATCAATATACTCTTATCAACAGCAGATTGGATTAGTATCATGAGTTGCTCTTCAGTATATACAGCAAACCTACTGTTACCAGCAGCGCTACTCATTGACTCAGTCGGTGTCCTCATAGGAGCACCTGAATTACCAACGGTTAATGGTTCTCCTTCTTTACCAGCGGATTGAGTCGTTTTTATCTTTTCCTCTAAATTTGCAACCAAAAGATCGTCTTCTCTCTCTTCTAAAATGTCTAATTGCCTGTTCAGACCTCTGTAATCCCTAATGTATTCCTGAGCTTGTTTAAAGGATAAATTCTTAATTACTTTGACTTTATTAATCTGCATCTGTTCCTTACGCATCTTGCAGGCTTTAGAGAAAGCATCATGATCCTTCTTACAATTTTTGCACTTCAATTCATTTTGACAATCCTTAGATTCATGTTCTCCACTGCATTTATAACAGAAAATTTTTCCTTTATGATTACAATCTCTTTTAATGTGTCCGAACATGAGGCAATGATAGCACTGTCTCACAGGTGGGATAAATGGGCGTAAATTGACCTGTTGAAACCAAATAGTAGCTGCCTGAGGAAGGTGTTCTTCTCTTATATATACTTTCACTGCAGTTGTGTCAATTATCTGATCTCCTTCGTTCCCATCACTTGTCACTCTCTTTTTAATCCTTTCAACTTTAGTAGGAGTAACTAACTCACCTCCTATTTCTTCCTTGTACAGTCTTAATCCTTCCTTAATAGAGTCTTCTGAAAGATTTACGTCCACTCCTAACAGCACTCCAACTTCAAAAATCCTAAACGTTGGAACCGATGCTCTCCAGTGTTCATTAATTGAAGAGATATTAGATATCATTAAATTTGCATCTTGGTAAGTCTTGAAGATCAGAGAAATTCTTTGGGCATCAACTTTTTTGATAAGCAGTAATTTATCCAGGTACTCTCTGAATTTTAATCCCAAGCTTTGAATATGATAATTTCCCAAATTTTTTTCCTTTCCATCTTCCGATTGACTTATATCCCAGACAAAAACAACAAATGGAGCTGAAGAATTTTCATCATATCTCTTACTGGAGACAACGGGTATCTCTGAATTATTAATTCGTTTGCCAGGTGGTGAATTTCCTCCTCCGTGTATCTCTTGTGCATCTCTTTTAGTCATTATTTATTTTAAAGAGGGGTGTCTCCGAGAATATTATTTTCTCGATGTTCTGTTCAAGGTAATTACTCTTCAATCACAATAGCTCGAATTGAATCTTGGATTAGCGCCCTTGTTTATATGATACAGGAATAATCCGGATTTGTCTCTTCAAGGTCTGACTCTCACTTTTGTTTATTACAGTGGTGGAAGAAAATTTCATGCAGACAATTTTAAGGGAATACACTTATTATTTGCTTTCAATTAAATAACTAAGGCACTTTCTTTATTTTGTTTGGATATTGTTTTTTTTTTTTTTTTTTTTTTCTTATTTTTAATTTTTATAAACTCCTTTCCCCCTTCTGCTTTTTTTTTTTTTTTTTTAATTTATTTATTTATTTATTTTTTAAATCTTTTCCCTTATATTTATTACTTATTAATGATTTCCATTAATGATCAATTATCATTATTATTAAATCATCATAAAGTTTATTGAAGAAAAAAAGTAAAAAAAACATCTCCAAAACAAACTAAGAAAAAACGATTAATTCATACGGGATATTCAAATATATATATATGTAACTAACAGACCGATTTTCAAATCAACCGTTCGGAACGGCGGAAACTAACGAACCCAGTTTTTGTGAATGACTCTTAGGAACACTGTTATGCCGCTCTATAAACGGGATGCAATTCGCGCAAAGAGAAGAACATCGTCATTCGGAGGAGGAGTTTTCATGAAGCGCGACCGAAAAATTCCCATGCTGCACATCATAATTCTGATTTCTTAAAAAAATAGCCATTTACACTCGGCTTTGGATTGAGATATCTTAAAAACTACTCAGACGTTATCGAGACATGCTGTGAATGAAATTTAGAGGAAAGATTAACGAATAAAATAAGCAAAACTCCGATTTTGTACGACTCGATGTTATTAAAATATTAATTTTTTAATAAAAAATTCAGAAAGGACTCGGCCATTTTTCCTGAACTACTCATTAGAAAATTGATATCTCGGAAACTACTGGTCGTAGGAAAACGGCATTTTGCTTATTTTCTTCGTTAATCTTCCCTCTACATTTCATTCACAGCATGTCTCGATAAATTTTGCATAGTTTTCGAGATATTTCAATCCAAAGCCAAGTGTAAAATGGCCAATGGCTCATGGACCGAAAACAGTCGAAGATACCCGACTAGCCCTTTCGTCTACCCATTATGAGGCTAGCATGGGAAAAATTCTGACAATTTTTCATGAAAATTCTTAAAAGCGTATGAAAATTTCTAAGGGCCCGACGATTTATCATTTGTCGGATAGAAATTTTTCTTCAGCTTCCAGAGAAAAAATTATCAGCTAATATTTTTGTAATGCTGCAGAACAGTTATTGTGATATCTCATCTTGAAAATTTTATTGGCCCTATTACTAATTGCCGTCACAAAGACATTTTTCCATCATTAGACTCATGAAATACCCCCGGCCTGCCTTTTGCATCCACATTATGTCGCTGAGCATCACGATTTTTCAGAGAAATTTCTCTCCATGTATCTCCAAGAGAAATGGGTGAAAAATGACATTGAAAAGAAATTAAATCCAGAAAATTCGACAAAAAATCGATTTTCTAAATCCTTCCCTATTTTCGGTCCCCTAGGTTCCCCAACTATCGTGCTTTTATGCAGCTTTTGCCAAATTTCAAGGAAAACCTCGTATCTCCAAGAGGAATGGGTGGAAAATGACATTGAAAGGAAATAAAATTCGACAAAAAATCGATTTTCTAAATCGTTCCCTATTTTTGGTCACCTAGGGTCCCCAACTATCGTGCTTTTATGCAATTTTTGCCAAATTTCAAGGAAAACCTCGTATCTCCAAGAGAAATGGATGAAAAATGACTTTAAATGGAAATTAAATCCCGAAAATTCGACAAAAAATCGATTTTCTGAATCGTTTCCTATTTTTGGTCCCCTAGGTTCCCCAAACATCGTGCTCTTATGCAACTTCTACCAAATTTCAAGGAAAACCTCGTATCTCCATGAGAAATGGGTAGAAAATGACATTGAAAGGAAATTAAATTCCGAAAATTGGACAAAAAATCGATTTTCCAAATCGTTTCCTATTTTCGGTCCCCTAGGTTCCCCAAACATCGTGCTCTTATGCAACTTCTACCAAATTTCAAGGAAAACCTCGTATCTCCAAGAGAAATGGGCGAAAAATGACTTTGAAAGGAACTTAAATCCCGAAAATTCGACAAAAAATCGATTTTCTAAATCCTTTCCTATTTTTGGTCCCCTAGGGTCCCCAACTATCGTGCTTTTATGCAACTTTTGCCAAATTTCAAGGAAAACCTCGTATCTCCATGAGAAATGGGTAGAAAATGACATTGAAAGGAAATTAAATTCCGAAAATTGGACAAAAAATCGATTTTCCAAATCGTTTCCTATTTTCGGTCCCCTAGGTTCCCCAAACATCGTGCTCTGATGCAACTTCTACCAAATTTCAAGGAAAACCTCGTATCTCCAAGAGAAATGGGCGAAAAATGACTTTGAAAGGAACTTAAATTCCGAAAATTCGACCAAAAATCAATTTTCTGAATCGTTTCCTATTTTCGGTCCCCTAGGTTCCCCAAACATCGTGCTCTTATGCAACTTCTGCCAAATTTCAAGGAAAACCTCGTATCTCCAATAGAAATGGGTGAAAAATGACTTTGAAAGGAAATTAAATTCCGAAAATTCGACAAAAAATAGATTTTCCAAATCGTTTCCTCTTTGCGGTCCCCTAGGTTCCATAAATATCGTGCTTCTATAAGACTATTGATTTTTCTCGAACGAATCACAGAACGAATAAAACGATGACATTGCCAACTTTACTCTTATTCCATCTACTTTATTATATAGGGACTACTTTATTATATAGGGATTCTAGATAAATTATTGAAAGAAAAAATGTATCTAGAATAAATCAGTTTTTTCATCGCTGGTTTTTCGAGGATATCTCGGAAACTAAGTGAAATAGGGAGAAGATGTTCCTTTCCTCTCTTGTGGGTCCCAAAATTTTCTATAAGAAAGGATTGGAACAAAATCTCTCTAGCTGGCTTAGTTTCCGAGATATTCACAAGGGAACATCTACGAAAAAAGTCTCTTCCGACGTCTTCACTATTGTTTATTGAATAAATAGAAAACTTATGAATTGAGGATCTTCGTATTGAGATACCTTTGACCACCAATCGTTTTTACATCGGTTCAAGTAAGTTAAAATTGAAAAATAGTAAATTTCTCCGGTAAATATAGACTAAAAAATAAATTCATTCTAAAAAATTCAACTAATTATAACAAATCATTACAAGTGGTCCACCATTGACCACCATCGAACCACCAAGTTACAAAAAAAAACTCAAGCAAAAAAAAAACGTTTTAGATACATTCTAGATACATTTTTTCTTTCAATAATTTATTTAGAATCCCTATATAATAAAGTAGTCCCTATATAATAAAGTAGATGGAATAAGAGTAAAGTTGGCAATGTCATCGTTTTATTCGTTCTGTGATTCGTTCGAGAAAAATCAATAGTCTTATAGAAGCACGATATTTATGGAACCTAGGGGACCGCAAAGAGGAAACGATTTGGAAAATCTATTTTTTGTCGAATTTTCGGAATTTAATTTCCTTTCAAAGTCATTTTTCACCCATTTCTATTGGAGATACGAGGTTTTCCTTCAAATTTGGCAGAAGTTGCATAAGAGCACGATGTTTGGGGAACCTAGGGGACCAAAAATAGGAAACGATTCAGAAAATCGATTTTTTGTCGAATTTTCGAGATTTAATTTCCATTTAAAGTCATTTTTCATCCATTTCTCTTGGAGATACGAGGTTTTCCTTGAAATTTGGCAAAAATTGCATAAAAGCATGATAGTTGGGGACCCTAGGTGACCAAAAATAGGGAACGATTTAGAAAATCGATTTTTTGTCGAATTTTATTTCCTTTCAATGTCATTTTCCACCCATTTCTCTTGGAGATACGAGGTTTTCCTTGAAATTTGGCAAAAGTTGCATAAGAGCACCATGTTTGGGGAACCTAGGGGACCGAAAATAGGAAACGATTTAGAAAATTTATTTTTGGTCGAATTTTCAGAATTTAATTTCCTTTCAAAGTCATTTGTCACCCGTTTCTCTTGGCGATACGAGGTTTTCCTTGAAATTTGGCAGAAGTTGCATAAGAGCACGATGTTTGGGGAACCTAGGGGACCGAAAATAGGGAACGATTTAAAAAATTTATTTTTGGTCGAATTTTCGGAATTTAATTTCCTTTCAAAGTCATTTTTCACCCGTTCCTCTTGGCGATACGAGGTTTTCCTTGAAATTTGGCAGAAGTTGCATAAGAGCACGATGTTTGGGGAACCTAGGGGACCGAAAATAGGAAGCGATTTAGGAAATCGATTTGCTGTCGAATTCTCGGAATTTAATTCCTTTCCAAAGGAATTGTCAAATTGCAGGAAAAAATTGAAAACAAAATTCAAAAAAAATGCCAGACAGCCGAGCCTTTGCTACTATTTCTTTCAATTTTCTTTTTCAATTTTTCCCTGCAATTTGACTGTTCCCTTCTCATCAGCAATGATTTTCATCGTCGCCGACGAGGGGAATGCGGCAAGGCAAGGGAAGAGTTAAAAAAAATTAAAGTGGAAGAGGCCTGGACTCTATGTAATTAAAACAATATTTTTTATTTTTTCCCTCAATTTGACGGTTTTCTTCTCTTCAGCAATGATTTTTATCGTTGCTGAAGAGAGGGAAATACGTCAAAACAAGGAAATTATTGAAAAAAAATTGAATTCGCCCGTTCGAATTATTCGCACACCCCTTATTTTAAATTAAATATTGTAAATATTCAATATTCGATATTCTCAATAAATTATTGAAAAAAAATATGTATCTAGAATAAATCAGTTTTTTCATCAATGGTTTTTTGAGAATATCTTGGAAACTAAGCGAGATAGGGCGAAGATGTTCCTTTTCTTTCTTGTAGCTCATAAAATTCTCTATAAGAAAGGATTGGACCGAAATCTCTCTAGCTGGCTTAGTTTCCGAGATATTCGCAAAAAAACATACACGAAAAAAGTCCCATTCGACGTCTTCACTATTGTTTATTGAATAAATGGAATACTTATGAATTGAGGATCTTCGTATTGAGATACCTTTGACCACCAATCGTTTTTACATCGGTTCAAGTAAGTTGAAATTGAAAAATAGTAAATTTCCCCGGTAAATATAGACTAAAAAATAAATTAATTCTAAAAAATTAACTAATTATATCAAATCATTCAAAGTGGTCCACCATTGACCACCAGCGAACCACCAAGTCATAAAAAAAAATTAAAGCAAAAAAAAACATTTTTTACCCGCTATTTATACGGAGCTTTATAACGCGCGGAATCTCTCCCCAGGTTCTGCCACGTATGGTCATTCTCTTTTATCGCTAAATTTTCCAATATGCTTCCACTAAGCAGTTGGAAAATTATGATTTAAACTTGAAAAATTAAATTAAATTAATCATTTTTATTGGATATATTCATCTACATAATGAAAAAATATTGGACAATAAAAACTGATACTTTTAGAGAAAAATACAATCAAAAACTACATAACAAAAAATAAAAATAAATTTCTCTTGCTGTAGCATTGTCACTTTCCGAAAAAAGTTAACAACAAATATTGCCTTTACAATTTTCATGCAACTGTAATATTCAATTCAATTAAGGAATTCGGTTGTATCGATCATTTCAGAAATAACGGGTTCTACCATGATTAATACAGCCGAATTTCCTAATTAAGGGGTAACAGAAGACCCAGTAAATTTCAAATTTTCAAATCCATTGTTTAGCAAAAATTATGATTTTTTTCATAAAATACCAGAAGCATCGACTTTTTGATTTCCTTCGTCTATCAGAAATCTTTGGGATTCACAGTCAAAAATAACAAACAGTCATTTTTGGGATTTTTCCATCTCGTGATAAGGATAGAAAATGATGATCAAAGTTCGAATTCATGTATAGAACGATATGAACAGTCGGGAAACTTAGCTAAAAATTCTACTTTAACAGCGCGGTGGTAAGAGACGAATTAAGCAAAGTCCTTCAAACATCCGTATTGCACTAAATAATATTTTCAGCTTTGACAATCATTCTCTCTTCTTATTACATGATGAAAAAGTTTCAAAAAATTACTGTATATTCTTGATTTTCAATAAACTTGTCCTCAAAGTTTCATAATATTCTTAAGGGGGTTCCTCAGTTTCTCGGCAAAAACAAGGAAATATGCCAGACTGCTAAAAATTTACGAACAGGCTTATTGCGTAGTTGCCATTATATAGTAATTTTTTGGAATTTATTTTCCATGAGAATAAAGGAGAAAAAAATTATGGAAGTTAGATATTATACATGGGGTTATACGGAAAGTCGGTAAACTTTGACGAGTACCTACGTAGCCCGCTCGATCGGCAATGAAGTAATCATGCTACAATTCTCCACCGCTCATATAACCCCATGTATAATATCTAACTTCCATAATTTTTTTCTCCTTTATTCTCATGGAAAATAAATTCCAAAAAATTACTATATAATGGTGATTACGCAATAAGCCTGTTCATAAATTTTCAGCAGTCTGGCATATTTCCTTGTTTTTGCCGAGAAACTGAGGAACCTCCTTAATGCTCCTTGTTTTAGCCTAAAAACTAGTCAGCTGATGAGCCTCCTCAATTAAACAAATATCGCTTCTATTTTTATGATGTCATTTGATGAGAATTCAACAGAGCTTCAATTTTACACGAATCTCCATTATTTTCTTGATAACATGATAATGTTTCAATGCTTTGATAATCAACTTCCAGTCCAATTTGGTCGCCATTGTTATTAACACAGTAGCACTCGTTTCTTCTGCATTGCCAGTGCTCAAAATTCCCATAATCACAACAGTTTGGTAATTCTGTGACATTAGCTTGTGATAATAGCCAATAAGTTCTGGCACAATCTGATGAATCAAGATGAAATTTCCATTAAATTAGTAAATGAAATATGTTAGTAGGATGAATCTATGATTCAAGCTGCATTAGATAATTAGAAAAAAAAATAGGTATTCAAAGGAATTACTCACTGCAATCGATGGCCTCAAACTTTTTCGCATTCTCCACATCTGCTCCATAATTGGTGCCATTTCGGGTAATTTGATTTCCAGATGGATTCACACAAATTTTCCTCGTATTAACCAGCTGCACTCTTTCGAACATTCCATCAGGTTGACATTTTGGATTTGAAAAAAACATTGTTCTGCTCAACGATGAAATTGAGGACAATCTCTTCATCGATTCACAATCAGTTTCGTAACTTCCAGGACTATGTCTTTCTGGATCAACTGGAAATATTTCATGAAAATTATTTTTTTATTTGGCCTGGCTTCGTGAATTTTTTGAACGTACAACAAGAAGGATGTCCTTCCTTAATCTCTTTGACGTTGATGAGCTCAATTGGAGTACTTGGAACTCCTCTTAATGGCTCAACGCATGTACACTTTGCTTCATCACCCATCATACACTGAAGAGGATCAAAAACACCAGTTTCCATGCAACGAGCTGTGAAAATTGAAATATTCTTTCTCTCCCAATCCTCGGCATTGAGAGTCTTTCGTGCTCTCCAGTCGTTCACAGAACATCCTGAGTTCATAAAGTAATTCAAAAAATTAATGGAGCAATGAATTAAATTTTCTAAAGAATATTTCACGAACGATCAGATTCAGCAGAATTTCTTCGGAAAAAGTCAATTGATATTCGAAAATAACGAAAAAATTTCGATTCATCTTTCTTATGAAACTGAAAATAGCAAACATTTGGCAATTTTCTGATTTTTCTTTTGTCACATGAATTTATTTAAAAAATTAAAAATATCCACATGCAGAAAATCCGAAAACTGTGAGTGCGAATTTCTTAAATATTTTTTCTTCAATAATTTATTTGTTTAAAAAAAATTCGAGAAATTGTCAGATGTGTGTTAATTTTGTTATCATTCTTTCTCCACTACTAAATTAGAATAAAATATTTCCGCAATCACCACATTTCATCTTTTGCTCATCCCATGAATCCAAGTACACTAATTCTCCGAATATTCTTCCACCTTCTGGAGACACACAGTAGCATCTTGAAAAATGAAAAAAATAACTCGATTTTCATGGAATTCTCAAACTAATTGAAATCTACGAATTAAGGGTATTACATTGATCCTGGAATGCAGTGGAGTGGTGCGAATAACCCATCAGCATCACATTCTGGACGTACTTCAAGGAATCCAAGTGTTCCGGATTTTTTACGTTCATCGTAGCTCTTCTGCGCTTTTGTACAATTCGTTGATCCAACTGAAGCCACTGAATTTATTTGCACAATTTAGTTTTCGACGAATATCTCGAAATCTATGGGAGATATACGTTTTTTGCATTCTTTCGATATTTTTCATAGATTTCGAAATATTCTAAAGGAAAATTAATCTATCAAATTCAATTCAACGGTTTCAATGAATTCACATCTATTGGGAGATGACTCACTCGACTGACACGTTGATGTACCATTTTTGTGCTTAAGACACGTCAAACCAGGACCACAGATCTCTGTTGGTGCCTGCATACCCGGGGAACCAACAGTGCAAGCTCCTCCTTCAACGATATTCGTTAGACAATAATCGCAGCAATTGCAGACATCAGGAAATTGAAGGTGTGTTCCATGATGAGTCGCATTCATTACTCTGCATGCTTCACTCAGAGTTGGACAACCCTTTTCTTCGATATAACTCTATTCTCAATAAATAATACAGTAGTAAAGAGATAAATCCATTGATGAAGTTGCCATATAACTTATCATCAGAGTAAAAACTTTAATCCAATTGAAGATTGGATTGCATTTTAATCCAGAATGAATATTTTAGAAAAAAAAAAATTCTTACATGCTATATAACATTTTTATGGAGCATGTGAGAATTTGCTTTTTCTATAATATTTATTTCATCCAGAAAAAAATTGGATTAGAATCTTTACTCTGGTGATAAGTTATATAGCCACTTGAGGGATCATTCCAGTGTAAAATTTTCAAAAGAGAGATTTTTTTTTGTATTATGCGATAGTATAGACAAACATGATGCTGGTACCACCGATGGATCGTAAATAGGAAATTTGTATGAAAATTCTGTATCCGAAACTTAAAACGCGTTTTTCTTGAATTGTTGTCTTTTAAAACGGAGTACACTCTCAAAGGAAGAATTTCCAAGCTACCAATCTCAAATTTTTACGCAACTTTCTTCGCGCCATCCTTCAACTTGCTGGAAAACCTTTTTTTTGTGGCCTTTTAGGTCTCTGCGGATTTTATAATGAATTAAGAAGATTTTTTTATGATTCAGTATTAACGTTTCGGCTTCTTTTATTTCTTTAAATCTTCATATTTTTTTGAACGAAAAACCGTTATAAACGCCGCTCAATTCAATATTTTTTTCTTTTAAACCGCCGCCATTTTCCCAATTTTTTTTATAAAAAAGAGAAAACCTTCCATAGGAAGATAGCGGCTTTTCTACGGATTAATAATCATCTTACTAATTCTGTTTCAGATAACATCTGTGGCCACACTCGTGTTCACTGTGAATACATTTTTTTTAAACATGTTCAATGGTACAAAAAAATGCAAAAAAAAAAATTAGCGTTAAAAAATTATTTTCTGTTTTTCATGACTGCCTTGATTTGACATAGAAGATAGAACGGATTAGCGTACTTTAATCATCAGGAGAAAAATAACAAAAAACAGATATTTTTCGACTCATTAGACTGTAATGATCCCTTAACGTTAATTTTACATTGAAGTTTCTAATCGATGTCTCAGGAGTGAAAGGGAATATTTAGCAATTTTTTGTAGAGACTTTCTTTTGTGGAGTGAGCCGAGATCTACAAAAAAGGTTTCTATAAAAAAATTCCGTATCTTCATTTGTTTCAAAAATATTAGAAGAAAATATTTCTACATGAAAAGCAACTGCTTCAATACATAAAGATAGATTACAAATTTTTTTTCTTTTAGTTTGATTCAAATATTCATTTATTCTTTGATAAGAAAATTATCTTAATTACCGTACAAAATTTTTCAGTACACTTAATCTCAACTTCACACGAAATTAAGTGAATTAATTTTAATAAAACAGTAATTTTTATTATAAACATTATTCCGTAAAAGTATTAAATGATATCCGCAAGAAGCACTTGCAATAACTGGCCTCAATCTAATCTTAATTCCTGCACATTTCTTTTTATAAATTATTGATAAAATGATTATCGCAAAAGATAATTTAATATCCGAGTGCAATTTAGTGTTTTAAACAGATCGAACTATCCTCAGGAATGATATTTTTTACGTTTGACAGACATTTTGTTCGTCATTATAATTAACATCTGGTTTCAAAATTCTTTAAAGATGAGAAGATCATTGATTCCCAAAATAATTGGATAATTATCAGATAATTGAAAAATCGAGTGGATGAAAATCTAAAAAATTTTCTCCGCATTCTTTTAAAAATATCTTTGATACGAGTAGGTTCAGAAGAAAATGTGAGACTTTTTTTCGCTCATGAAATTCTCTTCTAAGCCCACTCACTTCGTTACTTTAATTAGGGGAAGGTGGGATAAATGGACACTGCAATTGAACGGTTCGAGTTGGGAATTTTCGAATGATTTCCTTGAAAAGCTGAGAAAATTTGAAGTGAAAAAACATGTGTCAAAATTTTTTTTTGTCAATTTTTTTCAAAATTTACTTTTTTGGCCAAGTTTTGAAGAGTTTTTCCTTTTAAAAATCGAAAAAATTCACTTTTTCAGCGATACCTCCGATTCTAATGGTTGCAGCGATCTGGGGCTGATCTGAAAGGAAAGGTGAACTTATTTTTCATCGATTTATGTAGTTGAAATTTTTCTAAAATCATTTTTTCAAATATTTCTAGATCATTTTAAGAAAATCAGTTTCTGCTCTATAAGTACTTAAAAAGTTAATATTTTCATTTTAAAACCTCATAAGTGGATTGAAAATGAACTCATCTTCCATTTAAGCTTAACTCCAGGTCACTACGATTAATAGAAACGAAGACATTCCTGAAAAACTGGAATTTTTCAAAAAGAGAAGGTTTTTACCTTCAAAACTTGCACAAAAAATGAAATTTTTGAAAAGTTCCAATAAATTAACTTCCGACACATGGTTTTTATGGGAAATTTCCTCATCTTTCCAATAAAATCATCAGAAAAAAGCTATCTCCAATATTTTTATCCATTTCGAGTAAATTTCATAGTATACAATCCCGAAACGAACCCGTGTTCGTTTTACCCCCTGTGTCCATTTTACCCCACCTTCCCCTAAATTATTTTTTCAAATGAGAAGTAGCTTTTATTGTTTCAGAATTTCTTCCAAGTTAGTGTCATGTTGTTAGCCGGCATATTAACCATCTCAATTAATTTAATTCCATTATCAAGTGCAACTTTTTCCACTTCCCTCAAATCCCGAATTCCCCATTCAGGATCCTGTGATTTCAGTGATTTATTAAAATTAACATTGCTCTCAGGGGAAATTATTCCATCAACAGCATACGCTCCATAAGTGAACAAGAGACCTCCATCCTTCAACAGAAGACCAGCATTCTTGAATAATGCAATTGTGCATTTGAATGGAGAAACATGAATCAAATTGCAGCAATAAATATAATCAAAGCTCTTTTCCTTGAAACTGCCATTGCCCCATGACGTAAAATCCGTCGAAATATCGACCTGAATTGGCTCAGCAACATTGGCAAGACCACTAGTGTATGCTGATATACTGTCCAACAGTTTTGAGTCGTATTCAGTTGGAAAAAATTTCACTTGCGGAAAATGCGGAGCAAAATGAGCAGTATGCTGTCCAGTACCAGAAGCTATCTCCAGTAATGTCTGATCTGCTCCTGGATGAATGAAACGTTTCAGGACTTGGAGAATCGGATCCTTGTTGCGATCCGCTGCTGGGAAGATCACTTTCTTCGCAGCTGACTCGGCCGATCTGAAAAACCCCCTATTTTTGATTCATCAATTATTTTTTTGATTCAAAAAGAGAAAAATTGAAGCAATTCAGGTTTTGCAAAATTCTCCGGAATCTAAGAGAGATAGTATCATTTTTGTAGAAACCTTTTTTGTAGCTCTATTCATACAAAAATTGCTCTAACTTTCTTAGATTCCAAAATATTCTCAAAAATTTCTCTCGTACTCTCAATCTTTGTGAAATTTTAGATTTTTCGAATTAATAAACTGATTAATTTCGTCCAATTTACCTGTGATGAGAAGCAGCGTGAATGATGTTCATCTTTGATACCTGAAATTCGTGATAATTTTAATTACTCTAGAAATAATTATTACTATAAATTTTTTTATCCAATAAAAATTTCATTTATTACTATAAATATTACAATAAATGTAATTGTTAAATCTTAAATTCTATTGGCTTCATCAACCTATATACAAGAATTTCAATCACTATCACTCTCAAGTTTTCCTCGACTTTTTCCTTTTTTTTCATTGACTTTCTTAGCTTTTGCCGAAGTTGGTAAGTAAACCGAGTGTCCAGTTTTTTTTAAGTGATCAAATAATTTATTTTTACTTGGAAATTCGCATTTGCAAGTTACACAAAAGTGCTCAATATCTGCAGCATCAGAAGCTTTCACTTCCTTCTTATTTTTCTGAGGCTTTGGTTCCACCTGCTTCTGAGCTTTTCTCAACTCCTTTGCCTTTTTCCCTTTCGTTTTTACCGATGAAATCGGAACCGATGGATTTTCAATACTTTTCGCTTCCTCATTCTCTGGACTTTTCGCCTCAGAAGCTTCATCATCAGCTGCATCATCAACGTCTAACTTGTCTTCCTGCCTCTTTCTCAGGAGATCCTCTCTATTCTGTCGCTTCCTCCTCTGCTTCTTCGACAATCCCGCATCAAGATCGAACTCCTCCTCGCTGTCTTCGACAATCAGACTCTTCACCGTTTTCCCCTTCTTCTTCTTTTTCTTAGAGGAAACAATCACCTCCTCCTCCTCATCCTCCTGATCTGAGAGCAGTTCTTCATCAGACGTTTTCTCATCCACTCCCTTTTCCTCATCCTCATCATCACCAGGAAAAATAAATCCAGTGCTTGAAGTCGCCATTTCCGGTTGGGCCAGATGAAACCTCTTCTTCTTCTTCCCATTTACTTTACCCCTCCCCTTCCGTGCATCATCCTCAGACTCCGACATCAACTCGTCATCCGATGTCGCCCCATCATCCTCCTCCTGTACCTCAGGATTCACCAAGAAATCCGGCATTTCCGGTCCCGTAGCAAGCTTCTCTCCCGACTTCTCTTCATCGCTGTAACAAAACTTCCCATCATCCTCAACCATCGCATTTTTCATAGCAGAAACATTGTCCCGATGTTTCTTTGAACCCTCATGATTACTAAACGCCTTCTGCGTCTTGAAAATTTTGTTGCAAGCTACACAGTAAAGTGCATTCGAGTCTCCAACATCTTCATCATCATCGTCCCCCGAGAGTTCTTCCCCAAACTCTGCAGCAAGATTTGCCTCGATGTTCTTCAAAGCCGACTCAATATTCGAGAACTTTGACCAGTCCGAGACCTTGTGATTCTTCAATTCCTCCTGTCTCTCCAAAAGCTGCTGGCGCTGACGTTCTTTTGCCTTCTTTGCATTCTCTTTTGCTCTTTCTGCCAGCTTTTGTGCATGAAGCTGCACACGCTTGTCTCGTTTTCTGATGAAGGCCACGAGATTCCGAACCTGCTCGTTCCTCTCGCGTTTTGCCTTGTCTCGGACCTTCTTATTCTCCTTCTCCACGAGCCTGAGAACTCTGCGGTTCGGTGTCTCTCGAATGTCGTAGGGGTCCAGCCACGCAAATGAACGCTTTGTCGAGTAACTCTGCCAATAAGCATAGAACGGATGAACAACATCCTCGTAAGAACTGTTCGAGGAACCAAAGCTCGGAACCTCCTCGTCAGAATCACCGTCTTTAGCAAACTCTGCATCTTCAGCTGCTAATTTCTCGAAAACGTTTCTGTAGACCGTGTAGAAGCCCTTTTCCTCGTCATTGTAGCCTTTAAAGCAACTTGGCGAGAAAAACTGGAACAGGTCAATCGAGTCGTCTTTATAGTCTTCACCAATTCCTCCTTTCAGAATAGCCTCTCGGTGATTATCGTACCATGCACGTTCGTGCGGATCTGACAAGACCTCATAAGCCTGTTGCACCAGTTGAAACTGCTCCTTTGCCTCATCTGGATTACTCAAATTCTTGTCTGGATGCCAGCGCAATGCCAATTTTCTGTATGCTTTCTTAAGCTCCTCTTCTGCAACGTCTCGGGGTACACCGAGAACTTCGTAGTAACATTTCATTATTAGGGATTATTTAATCAGTAAAAAATTGACACTTTTTTTTAAAATTCAATTGTAGAGTATAGATCTATTTTCTGAAAAAATATCTTTAGTCATCATCTTTCAAGCTGTTCTGTTTCTGTTTTATGATCTTCAAAAATCAGGGTTTTGAGGTTGGAATCGATTGTTTAAACTTTGCGACAGCGATGATGAATGATAATTAATTAATAATAATCACTTAACAATGTACTTTTTTATCTGACTGGTAAACGATTCTCTTTTTTTTTGTTATTGTGATGACAAATAATTATGTTTTATCAAGTTTTTTTAATTTTATTTTTATTATTTATATAAACTCGTGCTTACCGCACTGACATGCAGTGTCTCCAATCCTTTGACTTGGCACTATCGGGCTCTACTAAACAGCCGACAACGTGGATCGCTCGTTTATCTAAAAAAAAATCACCTCTCACAAAACTTCAAAAGACATTTTCTTTAATTCTCAACACATTTAATCGACGAATTAAATCGAAATGAATAATTCTGAGACAATAAATCATAATTCAATCAATAATTTATGAATAATTTACAGAAAAAAAAAAAAAAACATTTTCTTTTCGCGCAATTCAAATCGGAGCGAACGTGTGTCATCGAGTATGCGCAGAACACGTGCGCAGTAGTTTGTAGGAAAAAATAAAACAGCTGATTGCCCATTTTAATTTCAAAATGGCGACAACAGTGCTCTCGTGAGTGATTAACTAGTGTTTAACACTTGATTTCAACCACTTAACGTGGATTTAATTGCTCGCCGTCATCAATCATTATTACTGGTAAGTTCTGAAATTATTATTATCATTATTTTGTTATTGTTGATGGGTAAAATTTTGGATTTAGTCTATGGAAATGAGAGGAACGAGGACAACACACGAGCAAGTGACTGTCAATGACGTCTCGTACCAGACGCTTTTTTTTTTTTTTAATTTGTTGAATTTCATTGAATTACGTGAATAATTCATCTCTCAGGAATCTAATGGTGAATAAATGCAAACATCTGTCGCTTCAATTAGTCCACTTTTTTTTCCACATTTTTTGTGAAACTGTCGAGGGCTTTTTTTTTTTTAATTTAACGATGAATTCAATTGAGAATTACTCTCACCGGTTCGAGTCGTATTATTTGATGCTTTATCAGTGACGTTTTTGAAAGACGTGAGGGGCTGTAGATGAGTGCATGAGTTGTGACAGTAGTGAGACAAATAAACACTGTATCTTTCAAGTTATTGAATTGTTTAGACCTTCAAATGATAACTGATATGCGATGATATCATTGGACTTTTAAAAAATACTTCCTCAATTTTTAGTTTATTTAGTGGCGATAAAATTGTTGCGTAAATTTTCTGTAGTTTTGGGTATAACGATTTCTCAATTATTACGAAATCGTAGAATGTAGTTTTTTTCCTTTATTTAAATGAAAACCTCCACGTGTTTCAGTTTTATCTTGTTGGATTTTCTTATAATCAGAGGGAAATTAAGGAATATTTGTAGGGAAAAAATTTGAGGTAGGGTAACATGACCAATAGATGGACGGTTAAGGAAATATTAGACTTTATTAATTCATATGAAATAGGCAAATCACGTTAAAAAGTTGCAGAAAAGAATGATGTACAGAAAAATATGCATGAATCGACTAAAATCAATTAAACTTGAATAATGCAGAAATAATTAAAGAAAATCAAGGAAAAACTGGAAAATAACTTGAACACCCAGCAGATGGACAATTGCATATTTGCAGTGTTATGATTTTAAATTTCGATCAATCGGTATGTAATAGATAGTTTATAAATCTATATGAATGTGATAATCAGGAATTGACGTGAAAAGTACAAGAATCATTCATTTATTCATGAAAATCCTTGTTAATAGAAACCGTCCATCTTTTGGTCAGTGTCCATCTATTGGTCGTGTGACCCTACAAAAAAAGTTGACATTGAATTTTTGCATTTTTTTAAATATCGGAAACTAAGGGAGATAGGGCGATTTTCTTTCGATCTTTTTCTGTGGGGAATTTTGGGAGCTAAAGAACAGGATTAGGACAATATTGCCCTATCTCGCTTAGTTTCCGAGTTATTCTTGGAAAACAAGTGTCGGAAAAATACGACTCTTTTTGATATTTTCGTAATTCTTCAGAGAATTAAAAGGCAAACAATCAAGAATGTAGAGAAACGATTTTTTATCAATTAAACTGAAATCATGAGTCCTTTATCGATTTTAGTATCGAGATTAATTATTGTTTGGTGAGGAAATTGGAACAGTTCACTCATCAATATGTAAATATGATAGTTTCTAAATTTAGTTGCATGCAGGTTAATGTAAAAGCTGATCCTCTCAAATGTGTTCCTCTGGCATCTAATAATAGATTAATATCATTAAATAGCATTGAAAATTCATTGAATGTTATTTCACTCTTGAAATCATAAAATGATGTTAATAAATTTCATCATATTTTCAAATTGTTTTTTTTTTTTTAATATCTTTGAATTTTAGGGGGCTGAAGAAATCTTCGTGGAGACTTTTTTAATAGCTTTTCTGAGAAAAGGTCTCCACTAAAATTTCCCTATCTTCCTCAGATTTCAAGATAATCTTGATTATCCGATGCAGCAAAACGATTGAAAAAAATTAATTTTACACAAATTCATTTCATTCTATCATCAGTTTTTTGAGAACATCTCAGAAACTAAGCGAGATAGAACGATTTTGCTTGAATCCTTATTTGTAGCACTCAAAATTGTCTACAAAAGTGTCGGAGAAGAGAAAAGACGTATCTCCAACAATTACTGAGATATTTTTAAGAAACTGGTGACAAAATGAGATGAATTTGTTTAAAAACTTTATATTCTTTTTTTTGTTTCAGGTTGACTAAAAATGACGGCAGGCCCAAGTTTAGTCGTACCAATAGTCCTGTGGGGCCGTATAGCACCCACCCACTGTATCTCATGCATCTATCTATCGAGAGATCAAAAAACCCTCGTAACAGGATGTTACGATGGACAAATTTGTCTGTGGCAAGTCGATCCTGACACCTTGAAGGTAAAAATAATTATTTCCACATAATCAAAGAACATTTGTAGAATTAATAAAATATTTTTTGACATCTAGATGACACCTAGATGTCTGCTGGTCGGTCACACAGCTCCAATAATGTGCCTGAGTCGTGCAAGTGTCATAATGGAGCAGAATTACATCGTTAGCAGTAGCGAGAGCGGAGAAATGTGCACTTGGGATTTAGTTGATGGAAAGTGTCGTGAAGCTGTCAAATTAAATAATATTCACACACAGATGCTTCCTTATGTCTCAGCTGGAGGAGAAGACGTCAGATTATTCTGCTCTGGGTATATATCATTTTTACTTTTTTATTTATTAATTGTTCGCTCTGGTACGTCATCAGTTTTTCTTTTTTGATAGCTCGAAATCTATTCAGGATAGGAAAATTTTTGCTAGGCACCTTTTTTAGAGCTTCTAGTCTCATTTACAAATAAGTTTCAACAAAAATTTCTATATCTTCATTTTTCTCTAAGATAATGCAAAAAACAAAGAATATTAAGTTTCCAAACTAATCAATTTCATATTCAGTTTTTTGCAATATTTTGGTAGATAATGGAGATACGCCCCTTTTACCTTAAGACGTTTTTATAGAAAAATTAGCAAGAGCTACGAAAAAGGAATCGGGCAAAATCACTCTATCTCCCTTAATTTCCAAGATATTCTCGAAAAAACTGATGATGGAATAATATCGATTTGTCTAAAAACTTCTGAGTGTTAAAAAACTAAGGATCAATTCGCTCATTCTTTCTTATACTTTCAGTTATTATCCTGAAGTTCTAGTGATGGATCCATTCAGCCTGGAGGTCTTATTTACACTGAGTTCACGTGTTAATCCAGATTGGATCAGTGCACTGCACGTGCTGAGGCCGGCCCAACGGAAAGGTCGGTTCTACGTGCATACAAGTTAGTTACACTTCATCACACCTACGCTTTTATCCTTGAAAATCAGAATTATCTTTATTTATTTATTTTTTGTTAAATTATCTCCTTTTATTTGTTATCTTTTTTCTCTCAATAATTCAATTAAAGAGGAATAATAAGAACGAATATTTGTTTTATATCTCTTCTTCAAATGGGAAAATTTACTAACAATTTTTTTTTCTTTTTCTTTTGAACGAAATTTATTAGCTTTTGGGAAAGAAAAAAATCAATTGAGATGAAGAAAAAAGGAAATTTCTACAGTTAATAAAAATTATAATGTTGCAGCATGTACATACGTTTGATAGAGATGAAGGGCTGGTTCTTTTCGATCCGACAATTCTCTCTTTTTTTTTTTTGATTATCAAAAGAATTACTTAGGTTCTCTCAATCATCTGTCATGATATTCCTCCAATTTTTCAAAAAAGTCTTTAGTTTTCTGAAAATTTTCAGTACGTGGCCTCACAATGATTTTTTTTAACATCTGTATATATATATTATTTCAAATTATTCCCTATCAATTCTTTTCATTAATCATTAACCATTATTCACATTAAAACCATCTTTCCAACTCATTTATCACATAATTAAATTAGCAAATACGATTATTATTGTAAGTATAAAACAGAACACTGTAATTTAATGTTAAACACGATAAAAACATTATTTATTTAGTTATTATGAAATTAAGCATGAAAAATACTTCAGTGGTCAAATGATGGATAATTTCTTAGACATTATAATAACAAAATTATTCTCATGTAGAAAGTACATTAATGTTCATTGCTCTACACAATTTACCAGGATTAAACCTTCCAAAAAATTCACTATCAAAATTTGGAGATTATTGTTATTTGAAAAAGAATTGCATGGGGAGATTCATCTTAAAACAATAAATCTGCAATTGAGTGAGAAAATTCGATGAGTTTAAAAAACATACATTATTTTAAGAATATCTCAGAAAATATTGAATTTAGGGGAAATTACCAAGAGATCTTTCTTGGAGCTTTTGAAATCCTCTACAAATAAGATCTCCTGAGATTTTCCGCTAAATCCATTCGCTTCAAAGATTTTCACAAAATAAGATGCATCGAATTTTTTGAATTCATAAAATTATACATTTGTTTTTTTTTAATGAAATATCAAAAAAAAAAATTGATCACAATACTAAAATAATAAAGCATGTGCTGACAATTGTGAGCTACTAAAACAAAAATTTAACTGGAAAGTTCTGCATGTAATTGTTTGAACAATTAACAAATAAAATATCTCTCTGGTTTGATGTTTTTTAAATTTAAGAATACGAGGAGACTGTAGCTTTGTTTGTATTTTTACTAACATAAATTTCAACAATTTACCAACTAATTTGAAATTTTTTTAAAGATGATGTGGTACTTGCACTAACAACAACTGGTACCGTCAAAGTTTGGACACTCTTGGGCCATGAAAATCGTAATAGTGAGCCACTTTATGAGCACGAGAGCAAACAAATCAGGTGCCTCAATGCATTGGCAATGACATGCTGTCCATACAATCAGAGAACCGTCCTAATTGTTTGCTCCAAATATTGGCAGGTAGAGTACTTTTTTAAGTTTAAAAAAAAATCCAATTTATTTTGTAATTTTTCTTTCAACGATTTGAAGAATCCTAGAAATGATTTTAGTAGCTTTTAAACGAGCAGGTTTAGAGGAAAATGTCAGGAGAAATTTTTTGTAGACAATTTTATGGGCCTCTAAAAAGATCTCCTGGTAAATTCCCGTAAGCCTTAAGGTTCCCAAGATATTTGCAAAACAAGAGTAACTAGAGGAGAGAAGGAAAAAAATTGTTTCGAAATATTTCAATAATAATGGGGTTTATACGAATTCATTAAGAGATCTTATTTTAGTCCATAAAATTCTTCACAAAAAAATTCTCCTGGATGTTTTTTCTAAATCCCTCCATTTCCGAAATATCCGGAGAAAATTTGAATAAAGTGATTTTATATTGATTTCAGATATTTGATGCGGGAGATTTTTCAGTTCTTTGCTCAGTGACAGCACGTCCTGGAGAAAGATGGATGGCTGGTGATTTTCTAGCTGCTGACAGAGTTATTGTATGGAGCGACGAGGGCCACGGTTATCTCTATAAATTACCAGCAAAGTGCGTATCAACTATCAATTAAATTGATTTTTCCATTTTATCACAAAATTTCTCGATGGATTTGATTCAATTGAATCAACAATAAAAATTTCAGTTAAATTCACTCGAATTTTCCGATAAAAATTTGAGTATAAAAAGTTTTTTTTTTTTTTTTTGATATTCACTCATCGAATTAATTTCACGAATTTTCATTTATTTTTAATTATTGAATTTTCTCTATATTTTTTTTCTTTATTGGTTATAGGGTTCTGGTACGGCTCGAAAGGTAGATTGATTTTGCACGTAGATAATAGCACAATTAAATAAATTAAATTTATTGATTGAAAGAATTTTTGAAACAATTTGCGATTTTAAAATAATCAATTGATATTAACGCGCTGCCTATGAGATTAAAATTATAATATTATTTAGAATAATTCATCAATTTTTTCCAGAATGATTAATTTCGTAATTTAGTTTTGGTGTTGGGATTAAAAAAAAAAAAAATTTACAAGGAATGCTAATTACGTTTAATTAATTTCATTGAATTTGCTGCTGCTCGTTGACAACAAAAAACACTTGCTGGCAATGCACAAGTTAATACTTCAGTTATCATTCCATGTATTCTTGATTTATTCATTGAAGCACAAGAAATTGAATTAGTAGTGAAAGAAAATAACTTAAAAATATTATTGCATTATTTTTTTTTTGTAAATATCCCCGAAACAATTGGATTTAGAGAAGAATATCAAGAAATCTTTTTTGTAGTGTATTTCATCGACTACCAAAAAGTTCTCCTGGTAAATTCTTTTAAAATCCCACAATTTCCGCGATATTAACAAAATAATTTTTAGTAAAAATAATTCAGTTAAATTCCCTTTTTTCATAAAAAGAAAAATTCATTATAATATTTTTTCATAACGAATGAAAGTTTTGATTCATCATTACATTATCCACCCTTTATTGAATACATTATTGCATTTAATCACAATTAATTACAGTGTAAAATAGTCATAATAATAACGTAATTAATTAAATCACAAATTACAGTGATGAAGTGGTAAAAGATAGGTAAAAAAATTATTTGTGAATTCTTTTTTAAATATCTTTAGAATGAGTAGATTTAGAGACAAATGTAGTGCCATCATTTTTGTAGAGAGTTTCAAGCTCCGAAGAAAAGGGTCTCTTGATAAATTCTCGTAAGCCTCATTCTTTTCAAGATATTCCAAAAATAAAACATGAATTCTTGTTTTTCTCATCAACCACTTCATGACTGATTTCATCAGATCTTCAATACAAAAAAATCATCATGTTCTGTTTTTTTTTTACGGTGATGTTCCCTTTCACGTTAACATTACTACCACAATCTCCGGGGGACCTGGTCTATTGTAGCAAGCTGAAGGGCAAGGCTCTCAGCAGGTAACCCCAATACCATTTTTTACATATGATAATTATCTAATTTAAAAGAGTTATACCTGTACTATCATCTCTCGCTCTCCTCTTTATCACTTTCTAACTCTTTCCACGTTTGAAATTTTGTACAATAATTCACTGAAAAAGAGAAAATTTCAAATTAATTTAATTAAATTGTGAATTAATTCAGTAATGAAGAAGTGAAACGAGTGGGATGTCTCGGAATTTAAGCGAGATAAGGATATTTTGGAAAATCCTTTTTTTGTAGAGTGAAACAAGAACTACAAAAAAGGTTTTTGACAAAAAAATCATATCTCCGCAACTTTCTGGGATATCAAAGAAATATCGATATTGAAATTACATCAATTGAGTTTCAATTCGTTTCACGACTTCAATAATGAATTAATAAATAAAAAATATCATTGACTATCATTCAATCAGTATCACCTCAATCGCAGCATTTTATTGTTTTCTGCACCAGCACGAAGAAACAAAAAAAAATCAAAATTTTACGTTTTCGCTTACTTGCAGCTTTTTGTGCGAACAATTAAAATTGATAAAATTTGAATTATTAATAATAATGGGGTAATTGTTGTTAACATTAATGATTATAGTTTTGAGAAATAGTTTCACGATTTAGATTAACTCAACGATTAACAGATTAGAAGCAGCGAAGTGATGGAACTAGTGTCAATTTTACTTCTCGTTTTTATTCTAAATATCTTGGAAATTAAATGAAATAGCGAAATTTTTGCAAGTGCCTCTTTTGTACTTCTGACTCTCTTCTACAAAAAAAAGGCCATTTTCAAAATTTCTTCATCTCTCATAGATCCCGAGATATTTAATAAAATCGAGAAAATTCTGAAATTCACTAGTCTTGTTCTGCCTCTTCACCATTGAATTATTTACCTTATAAACCAAGTGTGCTAGCTTATTTGTGTTTGTGTCATTGATCAAAATGATGCTCAACTATTTACGAATATCTGCGAGTAATTTTCCCTCTGATTAATTGATGAATTCGTAAATAGTACATCATAAAAAAATAATCATCATTAAATTTGAATTAATATTTATTACTCTATTTTTTTAATGTATAGTAGTGTAGCAGACAACACGAATTTCCATCAACCATCAGCTGACAGTGATCAGCCTTATCTCTACTGTATTCTAACTCAACCTGGTGATAAGGTAGATTATTCGATTCTTCTTATTTTTTATTAGACCATAAAAATTCAATATTATTGAGGAAAAACCGGCCTAAATTGGTTAATCCCAAAAAGAATTTAATTAAAAAACTTTAAACTCCATAAATTGCACCAACGTTTCCTCTGCTTTGTGCAGACCTCTTGCGCCCGTCAATATTTATTCGTCTTTATAAATAAATAATAATAGAAATCATAAATAATTTCCTCAATTTCAAGTTTTTGAACATTTTCTTCTCAATTTTTCAGTCTTCCAGTCTAAAGACTGAAAAACTGAGACGAAAATGTTAGAAAATTTGAAATTGGAAAAATTACTTATGATTTTCATTATCATGTATTTATTAAGAAAAATGAATATCAACGCCCTGAAGAAGTATGCACAAAGAAGACAAAACGTTTGTGCAATTTTTTAAATTGAAAATTTCTGAATTGAATTTTCTTTGAAAGGCACTATCAAAACCGGTTTTCCTCAGCAATATTAGATTATTCGATTTTCATTGAAATTTTTTCTGAGTTCCAATACATGCATTACCGAAATTTTTTCTAATTTCCAGCCACTCTCCTGTCCCCCAGCAATGCGCCTAGTGACAGTCCAGCGCCAAACCAAAACCCTGAAATATTTGCTACGTGGTGACAGTGAAGGCGTCGTAATTCTCTGGTCAGTCCCAGAAATAACGCCCCAGCAGCTTCTCCAGATCTCCCAAAACGACAAAACAGCACCACCAACTCTAGCACCAACTGTCAAAACAAGCTTGGAAATAGCCTGGGAGACAATGAAACCACCGCCAGTTGGTATACTAGACCAACTGGACAGTGGTGATGCACATGGAATAAAATTGACCGCTTGCATATATTTGCCCCAACAAAGTAGACTAGTAGTTGGTCGTGAAGATGGCAGCATAATAATTGTCCCAGCAACGCAAACAGTCATGCTGCAGTTGCTCCATGGTAATCATCAGCAGTACGACGATTGGCCACCTCATCAAGTTCTTCTTGGACACTCTGGTCGCGTTAATTGTCTTCTTTATCCGCACAGTGCAGCACAACGTTATGACAGAGCACATTTAGTCTCCGGTTCAGTTGATTTTGCTGTCTGTCTATGGGATCTCTATGCAGGCACTTTAATCCACAGATTTTGCGTTCATGCGGGTGAAATAACGCAGTTAATGGTACCACCGGACAACGCCAGTCCAAGGATTCAAAAGTGCGTTTGCAGTGTTGCATCCGATCACTCGGTTACACTTCTGTCGTTGGCTGAACGCAAATGCGTTGTACTAGCTTCCAGGCATTTGTTCCCTGTTGTCACGATCAAGTGGAGGCCACTTGATGATTTCATGATCATTGGATGCTCTGATGGAGCTGTTTATGTATGGCAAATGGAAACGGGACACTTGGATAGAGTTCTTCATGGGATTATTGCTGAGGAGGTGCTTTATGCCTGTGATGAGAACATTATTGCTACTTCGGGAGGTTCAGCTGCAGGTGGAGAACTTGGACTGGCTAATCCGGCTGTTCATTTCTTTAGGTGATTTTTGTTTTTTTTTAGAATAAGTTGATGATTATCAGGTTTAGGTGGGCGGATATTCGAGATCATTGAGGGGGGGGGGAGAGGAGAGCACTTGTGAAATCTGGTGTACATAAAAATTATAATTCTCAAGGAAATTTCAAAATTCTTTCAAAGATTCCTGACATTTTTGAATGTTTGAAATATTGCAAATTCTGGAAAGAAGTCTTGAAATCGCCTACAAACTAAAGGAATCCGATAGAAATTCCATTAAATTTTGGACATTTTCGAAATTTCATTTGAAATGAATAGTGACAAAATTTGAAAAATCGATTTGAAAAAAGTCATAGAAGATTCGAAATTTTCTAGAACATTATTTTAATCAATTTTTTTATACATCTTCGTTTCTGGCACGAAATCTTAAAATCTTGGAATCTTTTAGCAGTACGTGAAATCCCTTGAATTTTCATAGACTTCAAGAAATCTACTGAGAATTCGAGAATTTTTGAATTTAAAAAATTCGAAGTTTATTATACACCGATATTGGGAGTGTTTACACCCTCGAAGATTATTTATTGCAGATTTTTATTACCTGTAAAAATGCAATTTTCATTCAATTTGAATAATTGTTTCTTTTTGAAGGGGTCTGAGACACAGAAACTTGTCAGCGATTCGCCATGCCACTCAACGTGGTCTTCATCAACTTCAGCAGCTCCATGGAGGCCATGGTAATGACAATGGCAATCAGATTAAATCAAAGGGTGCTCCTCTGATGATTCAGGGATTCAGGAGTAATCCAAAGGATCCAGAAAGTCACATACTGTTCTTCGACATTGAAGCTTTGATAGGTAATTAGAAAAAATATTTTTTTTTCAGTAGAAGATGATATAGCCAGATAATTATTATTTAAATATCTCTAAAAATAATGGAGACACGTCATCTTTTGTAGAAATTTTTTTTGTAGTTCTCAATTTGCACTACAAAAAAGGTATCTACTAAAATTTCACTATTTCGCATTAATTTCGGGATATTTTCAGAAATTAGCTCCTATTGTCTAATTTAATGAACGAAGTATATTTACTATACCAATTTTATTAGAATAAAATTTCGTATTCTTCATTGTTTATAATATTTTATAACACAGTACAATTATTGAGTGACGAGTATGGTTCAATGTCACCTGGATCACTGGAGGCACAGGGTTTGATATCAGCCTCTGAATATCAAAAAGTTGCGGCTTTAACGCAATCAGCAAGTCCCGATGCCCATAAAAAAATTGCAGGTAAGCCTGCATGAAAAAAATGGGCTAAATGAAGCAAAGCATCAAAAAAAAAAAAACAATGAAAATCATCGCTGTATTCTGTTTCTAATTAACAAAACAATCAATGAATTTCTTTTAAAAAATTGCTTAATGTTATCCTTTATAGACTTTTTCGGTCGTGTGAAGGATAAAGCTGGAGACGTTGAGAGAATACTCAAGGAGAAAGACAGACATGGTATCGTGATGTCTTAAAATTTATGTGTTTATTCTCAACATTTATTTTTTAAATTTAATTTTGTTTTTAACACTCAGCTTTTATTCCTGAAAGGCAGATGTTTTTTCATCATTCATTTACATGCATTTTTTATTTTATAGGCTTTCTATTATTCATTGAATATATCACTCGTTAATTGAGTCATTTTTTTCGAGCTTATAACACATTTTTATTTCAGTTTTTTATTTTTTTTATTTTTTTTGGAAATTCTGCAGTGAACTGCTGCAGAAGAATTTTGGGATTTTTTTATTCTTTCGAGGATATCTTAGAATCTGAGAGAGATAAAGAAACTTTCATGATGAACTTTTCCAGAGATCGGCTTCTGCTCTACAAGAAAGATCATGAAAAATTGTCTATCTCTCTTTAATTAAAGAATATTTTCGAAAAACCATTTTTGTTTTCCACCACTGAATTTTGCTTTATTCATGTAATTTATTTTTGTAATTTCTGTGTTTAGGATAAATTCAATTAATCGAATAGCTACAGAAATTTGCTAATTCCTCCACGATTTATTGCTATTTCTTATAGAAAATTTCCTCAGCTTTTCGATAAAACTTTTAAAAAAAAGTTAAATTTCATTATTCATGCAAATTAATTATTATTCGTTTTCGAGGATAAAATGTAATTAATTCCAACAGGTATATTGGCAAAAATGAAGGAGGGTGCTGAGAATGTACACACTAAATTGCAAGCAAAGGCTGAAAATGTTGGCCTCAAATTATCAACATTAGATGGTAAAGGTTAGCCATCAAGATTGAGAGAAATAAATGATAATGACTCTCTCAATCATCGCATGAAGTTTTAAATATTTTTCATTTCATTTTTTAGCTTATTCATCATTATTTATATGTAGCCAAACTGTATTATTACTTTAATGTTTTTGTTTATCGCATTAGAAAATTAAGCTAAGACTAATCAATTTTTTTTTTTTCGTTATAATTTCAGTTACAAAAATGTATAATTTTAGGAAAATTTATTCACTAGCGAAGTAGAGTAATCGATTGTCCTACAATAACTTCCAATCAGTGAGAAACACAAACATTTTCATGAAAACCTTCTTTGTAGCTCTCATTCTCCTCTACAAAAAGAATTCATCACAAAAATTTCCATATCTCTCTTTCTTTTCAAGATATCACCAAAAAAAAAAAAAAAGAAGTAACTAAATTTTTTTCGCCACTTCGCTATTGAATCTAATGTTATCCATTTAAATGTGTATCAGAGTATTAGCAGTGCTTGATGGAGTTGTCACACCAAATTACCCTAGTGCACGCTGTTATTGTGTCAGTGCACATAGCGTAAATTTTCCTGTAAAATCGTAAAAAATAAAATAAATCAAGTAATTCTTTAGGTGAAGGATGGAGCAATGACGGTTCCCGCAACAGTCTAAAGAGAAACGGCACTTTCTCCGAACCCAACATAACAATGGAGATAGCCCAGCTGCTGCTGAGTCTCCTCCACGCCTGGGGAATGGACCCCGACCTCGACCGTGTCTGCGAGGGTAAATTAGGTCTCCTCCGGCCAATGGTACCAGTATCCTTTGGAGTACTCTCAAAAGGCGGCTACATGTCCCTGCTCCTGCCAACGTGGCAGACCCACTTAGAACCAGGAGAACCAGCGACAAAACTGGAACAGCGTTTGCCGGTGGAACTGGTGCGTCAGGACCGCTTGACAAAAGCGTTTACAGCTCGTGCCCACTGGGAACTCTCCACAACACTCACCAGCAATCATCTCTTAGCAGTTGTTGCCCTGGCAAACACGCTGATGTCCATGAACAACGCGACATTCGTTCCAGAGCAAGAGCGAAATCGAAAAATGCACAGACCAGGGAACAGAGCTGGTGTCAACTGGAACAAGGCTGAAGAGGAGAATGAGGAAATGTTCACGGTACAGCAGGCACAGATCAAGCAAGGCTGGAGTCTCCTAGCGACTCTCCACTGTGTTCTCCTGCCCGACAAAGTCTCAGCACTGGGCGGATCCAAGACGTACAAGCGCCTGCAGGTCGAGATGATGGCAAGACGATGGCAGCATCAGTGTCTGGAGGTGCGTGAGGCTGCACAGGCGCTTCTTCTTGCTGAACTTGGGAGAATGGGACCGAAGGGCAGAAAGTCACTGGTCGATAGCTGGTCCCAGTATCTGCCTATGTACAGCAATCAAGAGCCCATAGCACAACAGCAACAGCAAAATCACTCGCCCCTGTCCTCGGGCAGTCCAGTACCAGCAGTTGAAGCACAGCCTGATGAAGACGATGAGGAGGAAGAACTTGCGGAGGAGTTGAGCGCTGCGAGAAAACCATCTAGTGTCGCTGAATTGAAGAGAAAACAGACTACTGCTGTTGTACTGCTTGGGGTCATTGGAGCAGAATTTGGACAGGATGTTGCCAATGTCAATCAGAAGAGGGAGAATGATCAGAGGAGAAAGAGTTCAGTTGTTGAGGGCTTTGGCATCGGAAATAATAATCTGGCAAGACTCACCAGCATGGCCCTGACGCATCTACTTCTTGCTCCATCAGCACCAAAATTGCCGATGCATACATCATTGAGAAGAGCTGCTATTGATCTCATTGGCAGGGGTTTCACTGTTTGGGAGCCTTATCTTGATGTTTCCAAGGTTTTACTGGGACTCTTGGAGATGTGCTGTGATGCTGATAAACTTGTACCCAGCATGACTTATGGTCTGCCATTAACACCAGCCGCTGATACCTGCAGAACAGCGAGACACGCATTGACCCTTATTGCCACTGCTAGACCCGCTGCTTTTATCACGACAATGGCCAGAGAAGTAGCTAGGTTTAATACGCTGCAGCAAAATGCACAAACTTTGAATGTCAATCTTGGAGCTAGTGTATTGGCCAGGGCGAAACCTGAGATACTTAGAATTGTTGAACAGTTGATTGATAAGATGCAGAGTGAAATGAGCGATTTACTTGTTGAGGTAAGTTTTTTTTTTATTTTTAGAGAGAGAATTTCGATTTTTTATAAATTATTTCGTTGAAGATTATTTTTTTGTAATTAACAAAATTTGGAGAAATGTCAATATAAAATTGTGAAAAATTGGAAATATACAATTCTTGGGTTTCTTAATTAAATAAATGATCATGAATTAAAAATTACAGGTAATGGATATAATTCTACACTGTCTGGATCCAGGTCATCTGAAGACAAAGCCATTGAACGAAGTATTTCCAGCAGTATGCAGATTTAATCAGGTAATTAATCATTAATTAATCTAACATGTGATAGAATTGAACATAACTTATTGATTTAAAATTAAATGAAAAAATAATAATAATAATAATCGAATAAATTCAGGTCAGTCACTGTTCTGCAACGAGAAGAATATGTGTTGGTAGTAAGAGTGGACAATTGGCACTTTATGAATTACGTGGTACTGTTAAATGTCAAACTGTCGCTGCTCATCAAGTACCAGTTACAGCATGTGCATTCTCACCAGAGGGAAAATTTTTAGTCAGTTATTCATGTGCTGAAAATAAATTATGCTTTTGGCAGGTAATCAATCATCATCTATCATTTTTTTCCTTGAAAATTTAGATTATTTTGTGAATATGTTTGAAACGATGGGATTTACGAGAATTCATCGAAAAACCTTTTTGCTGACAAATATTCTCTCCAAAAAAAGCCTTTTGATGATTTCTCTTGCATCTCGTCTAAAAAAAATATTTTTTACTGTTTTTCTCAAATTGAAAATTTTATATAAATTAATTATTATCAATCAATTTCAGCAAACTAGTAGTGGAATGTTTGGCCTAGGAAATTCACAAACACGCTGCGTCAAGTCATACAGTACTGCACCAATAAATGATGTAGCAAGATTAAATCCAATGCGGCTGGCCCGTTTAATTTGGATAAACAATCGTACTGTTACACTCATGTTGGCTGATGGCTCGGAAACACGTTTCAATGTTTAAATAATTCATAATTGAAGGGAAAGAAAAAATCAAGCGAAAAACAATGATTCTATGGAAGGATTTTTTTTTCCGTTGAAATTTTAATTAAATTGTATTTCTCTATTTTCTCTTCAATTCATGATTATGAATGAGCGAAAGCAGGATAGCCAAGATGAATTAATTTAACTCATTAGCTAAATTTTTTTTTAAATTAAGAAACTGAAAGTAATATACCAAATATACACGATAATGTATATAATAATGTTACGGGAGCGATGAGTTCGCTGGAATCGAGCAAAAACACACATCAATTGAATTTCAATAATCGAATGACAAAAAAAAATGTTAATAATTCTCCAATCACTTCATCCTCAGTCTATCATCGATTTTAAGTAAGTTTATTATTTATTTACAGTATAAATCACAGGTTGAAGAATCTATTCTTCAATTCAATGGAGTAACTTGATTTTTATTTCACTGAATTTTTTTTTTTGAAAATATAGAATTATTGGAAAAATGAGGAATCTTTCAACAGAAGGTAGAAAAAAGATTTTAGTTTCAATCATTCCTTGAATTATCAATGAAAGATCTTTTTCCATTCTTCGGATAGTTTTACAATATTCAATAGTCTTACTCCATTTTATTGAGGTAAATTTAGCAGCGAATGGGTGAAATTTTATCAGCTTCGCTTTATCAATTTTCTGAGAATGATTCGGAATTTACAGAAAATAGGGAAATTTATGTTGAGACCTTCTTTGTAAAAATGAAAAGGATTACAAAATAGGGTATTATCAAAATTTCCCTATTTTCCATAAATTCTCAGATATTTCATGGAAATACTGTTAAATATGGTTCTTATTAGAAAAGTCATTGAAATTAAGGGATATACAAGAATTTTTATGAATACCTTTTCTGTAAAGTAATCAGACATACAAAAATTTTGCTGTTTCGCCTATTTTCTGTGATATTTCCATAAAACTGCAGAAATTAATAGAAATTATTTTTTTTTTCACTGCAATCACTCATTTTGTTTTTACCCCGTCCCTGCCGATTGAAAAAAAGAAACACAAGAAAGAGCATAAAGAACCACCGACAATAAAAGAAAAACTATTAAAGTTCCCTGTAATATAACTATTTTCTGTTAAATATTTGAGACGACAATTAACGTCAGTCACGTATGATTCTCCCACACATGAATCTTGAGGAAATGAAATCAAATAAATTTAAAATAATAAAAAAATGTAGTATTATTCTCATATGTCGTGGAGGAAAATTTAAATTATTGTTAATTGTGACGTCAAAAATGTTCAATAATTATCGTCGTCTCGTTGAACACAAACGAATTCCGTTTTCTTTTTAGAGTAATTAGTGACTCGTTGATTTTATCATAAATCCCTTTTGTTCAATTCATTCAATAGTTTTATTAATTCCTTAATTATTTCCAGTCATTTTTTTAGTGAGAGAGCATCGATGAGTCACTAATTAATACGCAGTTTACGCTTTATTGAAAATTTATTTTACACGTTGATTAATAATTGAAGCATCTTAGATGTTAATTAAAAAATTTATTAGTCAAATTCCACTTTTTATTCAAAATTCGATTTTTTTTTCCAGAGGCAATAAATGGTGGATTAATTAATGGTAAAAAATTCTAAAGAAAAAACCATTGATTACGTGTTTTCATTGTTAATAATTATTATTATGAAGAATGTATTTAATGTATTGATTATAAAGAGTGTAATGTCGATTGAATTATATAATATATGAGAGAAAAAAAAAATTAGAGGAATTCTCTTTTTTTTTTCATTAATTTCATGAAGAAGAGGTGGAGGGACAAGATTGCTTCGAGACGAGAGAATTTTTTTCAGATATTTAGCTTTTTATTCAGTTACTGAAAGCAATCACTGAATAAAAAGCTAAATATCTGAAATAACTCAACAATCAATAGTCGAAGGAAAGAAAACTTTAGAGAAATTTTTGTGAAGACCTTTTCATTAGAAAAGGAGTTTTCATAAAAACTGCATTGAATACATATGAATTTCATATTTGAAGAAAATTGATTATTTGGGATTTAATTTAGGGAGATTTTTTTTGTCATGTTCAAAAACTTTCAATTTTTTACTCTCAATCATCTCAGTGTATCGAGGATGGTCTCAAACGAAAACTGAGAAGATTCTCCATCGATTTTCCCTCGAATCAACTCAATTTTTCATGAAAATTATAAACGATGTCATTTTAAAACTGAATAATACAAGAATTATGACATCTCAGTCATTTTTCATAAAAAATTTACTCCCATTGCAGTGAAATCATTGCACTGGAGAGAAAAAAAATGATAAAAATGATTTAATGAATTGTTTAAATAATCCATTTTTATCAATTTTAGATAGTGCTTGATAAATAATTTTCTTCAACAATTAATTTCTTTTTAATTTCAATGAAATTTACATATTTCACTATTTATTTCATTAGTTCCGAACAAATATTTATTTTTAAAAATCAATAAATTTGCTGCTTTCGATAAATTTTTTATTATTGGATAAAACAAATTTCAAGGACTACTGAAACAAATTATTCAATCATTTTTACTACTAGTGTGGGAAATGATCTTGCCTCTCATCTGTGATTTTCCCCATCTCTTTGCCAATCAGAATCGGAAATATTTGCGAAACCGCGAAATTTTCAAACTCCCCTAAAGGAAATAATTTCTGTGAATTCAAGAAAATTGAATTTATCCTCCAAAGTTCCGTCGAAAATGTCTTCAACCCTTCTTAAAAAAAACATCGATCATCTCCCCCCCCCCCCCCCTCTCTCTCCCTTCTTCTCGCGGCTTACCTTTTATTGTCGAAAAAAATTCATTTCTTCCGGCGAGACTGTGCCACGAGCGCTTGGGCGCCAGGCATCCGTTCTCCTCTTCTAAAATAGTACGTAAAAACCTCAAAAAAATCATCATTCATCCAGTCACGTTCAACAGTAGTCATATCAGGAGTAGGATCATTCCTAAGAACGCACCTAAACCCCCATCCAAACAATAGAAACATCGTTTCCTTAAATTTTCTCCATTCATCATGCTCGAAAAAAGAGAATTTCTTTCTCCTATCATTTTTGGGTAACATCATGGAATTCAAGCGAGATATGGCAATTTTCATGGATAGCATTTTCTAATAGATCAATAAGTTAATAATCAATCGATTAATCATTAATTTTTAATATTTCTCTAATAGATTCGGAGATTTCAAAAGAAAAAAAAGAAAAAAGCGTAAGTAAATGTTTTTTCATTACAATTATTTTTTTATTTTACGAAATAATTGAAAAATACTGTTTCTAAAATTATTATAATTAAGTATACTATCAAATTCGCATTACCAAATTTTTCTAAAAATTTTCGAGTCCCCAAAAGTCATTAAAAAAATACCATTCCGCATTAACTCTCGAATTTTTAACATAAAAAAATTATTTTAAAAAAATTTCGAAATCAAAGGAAGATACGAAATTTTTTATAGAAACCTTTTTTATAGAGAAGAGTAAGAGCTATAATAAAGATCTCTACAAAAAAATCCATATCTCCCTTAGTTTCCGAGATATTTAAAGAAAACTCATGATTCCACTTAAAAACCGATTTTACTCATATCCGATTATTCAAATGTTTTAACATTGAACTTTTTTCTAAATCGTTGAGATGAATAGAACGATAAAATTTGATAATTCAGTGACTCAACTGTAGCTTCATTGAGGGGCACGTTCTCAGTTGAATGGTAGCTGGTTTTGGTCCATTAATACAATTACCCCCTCCTCCCCTGAGTTAAACTGTTTAGTCGAGATAAGAGATTGAAGCTGTAGATTTGATTTTAAAAGTGCAGGCTTTGTTAGTGGGGCGAGGCTTATTATTGAATGGATGATAAAAGGGGTATTATTATAAGGTGTGGGCATGTACAAATTATCATACATATTGAATTTACATGGATACCAATTCTAACGATAATATAATCCTCGATATACAATTTGATTATTTAATTCAAGATGTAATAAAATTCAATAATAATTCATTTTCACTGGAATTAAATGATTTAATTTCAGAGAAAATGACTGAGTGCTCAAATGGAATTTATATTTGATTAAGAAGACACTGATATAAACTAATTCATTGAAACTTGATGGAAAGACGTTAATTGATTATAAGAAGTTTAATTATTTGATGGATCGTCCAAAGCAATTGAATTGATTTTCTTTATTTTTAAGAATCACTCAGGAATTGGACGAAGAACGAGAATCCTTTGCTTCTGAGTGCCAAATCTATTTTTGATGATTCCAAGATTATGGCAAGTTGATAAATTTCTGATAATTAATTCGATTTCATCAGTTTAATTTTGACGTTGAGAGAATTAAATTATTTTTAAATTAAATACGAATTAAAAATTTTTTTATTTAAATTTAAAATAAAAGATTTCACAAATTTTGATTTTATCACTGAGATATGGTTGTCATGAGATTTTATTATCTGAGATATTTTTACTTGAATTTTTATCGTCAAGAGATTTTTAGTTTTTTAATGCTTCATCCTCTTTTTTTTATAGATTATCTCAATAAATAAGAAAGATAGAGGAATTTTTATAGAAACCTTTTTTGTAGAGCGGGTCAAGACTTAAAAAAAACATTTCTATAAAATTTTTGCATCTCTGATAGTTTTCAAGATATAAATAAAAAACCGAAATTGATATAAAAACAATTAATTTCGAATGAAAAATGTGAAATAATTATTGAGAAGAAAAAAAATTCCCACGATCTTTATTTAATTATTCATGGATCTAAGTGACAGTGTTGGTCTCGAGGGTGATCTACTCCCTGCTAATACACACTGCACATGCTATCCCCAATAAGGGTAGCAAAAGGGGTTAATCAACTCATAATAAATAGGACAATTTAGTGACACTGAAGAGAAGAGGAAAGAATGAAAAAAAAAAAAAAAATTTGTAATAACAGTTGTGTATCCACATACATTACAATTGAATTAAATTTTTTACAACTACAAATTGATAGTCAGTGACACAGAATTGTGAATGTGGGGGCCTTTCTCACTTCATACCACGTACATAATATATCGTGCTAGGCATTTTACGCGCGCGCTTTAACTCACACGTGAATTATTAATGATCGAAGATAATTTTGTGTATGTACAAGGGCAAAGTAACGGGCAAAAAGCCTTACAACGAGAAATTGTAATAATTCTCGTGAAAAACCACCCTCTTGGCTTTCATTTTGTATTCTCACTACTACAATCATATTCTTTCCCCTTCTACAGATAAAATATTCGAAGGAGAAAGAGAAAAAAAAGGAGAGAGAGATCGAAAAATATCTTATGAAATGTAATTCAATGATGATTGAATAAATGAATATTTTAGAGGAAAAAAAAACAATTTGTTTGATATAATTATTGAGAAAATAGCAAAATAAATAAACTGATTTAAAATGCATTAAATGAAGAAAAAATTAAAAATTATTGAAAAAAATAATTTAAATAATTTTTAAAGAATAGGGAAAGTGGGGCAAAATGGGATGATATATTTTTTATACAATTACCCATTCTGCCCCATTTCCTTCATTTTTTTCTTTCAATTATTTCGATAATTTCCCTTTTTTGGGGATTTATTGAATTTGAATTAAATGGAATTACCTTGGAATTTTGGGTAGACAAAGTTTTTAAGAATGGAAGGGGTAAATAAAAATCCAAGACACAATGAAAGACAGATACAGATGCGCTGCATGCCTTGTTCAAGTTTTTTTATGTATGCAGACGACGTATTTGAGCGCGGTGGCGGCACCAAAAAGACCCCGGACGAATAGATTCAGACTTGAGTTATGAAACTGTCTTTTTCTCTCTCTTTCTTTTCTGTTTTGAACACGTAACGTGGCTTTTTAATTGTCGTATTATAGTGATCATGAACTTCCGATTGAAATAATGAATTTTTAAAAAAACATTTTGATGACAAAATATTTTGGGTATAATGAAATCTTTAGGATTTTTTTTGTAATATCTCGGGAAATAAGGGAAATAGAGAATTTTTTGTAAAGACTTTTTTTGTGGAGGGGAATGAGAGCTATAAAAAAGGTTCCCGTAATAAATTCGATATGTCTTTTATTCGCCAAAATATAGAGCATAATGTAAATTTCATTAAATCGAAAAATCAATTTTTTTTTTTTTTTTTTAGAGAGAAGAAATTTATTCCGCCCTATCACCGTGTCTCATTAAGTATCTGATGATACTCAGAAAGGCTTTGAATTGAAAATTATTGAAGAGTCACTTCGTTGCGAAATCGAACCGCCCTCACAATCCTCGAGATTCAATCTGTCAATGAATACATCAAAATATCGTTTAGTATTCATTGTTCGATTTTAGATTATGGAGGTCATGGATTTTTGAAATTTTAACAATTCCATTGGAAAAGGCGGTAAATTCTAGCCCGAAAAATACTATAATCCAACTCATTTTAATGCAGTAGTTTACGAGATAGTAAAAAAGATTTTTACGATTTGAAGAGTTTATTAAAATATCGTCACTTTAGAAACAAAGTGGCGTAAGTGTTATGTTTAAGCATAGAACTTACGTCCCTTAGTTTCTGAGGTGACGGTATATATATACAAGTAAAGTCAGTTGTTACACACTTAGAATTAATATGTGATATTGTAGTCTTAGCCCTTACACTGTAAAAACAAGTATCTGAAATTAAGATATTAGTTAGAGAAAAATATTTTAGCATCAAAAAATATCTTAAAATTACCATTCACTAGCATCAGCGTCTCCAAAGTGTTTCAAAAGTGTCTACAGGAGTATTTTAATTTCAAACATTTGTTTTTGTAGTGTAGGCTTTTACATATGAGGCATTCCACGCTATTTCACTTATTTTTTAAGCTTTTTTTTTATCGATTTTGTTCATTTTTGGATATGTTGTTGGAATAGCTGAGGAAAGTCATTTCCTACGAAAACCCAAAAACAAATTTTTTTCAAAAATTATGACCATTTATAATTTTGAAGAAAAAGGTGACGATGCCCATTTCACTCCACCTTTGAACATATATAGTTGATTGGTGATTAGAGTTTATATAGTGATCAGTGTGAATGGTTGGCAAAGAATAGTATTATCAAAAATTGAGTAACTGAAAAATCCTATAACGTGAAGTTCATGACGTAATGATGAAAAAATTCAAATTCAAATGATTTTTATTAACTTTATGTACAGTGAAGTAAATGAACACAATACACTGCAAGAACAAATGTTCGAAATTAATATACTTTTTTAGATACTTTTAAAACACTTTGGAGACGCTATTGCTAGTGAATGACAATTTTAAAATGATTTTTTGATTTTGAGATATTTTTCGCCAATCGATATCGTAAGTACAAATACTTGGTTTTACAATGTATTTATAGTTACACAGATAATAATGTTATATTTAAGTGATTTATATGGATTTCGATGAATCCTGAGAGTTGGATAATGAGTAGGAGATTGGGTATAGGAAAAAATTTTTAAAGAAAAAAATCCTATGACAAGTAAAAAAAAAGAAGGTTTTTTTACGTTTTTTTTATTTTTTGTGTTATCTCTAGAATTCGCGTAGCTAAACCGATTGCATTATAGTACTTTTCGGGGTTGATTTTCCCGCGATTTTCAATAGGACATTTGAAATTTGAAAAAATCCGTCAATTTGACGTTTTTTCAGATGCGAATTCTTCAAATTTCCATTACACATGATGAAAATATCTCTGAGAAATCGAAAAAATTCAATGAAACATTTTTTTTGTAGAAACAAGATAATCAATAACGCTATTGAATATCAAATCTTTCTTCATTCCATTCAGTACTCGTTAATTCAACGAAACAATAATTCACCATTGAATAAAAGCTTTATTTGAATATTAATTATGAAAACAAAATTGAAAACGTTGCAATTTCCGTTAATTCATTAATTAACCGTATCTGGAGGCAGTGAAAATGACTAATTATTTATGAATAATTAAATTTACTCGTTTGTACAATGGACACTTCATTTCATTAATTAATAAGTCATTACACTTGTACCGTTGAAGAAGAGGAATGGAGTAAGTGATATTGATTTTCGTTTGTAGACTATAAATGGAATACGGTTAAACATTTTAAATTGGTTTTATGTTTTCACTGTTAATTCGTTGATAATAATTCATTGGAATATGTCTACTTCGTAAGAATAACAATTATTAATTGTTTTAATTATTCATTCAACTGAAAATGTTGAAGCCTTTCATTTTTCACATTTTTTATTTTAAAATAAAATCCTATTTTCTTTTCCAAGATTAATAAATTGATAAATTCTATAAATTTTCAAAAAGCCCCCAAAAATATCGAAAAAAAATCATCAATTAAATCATTTAATTAAATAAATAAATTATTAATCAATTATCACTTATTATATTATTATTATTATTATATACATTTCATTTTTTTCGGGGCAAAATCCATTTTATTTTCGATAATTCCGAAAAAATTGGAATTTTTTTAGAAATTCCCTAAAAATAGATTTTATCGATAATTTTAATTTTTTGATTTGAAAAAATTCAATATTGGAGATTTCTTGGTTTATCATTTTTGGAAAATTTTTGGTAATAACCTTTTTTCATAATAAATTAAAAAAAAATGAATGAGATTAAAAATCGACTCATCTTACTTCACCTCTTCACCACTGAATTCATTCAATTCAAAGAGAAAAGAGATTACATAAAGCGAAAACCACACCCTTTCAAAGTTCCCAAGTGTCCCAGGAAGAAATCCCACGTGGACACTTTTTTGTTGAATTTAAAATTCTCAATTCCCCTTGTTTCAAAACTTTGACTCTATTTATTCCTTTTTTTTTTCCTTCATTTTATTTGCCTTTTCTCTGTCCAGAAAGTCTCTCAGTAAACACAATTTTTCGGGTAAAACTCGAGCGATTTATCCCCCAATGCGCATCATCGTGGCTTCGACCCCGGGGGTTATATCTGTGCTATTGGTCCACGCCCCGCTGACTGGACTGTTTTTTATTGACAGTATCATCTCCAAACCATCCAAAGTTTTATTTTTATGAAGGGAGAATGAGAGGAAAAAAAAAATATTGTTCACTTCCATCGACATGGGAATTATCACGTGACACTTTTGATCGAGACAATTTTTGAAGTGGTGCAATAAATAAAAAATTCACATCGCCTCTGGTTAGTTACTGTTCTATCCTTCAGGGCACTGATCAAGGAAAAAAAATAAAACTTTTAATCATTCCATGATTTCTCAAATTATTAATTGCCTTTCTTTCATGACTGAAATTCTCAAACAAATCAATTTCATTTTTGTTATCAGTTTTTCTTTGAAATATCTCGGAATTTAAGCGAGATAGAGTAATTTTCGTAGCAATTAAAAAAAAATGAAATTGAAGTTTTTTGACATTAAAAAACTCTAATTTTTTTTTTAGAGTTTTCAAAATTATCTCGGAAACTAAGAGAGATAGACAAATGTTCGTACAATTTTTTTCATAGCTCTTGGAATTTTCTACGAAAAAGGTCTCCTTAAGAGTTTCTCCGTTTCCTTTAGTTTCCGAAAGAATCTCTAACAACTTATTCGAAGGTCAAACTACCGATTAATCCCATTTACCAAAAAATTTTCAAAACCCTAAAAAACAAAAACACACATTATTGTTCAATAATTATACTCGAGTCACGGACAAATTAGTGGGACAGCCATTAGCAACGTCACAGCAGGAACCAGGAGAACCTGTCCCAGAAGTCTCCACCAACATTCATAGACAAATGAAAATTGTACAGGAGAAAGTAAGACAGAGAAATGAATTTAGACTACGGGTGGTGCTTTTGGCTGAGGGACAAAGCGGTTTTTGCTGAAAACGATATCAGTATCGGGTGGTGGTATAATCAGTATAGCCACGCCCATCAGCACGAAGCTTCAACTCACTGACACGCCCACTGCAGCAATTACACCCCAGAGTCACCCACGAGTTAGATGCAGAGGGGAAATTTTCCACCCTAACCATTCTTGTCCCTTCTTCCCTTCATTCTAACTCATCCACCGCAAATTTCCCCCACCCCTCAATTGTATCACTCATTGTGTTACAATTTTTATTTTTTCCCACAATTCTTTTTTTTCATAATTTTCGGTAGTATTCTAGTGAACTCGAGTACAGTTAACCCCTTATTTTTTTGATGCTGTATCAAAGATGATATTTTTTTACATTTTTCTGAATTTTTTCATAATTTTTGCCCGTGTAGTTTATGACATATGAATTATCAAAGTTACTGAAAATGGCGGTGGTGAGAATGAAACGCCCTAAATCGGACCGAAATAACGAAATTACTAAAAATCCACATAATTGACCCATAATTTAAAAACAATTGGCGAAGAGAACAGCATTTTAACTCAATAATAATAGAAAAAAATATTCAATTCTCCGTATAGTTATTGAGATATTTTAATTAGAAAGTAGTCGTAACTATTTGCCTCTCTCTCTCTCATGCATATGATAGAAGATTAGTAATGTTAAAAAACAGTCGAGAAACAAAACAAAATTATATTCACAAGCTGAAGATATGACTTTCGAATTGTTTAATCACTATTTCGAGTAAATCAAAGTACTTTTTCCCGAATTATCAGCAATTAATTGGAAACTAACCTACAAATCCTCATTCTTTTCTGTTTTATCGACCGTACTCTGGGATACTACCTTAATTTCGGTTTATTCAATCACCCGAGGCTTGAATAATTCAATTGAATTAATACGTAAATTCATTGATTAATTAAAGGGTTTTTTTCCGGGAAAATTGTGTATTCATCTGTTAATTATGCGGAGTGTATTGATCGAATTCTTTTAATGAAACTTTTATTTCTCGGGTAATTCAGTCTCTTCCAATTCTTCGTTGATAATCTCATTATTTTTCAGTGAATGAAATTCTAACGAGCTGGTGATATGAATTTTCATCGTTTTCTTTTTCTGGATATTCTTCGGATTTTTTTTTTTTCGTTATTGGTTTATGAGAATTAATTATGAAGGGAGTAAGGGGAGGGATTTTTATTAGTTCCCATTCAGTTATTTTATTTTCGCATTCACAGTTTCAGAGATTTTAATGAAATTTTTCTCTTTTTTTTGATGGATAATTGAAGTTGAAAGTTTAAAAATTAAGGGAATTTCCGGCGGATAAGGATGTGATACAATTAATTTCGCTGTAATTATTTTTGGGATGATACAATAAATGAAAATATTCCAAATTCTATCATTGCTTAAATTTTTTTCTTCTGTATTTTTGGAAAAAACCAATTGCGTTATAAAAAAAACTCGTAAAATCGTAATCAATTAATTTTTGATACATCTTGAAAAAAATGAGGCTTGAGAGAATTTATTAGGAGACATACTATACTATGTAATGGCTAAAACAATTATAAAAAAATTGATTTTCATTATTATCTAATGACATGATTGTCTTAATTGAGACTTGGCTTAATTTAAACAAATGTTATAATGAACTATTGAATCCTTATCTATTCACAGAGACGACCGTAGGGATCTGACCAAGGTGCACAGAAAGAAATTTCGTATGAAGACAAAAATCCTATTGTTGAGGTCATTTTCGTAATCATCGCAATTGATTCTAGTGCACAGTACTAGATGTTTAGTAGATGTCACCAAATCCTTGTGTAAGAATTTTGATACGGAAGAATAGCAATGGCAAATGTCACTACGACCATATTAATGTTGTTAAAATTTTACTATTTTCAGCATCGTAAAGATATTAAATTTTCCTTTACAAAAATAACCCAATTCGTTCGTAGTAGGGTTACTTTCGTGACTCTATGCAGTATGAATGTTTCTATAATTGCCAAATGATTATACTGATACTTTCACTATGCGAAAATTTTAATCACTGAATTGTGATCATATTCTTCTGTTGCAGTAGATTCATATGGTTTGATTCACTACTTGACATGATGATACTAACTTTTCATGCCTAAATTTAGCATTACCAATTCTAAATAGCTGAGGTCTTCTTCAACTGTTCAATTTTTATTGTTACTAAAATTATATTTTTCTCTGTGTGTGAGGGGAAGTGATGTGTTGATAGCACTGAAGTCTGATTATGACTCGAAAATACTTAATCACTCATCACTGAAAAATGAATTTTTGTCTAACGAAAATAAATCAATGTCATTGGGGCTGTCATCATACTTGGATCTCTCTCCTCCATTGTGATTGCCCTGTACATTCCACCGAAATTAGCTGTTTAAAGTAGTGTAACTTCATCATTATTGATAGATTGGAATTGCTAATTACAAAGTGTATTATTGTATTGAACTCTGTCATGTGAGACTTTGTCACGTATTCTAATTAGCACTAAGCCATCTCTGTGCATTATTCTTATAAGCTATTGCCACAAAGGTTACCATTCTTTTTATTTGTTACTTCATATGCATACATTACTTTCAACCCTAATTTTTCTTTCAATTCTAATCTAAATATATCTAATTAGATACATTCAGATCTCGAAAAATGCAAGAAAAACTAATTTTCAGAGCTGATCGGATCCAATTCTATCAATTTTTCAAATCTACCAAGATCTAAATATATATATTTATATCTGATTCAGATCTGAACCGTTCTGTTGTGGGGTTGTCAAATCTCATCAGATCTGGTCAGATCTACTAGCATATCTGCCCATATCTCTACAAATATGACGTTATATTTACCGAGATATGACATAATACTGAAATTAGTAGGCATCAGATAATTTTTAGTTTTTTTTTTCTTAACAAATAAATTTTCATGAAAAAATGAGAAATAAGCACAAGTACAAAATTCAGAAAACTAGAAGTCCAAATTTTTAAAATATTTTTTAAATAATAATTTATTTGTTTAAAAACATCCGAAAAATTGTCAAATGTGTGCTAATTTCACTTTCATGATCTGACTGCAGATCTAATTTTATCTAATTCCATATAATTGGATAGAATGATATTGAGGAAAAAATTTCTCGGGCTGTTGGGTTGTTGTTAAATAGATAAATGAATAATATTTTTTATTCAACGTGAACAACGATTGGACCTTCTTAATTGGTTCAACCGGACAATACATTCGCCAAAGTGACAGTAGAAAATCGTCAGTTGGATCCAGTGGGTGGTAACGTAGCCAAGAAATTACAGCTTCAACATCGTATTTCTTCACAAGCGCAATTTTCAATGGCCAAACACTCAAGATCGAAAACTATCTGGCATTCTGCCTAACGATTATAACCATTTTTCCCAAATTTATAACATCCAAGAGTTGATAAATTCAATTCCATTTTTTCCATTTATGTTTCTCTATTTTTTCCAACGATTTGAGCTTGCACAGGGAATTGACTCCGGGAAAAAATCAGTCAGGCTTCATTGGTACCTTTTTTTTTTTACAGGGGAAAGAATGGACGAGTGTTGACTATTTCCCACACTCAGAAGGTCGGATTTTTAGGATTGGGGACTGACGACAATTTGCGCTTGGAATTCTGTACTAGAGAACGAAAGTGGCCGTGAAATTGCGTAAATAGGTGACTCGAGTGTGTGCGAAACGAATTGGTGACCCCGACAGGGGCACAACTGCCTCATCTGTTCGGTCTTATTATAAATTTTCTCAGGATTTATTTGGTTTAATAATTTACTGGATTTTATTGAATAAAAATCATATTTATCGGCACATTTCTCTATAAACATCTCGGAAACTAAGCGAGATAGCGAAATTATGGTCGAATTCGTTTCTATAGCTCTTGAAATTCTTCACAGAAAAACTCTTCAGGACAAGAAAGGCGTATTTCCATTGATATACAGATTGATAAAGCGTTTCCGTGATATTTCCAAAGAATGACTCGAACAAAAATTTCCATTGAAAAAAATCAATTTTTTCTGTCAATTAATTTTTAAGAATACTTTGGGAATTAAGCGAGATAGAGCGATTCCATCATTATTTTCTCTTAAGCTCTCAGATTTGGTGTCCGAGATATTAAATCGTGAATGATCAGAAAAATAAGGCGATTTGTCCTGTTTTATCTTTTCACTACTGAAATGAAATTGAAAGCGTGGAAATTTATGGAAATTATTGAAAATAATTGAGGTAGAATGTTTTCGATGATTTCATTGAAAAGCTGAGGAATTTTTCCATGGAAAATAGGTGTCAGAATGCTTTTTTGGATTTATTTCCAAAATTCTGTTTTGGAAAACAGAAAATTGAAAACGTTTTAAAGAAAAAAAAAACAATAAAACAGAGAATGTCTCCACTCTTTATTTTCGCAGCACAAAAAATCTAATGAAGATCTTGAGAATGAACCTATTTCTCATCAATTCATGTTATTTTTTTTCGAAAAAAATATAGAGAAAAGTCGGATTGTTATCAAATCCGTCATAACTGCTTCAAAAATTGGCGAAAATTCTCATTACAGTCCGAGATATTTCAAAAAATCCGAAAAATTACAGAAATATCCGAAAATATCAATTACATATATAAACGCTCAATTTTCAAAAAAAAATCAAAAAATGAAGTCGGATCTTTTTCACCTGAAATTTCCTCACCTCTTCCCCCCCCCCCCCCCAAATAATCAAAAAAAATTCTGTCTCAACCCATTACATAGAAATGTCCATTTCCCCCCTCTCTCACTTTCCCTCAAAAAAAAATTGGAAAACAATTTTTTTTCTGTTCCAATAAAATTTCCCATCACTTATCGACAAAATCCAACTTCCAATTTTTCCTTCCGATTCATTAAAGAAATACGACTTTAACATTTTTACAACAATAACTACCGCAGCTTCCTCCAAACTCCAAAGAAAAAAAAAAACCCCCAAAAAAAAACTGACAAATAAAGTAGTGGGAGGTGTCCGAAGCTCGCAAATCATCGATGACAAATTGTCTCCGTTGTCCATTACGCCTTCTCTCGTGTCCCTCAAACATAACAGTGGCACGCGGCATTTGCCATACTTTATTTCACACGGACAAAAGAAGCACAATGTCAAAAATAGTATAAGAACTCGTGCCCTGTGGTTTTTCCTCTCTTTCTACTCGAGAAAATCGAGACACACACACACACACACACACCCACAAATCCAATACAAATTGACAGTATCCAGTCAATTGTATTGTGAAAAAGTTTCTTACAATGATTTCTTTTCAGTTACGAGAATGTATTATATTATTCCATTCACATCTAAACTTTTTTGCTGCATTCGTCTCCGGAAAAAGAAATTCTCGAGTTCTCGAGTGGCTTCTTTCTCTCTCTTTCTTTCCTCTTCTACCCTTTTACATTGTGTCGATATTAACCCCCGGATATGTACGGCTCTTTTCTCCCGTCACGTGACTCTCGGTCAGAGTTCAACGGCGACTTCCGGATGTTGGAGAGGGGAGGAGGGGGGGGGGAGGGAGAAGAGGTGAATGTGTGGCTGATCAGTCGCACTAAAATCCGGCAAATTGTCCCCTGGCAATTGGGGGCGGACTGATTTATTGGCCGTATCGGTCGATTTCCTTCTTCACCGTTTTTCCCTTAATTTCAGGAAATTAGGGGAACAATTAGGGCCCAAAATTCCTTATATTTTTCTATTTTTTGAGTTTTTTTTCGATGACAAAAAAACGCGTAGCGAAATGCTAATCCGGAATAGGTTGATTATCTTGAAAACGAGGGAAAATATCAAAATTTTCGTAGAAACTTTTTTTGTAGAAAATTTCAAGAGCTAGAAAAAAGGTCTCAACAAAAATTTCGATATGTTTTCTTCGTCCCGAGATATTTTTCAAAAACTGAGATTAATTTTTTCAGTCAATTTTTTTCTTCTTTACTTTTTCAAAAATATCTCGATAACTACGTGAGATATCGAAATTTTTGTAGAAATCTTTTTTGTAGCCCTTAAAATTCTCTACAAAAAAGCTCTCTACATAAATCGCACTATCTCGCTTAATTTCCAAGATCCTTTTTAGTTTCACACATTCGCAATATTTAAAAAACAATTTTATAACAAATTCTGTGATACCAGATTATGTTAATTTACTTCTATTTTTGTATATATATCTCAACTTCTCAACTTTAATTTTTGGAAGTTTATAAAATTTGTCACAGCTCGCAGCAAAAAGTATAAATTAATTATGTGATTTTCTAAAAATATGTAAATTTATTTGGAGGTTTAATGGAAGAAATTTTGTTAATGCGACTTTTGAAATATGTATATACAATTTACTGTATCAGCTCCGATAGGCTCACTAGCCTAGAGTTTTTAAGAATAAACATCAAACATTGAACATTCACCACCAAATTTCCCGTAAAAGAAAAAAATCGTTAACACAAGAATCAAGTAATTCGGGATTTTTATTTTCTCAGTGTCGTCAAAATGGGCGTGGCAGAAGAAGTAGATGATTTATCCCTGTATCACACGGTTAACTGCCGGGTTCGTCCGGGGCTAAACGACCACGGGTTTCCTTTTCGTGTATTAACCATAATGCACTCGGCTTCACGCTATTGTGTCCTCCACTAAAACTACCCCCCACCATTTTGCCTCACGTTTTACCCTTATAACTCGTTGGATAAAGGGACAAATGAGCATCGGAGAGTACACACGTATTTCTCGACTAATACATTGCAAAGAGAGCGAGAGAGAGAGAGAAAAAAATAAGCGTTTTGTGATACCATGAACTCGGGTGGAATTGTTGAGCGGTTTTTATACACTGCGTTTATAACTCGGTGGTCATTAACCCTCCAATGATCGATGGCTATTATAATATAGGCAACATTTCTTTCTTTTCCATCGTATTTTTTTCAGCCGAACGTGGAACTAAAGCCCTTTATATGGATTTACCGGCCTCGATCTTTATGTTACAATCGATTTGTTACATTAATAATGGAATGGAAATATAGCTCATCGATTTCAATGACTCTCGGCAATGACGAAAGGGGAAGTAATTGAAGGACAAAGTAATTTGCATCTTTAGGCAATTGATGTTGGCATAAAATATTCTGGAATCGTTTGTTTTTTTTTTTTTTAAGAGAAAATTGATGTTATTCAATCCTAAATTGGTAAATATGACTGATTTTTCAGAGAGCATGTAGGCAAAGGAAATTTGCTGGAGTTTAATTTGGGAAAATTTTAAAAAATTCTGAAAAATACCAAATCAGGAAATACAATCGATTATTCAGAAACGACGTAGGTTAAAAAAGTTTGCCAATATTCAGTTCGGAAAAATTCTCGAAAATTCAGGAAAATCCTGAAAAAACGTTGAAAATATTCGAAAATTCCAAATTAATGAAGATATAACTTTTGTTTTGTTTTTTCGAAATTTTGACTGATAATTTTCGAAGCATGGGAAATATGAGGCTCCTCTTATTTTCCAGAAAATGTGAGATTTTGGCAAGATGCATTTTTTTTCTTCATTAGAATCAATTCAAAAGTGAAATTTTTGTGAGAATATTTTTTATAGATGATTTTATAGGCAAAAAAAAAATGTTTCTTCATAAATTTTCTTAAACCCCACCGCTTTGAATATAAGCTACAAATAATTTTCTGTTCTATCCCATTAAAAAGAAACTATTTTTAATACTTTCCCGACAATAAAAATATCAAATAAATTCTGTAAAATAAATTTCACTTTCTCCATCTAATTTCATTGTTACACATCAGTACCCAAAAAAAAAAAAAAAAAAAACTGCAAACCACCTGGCACGTGCGCCGACAATAGCGAATAAATGCGAAAAAATTTTCCTCGTTTTGTTACATGCGTTTGTGCACGCGTCACTCCCAAGAACTGCGCATTCAAAATAAAATGAATTAGTCTCCGCAAGTTTTGAAGGAAATGTACGAAAAAAAAAAAATAATGAAATAAAAGGGCCCACCGTGTCTGTGCACAGCCATATGGAGTCACGCCCACGAGGTTGTATTGCCTTATGTCATAGTGTCCAATTTTTATTTTTTTTCTTTTCCCCATATACTTTCAGTTAGGTATGAATTACCAATTCAAGGGTGAGCATCGACTCTGTGTGCATCACACCCCTCTACCTCTATTCTTTGCGGGCGCTTTTTGCGCCTCTTCCTTTTTTTTTTCCTTTCCTTTCATTCAGAAGCCTCTGCAGACACATCCCCTCCCCTTTTTGCAGACAATTTTTAGTGTCGAAAAGTCAACGGGGAATTGAAAAGATTTTTCAAAAAGCACCATTTGTGTTTTGTATTTTTGTCAAAATAGTTGTTGAGAGTTGTTTCTCATATCTCTTTTTCATCCCCAAAGAAGAAATTCAATGGTTGAATTATGATCGCTGTCTTTTATCTCAAATATCTCGGAAACTGAGAGAGATGAAATTTTTTTATGATAATGAAATTAGCACACTTTCGACAATTTTTTAGATTTTTAATTAACGACAAAATTATTATAAAAAAAAATATTTACAAAATTTGCACTTTAGAGTTTTCTAAATTTTATACACGTGCATATTTTTAATTTTTTTTCAAAATAATTTATTTGGAAACGAAAATTGTTAAATGTCTGCTATTTTCAGTATGATAATTTTTTTGTGAAACTGAATTAAAAGTCAATTAAATGAAAAATAAATAATACTCATTTTATTAACACGATTTTATTGCATCTTTGTACATAACGTATAATTAAGGATTTTCTTTTGTCTTCGACAATTTTTAATTAATTTTTTTCTTCAAGTATATATTAAATCCGATTGAATACATAACGATTCTTACAGTTTTATTTTCATTTTAAATTTTAAATAATCTAGGAGTTGCGCAATATACACGAGGCTATCTACAGAGAAAGAGAGAAACAAATAGTATTTTGTTTTTGAAAAATTAATTTGTCTTTTTTAGAAGAGGGTGAAGGGGTGAGAAGTGATTTTTTGGGAAAATCTGAGAAAGTAATTGGGATAGAAAAAGGTTTCGTTATTACTCTATACCAATTATTTCCTCGGATATTCCAGGAAAATTGAGCAAATTAAATTATCTCATTTTATCACTTCACTAATTTTATTTGAATAATTCAAAATATTTCATTCTCTCTTTATGCATTAATCTATTTGACCCACAAATTCACTGAGAGAATTTAATTTAATTTGTGAAAATAATTTAAATGAAAAAAAGAATGAATAAAATATCTCTATTCCATTGTTTTTCATTCTCTCAGGGGTGAGTTATACATATTTCATTGAATTTACAGTCTTTTTTCGTCCCAATATCATGTCACAAGTATGATACACAATTTTATCTACAATTAATTCAGTAATAAAGTGATGAAACGAAAATTGCTCTATTTCCTTTAGATTCCGAAATATTCTCGAAATTTTCATCCAAAATGAAATCTCATTTTTTTTAATATCCCGAACAATAAGCGAGATAGAGCGATTTTACAAGAATCCTTTTTTGCAGAAAATTTCAAGAGCTACGAAAAGAAATGGAACAAAATCGCTCTATCTCACTTAGTTTCCAAGATATTTTTTAAACAACTGATGAAATAAAACCGATCTGTCCAAAAACTTTGTAATCTCATCTCGTTTTATCACTTCATGACTAAATTCACTTCATTCAACACAATAATCTCCAAACAATTCATCAATTTAATTCAATAACCATAGAATTTTCATCAATGGTGGATGTACTTATTAATAATACATAAGAAGAATTGTTATCCTTCATTAAATTAATTAAAATTCAAAAATTCCTTTTGAAAATCACATGAAAATCGGATTAGCCTTCTGTGTAAGTATCACTGTAGAATGGAATATAATTTCAAACATTGGATTTTATGAGAGAGACACGAGTGTATTATGGGCGCGGCCATTCGTGAAAGAATACATATATACATTTAATATTCAATCCTTTGTTCGTAGTTCGTGAATTAAATATCGTTATTCTCTTCGAGAAATCATCTCGTTTTTTTTGGGTAATGAACATTAAATTTGCGATTTATTTCGACCAGTTTCATGCAAAATTTTTGAGATATTCCGAAGTTTCGATTAATCGATTCGAGGTGGGGTTTTAATTTTAGTATTTTTAGTTAAGAAAAAAGAAATGATGAAACGATTTTTTTATTTACAAATAATTCAAATGTTTTTAACATTGAAAATTCAACAAAATTATCAATAATTGGCAGCAGAACAATCCTGTGAAGTGATAAAACGTGACAAGACAATTTAACTGATAAAACACAGATGATGAATCCTAGAATCGTTCATTTTTGAAATGTCTAGAAAATGAGATTTAGGAGATTTTACCAAGAGACCTTCTTAATAGCGCGTCAAATTCTCTACAGAAAAGGTTTCTTGTGAATTTTCCCTAAACCTCTTCGTTTCAGAGATATCTTCAAAAGAATCTACCCCCCAAAATTTTCGATTTTTTCATTTCCTCACTAAATTCCACTTTAAGGTCATATCCCAGCGAACTCAAGTCCAATTAACTTTTTATTTTTCTAATGCCACTTTAAAGATGATATTTTCTACATTTTTCTTAATTTTTTTCAGGATTTTTTTCGTGTAGTTTGTGAGATATGAATTATCAAAGTTACTGAAAATAGCGATGGTGGGAATAAAATGCCCCAAATCGGACAGAAATAACGAAATTACTAGAAAACCACACAGTTAACTCACTATTTGAAAACTATTGGTGAAGAAAACTGCATTTTAACTAAATGATAGGAGAAAAAAATATTCAACTCTCCGTATGGTTATTGAGAAATTTTAATTAGAAGGTAGTTGTAACTATTTGCTTCTCTCTCTGTCTCATGCATGTCATAGGAGATTAGTAATGTAAAAAAAATTCGAGAAACACAAAAAAATTATAGCCACAGACTGAAGATATGACTTTCAAGTAGTTTAATCACTTTTTCGGCTAAATTGAAGCACGTTTCCCCGAATTATCAGTAATTAATTGGCAATTAGTCTAAAAATCCTCATTTCCTGTTTTATCGACTGCACTGGGGATACTACCTTAAAGTCCACTTATATCAAGATATCCGAAAAACAAAAGGAGATACGCCCTTTTCCACGAGAACCATTCATGTAGATCTTCCACTTTACAAAAAATATCCCTACGAACATTCCAAAAACGATCAAAAAAATCCGTTTTATCACTCGAACATAAATCAAATGAAAAAATTTAAAAAAGGCAGAAGTGCTTAAACAATCAGCTACCTCCTTGCTGAGTTCTGTGTGGGTGCACTAAACGCCCTGAGTCCTCCACCACTTCCCAATTGATGTGTAACTCCAGAAATCGAAGCAGTTAGCCTACTTGATAGTCCAGATGACAATGAGCCATTTGGTCTCGATGAATTACTCGGTGGGCATTTTTCAAGATGATGATGATGCGATCTAACAGCTAATCTACTGACATGAACTGGTATTGGCACAACAATACGCGGTCCTGTACTACCCTGTTGTCCATGTGGACCATGTCGACCAGCTGAACCAGCTCCACCAGTCGTCAAGCCAGCTTTTACCCTTTTCCACTTGGCTCTGCGATTTTGAAACCAAATTTTCACCTGAACCTCCGACAGTTTCAGTGCATGCGCTATGTGTGAACGTTCAGTTAGGCTCAGATATTTTTTTGCGTGAAATTCACGCTCCAATTCCAGTAATTGCTCTGACGTAAATGCCGTTCTTCTCCTTCTGGCTTTGCTTGTATTTGTCGATGATGTATTTGATGAAGCCTGGGAGAGAGCTGGATCGTTACTTGCACCATCGTCGTCAGTCTCTGGGGATATTCTGCCGCTCTCTGACCCTGGAAAAGAAAACATTTGGGGATGTTTAGTGAAGACAGAAACAAGACAAGTGTTATCTCTATACGGAGAAAAAAAATTTCCTGCTTGAAATAAGATTTATTGGTGACAAGTTATAGTAGTTACGTCATGTGACAATGTGCAAATTATAATGATCAAAGGAAGATCATGACAATTGAATTGAGGAAACATCGATTCCAATCACCGCACAGTATTGAAACATTCTTGGCTTCAACTGACTCTATAGCACTTGAGATATTACATAGATTTATGAAAACTTGGGATATCTACAATTAATTAGTGACACAAAATGAAAATGTTTATGATGTCCATGTTATGGACCATATTTTTTCTATATATAATTGTATAGATTCATGTAAATAATTCATTTGGGTTGATACTTATAAAAATTCAAGAAAAGGAATTGTAGTAATATTAGTATGCTTATTTACGCTGAGAAGAAAATAGTAGGAGAATGATGATATTAATTGTTTCAATAGTCCTCAAAAAAGAATTATTTCCAAAAATTAATTTCTTCTTTATTTTAACGAAATTTACCTGATTCGCCATTTGTTTCATTGATTCTCCATAAATATTTGTCCTCACCAATCGGAAAAATGGAACTCAATAAATTTATCAAAAACTAATAAAACTACTATAATATTACTTAAAAACTAATGAAAAAGTCACATTCAGCCCGAAAATTCATTTTCGTTCAATATCTCTGAAACTACGAAAGATGGAAAATTTTTTGTAGAAACCTTTTTTTGTAAAGATTTAATGATCTATAAAAAAAATTTCCTGATATTTTTCTCCAAGTCCCCTCAATTCAAAAATACATCTTCTTTTTTCTGAAAAAAAAAAAAAAAACCTGAAAATAGAAGAATTATATTGGAGCTCATTCAACCTTCATTAGAAAAAATCCCTGAAACAGTGTATAAAATTGTTTGAAATAAAGTTTTCAACAATTGTACAGTAAAGGACATAGTAAATGAATGATTGAAACAACAGAACCCCTTCAATTCACATCATAAAATATTTGATGGGCTTCGTCACCTCGAAAACCCTTTTTTTGTTCAGCCCACAGCATTAAAAGTTATAGAACTTGCATTGTGTTACATTAATGCCTAAAGATTTGACAACGATCGATGATAAAGTACAGTTGAATCTCGTGACACTGTTTCTTTATTTTTTTTTTTTTTTTTTATGAAAGAGAAATAGGAAAAAGAAAAGAGCGAAAAGCAATAATCACAAATGCAGACCTGTGTTTCTTGGACATGGGAACACGAACGAGTCATCCATGAGTTTTACACCCCTCTCGTCTGTTATATTGTCTGTCGGGTTCTTCTGCTTATTTATTCAAGTATCTTCGATTCAGTGTATCGACGAAGACTGCGAAACAGCATGAAATTACGAGAGACTGGTGGTTATGGGAGAATTCACAGAGTGTCTTTACACTATTGCAATTTCCTTCTTTGTTTTTTTTTTTCAGTTTGGAGGAGAAAAAAACGTAAATTTTTTATTGGAGAATTTTCAAGAAAGTCCAATCTGCTCATTTTGCATAAAAATGTTAAATCATAATAAAAATCAATTTTTTGATAAATTGTGTAAGTTTTTGGGAATCGAATTTTTCAAAAATTTAAAATTTCATACAGAGTTTTATGAAAAATCGGGATTTTGGTACTTTTGTTTGGATTATACTATCATTTGTCGATTATATGAGATAGCAAAATACTGAAAATTAAGTTTTTGGGATAAGGTAACACGACTAATAGAAAGACACCGACCAAAAGATGGACGGTTTCTTTTTTTGAAAATTATGCAAATAATTGAATGGTTTAGGAGCTTTTCTCTTTAATTTCTGATTATAACACTCATACAGATTCATGCGCTTTCGATTACATAACTGGTTGATCAAAATTTCATAATCATGTCACTGCGAAAATGCTACTATCTATCTGTTGAGGGTTTGAGGTATAGTTCAGTTTTTACCCGATTTTCATTAATTATTTCTTCATTATTCAAGTTCAATTGATGCTTAACTTTTTTATTATAAATTCTTCTATGCGTTGCTCCTTTCTGCACTTCTTCTATACGATTTGCCTATTTTATACGCTTCGATGAATCCCAATTTTTCCTTAATCGTCTATCTATTGGTCGTGTTACCTTATACGATTTTTTTGCAATAAAATATTCAACTTGTGGAGTTTACTGAATTGATGAAAAAAAATAACGTCACATTGAAGATTAACAACCATTACGATGGAGTTGAAACGTTTAGCAATATCGTGATCATTTTTTTCGTTAAATATTATTTATTTCAATGAAAAGTGTCTTGAAAGTGATTTATTTTTAAATTAAATTATATTTCATAAAACTGAAAATAAGAAAAATGAGGAAAATTCGTAAAGTTTTTTTTTTCTAGAAACCTGTTGGAAACTAAGCGAGATAGCGCAACTGTAGTAGTGAATTTTTTTGTAGCCCTGAATTTTCTCTACAAAAATAGCCATAAGCCAATTTTTTTTATCTCTAATAGATTTCGACATATTCTATACAAACTGTGGTAAGGCAATATTGACTTGTGTTTCTATCAGAATAATGGAATTTTCCTACTTCTCTTTAAAATGAATCATTAAGAAAATCACGCTAATTGACCACTTCATACAATGTTGCCTTCAACGCATTGAGCATTTTCTCAATGATGAGCTCATTAAATTTTGCAATTTTGTATCGAATTGAAATTACTAGAATTACAGGTAAATTGAAAAATCTTTAATTTCCGGTGAATTTACACTGTCCATAGCTCATCTTATGTCGTCGTCACGTGCTTGTATCTCTCATCTATTGATCGTTATAGCATTACAACCCAGCACTATAACGTAAAATTAGGAATTGTAATTTTCTACGAGCGGAAGAATAAAAAAAAAGTGGAAATCAATTGAAAAAAAAGAAGTGTGAATGAAGGTCCAACAACTTTGTTCGCATTGAAAATTACATTGTAATTTCAGAAAGAAGCTTAGCTGTCTAGACAATGGAAAATTTTATGAAAATTGGATTTTTGAAATTGTGGAATTTTTAAAATTCCATTAATTCCATATTAAACTTTAGGAGATAACTTTTTTTTAATGGTTCCACTGAAAATCTAAGAAAACTCCAGATTTTCGCCGGTTTCATTGAAAATTCGATCCCTTCAATCAGTTAAAGAAGGAAAAATCTCGTAATTTCGTTTTTTTTCAATTTTCGAAATTTTTCTTTTTTTTCGAGGAAATCCGAAAATTTCTGGTTTTAATTTCCATAGTATAAAATTTTGAAAGGAAATTAAAGATGAGCAGCAAGATAAAACTCATTTTCACTTAAATAGATTAATTTTCGAAATCTATCAAAATTAAGGAGCACATGTGTTTTTCTTGAATTTTTCTCATCTTTCCAATAGAATCATCAAAAATATTCCATCTTACCAACTTCACCGGACATCAATCTCATAGAAAAATTCCCAATTTTCATAAATCCATAATTCTCATTATCTATAGAATAAAAATGTTCTTCTCATAATAATTCACTGAAAATGACATTTGAATTACTCTAACAATATTACAATGACATTTGATCAATTTAACCAGAAGGCACTCAGAATGAATCATCCATCTATAGACATATTCTCATTCAATTACCGTCAATTAAAATCTCATCTAGCGATCTAAATAAATTATTTCATTCTAAGCAGGTGAAAATCATCTCAAATCCCTCGAATTTCTCAAGTAAATTTCATCTCTTTGATAAAATTGAGAGAATGAGATTTGAATGCTAATCTTGAGAATCAACCTGTGACCCCATTCAAGTGAATGTGATTAACATTGATGCAATTAATATCCATGTATGTGAATGACACTGCGCATGAATGCATTCGTCGAATCGATTTGGTGGATTATTTTTTCCGCTTTTTTTTTTTTTGGGAGTTTCAACGCACTTTGCGGAAAAATTCGATCCTCCCATGTCGTGTTCAAGCTCGTGGGGAGCCTGACCAATGAATAAAACACTGGAAATTGTGGCCTAAAAAAATAAGACAGATGGCGTATGAAATAAAGAAGCAAGAAGGAAGCAATTGATTTTTTTTTTTTTTCGTTATTGAAATTTTAAGCATTTCCAAATTCCGAGACGTCCATTGGAAAGCCAGGAAAATTTGAGGCAGTAAACGATATAATGAAACCTTTGCCAGACCAATAGTTATCAAGATAATTAAAGAACTAATTAATGAGCGATTTTGAAAATTTTAATTATCTCAAAAACTATTGGTCTGGCAACAACTTTATTATATCGTTTTTCAATTCAAATTTTTTGGGCTATTCAATGGAATTCATGAAAATTGAAAAAAAATTCATAAATATAAATATTCATTTTTTCATTCAACATTGATTGACAGGAAATTGAAATTTTCCACTCTCAAATGACTCGAATTTATGGATGAATTTAATTATTAAACTCAATATGAAATATTGCAGGTGATAAATGCAATGGATGATGCATGTGAAACGATGAAATAATTACTTGATTAATGAATAATTGTGACATTATTGAGGTGAAAATCGTCCTCAAGATATTTTCTCATTCTTTAAACTCAAACTAATCGATTAAACTTGTACCAGGGTAAATGACACCGTTGCCCCAGTTTTCATGAGATAAATTTGTTTCAGTGAATGAGTCGAAGAATATTTGAATCTTTATCATTCATTTTCATTCTCAAACCGACGGAAGTAATTATGGCAATCAAAAATTCTGAGACGGAAATTTGTTAAATTTTCAGGCACTCATATGAAGAAGTGCATTAATTGAATAAAATATTCTCAAAATTTCTTGATTTTTAAAATTTTTATAATTTTTTACACATCAAATTATACTGCAGTATAACAAAGTTACGGTATCCATGACGTCACAGATGAGTGACGGATTCTCAGAAAAAAAAAAAATTGAAATTCATTCTGCATACGAATTAGACAGAACAGGGAGAGACCGGCGGGACATCAATAAGCCGATCGATTGACGATCGACCATTCACGAACCGTCGCTCAGTAGCGATGATACGTGATCACAGGTGTATTACATACATAAATATTTACCGTTCAATTTTTTTTTATTGAAGAAAAAAATTTGGCGGTTTTTTCAAGCGGTTCGAGGGAAAAGAAAAGGTTTCGTTGGCTTTCCTCGGACTTTTTTTTGATATTTCGGAAACAGAAGGAGATAAAGACAATTTGATAGAGACAAATTTTTGTTGAGGTCTTTTTTGTAGCTCTTATTTTCCTCTGTTAGGAACAATGGAGATGTCTTGGTAGAGTTACAACACAATACACTCACAGATATATAACACACATACAGATACTTATCCACTGGTCGCGCATTTATTGTAATAGGGAATTAGTCGTACGAAATAAAGTAAACAGAGCAGACGTATTTTATACGTACTAAATCGACTCTTCACACAATCATTTATCACGCATCTCCTGTCGATCCTATCAAGACCTCCAACATCCTCTACAAAGAAGGTATTCATGATTTTTTCCTACCTCCATCATTTCCCGAGATATTTAGAGAATTAAGTGAGCATACTGAAAATCATAGACATTTGACTATTTTTACATTTTTTCTCCTTTTAACGAAGGAATTATCTTTAGAAAAAATGAAAAATATGCACAGGTAGAAAACTCGAAAAACTATGAATACGATAATTTATATGTTCAGAAAAAATCGCAATTTTTCAATGTGCGCTGATTTTATCATCCTTCTTTCAGAGCCTTTTTTGTGGAGAAAAAATAGAAGTAAAAGCAATTAAATATTGATGCCATTGGTCCTCAGCAAATATTTTTTTGGAATAATTTTAAAAATTGTTGAATTCAGTAAATTTAGTTAAATCAAACCAATTAACAAGTTAAATTGACTAAATTCAGTAAATTCAACAGTTTTTTCAATTATTTAAAAAAAATTGCTAAGGCCTAATGGCATTAATATCTGTTTGTTTCTGAAACAATTTGTTTCTAAGTGTACAGAACATTCTCCATCTCTCTTGGATTTTTCAAATATGACGAAAACTAGGTGAAATAGAAAAATTTTCGTAGACACCTATTTTGAATCTTTGACTATTTTCTACAAAAATATAAAAAAAAAATATTTTCATTTTCCTTGAATTCTAATCAATTTCCCAAAAAAATGTCATAAAAATAGAAATAAAAAAATTCACGTTTCACCTCATCACAAAAGTGTCACCCACATGAGGTAGAATGGGCATCGCAATAAATTTTGCAATGAGAGTAAAACAATGCTCCAAATAATGACTTTTCTGGAAATACAAAATTTAGTAGCAATCGCATTTTGTTTGAAGAAAAAAATCAGACCACAGAGTTTAATCAATATCAATTCCCTTGTGCCCAAAAATATATTCTATTTTTATTGCACTGACAAAATATCCTACACATTGACATAACGTGTCATCATCAATATTCGTTTACGAAAGAACGAGAAAAAAAAACAAAAAAAAAATGCAACAGCTATAATTAGTGAGTATTTCATTTAATTACCCCAAGAAACAATGTTGACAGTTTATCAACTGCTCGATGACTTTATTATTAGCAATTTCTTTTTTTGGATAAGATAAAAATTTTGTAGCTAATGATCCTGTGAATAAATAGGATTGTTGAGTAACTAATTAGTATTTAATTGAGGTGAGTGAGATAATAGATGACGTTTCCACTAGACAAAGTGTAATTAACGTGAATCGATAAAATTCAATTATTCTAAATCTATTTCGTGGCAATTTAACTAAAATTATCAATTCAATGAAATAAATAAAATAATTTGATGGAAAAAAAATGCTCTTCTTTTTATTACATCCAAGTCCATCCGATTTATTTAAAATCAATTAATTTACCAGATGAATTGATGGAAAAAGAAAATCAATAAATAAAATAAATAAATTGATAAGAAAATTAATTTAAAAAGAAAATATTAACTCACCGTGTTGAGATTTTGATAGATCCTGAACAGGTGATAGACTTCCATCATCTTCACTGTCAGTCAATCCATTCGGCTGTGGATCCCTTTGGCCTGGATATGCAGCACCTTGTAGATGATTTAAACTCAAATTTAAATGCGACAATTGAGCCTGATGATGCGATGGATAAGTTGCAGACAAATGAGGTGGTAGAATTGGTCCACTGCCCCCATACATACGCATTGGTAACCACGCACTATATAAACTTAGAGGCATCGCAAAACCTGCAAGACCAATAAGAAAAAAAAAAAAAATTATTATTATCATTTATTTTGAAACTTTTGAATTTTTTTTGTCTTCTAAATTTTTCAAATTTTTTTTTTTTGTCATTAATATCAAATTTCATTCACTTACCTGGTAATGCACTAGTAGCCGTTGCAAGACAATGCTGCTGATAAAGAAACTCCCTCTCCCTCTCCATTTCCCCACCCTTGCCCCCCTCACTCTTATCACAAATATCCTTTCTCCCGTCACTAACAACCTGTCCCTTATTTCCAATTAAACTCTCAATTGTAAATGGTTTTGGAGTTGGTCTGACTGTAGTTTCCATTGATTCCATCTCATCACTGACAGTTCCAACATCAACCTCATCTTTCTCAACCGATTCCATAATTCCGTTGTCGCGATAAGCCTCAAATTGCCGAGAATCGTCTCATTCTTCGATTCAAATTATTCCGCTTAACTTCACAAATTCCCGCGGAAATTCACAAATCACTTCACCTAAACTCAAGTTTTCACCGTTCAACCCTCAACTACTCAAACAACACAATCCTCTTCACACCCGATTTTTTTGTTAATCGCGTGAATTATCGTCAATCACATAGGGGCAAATATTTCCAGAGAAATCGATGAAGTGAAACGCTTAAGTGGCCCGCTGTGGAGCAACTGCCAAGCTCTTGCCTTCAGTTGTGCCACACGGCAATTTCCCCCACTTCTTCAAAAGTGTTGGGGTGCATTCGACGATGTATTAACTCGCTCAATGGGCGTGGCAATGCCGGAGTAAAATTTCAGGCACTCTATTGGATGAAAACGGACCAACTACGTCAACGATTTTGTTACTCATCTCTTTCAGCGTGTACAAGCACAAATACAAATTTTCATTTAAAAGTCACTGGCATTTGCACCGCCATGTTGGTACTCACTCGTGGTCGCAGTGAAGTGAGACAGCTCGGGGAAGGGGGGGGGGGAGGGTTTACGTTTTTAAATTAGCGGAGATGAGGGTGGGGGGGGGGGAGGAGAGTATACAATTGCAATTGTCGATGCTCGTTCGGCCACAATTAGGCACTAATTTATATTCAATAGGGGGAGGAGGAGGGGGGGGGGGGGTGTCAGAGGAAATTTATTAGGATTTTTTTCTTCATTTCTTTGTCCACGTGGTTTTGAAAAAATCGTTGGTTTTTTCTCGATTTGGGATTCTCTAGGATTTTCCAGAGTTTTTTAGGATTTTTCCAAATTGAACTGTGGCAAACTTCCTTTGCCCACATAATTAAAAAAAAATTCAATTCGAGATTTTCTGAAATTTTTCAGAATTTTCAAAACTTTATAAAAAAAATTTCTTACAATTTTCAAATTTATTTTCGAAAGAATTTCCATGATTTTTTTTATATTAGACTCCAGCAACCTTCCTTTGTCCCCATGGTTTCTTAAAAATAGGTATTTGTTTCCAATCTGAGATTTTCTAGATTTTTCCCAAATTTTCAAAATTATATTTAAAAAAAAAATAGAATTTTTCAGAATTTCTCCAAATTGAACTCTGGCAATTTTCCTTTGCTCGTATGTTCCCTATGAAAACTCAGGATTTTCTTCCCAATTTGGGATTTTATGGAATTTTTCTCATTTTTATTTGAAGTTCATTTCTTTTTTCTTTTTCGGAAAAGGTTTTTCTTTGACCTGAGATTTTCGGGTTCGACTCCTGCTTTCGGCGTGAAAATCGTTCGTCTGCACAGAACTCAATCACGTCCTTTTCCACTTGATTGTGTCTGCATCGAACGACCGTTATCACGTCTCGATGAACTCTTGAAATAATTGGAGCCACTTTACTTACCTTCGTTACGCCTTTCAAGCCATTAAAAATAAAATTGAGTAAAGACGTGTGTTCTTTAGTACACTGTTCAATCATCGATCCTGTCAATTTTTAGACGACTTGAGTTAAAGTACTTTGAGGTGATTAAACTAACGAAGAAGTGGTTAATCGGGGTGGAGTCTTTGCGTCGTTATTTTGACACTCGTTAGTCGTCAACACATGTGATTTAGCTGGGGCTAAACGGGTGCCTCATATATGTATCTCAATTTAGATTGAATTGAGATAATTAACGATCCACTTTTCTATTTTGGATAATAAAAATTAGAGAGAGAAAAAATGCATTAAATTTTGAAGAAAAAAAAAAAAGTTAATGACTTTGAAAAACTTGAAAAAATTTCGAGTCAAATCCCTTTCTATTTCAAAATTGATTAATTATTCTTGAAAAAATTGCTGAATCCAATTTTTTCATCATTTTTTGATTAAAAAATAAGAAATAATTTTCCTATTTTTCATTTTTTAATAGGAAAATGATTTAAAAAAATCATTTCTTGCAATTTTCCAGTTGAAATTATCTTAACTAAACGTTCATACCTTGAAAAATCATCTCTAACAATGTTCACAGAGCAGAAATCCTTTGAAACACAATTAGAAACAAATTAATGTACCAGAAATTCCAGCAAAAGTATTAAGAACACAAAAGTGAGAAATTAACGTTCGTCTCAGTGTGCCTCAACACGTCATAAAATAGGCAAACACTTTTCAAGAGAGAAAGAGACATTGAGAAAAAGCGAGCTCGAAAGACCTCGCGACACACTCCTCCTCCCACATTTTAGGAAATCAAATAAAATGAAGAAAAAAGAGAAAAAGGAATGGAGAAAGAGAGAGAGAGAAAAAAAAATGTAAAATAACCCTCAGTCGGCAGCGGGGAATAAACGGCTGTGAGTTTGTATCGTAAAACGCCGCTCAACCGTGTAAAAAACCGAGTCTTTTTTCGGCGTATTTGGGCACTGTGGCACGCTTTCTTGAATACCGAAAACTAATTCCCCGAAAATTTCTCAATTCCATCGGATTTTAAATGAAAGAAAAAAATATGTATTCAAATTCAAAACAAATGGAAAAAAATCGTTAATTTTTTTTAAATTGAAAATTAAGTGGTATCTTTGCAATTAATAATGATTAATTCATTTTATTAACGTTTTAGCTGCATTTTTAATTAAAAGACTTATTCTATCGTGTCGATAGTAAGAAAAAACGAAACCTCCTCGTACAGATTATTTTACGGATATCTTTAAAATTAGTGGAATTAGAGGAGAACGTTCGGAGACTTTTTTGGTAGAGAATTTCATGAGCTACAAAAAAGGTTTCCTGATATTTTCCTCTAAATCCACTATTTTTCGAGATATTCGCAAAATAATCTGCACAAGGAAATTTCGTTTTGTTTTCCATCAAAACGATCAGAATAAGTATTTTCATTAGAAGATATTTAAAAAAAATATCGTCGCCTTAGAAATAAGGGGGGGGGGGGGGGGGTAAGTGCTATGCTTATGCAACAGCACTTACGCCCTTTTGTTTCTAAGGCGATGATATTAAAATGTTGATGAAAATATGTCAATTATTCTGGGACTTTTATTCATACAGTCTGTAAAATCAAATTCTGAGTTAATACATTTAAAAAAAAATAGTGATATGCACGAATTTCCAAAATTTGATGGTGTGAGGTGTTTCGGGCTTCGATACTCATTCGAGCACCTCCAAAATTTTCAAACTTGTGCTTTAATAATGTCTTCATTTAATGAATTTAAATCTTTAATTTCTTCAATTTAATTAATTCAATTCTTCGATCTTCCATCATTTACGCTATAATATGAGTTTCAACTAATAAAAATTGAATAGGTTAAAAGTTTAAAGACTCAAGAAAATTTGGGACTTCTGTCCATTTAAATTCAACTGAAATCTCATAAACGAATGCATCTCCGATAATGCCCTTAAAAAAAGTTGGTGTCACAGAATAATAATTATTTTTATTCAATTTATTAGGGCGAGCATGTATGTGGGGGGAATTGAGGGGGGGGGGGGTCGTTAAAGGGGAAGAAAAATCACGCGCTTATTTGAAAACAGTGACATTCTCCTTTGACCCCATTAGTTTTAGAGATATCTGCAGAATAATAACCACATGTTTTTTTGAAGCTTTTCTTCCAACGCATTTATTCCAGCTTCAATAAATTAATTGAAAATCTCAGAATAATTGACATATATTCATCAACATTTCAATAAATTTAATTGAATTTCGTTGAATATCCAATAATAAAATTAAAAGGAATTTAAATTTACAATCAAATCAATTTCAATTAAATGGAAAATTAAACGATTATCCTCTTGAGTTTGATTAATATTTAATTACACTTAATGGATATTGAGGGTAATAATAGAGGCGTAGAGGAATTAAGTACTGGTGAAGATGTTCTGGTCAATTTGACATCACTAGTTTTGACAGTTATTAATCCAGTTCAAACCAGTAGAGTTAGCGAGACATTAATGTACCTAGTGACAAATTGTCACTGGGATTTTCAAGCACGTGCTGTTACTAACGCTTCTTTTTCTCTCTCTCTCTCTCTCTCCATCCATCTGTCCTTTTCTCTAACCACCTTTCATGTTTAAGAGTCACTTGTCATGAGATACTTTTGCAGATGGTGGACGTGAGAGAGAAAAAAAAAAAAAGGCAAATTGAGAGGTACAAAATTATCTCGAGCGACAGTAGTGACACTCGTCTTTCGATTCGAATACTCAGACAGCTACAAATCACTTCACGCTGTACGATCACGGTTATTTAGTTTGACAAAAAGGGACATTGGGTTTTTCCTTATTTTTCCTAATTTTTCTTTTGGTCAATTTATTTTGATATTTGAATGAAAAAGTGGAGAAGCAAAGGGTTTATTTTACTTCAGGTCTTTTTTTTGGGATATCTCAGAATTTATGGAGGATATCGAAAATTGAGTAGCGACATTTTTTTAGCTCTTAAAATTTTTTAGGAAAAACAGTTCTTAAGGGATGCTGTATATTTTTTTTTTAATTCTGAGATATTTGGAGGAGAATTTCGCGAAAATATTTTTGCCTTGACAGAATTTGAGGACACGAAAAAAATTAAATTACATCAATATCTGATCGATTGATCGATGCGATATATCGCATTAAATTCGAGATATCGCATATCATTCGATAGTTCTATTAAGGAAACAATCAATCGAAACGCGCCTCCATCAATTTTAATTACTTCTAAAGAACAATTTTGAGAAAAACATTCATTCAGCATAATTTTATGTATCGAGCATTCTCAAATATTGATTAATCGATGCGATATCTCGCACAAAATTCGATATATCGCATCACAATCGATAGTTCGGTTTCAAAAGTTTTAGTGTAAGGGGAGGAGCATTCATGCTTCACATAGTTTGATGGATCGATTATCTTCAAATATCGAGTAATCAATGCAATATCTCGTATTAAATTCGAGGTATCGCATATCATTCGATAGTTCCATTCCACCAGTTTAAGTTTGAAGGGGAAAGCGAGCTTCATGCGTCTGCATCAATATTCCTTTTTCCCAAGAACAGTGACATACAATCGATAGATTCTAAGTATTCGATTAGTCGATGCGATATCTGGCATTAAATTCGAGATATCGCATAATATTCGATAGTTCCAATGCAATCTATTTTTGAGGAGATTTCTGAATTCATAGGAAATAAATAATTTTTTTTGAGGATCTTTCTCTCCAGAAAGAAATTACAACTACGGGGAAGGTCTCTATGATGATTTCTCTACCTCCCTTAAAGGGTAACACCACTGTAACATTCTAAAAAAACGGCGTTTTTTGGCTAGTTTTTTTTCTATAGAAAAAGTGGAAATGAAATAATGGTATTTGAGGGAGTGACTGAGCATATATTTGAGTCTTCAGAGAAAAAAATTCATCAAAAAGTATCAAAAAATGACGATACAAGAGCCATTCCTGCGAGGCTCCTCGAATTTAAAACTCTCTGTGGCACGTAGTGTAAATGGTGCAAATTTCAATTGAAAAAAAAAAAATTGGCTCAGTCTAGATACACATAGCTCCAGAAATACGTAGGGGATTTCAAAAATATTGTTTTTTGTGGGATTGGTGACTATTTGAATGAAAAAATTCAAATTTCGGCCAGAAAACCGGCAATTTTTTATCAATAAAAAAATGTACAAATCAATTTTTTGAAACTTCCCTACGTAATTCTGTTCGAAATATTGTTTTCAAGATGCTGTGGGAAATTCAAATGGAAATAATGAGAATTATTGGAGTTGTGCTGCGTGCCAATTTGAAAAATCATGTTTCGAGAAAAACACGATTGAAGTTTTGACTTAGGCTATGAATATGAAGAAATGCCTCGGGAAAAGTCTAAAATTCCAAGTGAAAAAATAGGTTTCAGGTGATAACTTTTCTTACCCGTATTCTGGGAGGCCCAAAGTAATTTTTAGAGCAAAAAAAAGCAATTTTTTGAAAATTCTACAGTGCTGTTACCCCTTGAGGGTTTACATACTCCTAAGTGTTCTGAGAATCGAGCAAGTTTCAACAAACATTATAAAGATTATGGAGTGAAAAATAAATTGAAATGTTGATTTCATATGTTTTATCCACTTCTTAACTAGACTACACTAGACTAGATGAAAAAAAGGAATTTTTTTGTCTTTCAAATATTAACAGTACTTTTTAGTGGTTCTAATGAATTATTGATGAATACTATGGCGCCTCCTGGTCAGCATGATAATTTCATCAAAAGTTATCCGATCGGCAAAAAAAACACTGTAGTCAAGTAATGTAGTAGTTATGATTGGAAACAAGGATTTTCTTTTTTCTTCAAAAATAAAGAAATTACAGTTTTTCAAATTTTGTTATGCAAATTAGTGTTCCATGATTTATGAAAAAATTGGCAAAGAAAAAAAAATCTACATAGACTATAGATAAAGTAACTATCAAGATTTGAAACGGAAAAAAAGTTGAAAAATTTACAAATTGAGTGAGTTATCGTGCTGACCCTGTCTAAGACCATACTTTTGAGGAAAGGGCGTTTGAAGTTTCAGTACAAAAAAAAATTCTTACAGTAAAAAAGTGAACAAAACATGTGAAATCAACAATTCAATTTATATTTCACTCTATAATCTTCATAATAATTGTTGAAATTTACTCATTTTTTAGAGCACGTACACTGATTGAAAAATAATGGTAAAAACAATCAAATATTGATGCTATTGGTTCTGAGCAAATATTCTTTTGAAATAATTAAAAACAGCTATTGAATCCACTGAATTTAGTTAATTTAACTAGTTAATTTGTTTAAATTAACTATATCCAATGAATTCAACAACTTTTTTGATTATTCCCAAAAAATATTTGCTGAGGACCATTTGCCTCAATATTTGATTGTTTTAACCACTACATATTTCTTTTTCTCAGTGTAGGGGCATGTGAGCCCTTAAGTTCTCAGATATTCGAAAAATATGGATTCAAAGCTGAAAACGATTCCGCTCCCTTATTCAATCCACTATTTCTCCAATTATTATTAATAAAAATAAATGAACAAAAGTGTTTTTTCCGCTTCATCTCATCATCGCAGAGCTTCTTATAAAAACACAAATAAACGAAGCCCTGTATTTTTACATAACAAAACTTTTTCCCTCCCCGAAATTTATTTCCGTCCATTTTTAATATTAATTCAAGTAAAGAAAAAATCAACCAAAAGAATCTTTGACTTGTCACGCTAAACGTCGGTTACGCACGTGTGATGTCGTTTCGTAGTGACTTCAAATTTATTAGTTAAAACGTAGAGTCACTCTGTGGCTTATTTTAATTGCTTGTTATTTTATGAACCGGAGTGGAGAGAAACATTTTACACTTGTTATGTTTATGTTTCCTGGTTTAATAGTTTATTCATTAGAGAAAGCCATTGTTTCATCGACTCAGCAATAATTTTCGGGTTTCGCCCATTAAAATTTAATTTTCAAAAATTAATTTTTAGGTAGATAATTCCAGAAAAAAAATTATCATTCAATTTTTTTAGTAGATTTTTTTTTTTAAATCAGTTTCATTTCCGTTTTTATCACTTTGGAATAACAATGAAATTTTATAATTTTTTTTTTTGATGCAGATGCGTGTTTTATACCTGCGCCTGCGTGAGTATTACGCGTGCAAATTGGTGGGCGTTCGATGCAATAACGTTGAATTTTCCACTGAAATACTAATGGATTAACCGTGTGGGTGCTCACAAGCATTTCCCTCTTTTATTTATCAGAGGGGAAAAATGAAGGGAATGAAAAAAAAAAGTAAACTTTTTCACGGAAATTTTGCACATGATTACAGGGGATTTTCATCGATATTACAATGTAAAAAATTTTAGTTTCAAGTTTTATCTGCACGCGATGATTTTTATAACTCATTTTGCCTTTCTGCGTGACCTTTGGATTTTAAAATATTCTTTAAGAGAAAAAAAAAGGGAAAAAAATCGGAAGGAGAGAAGTACGGTCGTGTTACGCCTCGCCGCCTCTCTTTTACGCACAATCTAAAACAGATCCCATGTCTTCAAAACTTTTTTTTTCAACCCTTTTTTTTTCTGTTTTGCTCCGAAAGTTAATTTTAGCTCGACGTTTATAATTAAATTAATATTCTTCAACAAAGCATTATAGACAAAATTATTTGATTTTTTTTTCCATGGGAAAAAAAATATATTTTCAACAATTCTACATTCTGAATAATTAACTCACGTTTTTTTTATTGTTATCAGAATTTCACGAATCAAATTCTTTAAAATTTACTCAATGTTATGGAATAATAATAATTTTTTTCACTATTCTTAAAATTTTTTATCATGGTAAAATGCGTTTTTTGAAAAATATCTCGAAAAATTATGGAGATCCGAAAAAATTCGAAGAGACCTTTTTTATAGGTCTCATTATCTTCTTCGAAAATGGTCTCTACTTTTTATTTCGTATCTTGCTTCGATTCCGAGATATCCACGGAATACCTCAAAATAAATCGTCTTATTTCAATTTGTCAACGATTTTTAACTCTTAGAGTACACTGGGGATCATTTTGACCCCAAAACATTTTTTGCCCTAAAATATGATGAAATGAATAAAAATATTTGAAATCTCGACTCCGATACCTCTAAGCTTTTTTATTCAAATTAGCCGACTTTAGAAAAGAGGTCCGATTTCGATTAATTTTTTCATCATCAAAATATAGTTCAATCAAACCAATGATGATTGTATTGGAAAGTACATTGTTTTATCTGCAAAAAACCTCATAACATAAATTCCGGAAAAATGCATAGTTTTTGAGATGTAGCATTCAGAAAATTGAGAGGGGTCAATTTGGTGTGCAATTTCTGTTCAGAGATGTGTACTCCGAGGGTTAATATTAATTATAAAAAAAATTGTTATTAAAAATCTAAAATTTCGCGACAAATCGATTCTCTCCCGTCATCGAGATAAAACTCAAATAAACATTCTCCTCTCGATCAATCGATAAACTCGCCTGTGTGTGCGTGAATATTTATCGTTTCTTTAGTTTTATAAATTCCCTTACCTCGTATGTTAATCACGAAGGCAATTGATTAGCCGACAAAGTACTTACCGCCGACAAATTAGAAGAATACTATCATCATCTCGTCATTCACATTATTTCTCATTTCCACACGCGTTTGTCATTTTTCTCTTCCCTTCAGGATTTTATCTTGAGGCGCACGGCGCATTGTGTCTACACAGTCAACGAATGCAAGTGCGTGACACGTTGAGTGGAAAAGCTGAAATGTCGAGGATAGGAAAATCATTCTTGATGCTGCTTTGATCTTCCAAAACTGTCATTCATTACTCAGTTAAATGCAATCATAACATTTCCGGTAGGAAATAATTTCTTTGGCATTATTTCGTCAACAAAATCAATGAAATCCCTAATTTTTCTTGGGTCTATTGAGGAAAAAACACGAAATTTTAATCGAGAAATTGATAAAATCCAATTTATTTTGGAGCAGTAATTACTGAGATAATCAAGTATTAATTTAATAATTCATTATTGATTAATTAATTGATCATCAAATGATGATAATAATGATAAAATTTAATTCCTTTCTATAAATTAAATTTAAGGAGGGACTGCAGTTTTTGAAGGAAAAAAAACAAAAAGATGTGGCAAAGTGCCAAAACTTTCTGAAAAAGTTCATTAAGTGATTAAATATATGCACTAAGTTTCAGAATTTAATTCCTGTAAATGTAAGGAAAAAAATAATTATTCAAATAAAATCTTTCGCATGAAGTTATATGGGTGATGGATAATTTTAGCACAATTACGTCATTACTGACTGAGGAGGTATATAAAAATTTCACTTAATTGTCTCACCGCCCATATAACCCTGTGTAAAAAGTTCAACTTTGATATTTATTTTCTCCCTCATATTCACGGTACCTCAATTTCAGAAAAAAATTGTGAACATTGTTGATTCCTCGATGAACGTGCTCAGAAACTTTCAGGAGTTTGCCACATTTTCTTGTTTTCGTGCAATTGTTGAAGTTCCTTCTTAAGGTAGTATCCTAGCGAATTTGAGTGCAGTTGATCCCTTATTTTTTCGATGCCGAATCAAATATTATATTTTTTCAACATCTTTCTTAATTTTTTCATAATTTTTGTCCGTGTAGTTTATGAGATATGAATTATCAAAGTTAGTGAAAATAGCAGTGGTGGGGATGAAACGCCCTAACTCGGACAGGAATAACGAAATTACTGAAAAACTACACAGTTGACCCATTATTTAAAAACTATTTGCCTCTCTCTCTATTTCATGCATGTGATAGGAGATTAGTAATGTAAAAAAATTCGAGAAACAAAGAACAATTATATACACAAACTGAAAATATGGCTTTCGAATAGTTTAAATACTTTTTCGGGTGAATTAAAGCACACATTTCCCCGAACCATCAGCAATTAATTGGAAATTAAACTGCGAATCCTCATTTTTACTGTTTTATCGACCGTACTCTGGCATACGGGTTGAGGTCACATTAGCCGCAATGAAAATGACAGAATGGGAAAGTTCAAGAAAAAAAAATGTCTTATTACTAACCCAGGTAGGAATTGACGATCGGAACAAGCCTCGCTCAGCCTTTGCCCAAGGCTGAGGCTGAGTAGTCTAAGGCTCAGATGACAAGGCTGAAACAAGCCTTGATGAGCCTTAGAATGATAAGATCATCCCAAGGTTGGAAACTGAGGCTTTCCCCAACACTCAGATCTAAGTCTGAAATGAGGGTGAACCGTTCCAGACAATGGGGCTGTAGAATGTTTAAACAATTGTTTAACATTAATTACTATTGAATTATAGAGCTTTCACGAGATAAATCAGCTCGAATGGTATTGAAAAAAAGTTGCTCCGGCTTGGATTCAAACCCACGACCATTGATTCTAAAAAATTTTAATGATAAAAAAGCTATTTTATTATTATTAATTACCCTCGACCCGATTGGGATGAATATATTTATTCAGATGCCGCGGCCGGATGTTGTTCCCCAGAGAAGGTCGTCCTGGTGCCGCTGTTTTCCAAGATATCCACCGAAGGACTGTGCTCGAAACATGCATCTAGTCCACTAGGCTATTTCACTTACTTGAGTTATTAGGACATAAACCGAAATTATAAAGTGACTCAACCTTTTCTCTCATTGCCACTCTAAAACTCTATGTTCATATATTTCATTATTTATCCTTCCAATGTTATAATAATAATTTTATTCAATTATTTATCCGCTTAAATAATCAATAACAGAATTTTGTCGGTTTGAATCGAAATCAGGCTTAGCCCAAGACTGAGACAAGCCTCGAATGAGGCTCAATGAAATAATCCAAAGATCACACAAAAAAATGGAATTTACCTATTAACACTAATATTGTTATTGTTATTGCAATAATAATGGGGAAATTCCTATCTAATGAGTGAAGGCTGGCCCAAGACTCGTCCACCCTTCAGAATGAAGCCTTTGTAGAGGAAGCCTCAATCGAGGCTGATTCAAGCCTAGGTTGAAATTTGAAAATGAAGGAATGAAACCTCATAATCTCAGCCCAATTTTGACGACAAGAACAAGCGTGACAGAGGCTTGGTTCCCCAAACCTCAGTGCGCCAAGGTTAGGAAGGAGCTGTACTCGTCGTCAGCCTCGGCGCTTCCTACCTGGGAATTTGACCGGAGATAATGTACTTGAGAATGTTTCAAAACCTGTGAAATTAAGAGTACGAATGTTGCCTAGGAGAAATAATTTTGTTAAAAAACTAGGTGATTTTCGAGAGGAGAATTTTTCGACGTTGATGCCCAGGTCCGTGAGTGGTGCAGAGAAAAACCTCTTGAGAAGCCTGTAAATTAGCGAGGTGGTGAAAAGAGTCCGAAATGCACGTTTATTAAGCCGATTTGGCTACCGTTCCTTTTATTGTATAAAACCTTAACTATTTACACTAAGTATTTGGTTTATTAGCGGTGAATTTACTGGTGATTTTTAACAATGAATATTTGATGATTTCCGGATTTGGTGATGTACAAAAAACGCGATAATTTTCCGAAAGAAACTGTATGAATTTTGAACCGTTCGGTGATTCGCGCACGTTACTCGTGAGGTAGCCGAAAGCCAAGTGCCCACGACGCTTCGGCCGTTCGCTACTTCCCGAGGCCTCTCGGGAAACTTCGTGATACCGCCGGAGATGTTGCCAACGTAGCAATATGGATGCCTTGGCGGGAATCTTCAAGTTCCTGACCTCGAGCATCCAAAACTTGGGCCAAGTTTTAACATACCGCCCGCCGTCGTTGACCGCGCCTGCGACAACGACCTGTTGAAGATGGTGCTGTTGATCTACCTAGTGGAATTCCAAACCCTTTGGATGCTGTGGCCTTTAGTTGGTGATTAATCTGTGATTTGGCCTGAACAGCTGATTCATCTCAATTGAATCAGACCCCAATTGTCGTTGATGCTCGTCTGAAATTTGAATAAATTCCGTGGAACCGTTCCGAACTAACTGGAACAAAAAATACATGGATTATTCAATGCTTGGAACCGCGAGGAACCACGCGGAACCGCGAAAAAACCGTTAAATTTGAAATTTGAATTTTTTCCTTGTGCTGAACTCGGTAGAGGCAGATTTGCCGATGAGCTGATTGTTGACCTTGGCTCCTTGGCTTGCCTGATCAACTGGTCCATGAAGACTTATAATTGCCGTTCCATTGGTGATAGCCTTGACCTGGTGATTCGGCTGTTCGTCTCAGTCTCGGAGGAAGCGTAAATTCCTTCAAGGCCGGTTGAACCCCTGGTGAGACCCTTTGATCGTGATGCCCATGGTGACGATGTTGGTTGCTCAGGGCACGGCTATTCCTGATGTTGCTGCTCCGGTTATTCTGCTTGAGTTATGATTTTCTTGATTGGTGACTGGTCGTAGTTGCCTTCCATTTAGGTGGTGACTCCGCAATTTTGCCGCTTTATCGTCTTTGCTGGGTGAAATTTGTGTCCTTGAAGTTCAGAATCTCAACCTGAAAGAGTGTTTCTGACTTCTCCAGCTGTTTTCGTTGGACTTGTTGATGCTCTTCCACAATTAGTGCTTCAACGATGAATTTTCCATGACTGGTTGAAGCCTGATAGATATTTATCTATCCGTTGTCAGACGTTGCTCCTTCACAATGGTAACCGTTATGTCCTGTGCACAATTTAGACATAATGGCTAGCGTTGATGACGAGTCTTGTCCTGATTTCGTAACTACCAATTGCTGAATGCCCATTAAACGAATGATGAAGAAACTCGATCGTTGTTTCAACTTCACTTTGGTAGATCTAGATTGTTGCTTGCCCAGTTTTCCATAGTTGCTATTGGTGCCAAACTTCCGATTGGTGAATTTCTTGAAGGACGCTGTTGTTCTTCCCTGGTAATGACCGCAGTTGCTTTAACCCCGATGTTGTGTCTGTTCCGTGATTGCCTTCCGTTAGTTGCGTCGCCGAATGCCAAAGTTAAGTGATTCAGGTTTAACTAAACTTTAATTTAGTTGAGTTGTTTAGCACGTTAATTATCCGTAATGTCCAACTGAAGACCTTGATGGTCGGTGAGCATCCTCAGTATTTTGTTGCCCCAATTTTGCGTGTTCTCCAATTTAATATGATGACCGACATATGTGAAAATTGTTCAACGTTGATGGAGCATTGTCGCCCCCCATGAGGAACTCTAGATATGCTGCATTTCCATTGCCGCCCGCCGTGAAGAACTCGCAGAGTGGTATGATGATCTTCGATGTTTGTTCTCGGCCATTGGTGGTGGTGCTAGTAGATGTCCCGCTTGATTAATGCTGAATTCTGAGAACAAATGATAATTTTAGTGATTTTGATTAACCATATTCATATTATCTTGATGATGAGTTTCGTTGAAGGGATTTGAAAGAATCGGAAATTCCTTCACTCCAATTATTAAATGATTTTAATCCGTTGGGCTTGGCTTCCTGTTATGTGATAATGATCCAATTGATTCCAAGTCTCTTTAGCCATAGAAAAGTTGTAAATTTTTCCAACGCTGATTGATGTGGAAGCTGCTTTCATGATACCTGGCCTCTGTGTTTGATGATTGACCATGAATCATAATAAAGAGATCTTCCAACTGAATGTCCAAGCCCGCGGTTGGTGATGTTCAGTTGACTATTAAGTCTTGAATCCGTTTGGCTTTGAAAAAGTCGTAAATTTCTCCAAACCCATTGCTGATTCTTTGACTTTGATGATTTGATGAATGACCAATTGATTTTATAATTGCTTGATGTTGAATAACTCCTTAATCCTCATTCTATTTTCGGATTTCAACGAGCGTTTGAAGAGACGTAAATTCTTCTAAGCTGGTTGATCTCCTGATGATAAAACTCGACAAAAAGCCGTGACCAGTGATGAAGAACCTGCTATTGACTCGCGTCAATTGATGATGGTCTTGAAGATTTGCCATATTGATCATGTTCGATGATAATGAACTGAAATTGATGAAGAAGTCTTCGATGATGAACCATGATAACTGAAGCTTGTTGGAGATTAGCGTTGAATGTTTTTATTCACTGGAGATGTGCTACCACTGCTATTGTCCATTGGAGATGTCTCTAGATGATGAATGTCCATTGGAGATGTGCTAATCTTGATGTCCGTTGGAGATGTGCCAAGTGTTGTTGATTTCCACTATACCGATCTGAGGATTCTCCTGAAAGGTTGCCAGTTGACCTTGAAGGAGTCGTAAATTCCTTCAAAGTCGATTGACTCCCTGATGATGATTTTAAATGTGATAATTGTAACTCTCGATGCTTGGTGTGATGATTATCCCCTGCTGTATTGCATGCGCAGCTTTGCATCTGCACATACCGATGACATTTCTGTTGCACGTTGACTACTCTCGTTGTTTCTTTCCATGGTGGTGTGCTTTCGAAGCCACAATGCTGGAGGTTTCCTTTGATTTAATTTCCGGCTTGGAGATTCACTTCAGTATTGTTCCTGTGAAAAGCGCAATGGTTTCATTAGAATTGTTGCCAGAAAAAAAACAATTTTCGAAAGTAAGGGAATGAATCCAGGGAGGGGTTATGAGCCCCCTCCAATTGTTTCTCAAATTGTTGATTATCTTGAATATTTTCCACTAAGTCATCGATTTGTAATATAGCCTGCGGTGTTTTCTAGCTCTTGCATTCTTAAAATGACGAGCGTTTGTGTCCCAATGTAATAATACGCGATTATTTTCTTCGTTATTGTCCATTTTTCAATTAATACACGAGAGAGTATGATATAGAAATTGAATGTCAAACGTACCGATTGTGCAAGTGTTATACTTGCGTTTGAAAATATTGGTGAGTGTGCCGTGTGAAGTCTCGCACGTGTTTGCTGCTCTGCCTTGTCTGGCAGTGGAGGGGGAAGCTCTGCGATGCGTGGAAAGGGACCGTCGTTCGAGCGCCAACGATGAGTGCCGAAGTCTTCCGGACAGTTGTGCTGATGGTGGGGATGGCCGACAGCGACGGCCGATGACGTCACTGAGACTTGTAGAAACTCGAACCACTGTTGATGTCCAAAACGTAAACACTATTGTCTCTTCCAATTGATTTTTCACACAAAGGATTTTTTGATACTGTCCGTGTTAATCCTTGTGTGAACCCCGAATTTCAGATTTAATAACCACGTTTTCACCAATTTAGCACTGATTTTATTTTCCACAAGTTTTATTTCTTACACCGATTTTATTTTTCTGATTTTATTTTTCACAAAGGAATTAATCGATGATTGTCCGTGAAATTCCTTTTGTGAACCCGAAAATAATGCTACGAAATAAAACTTACGTTTTTCACTGAATTTTCGTCCGATAGATTTTCACGCACACTTTTTACAGACTCACGATATCTGACTACTCGAAGGACCAATGTTAAAAGTCCTTCGTCCGATAATTTTTTTCTCTCCGCACTCTTTTTAATAACTCACGATATCCGGCTACTCGAAGGACCAATGTTAAAAAACTAGGTGATTTTCGAGAGGAGAATTTTTCGACGTTGATGCCCAGGTCCGTGAGTGGTGCAGAGAAAAACCTCTTGAGAAGCCTGTAAATTAGCGAGGTGGTGAAAAGAGTCCGAAATGCACGTTTATTAAGCCGATTTGGCTACCGTTCCTTTTATTGTATAAAACCTTAACTATTTACACTAAGTATTTGGTTTATTAGCGGTGAATTTACTGGTGATTTTTAACAATGAATATTTGATGATTTCCGGATTTGGTGATGTACAAAAAACGCGAAAATTTTCCGAAAGAAACTGTATGAATTTTGAACCGTTCGGTGATTCGCGCACGTTACTCGTGAGGTAGCCGAAAGCCAAGTGCCCACGACGCTTCGGCCGTTCGCTACTTCCCGAAGCCTCTCGGGAAACTTCGTGATACCGCCGGAGATGTTGCCAACGTAGCAATATGGATGCCTTGGCGGGAATCTTCAAGTTCCTGACCTCGAGCATCCAAAACTTGGGCCAAGTTTTAACAAATTTATTTACCGAATTCATGTATTGCTTGAAAGAAATAAATTGATAGTAAGAGAAATGGAGAACGTATGGCTTTTCGAATTTCTTTTTCCCCAACTTATAGTGATTTCGAAAAAGAAATAGTGCGATAAATTTTTGCCAGAATTATCCATTGAGCAAATGAATATATGAGGTCATATTCCTTCGCATAAAGTTATTAATTTTCCGATAATACTATCTTTGAGAATGAAAAAGTATGGGAAAAGAGTGATAATTCGAGAAAATAAATATCACCTAGGATCATGAACGAAAGAAATTATTTTCGAAATTAATTGATCTAGGAGCTGAATTAGAGATGAATGAGTATTAATAGGAGAATTAATCTTCACCTAATGACTATTTTTCGAATCAATTCCAGTGCGATTATATTCCAGGGAGAATGGGGACTTGCCCGAAAATTTTATTTCGCACATGCATGGAACTCCTTCTTCATTGACAGCTGGTCAGTATAAAGAATTAAAAAAATTACTGAGAAAAAAAACGTTATTTATTAATTCTCCAAGGAGCTGCTCTTCAAAGGCTCCTCTGCTACCTATCCGGTAAGGAAGGGAATTTCATCACCGAATTTTTCGGGCAAATCCCCTTTCTCCCTAAAATATAATCGCACTAAAATTGATTCGGAAGATAACAATTAGGTGAAGATTAATTCTCCTATTCATACTTATTGATCACCCCTGATGGATCGGACGATTGCATATCGTTCAGACAGTCGATTTTTTCACAAACTCGACTGTCATATGACCACGATGCGACTGCGTGTGAGTGTGTGCGATGACGATGCGACTGCAATGCAGCTGCGATCCGATGGCATCGTGATCGAATTGCGGTCGATTCCGTGAAAAAATCGACTGCCCTGTCGCATGATCCACCAGGGACCAATTTGATTCCTAAATCAATCAATTTCGAAAATGAATTTTTTCTTTCATAATCCTAGGTGATATTTATTTTTTCATATTATCACTCTTTTCCCATAATTCTCCATTCTCAAAGATGATATTATCAAGAAATCAATCATTTTGGCAAATGAATATTACCTCATATGTTCATTTGCTCAATGGATAATTCTGGCAAAAATTTTTCGCTCTATTTCTTTTTCGAAATGACTAGAAGATGAGGAAAAAGGAATTCGAAAAGACATACATTCGCCATTTTTCTTATCATCAATTTATTTCTTTCAAACAATGCAAAATAATTCATCTCTCCTAAGCAGTACTCCTCATATCAATTTTACTGTTTTTCGGAGAAATTCGAAATATATTTTTCGGTCCATTATCTATTCAACAAGAAAATTTTCGATAAAATTACTAAGAAGACGTTTTTTTTCATACAGTTTCTTATTCTGCCTTTCTCACTTCGGCTAATGCGACCTCAACCCTGGCATACTACATTAATTGATAAAAAAATAAATTCGCAATAATGTAATTTTATTGAAATATTAAAAAATAATTTTTTCCATGAAATTTGTGACAAGTATTTCACTTTATTTATTTTATTTCTCCCTCCATTGAACGACACGAGACTTAGTCGCATAAATATTCCGTTGATGTAGCGAGGCAAGAGAGAATTTACTTCGTCCAATGGTAAAATACGACTGCACACTACTTCGGATGTGGAATAATCGATGCAGTATTACTCCCTCGATTTCTCAGTGGAAAATTCGCAAAGAAGGAAAAAGAGAGAAAAAACAGAAGAAAAAAAACGAAAAAGAGGGGAAATGAAAACGCAACAAAAACAATTTGAGACAGTCAGAGGGAGATGGTAAAAGTGAATACCGTATTTTATAGAGAGATATATATTCTCGTTGGAAAATGTGTGAATATAAGTCATGGGCCATCGGTTTTATATGGGATTTTTATGTGTGCTCATTCGAGTGAATAAGTCGACACATTTGACAGAATTATTTGTACGATATTCCAATGATAACTGACGTTTACCTCGATTTCTTTGTTCGTAACTGAGCATTAAATGGACGTGTTGAAGTATTTTTGTTGATTTCTCTTTTTTTTTTGTTCGATGAATGGAAAATAGAGGAGAAAGATTTACGAGTGATCTTATCAATATTTTAATTTGATGAGAAAAAAAATCTCAATTTTTTTCCTAAGAATTGAAAAATTTTAAATAATAAAAAAAAATTCAAAATTTTTAACAAAATTGAATTAAAAAAATTTTCTTTTTTTATCCTGAAATAATAATTTATAAAAAATTTGCCCCAATTTTTTCAAAGTATTGTCTTTCAGAATAAATTGAAAAAAAAGTTACATTGTGAATACACGAGACAGTCAAAATAGCCCAAGTATAAAGGCGCCATTGTTCAGTGTCTCTTCTTAATTCGCATTAAGTCCGCGTAGTTGTAAACAGCGTCACGATAGAATAACTTCGTTAGCATAATCGCGTCACGGAGTCGTCTACGCGGGCTAAACTAAACTCTCACTTCTCTCCCAACTCTCGTCTCTCATCTCTGTCTCTCTCACTACCCCAATCTCATCCCCCTAAAACTTCATTCACTCCCCCCCCCCCCCCACACCCATTCGTGCGCACTTCGCTCACTCTCTGGCCATCATCGTTCCTGTTTTGATTTTACGGGTGGTTTCACCCCTCGGGTTTTGCTTAGAGTGCTTATACTGTGTGTATCACTTTACGTCTCGTGTGTATTCACGAGAGAGAGAGAGAGAGAGAGGGCGGTTTTGACGTGTCCTTTTACTTGGACTCGTGATTCAAAATTATTCATTGCCCTTACCAACTTTTTTTTTGCTGAGAGAAAAAAAAACGTTCTTTCTTTTTTCTTTATTGTTTTACTTTCACCGATAAATCGGAGAAAAAATCCGGGAAATTTGTAATTTTCTATTCGAAAGACGCTGTGACAATGTTTTTCAACCAATTATCCGTAAATTAACGGGATTTATTTATTTATTTAACTTAGTGTAATCATCCGTAAATCAGTGGAATTAGACGACTTTTTAACCTTTTTTTATTTAATCCAATTATTTAGTCATTTATAATTAATAGTGGATGAATTCATGATTGATTGATTAATAATTAATAATCATTACAATAATAACATTTCTCTACAAAAAAATTTTCTCATACAAATTTTCTTAATTTTCTATAAATTTCGAGAGATCTTAAAATAAAGAATAATCGTTTTTTTGCGGCAGAAAAAAATGAAAAAAGCGAATAATTTATGAGAAAATAACAGACATCTGAAAATTTCTACATTTTTTTTCTTCCAACAGAAAAATTATTTTAAAAAAAATTGAAAAATTGCGAATTTTGTTTTTTTTTCTAATGTACGAAATTATGAAATGTCTGCTGATTTTATTACCATAATAATTTTCAGTTTAATGAAAGCGAATATAATTATCGATTATTTTATATCCAATTTTTTATTTTTATTCTTATTAATTCAATAATTATTTCCATTTTCCACTGATATAATAGAAACGTTGCAGACATCAGTTTTCAAATTCGAAATGCTTGTCATTCATATACCGATTCTGAATTCGTTACATACACGTCTTCTCTGTGATTTGACATTCTACCATTTATACATAGAATACAATGATAAATTTACACATATATATACAGTTTATGGGGTGTGCCAAAATACCCCTGGGTAAGTGTCCATCACGCTCACGTCACACCAATTACTTATGATAATAGAGTTGGAAAAATCTAAAACGATACTCATGAAATGCAAATTCTATTATATACCAATAATTTTTTGTGAGGAAAAAATTTAAGAAAATAATATTATTTCGATGGCTTAGAAAAAAATCATATTGAATATCGTGATTTCATTATTTTGGGGAGAATGTGCTAAATGAAGTGTCAATGTGATTCAGTCATTGGACATTAATTGATTGTCTCGACACTGATTTATCAAATTTTCAGGGTAGAACAGTTGGAAGCATTTAATTTCAGTTTTTATTATTTAATCAATTGGAAATTTAGTATTGATGAATCGATTTTATACTCGGAATAATTCAGGAATATCTTGGGAATTGAAAGATATATTAAACCTAAAAAAAAATTTAATTAAACCTTCTTTTGTGGAGAATTTCATCCTCTAAGAAAAAAGTTTCTTGAAGATTTTCCTCAAACCCAATTATTTCAGAGATATTCGAGAAAAAATACATAATTTTCTTAGCTTCAATAAAAAATTCCAGAAATTATATCTTTATTCTTTCCAAATTACTTCGAAAACAACAAGGCTGATAGGGATTTATTGAGAAACTTATTTGGAGCCCATAAAATTCTCTACAAAAAAGATCTTCTGACAATTTTCTTTAAATCCACTCGTTTCGAAAATAATGACGGAAGAATCCATAAAAGTATGAATTATTGATTCTAATTTGAAAAAAGATTGGCAAATGTTGTGTCTCTTCAAACTGACATGGGTGTAACGAAATTATCAAATGGTATGCGATATCTCGAAATTTGATGCGAAATATCGCATCGATTAATCGATGCTTGTAAATGATCGATTAATCGAGTTTTGAGATTGATTAAAATTCAATTAATCGAATTTTGATGGCGATTAAGCAAAATTTTGAAAGTGATCGATTAAACATTGATGCTCTTAAACTAAGAGAGGTGGAACGGAACATCGAACAGAATGCTATATCTCGAATTTAATGCGAGGTATCGCATTGATTAATATTCAATCAATCGAACTTGTGAGTGACGATCGGACGATCTTTTTGAAAGAAAAACTGAACAAAGTACGATGAGCACGCTCTGAATTGCTAGTCTCTTCAAACTAAAACAGGTGCAACGAAATTATCGAATGGTACGCTATATCTCGAACTTTAGTGCGAGATATCGCATTGATTAATCAATGTTTGAATATTATCGATCAGAGTAAAATATGTGCAATGGAATTATCAAATGTTATACGATATCTCGAAATTTAATGCAAGGGGGATTTCTTCCGGGAAATTTTTTTAAGAAAGCTTATTTAAAAGTAGTTTCTTTCCGGAAGATTATTCTAGGGGAGCAAGACGCTAGAACCAATGCGCGATATCGTATCGATTAATCGATATTTGAAAATGATCAATCGAAAATTGATGTGACATTTTTTCACTCATCCCTTTAAGCTGAAACAGGTGCAGTGGAGCTATCGAATGGTATATGATATCTCGAAATTTAAGGCGATATATCGCATCGATTAATCGATATTTGGAAATGATCGTTCGGAAGTTCTCGCGATATAATTTTTTTTTTCAAAACATGAATGAATGTCTCCTTAGAACTGTTTTTTTTTTGGAGACATTGATGCAGGCACGCGCAGCGCTTTTAGTTACTAATATTAATTAATAATAGTATATTTCGTACCTAGGCCGAAAAAGAGTCAAATGCGAAAAGAATTTGCTTCCCGAGCGAAGCGAGGGTAGCAAATGCTTTTCGCAGTTGACTTTTTCACGGCCGAGGTGCAAATACTATTTTTTACACCGAGGATACGAAGAAACGAAGTTTCTAACGGAGCGAAGCGAGGTTAGAAAGTCGTTTTTTCGTGTCCTAGGTATGAAAACTCCATTTCTCTCGACTTCTTCTATTTTACATGTCATTATTCTTGACTTAATGCTCGCAAAATGGTCAAGTCAAATCGTTGTGCCATTAGGATTTTTCCCTTGGTTTTGCTCATTTTTTTCAACACCCCCTTTTTTTCCATTTCAGTTTCACGTCTCGCATTGAATTCACCCTCCCATTTGTGCTCTCACATTTCCACCCCTTTGGCCCCACCGCATCAACGAAAAATAATCTCTCGTTCTGGGCCCTCAGTGGACGTCAAAATATGACAGTTCTCCCGGGTCACCACTTTACGCTACAAGGCACATTCACTATGGGCTCTTCCCCTCCTCCACTAATTCAATGTATCCATGAATTTTCGACAAAATTGTCACATCAAGTGTTATGAATATTTTCCGTAAAAAATATCGTTTAATATTTTGAGTACATTAACTCTCGGTTGAATTTTATTTGAATGAATTATCCAGAGATGGATAATGGTTTCTGTTGGCATAATTCGATTATTGGCGCATTAAAGACAATCGCTAATGCATAGTAATCGGATTAGTATGCATAGTAATGAGGTCGATTGGACGAATTATTTGAGGATAAGTATTACTGGATTTAGAGATTGATTTTTTTCTATTTTCTGAAATACTGGCCGCTTTTTTTTTTACCAGCTCAGAATAAGGAAGATTCTCTAGAGCTGCGTGTTAGAAATTTTCCGTATCTACAAACGATGATTCTCGTAAGCCCCACGAAAATTATACTGTCGAGAAGTGGTATGATAGGATGTCTTAAAGAATGATAATTAAATTAGCACACATATAGGGATACTAGTTCTCGTTCCCGTCTCAACTGGCCATGCCCCAACTGGCCATGCCTCAACTGGCCAGGCCGAGTTTGTTCACGGTGAGACTGTCCCCATGAGAACATTTGTTAGAATTTGTGTATATTGATGTCCTCGCATGCAACATTTGGGCAATAGATGCCTCACTATGCCCTGTGAACATTCACATACAACGAATAAAGTTTGTTTCATGATGGCAATATAATGTTCACAGCCCCCCATTGTGTACATATTTGTCAGCAATGTTGTGAAATGTTGATGACGGTCTGTGAACATTCACGTGGCCATCCATCCCGACGCAAAATCATCTGTTCCCAGCGGAACAATATCATCAAGTTTGATCTCAATCAAAAATGACATCCGGATTATAATTGTCCCGTCGTGACATCTGCGGCATCCAAATGTACCGCGGGAACATTTCAACATGGCGAAGGTATATACTCAACGAAAAATTGTGTACAATCATTGGAACATTCGATAGCGAACGTCTCCTTATGTTCCAATCGGACATTTCAATCGACAATGTTAACTTGTCATATCTCAGTTCGTGGACAATATTGTCCGTCATCAGGATTTTGTGGACATTCATTGTCCCCAAACTGAAGGGTACCGTCGGTAAATCATGATCCTTTGAATCTGCTTTATCAGTTATCAAATTACCATAGGTAACTTACCTGTCTTATCGACGATGAGCGTTAGAGCTACTTGGGCAGAGTTCCGCTAGATGAGGTATGGAGGCTGAAAATAGTTGTTAATTATATTTTTTGAAAATGAGTAAATTATCAAAAATGCGAGGAAATTTTTAAGTTTCCGCAGGAAAGATTTCAATAGAATTTGAAAAAGAGTTGAAAATTTTGCGGGTGAAATGTGAAAATTGTAAATGCTGAATTACGTGAAAATTCTGAAGAAGTATTGAAATTGAAAAATGAGTGTGATAATTATTAAAAATTTATTGTTGACAATTTGGAAGAATCGAAAGAATTGGAAGATGTTAACGACTCATTGAAAATCGAAACTTCCCCGGAGTGAAAAAGATGACAAAATTCAGGAATAAAAAATTCTTAATTAATTAAGAATAACCAAGGTCTCGATGAATCGATACACTCATTGAGATCTGGAAATTTAAATTTAGATAAATTGGACATCAGAAAAAAACCTCGAATTTTTTTTCACAATTGATATTGTATGAGACACTGCATGATTTACGCGTCCCTTTTTTGTCAATTGACATTTTCCATATCGAAAAAAGCAGGTACCGAACATGAGTGGTAAATCTGTCTCCTTTCATAATAATTTTTTTTTCCTAAGACTAGGCTGTTGCACGTGCTTATTGCTTTGCTTTGTGGCCTGAATCACCATGCATGAAGTTTGATTCTTTTCATTAAGAAAAATTACAATAATGAAAATTGAGATGAGCCTCGAAAACTGCTCAAATTTCGAAATGTTAAAAGAGAATTGCTAATAAAATGAAATTGATCTGTCTGAAAAAATTATTATATATATTTTTTTGGCGTCGATTTTTTAAAGTATATTTCAGAAACTGAGCGAGATAACTAAAATTTCTCTGAAGACTTTTTGCTTCCGAATGGAAGCTTTGTAATCGTAATTTTTTTCGTTTGAGATTTCATCATAATATGACTGCAAATGACCCAAAACGTCAAGATCCACCGTTTTCACAAAAATGTCTGTGTGTGTGTGTATGTGATGACGCATTTTCTCCTTTACTCTGAAATGGGGTGCGTACTTGTCGATATTTACAGTCATATACGTACAGTCACTTAATTTCTTTTTTTTATTCATAAATGGGCAATGTAATAGATATGGATTAAGTCAAATCCTGATCGACTTGACTTCAAATTGAAATATCTCAAAAACTATTAAGAATCCATCGAGGCATGCTGCAAATGAAATTTAGAGGAAAAATTAAGGAACAAAATGAGCAAAACCCTGTTTTCCTACGACTCTTAAATTTTGAAATATGATTTTTTAAATGGAGAATTCGAAAATGACACGTGAGACTCCACTTATTCGTTTTGAGGTTTGAGGTTATGCTTTCACATAGTCATAAGCTCCTAATTTAAATGCTATGAATCCACCATATCCAGTTTGTCCTCTATAATATAATCCGGCGCCAGAAAGTGGTCGTGGTGGATCAGAAACTACCGGTTGCGCATGGAGATATGGAACAGCTGTTTGTGCAAGATCCTTATCCCAACCAGTCATATGACAATCATCAGCTTGATAGTACCCTGAAGCTACAATATTTCCAGAATTTGCTTCAGTAGGAATGTCTAGTGCTCCAATTTTTATCTGCTCTCAATGAAGATGCAAGAACATTGAAATGAGAATTCAGCTCTTACTATCATGCACACATGAGATGCACAATTATTCAGTAACTTTCCTGTTAGTTATATTGTTGTATGCCCAATGACCATGCCTATCATCTAAAACACCCAATGAATAATTGGATTGATCCACTTAACGTAAGAAAGCCTTAAGTGACGATAATCTTTACATGTGTAGTAACACCTACGTTCATAACTTAACGCTCTCTCCATGATGAGAACGCCATTGAATAACCATTTCAGCGGTGCGATTCTCAAGGACTTGCGGAAGTGTGGAAGGTCAGTTCATGCTTGAACCAGCAGAGGGATACGACTGATACAATTCAATGGTGAGCATGCAACTCATTGAATGACGATACGTCATGGGATGAATGAAGTGTCATAGACAAACACTCACAATTGAAAGGCATTAATAAACTATTTATTATAGTCATGATTAACCACATCGTAACGCATGAAGAGTTTAATGATGCATTTTCAATGCGATTGTTAGATTTTGACTGTTCATTAGCCCACGGCTTACTATAATTCAATGAGTTGCATGCTCACCATTGAATTGGACCAGACGTAGCCATCTGCGGGCCTCATTGTGTACCTACCTTCCACACTTCCGCCAGTCCCTGAGAATCGCACCCCAGTTCTATATGAGCGTCTGTAGAAATTCAAAATTTGAATAGAATTCACTCGACGTGCTGCCACCTGTATTGGAGTTGGAGCGATACAATATGAACTTCCCTTAAGGCCGAGAGAGATGCAACGATGGAGATTTCCCCAATGGCCGAAATTATTAACTCCAAAAATTTTAATGAAATAACATGGGATGGGTGCAACTGACCAGAAAAAACTGACCAAACTACAACTGGCCAGACGTTTTGGGTGTTTTTGCAACTAGCCAGAAAACGCCTGTGCTCCAACAACTGGACGCCGGAAAGTCACGACAGCTTTGTTACCCTCCGAGATTCCAATTGAAAGTACAATCCATTTCAGAGAGATGGAGTTTACTCACCATTTTCCTATTATAAAAAGGACAGGGCATTTGACAATCGAACATGGTGGATTTCATCTCGAATTGAAGATAATCGAACTCGAAAATGAAAAAAGTCGAACTCGAATCGACAAAAGCGAATTCTGGTGGACATTACGGAAACTAATTTTTTTGAATTATTTAGTCATCATACTTAGCAGATAGAAAAAATATTTTCAATTTTAACTAACGCTAAACGTTTGGGAATAGTTTAGGGAAGTTTAGGAAAGTATTTTTATAATTTGGGGAAGAGTCATTAATTTATTATTAATTAAAACTTTCTATAAGTATAGATAGCAGAAATAAATTTTTAAAAAATTGAAATTATTTTCATTTATTTGGAAGTCATTTGGGGATATTAAGAAAATCAATTTCATCCTTTAAGAATGAATAATTATTTAATTGAAATGAAAATTATGTCTTGAGCCCCCAAGCGTACGAAAATCTATATAAAACAAAAATAGCAATCTATAAATGCTTTCCTAAACTTCCCTAAACTATTCCCAAACATCTAGGATTAGTTAGAATTCGGGCTGAGCCTGGCTGAGCCTGGCTGAGCCCGGCTGAGCCCGGCAGAGCCTGGCTGAGCCCGGCTGAGCCCGGCTGAGCCTGGCTGAGCCCGGCTGAGCCTGGCTGAACCTGAATTCTAACTAATCCTAAACGTTTGGGAATAGTTGAGGAAAGCATTTATAGATTGCTATTTTTGATTATGTAGCCTGGCTGAGGGTGGCTGAGCCTGAATTCTAACTAATCCTAAATTCTGCTATCTCTGATAGCTATTTCTGCTATCTATAGATAAAAAAAGTTTGAATTAATAATAAATCAATGATTCTTTCCCAAATTATAAAAATGCTTTCCTGAACTTCCCTAAACTATTCTGAAATGTTTAAGGATTAGTTAGCTTTGAAAATAATTTTTCTATCTGCTAAGTATACGGAGGTACTACTAATTTACATTGGCTGTTTGAACCATATTTACCGAAATATGAGCTAATGAATATGAATAATGGGGTCTCGATATGGCACTTGCCCCTCTATGGGGATGTAGCCAATTGGAATAAGAATGGGGTCTCGATTGAAAAAATCGAGCAATTTCCTTTCAACAGTCAATTAAATTTTTCGGCTTGTATTTTTCAAGCATATTTAGAGTTTTCCAGCATCTTGATGATCTCTGCTAGATCCCCTACTAATTTACATTGGCTGCTTGAACCATATTTACCGAAATATGAGCCAATGAATATGAATAATGGGGTCTCCATAGGGCACTTGCCCCTCTATGGGGATACAGCCAATTGGAATAAGAATGGGGTCTCGATTGAAAAAATCGAGCAATTTCCTTTCAACAGTCAATTAAATTTTTCGGATTATATTTTTCGAGTTTATTTAGAGGTTTCCAGCATCTTGATGATCTCTGCTAGATCCCCTACTAATTTACATTGGCTGTCTGAACCATATTTACCGAAATATGAGCCAATGAATATTAATAATGGGGTCTCGCTATGGCACTTGCCCCTCTATGGGGATATAGCCAATTGGAATAAGAATGGGGTCTCGATTGAAAAAATCGAGCAATTTCCTTTCAACAGTCAATTAAATTTTTCGGATTATATTTTTCGAGTTTATTGAGATTTTTCCAGCATCTTGATGATCTCTGCTAGACCCCCTACTAATTTACATTGGCTGTTTGAACCATATTTACCGAAATATGAGCCAATGAATATGAATAATGGGGTCTCGATATGGCACTTGCCCCTCTATGGGGACAGGGTTGCCATATGGGGCTACTTATCGCCATTTAGGCTACTTCTTAAATTGGCCGGCTACTAAAATTCGAAGGAAGGCTACTTGTCGCCATAAGGCTACTTTTTTATTGCAGTGAGAATTTTTTCTTTCGACCTTCAATTTCATTTACCTAAAAATATAAAAAATGATGAGAATAAGAATGAATTGTGAAAATGAGAATACAATGAATGTTTCCATTTAAATTTACCACCACATTTTATTGCATCATGTTATATCAACATATTATTCGAAATATGATTGAAAGTATCGATCGTGCTGTCTTCCCTTCATAAAATGGACAGGGTATTAAAATCGAACATGGCGGATTCCATCTCGAATTGAAGGATAATCGAACTCGAAATGAAAATAGTCGATTATATAGCCTGGCGGAGCCTAGCGGAGCCTGGCGAAGCCTAGCGGAGCCTGGCGGAGCCTGGCCTAGCCTGAATTCTAACTAATCCTAAATTCTGCTATCTCTGATAGCTATTTCTGCTATCTATACCTAAAGAAAGAAGTTTCACTTCAAACGCTTGAATTAATAATAAATTAATGACTCTTTCCCAAATTATAAAAATGCTTCCCTAAACTTCCCTAAACTATTCCGAAAAATTTAAGGATTAGTTAGCTTTGAAAATAATTTTTCTATCTGCTACGTATACGGAGGTATTAGTAGTGGATCTAGCAGAGATCATCAAGATGCTGGAAAACTCTAAATAAACTCGAAAAATATAATCCGAAAAATTTAATTGACTGTTGAAAGGAAATTGCTCGATTTTTTCAATCGAGACCCCATTCTTATTCCAATTGGCTACATCCCCATACAGCGTAACCAGACTCTTTTGCTGACGAGTAGCCTGGCTGTGGCGCTGAAGTAGCCGAAAGTAGCCAGAAATTATTTTGAATGAGGGACATGAAATGAATAATTTATCTGTATAATTGTTATTATTATTATTATTCAATATATATCACTAAATATTTATTTTGATAATCATGAAATTTTCAATCTTTTTTTATTTTTATATTCAATTTATAACAAGTATATTCATTCAATAGAAGAATATAAAATTTTTCAATTTCTAGGTGATCAAAGAAATCTGAAAATTAAATATTTTTCAATACTCGTAAATATCATCAGACAGCTCATCAATATTGATGTCTTCTGCATATTTAATTAAATTCAGAACTTTGTCAATGTCCTCATCATTAGTTTGGTTATCATTATTACTATGACTGTCATCTTTGGTTTCAATTATATTTTACTAGCGCCGTCGGCGGCCGCCTCCGTTGATTAGCGTAGACTTCTATTTTTTATTTTAAATTTCAATGATACCTCCGTATACGTAGCAGATAGAAAAATTATTTTCAAAGCTAACTAATCCTTAAATTTCCCGGAATAGTTTAGGGAAGTTTAGGGAACCATTTTTATAATTTGGGAAAGAGTCATTAATTTATTATTATTTCAAACTTTTGAAGTGAAACTTCTTTCTTTAGGTATAGATAGCAGAAATAGCTATCAGAGATAGCAGAATTTAGGATTAGTTAGAATTCAGGCTAGGCCAGGCTCGGCAGGCTCCGCCAGGCTCCGCTAGGCTCCGCCAGGCTATATAATCGACTATTTTCATTTCGAGTTCGATTATCCTTCAATTCGAGATGGAATCCGCCATGTTCGATTTTAATACCCTGTCCATTTTATGAAGGGAAGACAGCACGATCGATACTTTCAATCATATTTCGAATAATATGTTGATATAACATGATGCAATAAAATGTGGTGGTAAATTTAAATGGAAACATTCATTGTATTCTCATTTTCACAATTCATTCTCATTCTCATCATTTTTTATATTTTTAGGTAAATGAAATTGAAGGTCGAAAGAAAAAATTCTCACTGCAATAAAAAAGTAGCCTTATGGCGACAAGTAGCCTTCCTTCGAATTTTAGTAGCCGGCCAATTCAAGAAGTAGCCTAAATGGCGATAAGTAGCCCCATATGGTAACCCTGTCCCCATAGAGGGGCAAGTGCCATAGCGAGACCCCATTATTCATATTCATTGGCTCATATTTCGGTAAATATGGTTCAAACAGCCAATGTAAATTAGTAGGGGATCTAGCAGAGATCATCAAGATGCTGGAAAACTCTAAATAAACTTGAAAAATACAAGCCGAAAAATTTAATTGACCGTTGGAAGGAATTTGCTCGATTTTTTCAATCGAGACCCCATTCTTATTCCAATTGGCTACATCCCCATAGAGGGGCAAGTGCCACATCGAGACCCCATTATTCATATTCATTGGCTCATATTTCGGTGAATATGGTTCAAACAGCCAATGTAAATTAGTAGGAAATCTAGCAGAGATCATCAAGATGCTGGAAAACTCTAAATAAACTCGAAAAATATAATCCGAAAAATTTAATTGACTGTTGAAAGGAAATTGCTCGATTTTTTCAATCGAGACCTACTTCTTATTCCAATTGGCTATATCCCCATAGAGGGGCAAGTGCCATAGCGAGACCCCATTATTAATATTCATTGGCTCATATTTCGGTGAATATGGTTTAAACAGCCAATGTAAATTAGTAGGGGATCTAGCCGAGATCATCAAGATGCTGGAAAACTCTAAATAAACTCGAAAAATATAATCCGAAAAATTTAATTGACTGTTGAAAGGAAATTGCTCGGTTTTCTCAATCGAGATCCCATTCTTATCCCAATTGGCTATATCCCCATAGAGGGGCAAGTGCCATATCGAGACCCCATTATTCATATTCATTGGCTCATATTTCGGTAAATATGGTTCAAGCAGCCAATGTAAATTAGTAGGGGATCTAGCAGAGATCATCAAGATGCTGGAAAACTCTAAATATACTTGAAAAATACAAGCCGAAAAATTTAATTGACTGTTGAAAGGAAATTGCTCGATTTTTTCAATCGAGACCCCATTCTTATTCCAATTGGCTGTATCCCCATAGAGGGGCAAGTTCCATATCGAGACCCCATTATTCTCATTCATTGGCTCATATTTCGGTAAATATGGTTCAAACAGCCAATGTAAATTAGTAGGGGATCTAGCAGAGATCATCAAGATGCTGGAAAACTCTAAATAAACTCGAAAAATATAATCCGAAAAATTTAATTGACTGTTGAAAGGAAATTGCTCGATTTTTTCAATCGAGACCTACTTCTTATTCCAATTGGCTATATCCCCATAGAGGGGCAAGTGCCATAGCGAGACCCCATTATTAATATTCATTGGCTCATATTTCGGTGAATATGGTTTAAACAGCCAATGTAAATTAGTAGGGGATCTAGCCGAGATCATCAAGATGCTGGAAAACTCTAAATAAACTCGAAAAATATAATCCGAAAAATTTAATTGACTGTTGAAAGGAAATTGCTCGGTTTTCTCAATCGAGATCCCATTCTTATCCCAATTGGCTATATCCCCATAGAGGGGCAAGTTCCATATCGAGACCCCATTATTCTCATTCATTGGCTCATATTTCGGTAAATATGGTTCAAGCAGCCAATGTAAATTAGTAGGGGATCTAGCAGAGATCATCAAGATGCTGGAAAACTCTAAATATACTTGAAAAATACAAGCCGAAAAATTTAATTGACTGTTGAAAGGAAATTGCTCGATTTTTTCAATCGAGACCCCATTCTTATTCCAATTGGCTGTATCCCCATAGAGGGGCAAGTGCCATATCGAGACCCCATTATTCATATTCATTGGCTCATATTTCGGTAAATATGGTTCAAGCAGCCAATGTAAATTAGTAGGGGATCTAGCAGAGATCATCAAGATGCTGGAAAACTCTAAATATACTTGAAAAATACAAGCCGAAAAATTTAATTGACTGTTGAAAGGAAATTGCTCGGTTTTTTCAATCGAGACCCCATTCTTATTCCAATTGGCTACATCCCCATAGAGGGGCAAGTGCCCTATCGAGACCCCATTATTCATATTCATTGGCTCATATTTCGGTAAATATGGTTCAAACAGCCAATGTAAATTAGTAGGGGATCTAGCAGAGATCATCAAGATGCTGGAAAACTCTAAATAAACTTGAAAAATACAAGCCGAAAAATTTAATTGACCGTTGGAAGGAATTTGCTCGATTTTTTCAATCGAGACCCCATTCTTATTCCAATTGGCTACATCCCCATAGAGGGGCAAGTGCCACATCGAGACCCCATTATTCATATTCATTGGCTCATATTTCGGTGAATATGGTTCAAACAGCCAATGTAAATTAGTAGGAAATCTAGCAGAGATCATCAAGATGCTGGAAAACTCTAAATAAACTCGAAAAATATAATCCGAAAAATTTAATTGACTGTTGAAAGGAAATTGCTCGATTTTTTCAATCGAGAACTACTTCTTATTCCAATTGGCTATATCCCCATAGAGGGGCAAGTGCCATAGCGAGACCCCATTATTAATATTCATTGGCTCATATTTCGGTGAATATGGTTTAAACAGCCAATGTAAATTAGTAGGGGATCTAGCCGAGATCATCAAGATGCTGGAAAACTCTAAATAAACTCGAAAAATATAATCCGAAAAATTTAATTGACTGTTGAAAGGAAATTGCTCGGTTTTCTCAATCGAGATCCCATTCTTATCCCAATTGGCTATATCTCCATAGAGGGGCAAGTGCCATATCGAGACCCCATTATTCATATTCATTGGCTCATATTTCGGTAAATATGGTTCAAGCAGCCAATGTAAATTAGTAGGGGATCTAGCAGAGATCATCAAGATGCTGGAAAACTCTAAATATACTTGAAAAATACAAGCCGAAAAATTTAATTGACTGTTGAAAGGAAATTGCTCGATTTTTTCAATCGAGACCCCATTCTTATTCCAATTGGCTGTATCCCCATAGAGGGGCAAGTTCCATATCGAGACCCCATTATTCTCATTCATTGGCTCATATTTCGGTAAATATGGTTCAAACAGCCAATGTAAATTAGTAGGGGATCTAGCAGAGATCATCAAGATGCTGGAAAACTCTAAATATACTTGAAAAATACAAGCCGAAAAATTTAATTGACTGTTGAAAGGAAATTGCTCGATTTTTTCAATCGAGACCCCATTCTTATTCCAATTGGCTGTATCCCCATAGAGGGGCAAGTTCCATATCGAGACCCCATTATTCTCATTCATTGGCTCATATTTCGGTAAATATGGTTCAAACAGCCAATGTAAATTAGTAGGGGATCTAGCAGAGATCATCAAGATGCTGGAAAACTCTAAATATACTTGAAAAATACAAGCCGAAAAATTTAATTGACTGTTGAAAGGAAATTGCTCGATTTTTTCAATCGAGACCCCATTCTTATTCCAATTGGCTGTATCCCCATAGAGGGGCAAGTTCCATATCGAGACCCCATTATTCTCATTCATTGGCTCATATTTCGGTAAATATGGTTCAAACAGCCAATGTAAATTAGTAGGGGATCTAGCAGAGATCATCAAGATGCTGGAAAACTCTAAATAAACTCGAAAAATATAATCCGAAAAATTTAATTGACTGTTGAAAGGAAATTGCTCGATTTTTTCAATCGAGACCTACTTCTTATTCCAATTGGCTATATCCCCATAGAGGGGCAAGTGCCATAGCGAGACCCCATTATTAATATTCATTGGCTCATATTTCGGTAAATATGGTTCAGACAGCCAATGTAAATTAGTAGGGGATCTAGCAGAGATCATCAAGATGCTGGAAACCTCTAAATAAACTCGAAAAATATAATCCGAAAAATTTAATTGACTGTTGAAAGGAAATTGCTCGATTTTTTCAATCGAGACCCCATTCTTATTCCAATTGGCTGTATCCCCATAGAGGGGCAAGTGCCCTATCGAGACCCCATTATTCATATTCATTGGCTCATATTTCGGTAAATATGGTTCAAGCAGCCAATGTAAATTAGTAGGGGATCTAGCAGAGATCATCAAGATGCTGGAAAACTCTAAATATGCTTGAAAAATACAAGCCGAAAAATTTAATTGACTGTTGAAAGGAAATTGCTCGATTTTTTCAATCGAGACCCCATTCTTATTCCAATTGGCTACATCCCCATAGAGGGGCAAGTGCCATATCGAGACCCCATTATTCATATTCATTAGCTCATATTTCGGTAAATATGGTTCAAACAGCCAATGTAAATTAGTAGTGGATCTAGCAGAGATCATCAAGATGCTGGAAAACTCTAAATAAACTCGAAAAATATAATCCGAAAAATTTAATTGACTGTTGAAAGGAAATTGCTCGATTTTTTCAATCGAGACCCCATTCTTATTCCAATTGGCTACATCCCCATACAGCGTAACCAGACTCTTTTGCTGACGAGTAGCCTGGCTGTGGCGCTGAAGTAGCCGAAAGTAGCCAGAAATTATTTTGAATGAGGGACATGAAATGAATAATTTATCTGTATAATTGTTATTATTATTATTATTCAATATATATCACTAAATATTTATTTTGATAATCATGAAATTTTCAATCTTTTTTTATTTTTATATTCAATTTATAACAAGTATATTCATTCAATAGAAGAATATAAAATTTTTCAATTTCTAGGTGATCAAAGAAATCTGAAAATTAAATATTTTTCAATACTCGTAAATATCATCAGACAGCTCATCAATATTGATGTCTTCTGCATATTTAATTAAATTCAGAACTTTGTCAATGTCCTCATCATTAGTTTGGTTATCATTATTACTATGACTGTCATCTTTGGTTTCAATTATATTTTACTAGCGCCGTCGGCGGCCGCCTCCGTTGATTAGCGTAGACTTCTATTTTTTATTTTAAAATTCAATGATACCTCCGTATACGTAGCAGATAGAAAAATTATTTTCAAAGCTAACTAATCCTTAAATTTCCCGGAATAGTTTAGGGAAGTTTAGGGAACCATTTTTATAATTTGGGAAAGAGTCATTAATTTATTATTATTTCAAACTTTTGAAGTGAAACTTCTTTCTTTAGGTATAGATAGCAGAAATAGCTATCAGAGATAGCAGAATTTAGGATTAGTTAGAATTCAGGCTAGGCCAGGCTCGGCAGGCTCCGCCAGGCTCCGCTAGGCTCCGCCAGGCTATATAATCGACTATTTTCATTTCGAGTTCGATTATCCTTCAATTCGAGATGGAATCCGCCATGTTCGATTTTAATACCCTGTCCATTTTATGAAGGGAAGACAGCACGATCGATACTTTCAATCATATTTCGAATAATATGTTGATATAACATGATGCAATAAAATGTGGTGGTAAATTTAAATGGAAACATTCATTGTATTCTCATTTTCACAATTCATTCTCATTCTCATCATTTTTTATATTTTTAGGTAAATGAAATTGAAGGTCGAAAGAAAAAATTCTCACTGCAATAAAAAAGTAGCCTTATGGCGACAAGTAGCCTTCCTTCGAATTTTAGTAGCCGGCCAATTCAAGAAGTAGCCTAAATGGCGATAAGTAGCCCCATATGGTAACCCTGTCCCCATAGAGGGGCAAGTGCCATAGCGAGACCCCATTATTCATATTCATTGGCTCATATTTCGGTAAATATGGTTCAAACAGCCAATGTAAATTAGTAGGGGATCTAGCAGAGATCATCAAGATGCTGGAAAACTCTAAATAAACTTGAAAAATACAAGCCGAAAAATTTAATTGACCGTTGGAAGGAATTTGCTCGATTTTTTCAATCGAGACCCCATTCTTATTCCAATTGGCTACATCCCCATAGAGGGGCAAGTGCCACATCGAGACCCCATTATTCATATTCATTGGCTCATATTTCGGTGAATATGGTTCAAACAGCCAATGTAAATTAGTAGGAAATCTAGCAGAGATCATCAAGATGCTGGAAAACTCTAAATAAACTCGAAAAATATAATCCGAAAAATTTAATTGACTGTTGAAAGGAAATTGCTCGATTTTTTCAATCGAGACCTACTTCTTATTCCAATTGGCTATATCCCCATAGAGGGGCAAGTGCCATAGCGAGACCCCATTATTAATATTCATTGGCTCATATTTCGGTAAATATGGTTCAAACAGCCAATGTAAATTAGTAGGGGATCTAGCAGAGATCATCAAGATGCTGGAAAACTCTAAATAAACTCGAAAAATATAATCCGAAAAATTTAATTGACTGTTGAAAGGAAATTGCTCGGTTTTCTCAATCGAGATCCCATTCTTATCTCAATTGGCTATATCCCCATAGAGGGGCAAGTGCCATATCGAGACCCCATTATTCATATTCATTGGCTCATATTTCGGTAAATATGGTTCAAGCAGCCAATGTAAATTAGTAGGGGATCTAGCAGAGATCATCAAGATGCTGGAAAACTCTAAATATACTTGAAAAATACAAGCCGAAAAATTTAATTGACTGTTGAAAGGAAATTGCTCGGTTTTTTCAATCGAGACCCCATTCTTATTCCAATTGGCTACATCCCCATAGAGGGGCAAGTGCCCTATCGAGACCCCATTATTCATATTCATTGGCTCATATTTCGGTAAATATGGTTCAAACAGCCAATGTAAATTAGTAGGGGATCTAGCAGAGATCATCAAGATGCTGGAAAACTCTAAATAAACTTGAAAAATACAAGCCGAAAAATTTAATTGACCGTTGGAAGGAATTTGCTCGATTTTTTCAATCGAGACCCCATTCTTATTCCAATTGGCTACATCCCCATAGAGGGGCAAGTGCCACATCGAGACCCCATTATTCATATTCATTGGCTCATATTTCGGTGAATATGGTTCAAACAGCCAATGTAAATTAGTAGGAAATCTAGCAGAGATCATCAAGATGCTGGAAAACTCTAAATAAACTCGAAAAATATAATCCGAAAAATTTAATTGACTGTTGAAAGGAAATTGCTCGATTTTTTCAATCGAGAACTACTTCTTATTCCAATTGGCTATATCCCCATAGAGGGGCAAGTGCCATAGCGAGACCCCATTATTAATATTCATTGGCTCATATTTCGGTGAATATGGTTTAAACAGCCAATGTAAATTAGTAGGGGATCTAGCCGAGATCATCAAGATGCTGGAAAACTCTAAATAAACTCGAAAAATATAATCCGAAAAATTTAATTGACTGTTGAAAGGAAATTGCTCGGTTTTCTCAATCGAGATCCCATTCTTATCCCAATTGGCTATATCTCCATAGAGGGGCAAGTGCCATAGCGAGACCCCATTATTAATATTCATTGGCTCATATTTCGGTGAATATGGTTTAAACAGCCAATGTAAATTAGTAGGGGATCTAGCAGAGATCATCAAGATGCTGGAAAACTCTAAATAAACTCGAAAAATATAATCCGAAAAATTTAATTGACTGTTGAAAGGAAATTGCTCGGTTTTCTCAATCGAGATCCCATTCTTATCCCAATTGGCTATATCCCCATAGAGGGGCAAGTTCCATATCGAGACCCCATTATTCTCATTCATTGGCTCATATTTCGGTAAATATGGTTCAAGCAGCCAATGTAAATTAGTAGGGGATCTAGCAGAGATCATCAAGATGCTGGAAAACTCTAAATATACTTGAAAAATACAAGCCGAAAAATTTAATTGACTGTTGAAAGGAAATTGCTCGATTTTTTCAATCGAGACCCCATTCTTATTCCAATTGGCTGTATCCCCATAGAGGGGCAAGTTCCATAGCGAGACCCCATTATTAATATTCATTGGCTCATATTTCGGTAAATATGGTTCAAACAGCCAATGTAAATTAGTAGGGGATCTAGCAGAGATCATCAAGATGCTGGAAAACTCTAAATAAACTCGAAAAATATAATCCGAAAAATTTAATTGACTGTTGAAAGGAAATTGCTCGGTTTTCTCAATCGAGATCCCATTCTTATCTCAATTGGCTATATCCCCATAGAGGGGCAAGTGCCATATCGAGACCCCATTATTCATATTCATTGGCTCATATTTCGGTAAATATGGTTCAAGCAGCCAATGTAAATTAGTAGGGGATCTAGCAGAGATCATCAAGATGCTGGAAAACTCTAAATATACTTGAAAAATACAAGCCGAAAAATTTAATTGACTGTTGAAAGGAAATTGCTCGGTTTTTTCAATCGAGACCCCATTCTTATTCCAATTGGCTACATCCCCATAGAGGGGCAAGTGCCCTATCGAGACCCCATTATTCATATTCATTGGCTCATATTTCGGTAAATATGGTTCAAACAGCCAATGTAAATTAGTAGGGGATCTAGCAGAGATCATCAAGATGCTGGAAAACTCTAAATAAACTTGAAAAATACAAGCCGAAAAATTTAATTGACCGTTGGAAGGAATTTGCTCGATTTTTTCAATCGAGACCCCATTCTTATTCCAATTGGCTACATCCCCATAGAGGGGCAAGTGCCACATCGAGACCCCATTATTCATATTCATTGGCTCATATTTCGGTGAATATGGTTCAAACAGCCAATGTAAATTAGTAGGAAATCTAGCAGAGATCATCAAGATGCTGGAAAACTCTAAATAAACTCGAAAAATATAATCCGAAAAATTTAATTGACTGTTGAAAGGAAATTGCTCGATTTTTTCAATCGAGAACTACTTCTTATTCCAATTGGCTATATCCCCATAGAGGGGCAAGTGCCATAGCGAGACCCCATTATTAATATTCATTGGCTCATATTTCGGTGAATATGGTTTAAACAGCCAATGTAAATTAGTAGGGGATCTAGCCGAGATCATCAAGATGCTGGAAAACTCTAAATAAACTCGAAAAATATAATCCGAAAAATTTAATTGACTGTTGAAAGGAAATTGCTCGGTTTTCTCAATCGAGATCCCATTCTTATCCCAATTGGCTATATCTCCATAGAGGGGCAAGTGCCATATCGAGACCCCATTATTCATATTCATTGGCTCATATTTCGGTAAATATGGTTCAAGCAGCCAATGTAAATTAGTAGGGGATCTAGCAGAGATCATCAAGATGCTGGAAAACTCTAAATATACTTGAAAAATACAAGCCGAAAAATTTAATTGACTGTTGAAAGGAAATTGCTCGATTTTTTCAATCGAGACCCCATTCTTATTCCAATTGGCTGTATCCCCATAGAGGGGCAAGTTCCATATCGAGACCCCATTATTCTCATTCATTGGCTCATATTTCGGTAAATATGGTTCAAACAGCCAATGTAAATTAGTAGGGGATCTAGCAGAGATCATCAAGATGCTGGAAAACTCTAAATATACTTGAAAAATACAAGCCGAAAAATTTAATTGACTGTTGAAAGGAAATTGCTCGATTTTTTCAATCGAGACCCCATTCTTATTCCAATTGGCTGTATCCCCATAGAGGGGCAAGTTCCATATCGAGACCCCATTATTCTCATTCATTGGCTCATATTTCGGTAAATATGGTTCAAACAGCCAATGTAAATTAGTAGGGGATCTAGCAGAGATCATCAAGATGCTGGAAAACTCTAAATATACTTGAAAAATACAAGCCGAAAAATTTAATTGACTGTTGAAAGGAAATTGCTCGATTTTTTCAATCGAGACCCCATTCTTATTCCAATTGGCTGTATCCCCATAGAGGGGCAAGTTCCATATCGAGACCCCATTATTCTCATTCATTGGCTCATATTTCGGTAAATATGGTTCAAACAGCCAATGTAAATTAGTAGGGGATCTAGCAGAGATCATCAAGATGCTGGAAAACTCTAAATAAACTCGAAAAATATAATCCGAAAAATTTAATTGACTGTTGAAAGGAAATTGCTCGATTTTTTCAATCGAGACCTACTTCTTATTCCAATTGGCTATATCCCCATAGAGGGGCAAGTGCCATAGCGAGACCCCATTATTAATATTCATTGGCTCATATTTCGGTGAATATGGTTTAAACAGCCAATGTAAATTAGTAGGGGATCTAGCCGAGATCATCAAGATGCTGGAAAACTCTAAATAAACTCGAAAAATATAATCCGAAAAATTTAATTGACTGTTGAAAGGAAATTGCTCGGTTTTCTCAATCGAGATCCCATTCTTATCCCAATTGGCTATATCCCCATAGAGGGGCAAGTTCCATATCGAGACCCCATTATTCTCATTCATTGGCTCATATTTCGGTAAATATGGTTCAAGCAGCCAATGTAAATTAGTAGGGGATCTAGCAGAGATCATCAAGATGCTGGAAAACTCTAAATATACTTGAAAAATACAAGCCGAAAAATTTAATTGACTGTTGAAAGGAAATCGCTCGATTTTTTCAATCGAGACCCCATTCTTATTCCAATTGGCTGTATCCCCATAGAGGGGCAAGTTCCATATCGAGACCCCATTATTCATATTCATTGGCTCATATTTCGGTAAATATGGTTCAAGCAGCCAATGTAAATTAGTAGGGGATCTAGCAGAGATCATCAAGATGCTGAAAAACTCTAAATAAACTCGAAAAATATAATCCGAAAAATTTAATTGACTGTTGAAAGGAAATTGCTCGGTTTTCTCAATCGAGATTCCATTCTTATCCCAATTGGCTATATCCCCATAGAGGGGCAAGTGCCATATCGAGACCCCATTATTCATATTCATTGGCTCATATTTCGGTAAATATGGTTCAAGCAGCCAATGTAAATTAGTAGGGGATCTAGCAGAGATCATCAAGATGCTGGAAAACTCTAAATATACTTGAAAAATACAAGCCGAAAAATTTAATTGACTGTTGAAAGGAAATTGCTCGGTTTTTTCAATCGAGACCCCATTCTTATTCCAATTGGCTACATCCCCATAGAGGGGCAAGTGCCCTATCGAGACCCCATTATTCATATTCATTGGCTCATATTTCGGTAAATATGGTTCAAACAGCCAATGTAAATTAGTAGGGGATCTAGCAGAGATCATCAAGATGCTGGAAAACTCTAAATAAACTTGAAAAATACAAGCCGAAAAATTTAATTGACCGTTGGAAGGAATTTGCTCGATTTTTTCAATCGAGACCCCATTCTTATTCCAATTGGCTACATCCCCATAGAGGGGCAAGTGCCACATCGAGACCCCATTATTCATATTCATTGGCTCATATTTCGGTGAATATGGTTCAAACAGCCAATGTAAATTAGTAGGAAATCTAGCAGAGATCATCAAGATGCTGGAAAACTCTAAATAAACTCGAAAAATATAATCCGAAAAATTTAATTGACTGTTGAAAGGAAATTGCTCGATTTTTTCAATCGAGAACTACTTCTTATTCCAATTGGCTATATCCCCATAGAGGGGCAAGTGCCATAGCGAGACCCCATTATTAATATTCATTGGCTCATATTTCGGTGAATATGGTTTAAACAGCCAATGTAAATTAGTAGGGGATCTAGCCGAGATCATCAAGATGCTGGAAAACTCTAAATAAACTCGAAAAATATAATCCGAAAAATTTAATTGACTGTTGAAAGGAAATTGCTCGGTTTTCTCAATCGAGATCCCATTCTTATCCCAATTGGCTATATCTCCATAGAGGGGCAAGTGCCATATCGAGACCCCATTATTCATATTCATTGGCTCATATTTCGGTAAATATGGTTCAAGCAGCCAATGTAAATTAGTAGGGGATCTAGCAGAGATCATCAAGATGCTGGAAAACTCTAAATATACTTGAAAAATACAAGCCGAAAAATTTAATTGACTGTTGAAAGGAAATTGCTCGATTTTTTCAATCGAGACCCCATTCTTATTCCAATTGGCTGTATCCCCATAGAGGGGCAAGTTCCATATCGAGACCCCATTATTCTCATTCATTGGCTCATATTTCGGTAAATATGGTTCAAACAGCCAATGTAAATTAGTAGGGGATCTAGCAGAGATCATCAAGATGCTGGAAAACTCTAAATATACTTGAAAAATACAAGCCGAAAAATTTAATTGACTGTTGAAAGGAAATTGCTCGATTTTTTCAATCGAGACCCCATTCTTATTCCAATTGGCTGTATCCCCATAGAGGGGCAAGTTCCATATCGAGACCCCATTATTCTCATTCATTGGCTCATATTTCGGTAAATATGGTTCAAACAGCCAATGTAAATTAGTAGGGGATCTAGCAGAGATCATCAAGATGCTGGAAAACTCTAAATATACTTGAAAAATACAAGCCGAAAAATTTAATTGACTGTTGAAAGGAAATTGCTCGATTTTTTCAATCGAGACCCCATTCTTATTCCAATTGGCTGTATCCCCATAGAGGGGCAAGTTCCATATCGAGACCCCATTATTCTCATTCATTGGCTCATATTTCGGTAAATATGGTTCAAACAGCCAATGTAAATTAGTAGGGGATCTAGCAGAGATCATCAAGATGCTGGAAAACTCTAAATAAACTCGAAAAATATAATCCGAAAAATTTAATTGACTGTTGAAAGGAAATTGCTCGATTTTTTCAATCGAGACCTACTTCTTATTCCAATTGGCTATATCCCCATAGAGGGGCAAGTGCCATAGCGAGACCCCATTATTAATATTCATTGGCTCATATTTCGGTGAATATGGTTTAAACAGCCAATGTAAATTAGTAGGGGATCTAGCCGAGATCATCAAGATGCTGGAAAACTCTAAATAAACTCGAAAAATATAATCCGAAAAATTTAATTGACTGTTGAAAGGAAATTGCTCGGTTTTCTCAATCGAGATCCCATTCTTATCCCAATTGGCTATATCCCCATAGAGGGGCAAGTTCCATATCGAGACCCCATTATTCTCATTCATTGGCTCATATTTCGGTAAATATGGTTCAAGCAGCCAATGTAAATTAGTAGGGGATCTAGCAGAGATCATCAAGATGCTGGAAAACTCTAAATATACTTGAAAAATACAAGCCGAAAAATTTAATTGACTGTTGAAAGGAAATTGCTCGATTTTTTCAATCGAGACCCCATTCTTATTCCAATTGGCTGTATCCCCATAGAGGGGCAAGTTCCATATCGAGACCCCATTATTCTCATTCATTGGCTCATATTTCGGTAAATATGGTTCAAACAGCCAATGTAAATTAGTAGGGGATCTAGCAGAGATCATCAAGGTGCTGGAAAACTCTAAATAAACTCGAAAAATATAATCCGAAAAATTTAATTGACTGTTGAAAGGAAATTGCTCGGTTTTCTCAATCGAGATCCCATTCCTATCTCAATTGGCTATATCCCCATAGAGGGGCAAGTGCCATATCGAGACCCCATTATTCATATTCATTGGCTCATATTTCGGTAAATATGGTTCAAGCAGCCAATGTAAATTAGTAGGGGATCTAGCAGAGATCATCAAGATGCTGGAAAACTCTAAATATACTTGAAAAATACAAGCCGAAAAATTTAATTGACTGTTGAAAGGAAATTGCTCGGTTTTTTCAATCGAGACCCCATTCTTATTCCAATTGGCTACATCCCCATAGAGGGGCAAGTGCCCTATCGAGACCCCATTATTCATATTCATTGGCTCATATTTCGGTAAATATGGTTCAAACAGCCAATGTAAATTAGTAGGGGATCTAGCAGAGATCATCAAGATGCTGGAAAACTCTAAATATGCTTGAAAAATACAAGCCGAAAAATTTAATTGACTGTTGAAAGGAAATTGCTCGATTTTTTCAATCGAGACCCCATTCTCATTCCAATTGGCTACATCCCCATAGAGGGGCAAGTGCCATATCGAGACCCCATTATTCATATTCATTGGCTCATATTTCGGTAAATATGGTTCAAACAGCCAATGTAAATTAGTAGTGGATCTAGCAGAGATCATCAAGATGCTGGAAAACTCTAAATAAACTCGAAAAATATAATCCGAAAAATTTAATTGACTGTTGAAAGGAAATTGCTCGGTTTTCTCAATCGAGATTCCATTCTTATCCCAATTGGCTATATCCCCATAGAGGGGCAAGTGCCATATCGAGACCCCATTATTCATATTCATTGGCTCATATTTCGGTAAATATGGTTCAAACAGCCAATGTAAATTAGTAGGGGATCTAGCAGAGATCATCAAGATGCTGGAAAACTCTAAATATGCTTGAAAAATACAAGCCGAAAAATTTAATTGACTGTTGAAAGGAAATTGCTCGATTTTTTCAATTGAGACCCCATTCTCATTCCAATTGGCTACATCCCCATAGAGGGGCAAGTGCCATATCGAGACCCCATTATTCATATTCATTGGCTCATATTTCGGTAAATATGGTTCAAACAGCCAATGTAAATTAGTAGTGGATCTAGCAGAGATCATCAAGATGCTGGAAAACTCTAAATAAACTCGAAAAATATAATCCGAAAAATTTAATTGACTGTTGAAAGGAAATCGCTCGATTTTTTCAATCGAGACCCCATTCTTATTCCAATTGGCTACATCCCCATAGAGGGGCAAGTGCCCTATCGAGACCCCATTATTCATATTCATTGGCTCATATTTCGGTAAATATGGTTCAAACAGCCAATGTAAATTAGTAGGGGATCTAGCAGAGATCATCAAGATGCTGGAAAACTCTAAATAAACTTGAAAAATACAAGCCGAAAAATTTAATTGACCGTTGGAAGGAATTTGCTCGATTTTTTCAATCGAGACCCCATTCTTATTTCAATTGGCTACATCCCCATAGAGGGGCAAGTGCCACATCGAGACCCCATTATTCATATTCATTGGCTCATATTTCGGTGAATATGGTTCAAACAGCCAATGTAAATTAGTAGGGGATCTAGCAGAGATCATCAAGATGCTGGAAAACTCTAAATATACTTGAAAAATACAAGCCGAAAAATTTAATTGACTGTTGAAAGGAAATTGCTCGATTTTTTCAATCGAGACCCCATTCTTATTCCAATTGGCTATATCCCCATAGAAGGGCAAGTGCCCTATCGAGACCCCATTATTCATATTCATTGGCTCATATTTCGGTAAATATGGTTCAAACAGCCAATGTAAATTAGTAGGGGATCTAGCAGAGATCATCAAGATGCTGGAAAACTCTAAATATACTTGAAAAATACAAGCCGAAAAATTTAATTGACTGTTGAAAGGAACTTCTTCGATTTTTTCAAACGAGACCCCATTATTGATATTCATTCGCTCATATTTCGGTAAATGTGGTTAAAACAGCTAATGTAAATTAGTAGGGGATCTAGTAGAGATCATCAAGATGCTGGAAAACTCTAAATATACTTGAAAAATACAAGCCGAAAAATTTAATTGACTGTTGAAAGGAACTTCTTCGATTTTTTCAAACGAGACCCCATTATTGATATTCATTCGCTCATATTTCGGTAAATGTGGTTAAAACAGCTAATGTAAATTAGTAGGGGATCTAGTAGAAATCATCAAGATGCTGGAAAACTCTAAATATACTTGAAAAATACAAGCCGAAAAATTCAGTTGACTGTTGAAAGGAACTTCTTCGATTTCTTCAATCGAGACCCCATTATTGATATTCACTCGCTCATATTTCGGTAAATATGGTTCAAACAGCTAATGTAAATTAGTAGGCGATCTAGTAGAGATCATTAATTACACTCTTCGATATGGTCTGATGTTCCTCCTCAACTTCAGGACGGACCGATTCTCAAATTTTTAAAGAACAATTTCCTTTAGTAATACTAAAATGACAAATTCGAAAAATTATCAATTCATTATCAATTATTCATCTGTCCGATTCATAGAATTTTCAGTCAAGTGATATCATTGCAGGGCTATTAATATTCTTTGTTCTTCAATTCATTGTTTATGAACAAGGAGTTCAATTTTTTGAACTCATTTTCTACACGATAAGCTATTCATTTCATTCATAAGATTTCTAGTTGACTGATATCTATATTTCTAGACTGATTCCTTCCTATTTGTGAAGTGATCGTTCATGAACAATTAATTAAGCGGAATTTTATGAATCAGACGAATGGATAATCCACAATAAATAACAAATTCATCTGAATCTTTTATCTTACAATTCAGGGAAATATTTTTTTTTTAAGTCTTCTCCACACCATAATTTATTTATTTGAATAATTGAATTTGTAATCGATTGATATTCGTGTTGCTAAAACAATATTTTTTCATTCGTTGAGTGATTATTGATCGAAAAATACAAAATCTTAAGAATATCTGATTCATGAAAAACCCTATCGATTGTCAATAAACATCTGGGCATAAAAAAGTTTTCATTCGGGGGGTGCGGTGAAGGACGAAATGGGGCGCAGGGAGGAGACAAACACGAACGAAGTGCATGAGAGAGCTAGCCTCTGATATTGTCGGTGTTAGACAGAGATCCGTCAAGACTTTTCCCTCCTTTTTTTCCAATTATTAATAACTGGCTTGATGAAGGTTCATCAAATTTTACACATCGATTGTCTTCGAATCAAGTCATATAGATATCGAACATTTAATACGAATTTCGCATTTTGAAATTGTGAGTAATCTACGCATGAATGATGATATATAGGAGCGCATGTTAAATAGAAAAATTTTTTAATTAATCATTCAGTACTGGCAGGATGAATTCACTCGAATCTCTGCAGCTAATCCTAAAATACATCCAACGATATCTGTGAATTTATTCAAGATTAGTTCTACATTTCGATTCAACTGACGTTCACCCTCAACTTCGTCATAACTGTTCCCAAATGTTCCCGACTAGCTACAATTCAGAATCCAGAACAGTCTTTTTGCTCATTTTTCGATATTAATGGTGAGTAAACGCCATCTCTCCGAAATGGATTTTCCTTTCAATCGGAATCTCGGAGGGTAACAAAGCTGTCGTCACTTTCCGGCATTCAGTTGTTGGAGCACAGGCGTTTTCTGGCTAGTTGCAAAAACACCCAAAATGTATGGCCAGTTGTAGTCTGGTCAGTTTTTTCTGGTCAGTTGCACCCATCCCAAATAACATGAATTAAAATTCTTTTTATGACGTTTCATAAAATAAAAAAAATAAAATAAAATCCCTTTCTTTCAAAATTTATACAACACAATAATAATTGAATTTTTGTTAACCTCGGACTAATTATTTTAGAATTGCTGTAACGACAAAATGATAATGATAATAATACTAACACTAGAGATTGTCAACGAGAGATTTTCTTTATGACAAAAAAATAAAATATTTGATTATGTTATACACAAAATTTATTTAATTATTTTTTTTTCATCATTTAAAATCTTCTCTGACTTCTTGATCTTCCTTACTGCAAAAATGAGAAGTCAGCAGAAGACTGGAAGACGAGCGCATGCCTTGCACTCACACACTCCCAGGTAAACACATGGATATACACGTGTGCTTTTAATTGCTGACGCACCATTTCTTTTAGGGATTTATCAATTTTATATTTCATTCCGGACAGTGGAATCAGTACGAGTCTGACTTCTCAACGGTTGACCTTGCTCCTACGGTTCTTCTCTTGTCCCAACGCTGAGTTCGTTTCCCATTGACTTGGGCTCAACCGATCGGTAAACCGCGGGCTTCCGCAGTAAGATTCTAAGAACTAAAAATCGCGATAATTACGCCCACCTTCGAATCGCGGCATCGGAAGCATTTCATACGCAAGGACGTCATTGGATGGACTTACTACTAATTTAAAAATTTCTCTGAAGTTCGTGAGTTTAGTTAAATATTCTGACAAGTGAATTTTACTCTAATTCACATCATGATGGAGTCCGTGAATGGTGATTAAGAATAATTTCGGATCTATTCTATAAATTATTCTGTCTGTTCAACACTTGATTCCTGAGAACCTGTTGGAAACTTCATGATAATTTTCGGTGAATTATCAAAATTGATACTATTGGCAAAATTTCGTGATCTGGAGTTCTATTTTCTTAAATAAGTGAAACGTGTTGATCAATTTCTCGGACAAACGAGTGGTGACTTTATCCGACGGCTCGAACGTGCAAGAAGAAGAGACTAGCGTACGGGAAGGGACTGAGGAGTGAGGAGCGCATTACTACCGAGAAACTACCCACTTCATTAATTATTGAGAATTTAGTAAACAGAGGGGTGAACCAAATAATATAAATTCCTTCAAATTAAAATAAAATCATCGATCTTCTACGTGAACCACGATACGGGAAGATTTATACTTTGAATGATTAAAAAGGGACTTTTGATTATAATCATTATTTCAAATCAAAGAAACTATTTTACTTTATGGAATAAATGGGGTTTTATCAGAATCGAATTTGTTGATTTCCAATTTAATTTTACGAACATTACTGAACCTGACCCCTGACGCAGGAGATGCAAAAGCTTTAAGGTGAGGTATCCACAAGAATTGTTTACTCGTTTGCAAGGTCTGTAAGTCGAACCAGTAAGGAGTTGAATGAATAAATGGACTAAACTGACCCTCCGTCAGTTTATTACAATTGAAGAAAATTTGATTGACAAAATTGTTTAATCTCGAAGATTTTATTAAAGTCGTCGCAATACAACAAATAAAAAAGAAATTACTCGAAGAAAATTTTCTTTTTTTTTATACAAAAATCAATAATATTTCTATTCGCTCACCAAAACGATAATGATTATAATCTCTCCAACGAATATTATCTCAGAATGTTAACTATCTTTTCCAATAGTTTAATTAATTTTTATGGCAGAAATTAATTGATGACAAAATCTTTCACATGAACAAGCACGAGTCCAAAACAAGAATGACGCCATGTTGTCATCCGTTGGAGCGAGACGCCGGCCGACACAAAAACTTCAACCTCGAGGACAGTGATTGGCTGACGCTTGTAACGTCAACAGGTGGCCGAACCGACCCTTGGTCAGTTAAATTTGAATTGTGAACTTCCATCAATAGAAACAGGAAAACTCCAAAACTGCGTTTGGGGAGATATTATCAATTCCATTGATAATGGATGATTTACGCTGGAACCTTCTCTCCACACTTTTCTTCCCGTCTCCTCATCTGATGAAGATCAATTCCATAGAAAAAACGCTGGCCCCTTTTCCTTGTTGAGTAACTCGTCCGTCACATGCGCCCCCCTTCCGCTCATTAAAGTCATTATCGTTGATGAGCGATGCAATTTAAATCAAAGAACAATAAGACGCGTTTATTAGAAAATGAATAATGAAAAAAAATAATCTCTCATTGACAAAGAGTTGACTCTCGTTTTGGACTCAATAACTAATCAATATAAAAATTAACGCACCCAGACGGAAAAAAAGTGACGCGATCCAAATATCATGTTACAACTTACCACCCCCCCCTCCCAGACTGGAAGCGATAATCAACTTTCGTGTCATTATTTCAAACATCAAACGAAATCTAAGTCTTAACGAGATCAAACCCCTTGTCAATCAGATCCATCGTGATCACAAAGCGACTAGGATGGGTTCCCCCTTTCGGCTTCCCAAAATGGTCTTCCAATAAGGTAGGATCAGGATACGAAATTCTCCCAACCCAGATCGCAGTCCTAAAACAATGCCAGCTAATTGAAGCAAGCCTGTCCTCCAAAGCATAAACCCCTCAGTTGACTGGACTGAAGAGGCCCCAGGTACCCACCAGACTGGGCAGGTCTCCTCTAACCGCTAGTCCTTTCGATGCTTAAAGAGTGTCAATTCATCGCCACGTAACGCTCACAGCCCAGTCCGTCATTAAGTGCGCATGTGAAACACCTCGTGGTTATCCCCTTTCCAGCCAATGATCCGTGTAGATCCGGGCAAATGCACAATTTCAATCATCAGAGGCCCCTCGCTGGTGCCCTTAGGTCTCGTGGCTTCTGCTTTTATCGTAGCATAGGGTCCCACATAATTTCCATATACACTTTGTCCGGGTCCTACTTCACGTTCTCGATAAGAATAAGACAATGCATGCCCACTGGTGGAAGCTATACCGGTTATGGCATAGACACCACATCTTGATTTGGTGATCACACTAACCAGTTTGCCGTCCCTAAATATTGGGGTTCCACTCACTAAATTTCCTATTCCTACAAAGCTCGGTACATGTCCCCATATCACCCTATCTCCAATCTGAGAAGTGACCCAAAGATACCCACTCACAATGGCTTTCCTCAACATACTTGTTGATTCATCCCAATATTCTATCTCTTCACCCTGGTGGATGATTGGTGGAATGACCGTCGACGTCATATCAGGAAAGGCATGCCTACCTTGGGTATCCAGAGGAACATTATGGTGGGCAACCATGACATCTCCATCTATCCTGGCGCCGTTAGCATTTCTTGACCACTTTACACCATAGGCCTCTCCTGCGCTGCCTGTTCCATTATGTTCTCTCATTGCGGGGAGACGCTGAGAAAATCCCTTTATCTTCATGTGCACTCCATTCATAACTGCATCTTTGATGTTAAGCTCATTCCAGTGCCAGCTCAACCAATCACTTTTCATGCCGGGTGAGTTCCTTTCAACCATGTTGATGGTGTCCTCAAGCCGGAGCCTAGCTTGCCTGAAGAGTTTCCCCTCAAAGTCCATGGCCCCTTCCACCGCATCATCTATCATGTCCTGTTTTCGGGCCAGACCTATAAACCAAGAATGGTTGATTTGGGTATTGTACAGCAAATTACACCTTTTAAAAAAGTTTTTATATATGTTATTTGTAAATGAAAAATTGAATTTTTTCATTGTTTTAGAGGTCGGTCACCTAGCTCGGAGCTGAAACAGAATTCGAATTAAAATTTCTTTGAAAGTACAACCACTTTTTCCTGGGACGTTTAACCCATTAGAAAACCAAAAAATCGAGAAAATCGAAACCACTAAGAATTGAGATTATCACCACGTTTTGCATGGTCCGAGGCCACGACGAGGACATAGTGGTGTATGGGCCTCAAAAAAAACGATCACGACCTACCCTATGCGACTTTCGGGATTTTGATGAAGGAATTTATTGACTCAAACACTGCCCACCTTCTTTGGGCTTTAAACATTTAATTTTTCAACTTGATCAGAAAACAAGTCCATCGAGCATTAAAATGCGTACTTTTTCCTCTAGTCAATAACTCGAATGCTTTACGTGGAATAATATCAACCCAATTATTATCATACATATTCGGAAAAAAATTAATTAAATTCAATTGAAAATTACGTTTATCATTTTTAATTCAGAATTTAGGAAATTTCTGAAATACTCATCTAGAATCGTAAGTCCCATGGTATTCCGTTGAGACACTACACTTTTTCTTCATCAAGAAGAACTAAACAAAGTTAACAATCACAGCAACACCAGAAAACTCACTGGTCAGGAGAAGGCTCAAGTGGTTTTCCATCCCACAATTGTCCCACTCCAACACCATTGGTCTCTGTCTTACTAATGTGCACGTCCGCGACTTTATTTGGCAAAATTATCGATTATTTTCACTCAATTTTTCACCTCTTACCAAGTTCCCTTTCCTCATGACCAATCAAAACAAAAATTAAATTAAATTTAAATTGACTCTGTTTTTATCATTATTCCAGTGTTAAATCAAAATTTTCTTAAATACTTTTGCTTTTAAATTGAGTAAATTTCACTATAAATATTGTATATTGCGTATAAATTAAAATTAGTTGAGAAATAAAGATAGAAATTAAATTTTGGGAGGGGGTGATTTCCTATACAAAAGCCCATAGCTCTTATAGCTTGAATTTGAGATGGGCATCTTGTAGCTTTCACTGTGAAATATATGAGTCATTCCACCAAATAACGTTGTTTTCAAAGTGTGATCTCCACGGATCTTTTCCAAATTTTTGTGAGCTATTCTCTACATCAAAATAATGACTTGGTGAAGAATTGCGCTTTTTATGTCTAGCAGTTCCGTGATAATGACTTTTCGAAATTCCACAATTCTTTTTCCTTCAATTTTCCGATAATTTTTCAAAGTAGAAACATTATTCATAAAGATATAAACTGTAGAGTTTCTTTTGTAGGAAATTCTCAGCTTTTCGAAGGAAATACTTATTTTTCATTCTACGTTACGGAAGGCTCTTAAAAATGCCATCGGAGGAAAAAAATGACTTTTCTGACCTTGCGACATTTTCAATTCCAAGTTTGATATTTCCTTTTGAAAGCTGAGAATTTTTTACCTTAAATATGTCATTTTCACGATGGGGTCATTTTTTGTTTGATTGCAATCAAATGATGAAGTACTTGTAACACATTCGACACTCAGCAAAAAGATTGAGGGAACGGAAAATTTTCGCATTTTTTTGAGTGATTTTCAAACGGCTGTTCCTTAAGGAATCGGCTTCAAAATTCACAGGATGTTTGGGCACATATTGAGCTAGGAAAAGACGCCAAAAAGCAGTACTTGTTGCAATATTTGCAAAATCCAGCTCGATTTTCAAGGAAACGTCATTTTTTACTACTTTGCGAAACCGATTTCTAGAATGAAAAGTTTTTTTTTTGACAAAGCTGAATAAGGCGCTCACAGAATAGTCATTCAAGCTAACAAAACTCACTATCCGTTCGCTGCGCGATCAGTAGCTCACGACATATCGTTGATCAAAGAAAAAAATGTCTTCTTCCATTCAACTGCCGATATCTCGATAAGAAATGGTCATAGAGAGATAAAAGAAAAAAGAAATCAAAGCTAAAGGATCAGGCTAGTCGAATCTGACAAAGGCTGAGTCGAAATTTTTCCGTGGACGATGTCGAAAAATTTAAAAATTTTGAATTGTTTTTTCTTCATTTTCATTCCTTTTTTCGTGCCATAAATAATGCCCAAAAAAATTTTCATCTCAATACTTCAAAGCTAGAGACTTCAAGTTTTTGAAATCTTTTTTTTTATTTCAATCCAATCATTTTTTGCAAAGTTACAGCCGTTTGGAAATCACTCAAAAAAATGGGAAAATCTTCCGTTCCCTCAATTTCTATGCCGAGTGTCGAACCTGTTACAAGTAATTCATAGTTTAATTGCAATCAAACAAAAAATAACCCCATCGTGAAAATGACATATTCTAGGTAAAAAATGCTCAGCTTTCAGAAGAGAATATCAAAATTGGAATTAAAAATGCCACAAGGCCAGAAAAGTGTTTTTTTCCACTCCGATGGCATTTTTGACAGCCTCCCCTAACTTAGAACGAAAAATGAATGTTTCCTTTGAAAAGCTGAGTATTTTCTACAATAGAAACTATACAGTTTATATTTTTATGAATAATGTTCCTACTTTAAGAAAAATTATCAAAAAATTAAAAAAAAAAATTGTGGAAATTCGAAAAATCATTATCACGGAACTACTCAATATAAAAAGTGCAATTTTTCACCGAGTCATTATTTTGATGTAGAGAATAGCTCCGAAAAATTTGGAAACGATCCGCGGGGATCACCCTTCGAAAACAACATTATTTGGTGGAATGACCCATATATTAAGTTGAGAAAAAATACTTTTATTGAGTCAGGGTTGAAATAGAATATGTGTACTTCACTCCAAAATTAATCTCTATGCAATATCGCATAATTTCGGTGGGAGTGTGATGTAAATCGATGAAAATTTCATTGTAACTACGGAAAACAATTCTCGGTCAGTTGACCAAATGATTGGAGCCACAAGAAAAGAGAAGAAACAATCCTTACCTATAATAGCGACTGCCAAGATGAAGAGTTTCGGCAGCTTAATGAACTTATACATTGTTAGTTACAATTTCAGAGAACGATACACTCGTTAGACTGATGTACTTGGATTGTCTTGAAATTTAAATTCGGAGTGTTTTTATAGAGATTTCTGAGTGTGACATTAAATGAAAATGGGACGTGCTAGACCCTCATTGGACGATTTGTAAGTATATTTTCCGAGAGATTCAACGTGATAATGGCTCAAGGTTTTTCCCTGTTGACTTTATTTAATACAGTTTTTTGGAGATAAGGTAATATTTGCTTCTCAACATGGAAAATAATAGATTATTATTTATATCAGAAAACGTAATAGCGTTTTGCGTCATGTGCACGTTCGAACGTGCACAGCGCTATATATACATTTCCGATAACAGGTTTTTTTTTTTTTTCAATTAAGCCCTTTCTTTCCTCACGAAAAATGCTGCATGTTACATGCAGTATTTCAGGGGAAAAAAACTTTCAAGTATAAAATGGAAGTCGGGTGAGACATTTCGTTGTGACGTTGGCTGCATTTCACTGACTGAAATTAATCGGTGAGACTTTTTTTTCAAGGTTGGTGGCACTTGCTATTGATGTATACTCGTCAAAATAAATACAATGTAGCCCAACCTCAAAAAGTTCGAAGTATTAAACCGTGTTAGGCAGTTCCTCAAATGAAAAGGAATTAATTAATGTAAAAAAATACGGATTAATGAGAGAAATTGATAGAAAAAAAACGCAGCTCGTTATTGGAATAATTGAGTGAATAAAAAAGAAAAGAATACAATTGGCTATATCATGGTAAAAAAAAAATTCTGAGATTTTTGAAGGTCAATAGTAAAGATAAGACAATGTAAAAACAATCTCAAATGTGAGGAACTTGACATTGAAGCTTATCATAGAATTTTTCGAGTTTTTTCCACAGAATATTTTTCCTCTAATATTGAAATTAAGCAAGTCAATATAATTTTTTTGAAAAAAAATCGTTCGATGTACTCTAGAATTAAAAAATAATTCAGGGGGGAAATACTTATAGATGGTTGAAAATTTCAGAAAAATTCGTTTTTTTTTCAAATGCTACTACTGGACCAATTGTTTTGAAATTTGTAGGGTATTTTATAGTACATTAGAAGACATGAAAAACATTTTCTTCAATCGACAATAAGTATATGAGCAGTCTGTAGCGAATTGTTGCTGAAGAAATTTCCGAAATTTGCGGCAGTGATAAAAACAAACTGTTCATCCGATTCAATTTCCTCAATAAATAATAATTGTTTCTTCACCCAATATAATTTCCACTTTGTCTTGAAAAATACGCAAATAACAATCATCGATCAATTTTTTCCAAAAAAACAATGTTGATTTCCTCAATTTCGATGATAAATAAAGAATATTCCGTGGAAAAAACTAGTAAAATTTTATGATAAGATTGAATGTCACGTTCCTCACATCTGAGATTGTCTTTTTATTTTCTTCCCGGATTTTACGATTTGCAAAAAATACATCAATAGAAAATTCTAGAAATTTATTATCAATACGGAAATGAATCTGAAAAGGTGAACAAAATAAAATAAAATAATTGAAATAATAATTTTCTCTCCACGCAATAATGGACACTTTTTGCTAGAAAATATGCAAATGGAAATGAACGGGTATTCACCTCTTTACAACAGAAAAAATGAGAGAGAAGAGAGAATTGCGTGCTCCATATAAATACGTTTCGATTAATGAACGGAATTTGTCGATGCTGACTTCTTTCCGTCCGTGGTGCGTATACTAATTTCTACACCTAGGAAGTAAAGAACTTACTCTCCTCCCTCGCTTTGCTCGGTCCAAAAAGTAGTTTTTTATTCCCTTGGTTCAAAAACTAGCATATAATTCATTTCTAGCTAGTAAATTCCGTGCAATTTTTTTAGTGGTTATTTCTAGATTTCCTAGAGCGTGAATTTGAAACGAATATCAGGAGTCCCACGTGGATCACGAATTCGAAATAAAATGAAAAATCGAATCATAATTCTTTATTAGTGTTGTAGAAAAAGAACTTTTTAACTGCCCAACCTGTGGATATAATTAAGAGCATTCCAATGATAAAACCGTTACTAATGAGCAGGGCCGAGAACTTTGTGCTCTTACGATTCATCCGCCACCCGGTATATGCGTGAAAGTAGGCATAATCGTTTGTCAGTTGGAGTACACATAGTAATTTGACGGTTAGACTCGTGTCATGTAAGTGTGATAATGACACATGAACATGAATAAACGAAGAAATTAATTAATTAATTCGTGAACAAATTGATAGATGAATGAAATTAATTAATAGATTGAGTGAAAGTGGACAGCTCCCATAATTTTGTTGCACCTGTTTTAGTTTGAGGAAATATTCGAAATTTGTAATTGAAAAAAAAATGACGCGGACTTGATTTTGAAATATTCTCGAAAGTATCCCCTCCTCCAGCACTATCAGGAGGGATCTCAACAAGATTCCCACCAGTACTATCAGCAGGAATCTTAACAGAATTCTCTCCAGGACTATGAAAAGGAATCTTAGCAGGATTCTCACCAGCACTTTCAAGAGGAGTCTCAACAGGATTCCGACCAGCACTGCCAGAAGGATTCTGAGGGGTGTTCCCTCCAGCACTATCAGAAGGACTCTTAACAGGATTGCCACCAGCGCTGTCAAGAAAAACTATGAGTTTCCGGGATATTCCTGGAAATGGAGTTCACGTGTTTTTTTTCTTCAAACTAGGCTGTTTCGCGCGCTACGCGCGCGTATAACTCTGCTTGCGGCGCCAGCCGAAGCATGTATGTATAAATTAAGAATACAGCCTAATAATAGTCTACTTAATCGATGAATTGTCTTTTTACCCTTAATATATTGATAAAAAAATAGGTTTTGTTAATGAAAGAGAATTTTTATTATATAAGAATTCTCTATTCGAATTCGAATTGATTTCAAATAAATTACCATCATCCTATTTTCCGGAATATCTCAGTGACTAAGTGAGATAGAGCAATTTGCTGGAATTCTTTTGTGTAGCTCTTAAAATTCTCTACAAAACATTTTCAGGGTAGAAAGGGCATATCTCTATTATTCTTTACCAAGATTTAAAAACAAAAATTGTTTTTTAACAAAATTGCATAAATTTTTGTCTATGAAATTCGATTAGACGTTAGCATTAACAATCAACAGATCTTCAAAATTCTCTACAAAACGTCCTTAGGGCAGAAAGGGCGTATCTCTATTATTTAGCGGAATCCTCTAAGAAAATTGTGGACAGAATGGAATTAATTCAAATAAATTATATTTCAAATTTCTATATTATCAGAAACTAAATGGGATAAACCAATTTTGCAAGAATTCTTTCTTGTAGCTCTCAAATTTCCCTATAAAACATTCCTAGAGCAAAAAGGGCGTATGTATTATTTACTGAGATTCTTTTAAAAAATGGTTTTTAAACAAAATTGAACGAAATTTTCTCTATAAAATTTCATTATACATTAGCCATTATTAACAATCGATAGATTTTTTTGGATCATTTTTGAAAGTCAGTGAAATAGCGGAGATAGGTTTTTTCTGATGATTCCATGAGAAGCTGAGGAAATTTCACATAAAAATTACATGTCAGAAGTTATTTTTTTGAATTTGAAGGTGAAATCTTTCTTTTTTGATCAAAAATTACAATTTTCTTATTTTTAGGAATATCTCAGAAACTGAGTGAGAATCCTCCTTTATAGTTCTTGAAATTTTCTACAAAAGATTCTTAGGGCAAAAAGGGCGTATCACCATTATTCAGTGGAATCCTTTCGAAAAATTGTTGACAAAATAGAATTAATTCATATAAATTACAATCATCCTATTTCCAGGAATATCTCAGAAACTAAGTGAGATAGAGCAATTTTGCAAGAATCTTTTTTCGTAGCTCTTAAAATTTTCTACAAATCATTCTGAGAATGAAAAGGGCGTATCTTTATTATTTACTAAGATTCTTTCAAAAAAATTATTCTTAAATAAAATTGTATAAATTTGTGTCTATAAAAATTCATTGAATATTAGCAATTATTAACAATCAACAGATTTTGTTGCATTACCCTTGAAAATAAGTGAAATGGTGGTGATAGGTTTTTGCTGATGTTTCCATCAGAAAGCTGAGAGAATTCCAAAAATGATATGTCAGAAGTGATTTTTTTGGAATTTGAAGATGAAATATTTTTTTTTTAACAAAAATTACAATTTCCTTTTAGGAATATCTCAGAACCTGAGTGAGAATCCTCTTTTCTAGTTCTCGATTTTCTACAAAACATTTTCAGGGCAAAAAGGGCGTATCTCTAGTATTTACCAAGATCTTTTTAAAAAATTGTCTCCAAACAAAATTGCAAAAATTTATGTCTATAAAATTTCATTAGATATTAGCATTAACAACCAACAGATTCTCAAAATTATCTAATTTCAAGATATCCTTAGGACAAAAAGGGCGTATTTCCATTATTTAGCAGAATCATTTTAAAAAACTGTCGACAAAAGAGAATTGATTCAAATGAATTACAATAGCGTTTTGCGGTGACACGAAACAGGCCATGCTTTTTTTTATTTAGGATTTCCTATTTTCAGGAATATCTCAGAAATCGAGTAAGATAGAACAATTTTGCGGAAATCCTTTTGTGTAGCTCTTAAAATTCTCTACAAAACATTATTAGAGCAAAAAGGGCATATCTCCATTATTTAGCGGAATCCTTAAAAAAACTGTTCTCTCTGTTTTCATCTTTCCCCCTTCAAATCACTCAATATGCCTTCTAAGGAGTCCGAACTTTTATGCAGGAAGTGGAAATTAGGATCCGAGTCGATTTTCCATAAAACTTTCAATGTGTAGTAAGCATGGACCACTGTAGGTGACTTTTTCCAGCTGGAGGACCTTATTTCATCGGATTTGGAGCATTCCCTCTCTCTGTTTTCATCTCTCCCCCTTCAAATCACTCAATATGCCTTCTAAGAAGTCCGAACTTTTATGCAGGGAGTGGAAATTAGGATCCGAATCGATTTTCCATAAGACTTTCAATGTGTAGTAAGCATGGACTAATGCAGGCGACTTCTTCCAGCTGGAGGACCTTATTTCATCGGATTCGGAGCATTCCCTCTCTCTGTTCTTGTCTTTCTCCCTTTAAATCATTCAATATGCCTTCTAAGGAGTCCGAACTTTCATACAGGAAGTGGGAATTAGGATCCGAGTCAATTTTCCATATAACTTTCAATGTGTAGTAAGAATGGATTACTGCACGTGACTTTTTCCAGCTGTAGGACCTTATTTCATTGGATTTGGAGCATTCCCTCTCTCTGTTTTTATCTTTCCCCCTTTAAATTACTCAATATGCCCCCTAAGGAGTCCGAACTTTTATGCAGAAAGTGAAAATTATGATCCGGGTCAATTTTCCATAAAACTTTCAATGTGTAGTAAGCATGGATTACTGCAGGTGACTTTTTCTAGCCGTAGGACCTTATTTCATTGGATTTGGAGCATTCCCTCTCTCTGTTTTCAGCTTTCCCCCTTTAAATCACTCAATATGCCTTCTAAGGAGTCCGAACTTTCATGCAGGAAGTGGTAATTAGGATCCGAGTCGATTTTCCATAAAACTTTCAATGTGTAGTAAGCATGGACCACTGTAGGTGACTTTTTTCAGCTGGAGGACCTTATTTCATCAGATTTGGAGCATTCCCTCTCTCTGTTTTCGTCTTTCTTCCTCCAATTCATTCAATATGCCGTCTAAGGAGTCCGAACTTTCATACAGGAAGTGGGAATTAGGATCCGAGTCAATTTTCCATATAACTTTCAATGTGTAGTAAGAATGGATTACTGCACGTGACTTTTTCCAGCTGTAGGACCTTATTTCATTGGATTTGGAGCATTCCCTCTCTCTGTTTTTATCTTTCCCCCTTTAAATTACTCAATATGCCCCCTAAGGAGTCCGAACTTTTATGCAGAAAGTGAAAATTATGATCCGGGTCAATTTTCCATAAAACTTTCAATGTGTAGTAAGCATGGATTACTGCAGGTGACTTTTTCTAGCCGTAGGACCTTATTTCATTGGATTCGGAGCATTCCCTCTCTCTGTTTTCAGCTTTCCCCCTTTAAATCACTCAATATGCCTTCTAAGGAGTCCGAACTTTCATGCAGGAAGTGGTAATTAGGATCCGAGTCGATTTTCCATAAAACTTTCAATGTGTAGTAAGTATGGACCACTGTAGGTGACTTTTTCCAGCTGGAGGACCTTATTTCATCAGATTTGGAGCATTCCCTCTCTCTGTTTTCATCTTTCTTCCTCCAATTCATTCAATATGCCGTCTAGGGAGTCCGAACTTTTATGCAGGAAGTGGAAATTAGGATCCGAGTCAATTTTCCATATAACTTTCAATGTGTAGTAAGCATGAATTACTGCAGGTGACTTTTTCCAGCTGTAGGACCTTATTTCATTGGATTTGGAACATTCCCTCTCTCTGTTTTTATCTTTCCTCCTTTAAATCACTCAATATGCCCCCTAAGGAGTCCGAACTTTTATGCAGAAAGTGGAAATTAGGATCCGAGTCAATTTTACATAAAACTTTCAATGTGTAGTAAGCATGGATTACTGCAGGTGACTTTTTCAAGCCGTAGGACTTTATTTCATTGGATTTGGAGCATTCCCTCTCTCGGTTTTCATCTTTCCCCCTTTAAATCACTCAATATGCCTTCTAAGGAGTCCGAACTTTCATGCAGGGAGTGGTAATTAGGATCCGAGTCGATTTTCCATAAAACTTTCAATGTGTAGTAAGCATGGACCACTGTAGGTGACTTTTTCCAGCTGGAGGACCTTATTTCATCAGATTTGGAGCATTCCCTCTCTCTGTTTTCATCTTTCTTCCTCCAATTCATTCAATATGCCGTCTAGGGAGTCCGAACTTTTATGCAGGAAGTGGAAATTAGGATCCGAGTCAATTTTCCATATAACTTTCAATGTGTAGTAAGCATGAATTACTGCAGGTGACTTTTTCCTGCTGTAGGACCTTATTTCATCGGATTTGTGGCATTCCCTCTCTCTGTTTTCATCTCTCCCCCTTCAAATCACTCAATATGCCTTCTGAGGAGTCCGAACTTTTATGCAGGGAGTGGAAATTAGGATCCGAATCGATTTTCCATAAAACTTTCAATGTGTAGTAAGCATGGACTAATGCAGGCGACTTCATCCAGCTGGAGGACCTTATTTCATCGGATTCGGAGCATTCCCTCTCTCTGTTCTTGTCTTTCTCCCTTTAAATCACTCAATATGCCTTCTAAGGAGTCCGAACTTTTATGCAGGAAATGGAAATTAGGATCCCAGTCGATTTTCCATAAAACTTTCAATGTGTAGTAAGCATGGACCACTGTAGGTGACTTTTTTCAGCTGGAAGACCTTATTTCATCAGATTTGGAGCATTCCCTCTCTATTTTCGTCTTTCTTCCTCCAATTCATTCAATATGCCGTCTAAGGAGTCCGAACTTTCATGCAGGAAGTGGGAATTAGGATCCGAGTCAATTTTCCATATAACTTTCAATGTGTAGTAAGCATGGATTACTGCAGGTGACTTTTTCCTGCTGTAGGACCTTATTTCATCGGATTTGGAGCATTCCCTCTCTCTGTTTTTATCTTTCCTCCTTCAAATCACTCAATATGTTTTCTAAGGAGTCCGAACGGAGGTGACCGCAAAACGCTATGCATTCATAATATATGGATATAATATATATATACATATATATATATTATATATATATATATGTTTGTATAAAGTACATTTTGGGGACGGATGACGGGAATGGGTCGAAAACCTTGGAAAATGCATTATATGTTATACAAAATAGAAGAAAATTTTTTAATTATTTTCTTTCTATTTTTTTTAAATGAATTTCCATGTAATGTCAACTATGAGACTTTTCATATAGTGATTACTTTGAGGACTTCTATAAATTTCCTATTATTGAGTGATATGAGGACATGTATATATATATATACAGATATTGAAAAAACTATGGGGACTTCCATATAACGTTCTTTTTGAGGACTTGTATATACAAGTATATAACGATGGTTTCGAGGACTTGTAGATTTTATTGTATTTACGGCTGTTATGAGGACATATGGAATATAGGGATTTTCGTGCAATGATCGTTTTGAGGACTAGGTGATTCAATTTATGGTAACTATGAGGACATCGTACTTTTGGATGTCCCCCTCTTCTTTTTTTTCATCTAATAACATTCGTTTCTGTAATTTGAATTGAAATTTTGAGTGGGGGGAGAATGGAGCAAATTGCTACACTTTTTTTCTTTTTTCGCGAGGAAATGGAGTCAATCTAAAAGATGAATCTATAGATGAAAAACAAACTTTAAGAAATTAGATACTCTTTTCTTTTTTTCCTTGAAAAAATGCACGCCAGCGTCAATTACAGGAGTTTTAATAAATTTTTATGTTTTGGAGGAAAAGGGGGAGGGGGAAAAACACTTTGTGGCTGATTTTAAACATCACGTGGATGTGAGGAGCTGTGACGTCACTTCCGGTGAAATTTTTAAATGTAATGAAAAATTGGAATAGTAATAGCATTTTTCGAGTTCCTATCGGCAATTTTTCGAAAACTAACGCAGATACACCTTTTTTGCACGAATCCATTTTTGTAGAGAATTCGAAGAGCTACAAGAAAGGATCTGGGAAAAATTGCTCTATCTCGCTTATTTTCCCAGATATTTTCAAAAAACATGTGGGATTTGCTTTTTGAATTAACCGCTGTTATGAGGACCGTCCTCAAAACAGCCAGATGTCCCCGAACATTACCTTATATGAGCAAATAGGTCCTCAAACTATACTTTACACAAACATATAGGTATATATATATATGTATGTTTGTGTAAAGTACATTTTGAGGACATATGAAATATGGAAATTTTCATATAGTGATAGTTTTGAGGACTAAATAATTCGGTTAATGGTGACTATGGGGACATGGTACTTTCGGGACTTTTTGTATAATTCTGATTACGATGACACGTAATACGTCCTGAAATCATGAGAGTCGAGAGATAAGTTTCTCGACAAATATTCATTTATAAAAACTTTTTGGAGCAAAGAAGCTCTTAGGAAAATCTGGAAAAATTTTGGAATAATACTGCAACATCCTTGCATTGCTGGGTCATTTCTCAAACTCTTCATTTATAAAAACTTTTTGGAGCAAAGAAGCTCTTAGGAAAATCTGGAAAAATTTTGGAATGATACTGCAACATTCTTGCATTGCTGGGTCATTTCTCAAACTCTTTCGTACAGGCCACTGCCCTGAAAAAAATTACATAATAACAGCTTCGAGAATTTGTAGCTCTGAAGATGTCCCCACAATAACCATTATATGCATTTATATAGGTCTTCAAAGTTCCCATTGTATGAAAAAAATTCATTGTATGTCCCCAAAATAACCATTCGATGAATTTCTTGTAGATACAGATTTTCTACGCAATGGTCACTTTGAGGACCTTTAAAAATGCATAACCCTGTTATGTATGGATCCTAGGTCAAGGTCGCGATATCACGCTTCGAAGTTTTCAAAACAATGTAGACACATTGAAAACTCTTCTCAAATTTTTGCAGATTTTTTCACAAGATCATTCGCTCCGGAAACAATTTGTTGATGATTCCACCTCTCCGTTCCTTTTTACCCACGGTCTCCCCTAATCGTTATCAGTAAAATAAATAAATGTTAACATCTTAATTACTATAAAACATTGTTTGAATATTGTAGGAAATTGCAGATGAAGGGAGCTACATATGTTTGTAAGGTTATGTTCTACTACTAATTGTGGAATGATGTACTATGAGGACCGTCCTCAAAGTATACAAAAGATACGATGTTATTTTGAGGTCATCGTCCTCATTTATTCTATAGAAACCATAGGTTCTCGGAGTTCACTTTATATAAAATATGTAATTTCGAGGACGGTCCTCAAAGGTAGCATTACACAGAAAAAATTTCGAGGACCGTCCTCAAAACAGCCAGATGTCCTCAAACATTACGTTATATCAGCAAATAGGTCCTCAAAATGTACCTTACACAAACATATATATATATATATATATATATATATATATATATATATATATATATATATATATATATATATATATATATATATATATATATATATATATATATATATATATATATATATATATATATATATATATATATATATTATATACATATATTATGAATGCATAGCGTCCCGCGGTGACATGAAAAAAGGCCATGCTTTTTTTTATTTAGGATTAGGAAATTGAATATTCCCTCAAACTGAAACAGGTACAATAAAAATATCGAACTTTCACTCCTACTTAATTTATTTATTCATCCATTTACTGATTTCCGAATCCATTATTTATCTATTCATTTATGTTAAAGTATAAGACTTACGTGACACCAGTCTAACTGTCAAATTATCATGTACGATTTAACCGAGAAACTATTGTGCCTAGCTTTACGCATATACCGGGTGGCGAATTAATCGTAGGAGCACAAAGTTCTCGGCCCTGCTAATGAGTAATGAAATATAAAAACGAAATTGATTGGTTTTTTCCAATCTTTTCAATTTTGGAAAATTAGAATAAGGATAGCGATGAAAATTTTTGCAAATTAACAAGACAATGACTATGATTGCTCAAATTCAGTTGATAGATAAGACAGGTCCACAAAAAAAAAGTAGTCTGTGCTGGGTGTGCGACAAAGATTTTCCGACGTATTTTTTACCGCTGAACACGAATCTGAAGTCAAAATTGAGGGTCAAACTGCCAAGAACGGAGAGAAATGAAAAAAAACGATAAAATCCATGATTTAATCGTATTTTCAGCATGTTATGATCAAATTGCAGTTTCTGCTTTGTTTCTCTCTGTAGCATTCATCAGTGATTCGCAAATATGTTGAGTTGCTACTTATCGTGTCTTATTGAAATCTTTTACCGAATGAATTTTGTCTTTGATATAAAATAAAACCTCAGGACATTGAATCGGTACATTTACCGGCAAGAACCTGCTACCACGGAGAGTTTGGACATCGTAATGACAACTGCCTTTAACGGGATGTGTAGAATGATTCGCTAGTCAACAGTTCGTGTTATCGAAGCCAGCAAAGGCGCGCTGTTTTGCAGGGAAGCGCTAGAATATGAGAATGAGGCCGTAGTGTGTCCGACGACGAGTTGACATTGTCCTCGTCAAAGTCGGAAAGCCCTCATACTCAGGCCTGGGGAGGCATGAGGGTTATCACCCCTAGGGCGGCTGACTCACCTGCGATCGGGCCAAATATTCTAGCGTGCGGAGTTTGTTCATTTCAATGGATTGTAATGCTTCTTCTACTCAAAATTTAGCTGGATCTTCTAGTTCTCATGACGATCATGAATGTTCTAAAAATCCTAATCTCTTTTGCTACGTTTGTGCAAAATACATTGGGATGAAAAATACAATGAAACTCACAGATAGGTTTGTGACTCTGTATGAAAAGTGTTTCAGTATGGAAGTTCCTCTCAATTTAAAAAAATAGATACCTAATGTTGTTTGTGGTTCATGCTATAATATGGTTTACCCATTTGAGAAGCACCAGAACAAGGAGAACTTATTTTCTATATCAATCGATAATTCGATTATCGACTGCAGATCTGTTCTTATCCGGAGGAGATGGGAGAGGGCGCCTCGACGAGTGAATCCCCTTACGATCACATCGTAACAATGCATCTTTTCATGACTTTCCCCTTCACAAATAATTTATTTGTGCACCGAAAATTCTATAAGAATACGGAATACTTCTTTTTCATGGAGCACATAATGTTTCTGTTAGTTGCAAGCTTTTGTAGTGACTGCTGTCGCAAAAATGCGAGAAATGGAGTTTCTTATTACTTCAACTCAGTACGAACCGACACAAATCATTCTCTTGTACATTGTCAATTTTGGAAGACTATTGAATGATCTTCTCTCGTTGAGCAATAATTTTTTTTATTATTTCCGAGGTCACTCGTTGACTTTTGCCAGTAAAATAATAAAAAATCGACTTTCCATAACGTCGTGGTCCCTTCACAAATAATTTATTTTTGCACCAAAAATTCTATAAAAATATGAAATAATGTTTCTTCATGGAGCACATAATGTTCCTGTTGGTTGAAGACTCATTTGATGATTTTTGTTGGAAAAATGCGAAAAATGAAGCTTTGGATTAGTTCAATTCCGTTCAAGCCTACACAAATAATTCCCGTGTACACTGTAGATTCTGAAAAAATATTGAATGATCTCCTCTCATTGAGCACATAATGTTCTCATCATTTCTGCAGTCAGTTCTTAATTCTTGTCAGTTAAATGATGAAAATTGATTCTTCCATAACTCCAACCTCTCCAAATTAGGTGAAGCACAACAGCATATAATTTGGGGATTCCACGAATGATTAGCACATAAATAGCACATAATTCAGAGCGACAGAAAGTCCCCCAAAAAACACTTCATTGTGCTAACTTTACGGAGGTAAAAGATCAGGACAAAATCACTCTACTGTCCTTAGTTGCCGACTTATTCTTAAAAAAACAAAAAAAAATAACGAAAATTTGAAATCGGGATCCTCTTTTTTTTTGCATAGATAAGCTGAATTAAAAATTTCTCCTGACTCCTCTACATTTCCCTACCATTGAATTTTATTTCTATTCGTTTGCTCAAGATTTTTCGAATCTTTGACTTGCCACTTAATTTTTTTGACCACCCATCTATTATTTGCACAGCCAACCCTGGTTCAGTTTTTGGCCAGCCGAACAACACGTCTTGAACGTGCACATGACGCAGTTTTTTTCATTTTTAATAATTTGTTGGTCCATATAAATATATAATATATATTATATCGTTATCCCAGGAACAAAGTGGCTTGAGTACTACAGGGTGGCGACTGAAAACTAATTTCAAAATTCCCTGACTTTTCCATGACTTTTCCCTGACTAAAAATGAAAATTCCAGGACGTACAAAAAAAACTATTATTTGAATATCGGGGAAGGTGGGGCAATACGGACATAAGGAGTAAAATGAACACATTTGAGTTTTTATGCGTATATTATAAAAAAATCCTTAAATGAATGAAAATATTGGGGATGGATTTTTTTAATGATTCCATTGGAAAGCTGAAAAAATGTTAGTCGATAAATATGTGCCAGAATTTATTTTTTTTAATTTTTTGAGAATTCAATATTTTTTGTCATTTTTGAGGGGTAAAAATCCTTTCGATTTTTGAGCAAATCCAGTTTTTTGGAAATATCTCTGGTTCTATAGGTCGTAGCGACCTGGGACCGATTTCAAATGAAAGGGGAGATCATTCCCATCGATTTATGGGGTTTTGAATTTGAAAACATCGATTTTTCAGATAGTTATGGGAATCTCCGTGAAAAATTATGATCATCGGTTTTTGTCCTATAACTATCTGAAAAATTGATATTTTCGAATTCAAAACACCATAAATCGATGGGAAATGATCTCACCTTTCATTTAAAATCAGTTCCAGGTCGCTACGACCAATAGAACCAGAGATATTCCAGAAAAACTGAATTTGCTCAAAAATCGAAAGGCTCTTACCCCTCAAAAATGCCAGAAAATATCGAATTCTCAAAGAATTAAAAAAAATGAATTCTGGCACATGTTTCTCGACTCAAATTCCCTCAGCTTCCCGATGAAATAATTAAAAAAAATCCATCTACATAAAAACATATTACCATGTCCATTCTGCCTCACGTTTCCCTACGTTAAAATTCTTAGTTATTCTTGAAAACAATTTTTTTTTATTAGAATTTGACAATAATCCCCAAAATTGCGTTAAATTTTCATAATTGTGATTTTTTGTGAACCTTTTTGCAGATTTCAAACTGATCGGAAAGTTCAATTTTTCAATTAAATATCTACCAATCTTAAAAATATGGAGAAAATATAAAATAAACTATGAATTTCCCTGACTAACATTCAAATTCCCTGACTTTTCCCTGACTATTCCAGAAATTTCAAATTCCCTGACTTTTCCAGGTTTTCCAGGTTTTCCAGGTCGATCGCCACCCTGTACTATGAATGAGCATAGCACTTACGCCAATTTATTCCTGAAATGATGATATAGAAAATGATAGTCATTTTCTCAGCATGTAAAGAAATCGATAAGCTGCTTACTCGGTTCATACCGACTTGACTTGATTTAACTCGACCGACATGTCTCCAATGAGGAATGTTTCTTAGAAATTGAGCATACAATTTTTTCTCAAATCCTATTTTTCAAAACAGATGTTCATTTTTGAGTACACTATGCTTGAAGTCGCAAAGTTTGTTGTGATGAACATACGAGTATTTGTTATTCATTTCGAAAAATGCTAGCATTCATTGAAAAAAATGGAATGTTTCAATGTAGCAAAAATAATTCACATGTAGATTCTCTCATGCATTCTTATACTCAACGATATGCTAATTTTTAAGCTCTCATGATCACCCATTCACCCTTCTGAACTTCTATAAATTTTTCTGATTTTCATTAATTTTTCATAGATCATTTTCTATTATTTCCGTCTCGCTGCTAGAGACTAAATTTTTCCCTTTTTGTTACCTACATCTGTTCTCCCATTACCCCCCCCCCCCCCAAAAAAAAAAATTCGAGGCCTATTCATCACTTTTCTATACTCTCCTGTCACCACCAGTTTTTTTTACTCAACTTCTTCTCCATTGACTTAATCCATCTGATCTGAACGTGAATCAATGTTGAGTCGAAAAAAAACAGAAAAAGGAAGACGGTAGGTATGGAAACTCTTCGAATTTTCATTACTTTCTCGATAACATGGGATTCACTAATGAGCTTGAGTGAAATCACATGAGGACGCGTGGAATCATTTTTTCACTTCTCATGTAAAACTATCATTTTACGACTGAACTTCCTTCACTACTTCGCTAATATCATCAAAATCTTTATTCTCCAATTTTCTGAACTTGCTGAAAATTTGATGTCAAATACGGACGTATAATTTTTTAACGAGCAGCAACGGAAGCCCTCGTATGGATTGTTTTTTCAAACCAATTGTTTGACGATATTTATTGATATCTTTCTCATTAAAATGTGTCAACGACTAACGAGAAAAATTAGAAATTCAATTCTTCTGTTATTTCATGAAAAAAGAAATTATGATTATTGCTAAACAATGAATTTGAAATTCATCAGGTTTTCCATTATCTCTTAACGAGTGCTTTGAAGCGTGGATGCTGTTGCAATCATGCGTAAGAACGATCTGGTGTAATTGAAAAAAAACGTGCAATGGTGTGTTCAATAGGAGAGGGATGCAATGTTCAATATGCTTTGGGTACTAACTAATGAGTTCATAATCCTCAAAGAGAGAGGTAAACGCGTTTAAATATCTCTCAAATCAGATATTATCTTAATTTTGCCTTTCGGACTGGTGATTCTCACATATTCACGTGAATTAGCGAAAAAATAGGGAATGAAGAAGAGAACAGATATATGAATGCATCGTAATTATCCCATGCTCGTTCTCATTCTCGTTTATCACGAATAATTAAAGAAAAGAAATGGTGTGATATCTTAGCGTTTGAAAATCAAAATTTTATTCAACGTTTGGTTTTATTTTTCTCGTCGATGCTTAACTCATGTGTCGGTAAACACACGTGGTAGTCGGAGGTCAACATCTACGTCAAGACACATGAGCCTGAGCTTCCGTGTAAAGGCTCATAAAAACAAAATAATCCATTGTAGATAACAGTAACGAAAAAAAACAAGCAGGCGTTAACTCCTTGTGGGTTATTTGAATTCTTAGATTTAATATTCTGCCGATACAATTGGCAGTAGGCTTCCGAATGGAATTTTCAATCTCTAATCCAATAATGACCATTTCAATTAACATGAATTAAATAATTTCTGAATTTGATGATTCAACATTTCAATGCTCTCATCATCATATCAGGATGAAAATGGTCTCATTTTATTCGGAAAATTATATATTTTATTATCATGAAATAAAAACAATATGTGTTCTTGGGAAAAAATTGAGAAAAATTTACATTTCCGATTTTTTATAAAAAAGTTATTTTTTTTCAAAATAAAAATAAATACTTGATCAATCAATTGGGAATCTAGAGAGTTCATTCCTTTCATTATAAAGAATTTTTTAAGTACAAGCTGGTGCAAATACGTCGTGTAGTTTTTAAGAAATACGCCTTTAAAGGAAAATCATTTTTTGCAAATATCTCAGTAACGACTGGACGTATTTCGCCTAGTTTCAATAGCACTCTGTACCTTCATCAGATATACAAACTGACGAAATTCGAAGTCTCTATCTCAAATACTTATCGAGTTATCGTTCCGCTAAAATATGAACTGAAAATCACTAAAATTGAAATAATTTCCAAAACTAAGAATCAGAGAAAAATTTGACAATAGTCAAAAATGTGAGTTTTAATGAGATGAATATCATAGCCCGAACTGGGCGCTACCAATTAATTTTTCATCGAGAAAATTCAAAAAAACGCTTTTTTGAAAATTCGATTTTTCTCGGAAACTATTCAACCGATTTCGCTGAAATTTTTATGACAGCATTGTGCCTGCAGAGGAAAAACACAGTCAAATTTTGAGAGCGCTAAGTATAGCCGTTCCGGAGAAAATGACGATACATGGCAATACACTCAGACACACACAGTCACACACATACACACATACAGACATGCTTTAAAAATATGATTTTTCGACGTTTTGGATCATTTGCAGTCATATTCCGATGAAATCTCGAAATCGAAAAATCCGACGAAAACAATGTTTCCATTCGGAAGCAAAAAAAAAAATAAATAAGATCGATAGTCTCGTCCGATGATTCATCCTCATGTACTAACGCATAAATTGATGCACTTCAAAAATTTGAGCTCTGCTCTCTTTTGGGAAACATCAATTTTATCAACGTCATGTTACTTTCAGAAGTATCCAATCAACTACTTTGTCCAATAATGTAGTCTCTAAGAATTTTAGAACTTCGAGAATGGAATTAAAAGCTATTTATTCAATCACTTCTTTAACTGAATTGTATGTGAAGGAAATTCTTCATATCGTAGAAGGAGCGGGAGAACTTGTCTTCGAACTTCTATTTGTTCTTCAACTTAGTAGTGATGAGGTGAAACAAGTGGAGCTGATTTTCACGGCTATTTTTTTTCGGCGAATACATCTAAAACTAATGTAACGGGACGAATGGAGAAATAACACGTCGCATATTCCTCTCATCTTACATTTTATTGAATAAATGAATATTAAATAAGAAATTTTGGTTTGAGAACATTATAAGAAAAAGGGATAAGCATTTCCGGCCATGAAAAAGAATCCAGCTATACTGACATCCGTGCATCTTTATGTAAAAGAGACTAGACCAGGCATGAGAATACTTATCCAACAATCTCCAGCTACGATGTGAGTGAAACACTGAAGTCTCGTCATTTCGTGGATTACTCTCGACCGACAGGCACTTCCGTGGGTCCACTGGCAAGACCGTGGTTTTCCTTTGACTTGAGCACGTCGTGGAAAACATTAGCTCCACGAACAGACTCGAACAAACTCTTATAAAATTTGGAATGTTTAAACACCATAATAACGACTACAAATAATATCGATCGGTATCATTCGAAAGTTACACTCCGATATCTAGAAAAAATCCCAAATTTTCTAATTTGGAGCATGGATCTACCCGCAAACTCTCCTTGATTGAGCTAGTTGAGAAGACTTATTGAATATCTCAATTAGTAGTTGGTAAAGATGTGTGAGTGATCGAAAAAAGCAAATATAGACTGAAGATGGAGACGCTTTTACACAATAATCATTTGTCTAGGGAAATGAAGGAAAGGGGTTGTACTTTAAAAAAACTGCCTTCGTAAAATTTCCGGATTCAAAACCTGTATGATTTCTTTTCTATTGTATATTTTCTCCTGAAATTTTACAGGGATACTCTCTATAAGATCCAGAAGTAGAATCTAAAATCCTGAATTGATATCTGAAAAGGTTCTGGACCTGTACTCACAGGAAAATGATCATTTTCGCGATTTGAAGGCCAAAGGCTTTTGTGTTAGCTGAAAATGCCCCGAGAAGAAATGATTTTCGTGATTTTTCCGCTTTTGATCCATCAGATAGTTCGAAAAGGGCGAGAGAAATCTACTCTAGAAATCCCATATTGGCGCTATCTACCCGCGACTTTACAAACATGGATCTCTTATCGTTATTCTGGCTCGGGGACAGTCATCACAAAAAGCATTGCTCGGTTCGTAGAAAACCTACGAAACTTAAAGTCCCGGAATTTGAAATTGGCCGGAAAATGATTCTCATGGAACAAGCAGAACGTGAAATTCAAAATTGTTCGGAAGTAAAAGTCTTGGTATTATTCTGTCGTGGTGATTTTACGATTCGGGATATCTACAAAGTCCGGAAACTGAATATTTCGGAGTGATCGATTGCCAGAAATCTCATTTGGCGGAAAACTGAATGTTCGGGAACGTCACGAACCAGAATTTGATGCCAGTAACACCAGATTTCTACATTGCCGACAGCAGGTTATAGTCCAGCAGGTAAAGGAATCGACAATCTAGCTTATCATATATCATAGACGGTTTCTTTATCAACGTTGGCTGGAATAGTTAGCACGGCAATCAAGAGAGGACAGCACCTTCGTTATATTATAACATTCTGACTGATTTAAACCTCCGTATACGTAGCAGATAGAAAAATTATTTTCAAAGCTAACTAATCCTTAAATTTTTCGGAATAGTTTAGGGAAGTTTAGGGAAGCATTTTTATAATTTGGGAAAGAGTCATTAATTTATTATTAATTCAAGCGTTTGAAGTGAAACTTCTTTCTTTAGGTATAGATAGCAGAAATAGCTATCAGAGATAGCAGAATTTAGGATTAGTTAGAATTCAGGCTAGGCCAGGCTCCGCCAGGCTCCGCTAGGCTTCGCCAGGCTCCGCTAGGCTCCGCCAGGCTATATAATCGACTATTTTCATTTCGAGTTCGATTATCCTTCAATTCGAGATGGAATCCGCCATGTTCGATTTTAATACCCTGTCCATTTTATGAAGGGAAGACAGCACGATCGATACTTTCAATCATATTTCGAATAATATGTTGATATAACATGATGCAATAAAATGTGGTGGTAAATTTAAATGGAAACATTCATTGTATTCTCATTTTCACAATTCATTCTTATTCTCATCATTTTTTATATTTTTAGGTAAATGAAATTGAAGGTCGAAAGAAAAAATTCTCACTGCAATAAAAAAGTAGCCTTATGGCGACAAGTAGCCTTCCTTCGAATTTTAGTAGCCGGCCAATTCAAGAAGTAGCCTAAATGGCGATAAGTAGCCCCATATGGCAACCCTGTCCCCATAGAGGGGCAAGTGCCATATCGAGACCCCATTATTCATATTCATTGGCTCATATTTCGGTAAATATGGTTCAAACAGCCAATGTAAATTAGTAGGGGGTCTAGCAGAGATCATCAAGATGCTGGAAAAATCTCAATAAACTCGAAAAATATAATCCGAAAAATTTAATTGACTGTTGAAAGGAAATTGCTCGATTTTTTCAATCGAGACCCCATTCTTATTCCAATTGGCTATATCCCCATAGAGGGGCAAGTGCCATAGCGAGACCCCATTATTAATATTCATTGGCTCATATTTCGGTAAATATGGTTCAGACAGCCAATGTAAATTAGTAGGGGATCTAGCAGAGATCATCAAGATGCTGGAAACCTCTAAATAAACTCGAAAAATATAATCCGAAAAATTTAATTGACTGTTGAAAGGAAATTGCTCGATTTTTTCAATCGAGACCCCATTCTTATTCCAATTGGCTGTATCCCCATAGAGGGGCAAGTGCCCTATCGAGACCCCATTATTCATATTCATTGGCTCATATTTCGGTAAATATGGTTCAAGCAGCCAATGTAAATTAGTAGGGGATCTAGCAGAGATCATCAAGATGCTGGAAAACTCTAAATATGCTTGAAAAATACAAGCCGAAAAATTTAATTGACTGTTGAAAGGAAATTGCTCGATTTTTTCAATCGAGACCCCATTCTTATTCCAATTGGCTACATCCCCATAGAGGGGCAAGTGCCATATCGAGACCCCATTATTCATATTCATTAGCTCATATTTCGGTAAATATGGTTCAAACAGCCAATGTAAATTAGTAGTGGATCTAGCAGAGATCATCAAGATGCTGGAAAACTCTAAATAAACTCGAAAAATATAATCCGAAAAATTTAATTGACTGTTGAAAGGAAATTGCTCGATTTTTTCAATCGAGACCCCATTCTTATTCCAATTGGCTACATCCCCATACAGCGTAACCAGACTCTTTTGCTGACGAGTAGCCTGGCTGTGGCGCTGAAGTAGCCGAAAGTAGCCAGAAATTATTTTGAATGAGGGACATGAAATGAATAATTTATCTGTATAATTGTTATTATTATTATTATTCAATATATATCACTAAATATTTATTTTGATAATCATGAAATTTTCAATCTTTTTTTATTTTTATATTCAATTTATAACAAGTATATTCATTCAATAGAAGAATATAAAATTTTTCAATTTCTAGGTGATCAAAGAAATCTGAAAATTAAATATTTTTCAATACTCGTAAATATCATCAGACAGCTCATCAATATTGATGTCTTCTGCATATTTAATTAAATTCAGAACTTTGTCAATGTCCTCATCATTAGTTTGGTTATCATTATTACTATGACTGTCATCTTTGGTTTCAATTATATTTTACTAGCGCCGTCGGCGGCCGCCTCCGTTGATTAGCGTAGACTTCTATTTTTTATTTTAAAATTCAATGATACCTCCGTATACGTAGCAGATAGAAAAATTATTTTCAAAGCTAACTAATCCTTAAATTTCCCGGAATAGTTTAGGGAAGTTTAGGGAACCATTTTTATAATTTGGGAAAGAGTCATTAATTTATTATTATTTCAAACTTTTGAAGTGAAACTTCTTTCTTTAGGTATAGATAGCAGAAATAGCTATCAGAGATAGCAGAATTTAGGATTAGTTAGAATTCAGGCTAGGCCAGGCTCGGCAGGCTCCGCCAGGCTCCGCTAGGCTCCGCCAGGCTATATAATCGACTATTTTCATTTCGAGTTCGATTATCCTTCAATTCGAGATGGAATCCGCCATGTTCGATTTTAATACCCTGTCCATTTTATGAAGGGAAGACAGCACGATCGATACTTTCAATCATATTTCGAATAATATGTTGATATAACATGATGCAATAAAATGTGGTGGTAAATTTAAATGGAAACATTCATTGTATTCTCATTTTCACAATTCATTCTCATTCTCATCATTTTTTATATTTTTAGGTAAATGAAATTGAAGGTCGAAAGAAAAAATTCTCACTGCAATAAAAAAGTAGCCTTATGGCGACAAGTAGCCTTCCTTCGAATTTTAGTAGCCGGCCAATTCAAGAAGTAGCCTAAATGGCGATAAGTAGCCCCATATGGTAACCCTGTCCCCATAGAGGGGCAAGTGCCATAGCGAGACCCCATTATTCATATTCATTGGCTCATATTTCGGTAAATATGGTTCAAACAGCCAATGTAAATTAGTAGGGGATCTAGCAGAGATCATCAAGATGCTGGAAAACTCTAAATAAACTTGAAAAATACAAGCCGAAAAATTTAATTGACCGTTGGAAGGAATTTGCTCGATTTTTTCAATCGAGACCCCATTCTTATTCCAATTGGCTACATCCCCATAGAGGGGCAAGTGCCACATCGAGACCCCATTATTCATATTCATTGGCTCATATTTCGGTGAATATGGTTCAAACAGCCAATGTAAATTAGTAGGAAATCTAGCAGAGATCATCAAGATGCTGGAAAACTCTAAATAAACTCGAAAAATATAATCCGAAAAATTTAATTGACTGTTGAAAGGAAATTGCTCGATTTTTTCAATCGAGACCTACTTCTTATTCCAATTGGCTATATCCCCATAGAGGGGCAAGTGCCATAGCGAGACCCCATTATTAATATTCATTGGCTCATATTTCGGTAAATATGGTTCAAACAGCCAATGTAAATTAGTAGGGGATCTAGCAGAGATCATCAAGATGCTGGAAAACTCTAAATAAACTCGAAAAATATAATCCGAAAAATTTAATTGACTGTTGAAAGGAAATTGCTCGGTTTTCTCAATCGAGATCCCATTCTTATCTCAATTGGCTATATCCCCATAGAGGGGCAAGTGCCATATCGAGACCCCATTATTCATATTCATTGGCTCATATTTCGGTAAATATGGTTCAAGCAGCCAATGTAAATTAGTAGGGGATCTAGCAGAGATCATCAAGATGCTGGAAAACTCTAAATATACTTGAAAAATACAAGCCGAAAAATTTAATTGACTGTTGAAAGGAAATTGCTCGGTTTTTTCAATCGAGACCCCATTCTTATTCCAATTGGCTACATCCCCATAGAGGGGCAAGTGCCCTATCGAGACCCCATTATTCATATTCATTGGCTCATATTTCGGTAAATATGGTTCAAACAGCCAATGTAAATTAGTAGGGGATCTAGCAGAGATCATCAAGATGCTGGAAAACTCTAAATAAACTTGAAAAATACAAGCCGAAAAATTTAATTGACCGTTGGAAGGAATTTGCTCGATTTTTTCAATCGAGACCCCATTCTTATTCCAATTGGCTACATCCCCATAGAGGGGCAAGTGCCACATCGAGACCCCATTATTCATATTCATTGGCTCATATTTCGGTGAATATGGTTCAAACAGCCAATGTAAATTAGTGGGAAATCTAGCAGAGATCATCAAGATGCTGGAAAACTCTAAATAAACTCGAAAAATATAATCCGAAAAATTTAATTGACTGTTGAAAGGAAATTGCTCGATTTTTTCAATCGAGAACTACTTCTTATTCCAATTGGCTATATCCCCATAGAGGGGCAAGTGCCATAGCGAGACCCCATTATTAATATTCATTGGCTCATATTTCGGTGAATATGGTTTAAACAGCCAATGTAAATTAGTAGGGGATCTAGCCGAGATCATCAAGATGCTGGAAAACTCTAAATAAACTCGAAAAATATAATCCGAAAAATTTAATTGACTGTTGAAAGGAAATTGCTCGGTTTTCTCAATCGAGATCCCATTCTTATCCCAATTGGCTATATCTCCATAGAGGGGCAAGTGCCATATCGAGACCCCATTATTCATATTCATTGGCTCATATTTCGGTAAATATGGTTCAAGCAGCCAATGTAAATTAGTAGGGGATCTAGCAGAGATCATCAAGATGCTGGAAAACTCTAAATATACTTGAAAAATACAAGCCGAAAAATTTAATTGACTGTTGAAAGGAAATTGCTCGATTTTTTCAATCGAGACCCCATTCTTATTCCAATTGGCTGTATCCCCATAGAGGGGCAAGTTCCATATCGAGACCCCATTATTCTCATTCATTGGCTCATATTTCGGTAAATATGGTTCAAACAGCCAATGTAAATTAGTAGGGGATCTAGCAGAGATCATCAAGATGCTGGAAAACTCTAAATATACTTGAAAAATACAAGCCGAAAAATTTAATTGACTGTTGAAAGGAAATTGCTCGATTTTTTCAATCGAGACCCCATTCTTATTCCAATTGGCTGTATCCCCATAGAGGGGCAAGTTCCATATCGAGACCCCATTATTCTCATTCATTGGCTCATATTTCGGTAAATATGGTTCAAACAGCCAATGTAAATTAGTAGGGGATCTAGCAGAGATCATCAAGATGCTGGAAAACTCTAAATATACTTGAAAAATACAAGCCGAAAAATTTAATTGACTGTTGAAAGGAAATTGCTCGATTTTTTCAATCGAGACCCCATTCTTATTCCAATTGGCTGTATCCCCATAGAGGGGCAAGTTCCATATCGAGACCCCATTATTCTCATTCATTGGCTCATATTTCGGTAAATATGGTTCAAACAGCCAATGTAAATTAGTAGGGGATCTAGCAGAGATCATCAAGATGCTGGAAAACTCTAAATAAACTCGAAAAATATAATCCGAAAAATTTAATTGACTGTTGAAAGGAAATTGCTCGATTTTTTCAATCGAGACCTACTTCTTATTCCAATTGGCTATATCCCCATAGAGGGGCAAGTGCCATAGCGAGACCCCATTATTAATATTCATTGGCTCATATTTCGGTGAATATGGTTTAAACAGCCAATGTAAATTAGTAGGGGATCTAGCCGAGATCATCAAGATGCTGGAAAACTCTAAATAAACTCGAAAAATATAATCCGAAAAATTTAATTGACTGTTGAAAGGAAATTGCTCGGTTTTCTCAATCGAGATCCCATTCTTATCCCAATTGGCTATATCCCCATAGAGGGGCAAGTTCCATATCGAGACCCCATTATTCTCATTCATTGGCTCATATTTCGGTAAATATGGTTCAAGCAGCCAATGTAAATTAGTAGGGGATCTAGCAGAGATCATCAAGATGCTGGAAAACTCTAAATATACTTGAAAAATACAAGCCGAAAAATTTAATTGACTGTTGAAAGGAAATCGCTCGATTTTTTCAATCGAGACCCCATTCTTATTCCAATTGGCTGTATCCCCATAGAGGGGCAAGTTCCATATCGAGACCCCATTATTCATATTCATTGGCTCATATTTCGGTAAATATGGTTCAAGCAGCCAATGTAAATTAGTAGGGGATCTAGCAGAGATCATCAAGATGCTGAAAAACTCTAAATAAACTCGAAAAATATAATCCGAAAAATTTAATTGACTGTTGAAAGGAAATTGCTCGGTTTTCTCAATCGAGATTCCATTCTTATCCCAATTGGCTATATCCCCATAGAGGGGCAAGTGCCATATCGAGACCCCATTATTCATATTCATTGGCTCATATTTCGGTAAATATGGTTCAAGCAGCCAATGTAAATTAGTAGGGGATCTAGCAGAGATCATCAAGATGCTGGAAAACTCTAAATATACTTGAAAAATACAAGCCGAAAAATTTAATTGACTGTTGAAAGGAAATTGCTCGGTTTTTTCAATCGAGACCCCATTCTTATTCCAATTGGCTACATCCCCATAGAGGGGCAAGTGCCCTATCGAGACCCCATTATTCATATTCATTGGCTCATATTTCGGTAAATATGGTTCAAACAGCCAATGTAAATTAGTAGGGGATCTAGCAGAGATCATCAAGATGCTGGAAAACTCTAAATAAACTTGAAAAATACAAGCCGAAAAATTTAATTGACCGTTGGAAGGAATTTGCTCGATTTTTTCAATCGAGACCCCATTCTTATTCCAATTGGCTACATCCCCATAGAGGGGCAAGTGCCACATCGAGACCCCATTATTCATATTCATTGGCTCATATTTCGGTGAATATGGTTCAAACAGCCAATGTAAATTAGTAGGAAATCTAGCAGAGATCATCAAGATGCTGGAAAACTCTAAATAAACTCGAAAAATATAATCCGAAAAATTTAATTGACTGTTGAAAGGAAATTGCTCGATTTTTTCAATCGAGAACTACTTCTTATTCCAATTGGCTATATCCCCATAGAGGGGCAAGTGCCATAGCGAGACCCCATTATTAATATTCATTGGCTCATATTTCGGTGAATATGGTTTAAACAGCCAATGTAAATTAGTAGGGGATCTAGCCGAGATCATCAAGATGCTGGAAAACTCTAAATAAACTCGAAAAATATAATCCGAAAAATTTAATTGACTGTTGAAAGGAAATTGCTCGGTTTTCTCAATCGAGATCCCATTCTTATCCCAATTGGCTATATCTCCATAGAGGGGCAAGTGCCATATCGAGACCCCATTATTCATATTCATTGGCTCATATTTCGGTAAATATGGTTCAAGCAGCCAATGTAAATTAGTAGGGGATCTAGCAGAGATCATCAAGATGCTGGAAAACTCTAAATATACTTGAAAAATACAAGCCGAAAAATTTAATTGACTGTTGAAAGGAAATTGCTCGATTTTTTCAATCGAGACCCCATTCTTATTCCAATTGGCTGTATCCCCATAGAGGGGCAAGTTCCATATCGAGACCCCATTATTCTCATTCATTGGCTCATATTTCGGTAAATATGGTTCAAACAGCCAATGTAAATTAGTAGGGGATCTAGCAGAGATCATCAAGATGCTGGAAAACTCTAAATATACTTGAAAAATACAAGCCGAAAAATTTAATTGACTGTTGAAAGGAAATTGCTCGATTTTTTCAATCGAGACCCCATTCTTATTCCAATTGGCTGTATCCCCATAGAGGGGCAAGTTCCATATCGAGACCCCATTATTCTCATTCATTGGCTCATATTTCGGTAAATATGGTTCAAACAGCCAATGTAAATTAGTAGGGGATCTAGCAGAGATCATCAAGATGCTGGAAAACTCTAAATATACTTGAAAAATACAAGCCGAAAAATTTAATTGACTGTTGAAAGGAAATTGCTCGATTTTTTCAATCGAGACCCCATTCTTATTCCAATTGGCTGTATCCCCATAGAGGGGCAAGTTCCATATCGAGACCCCATTATTCTCATTCATTGGCTCATATTTCGGTAAATATGGTTCAAACAGCCAATGTAAATTAGTAGGGGATCTAGCAGAGATCATCAAGATGCTGGAAAACTCTAAATAAACTCGAAAAATATAATCCGAAAAATTTAATTGACTGTTGAAAGGAAATTGCTCGATTTTTTCAATCGAGACCTACTTCTTATTCCAATTGGCTATATCCCCATAGAGGGGCAAGTGCCATAGCGAGACCCCATTATTAATATTCATTGGCTCATATTTCGGTGAATATGGTTTAAACAGCCAATGTAAATTAGTAGGGGATCTAGCCGAGATCATCAAGATGCTGGAAAACTCTAAATAAACTCGAAAAATATAATCCGAAAAATTTAATTGACTGTTGAAAGGAAATTGCTCGGTTTTCTCAATCGAGATCCCATTCTTATCCCAATTGGCTATATCCCCATAGAGGGGCAAGTTCCATATCGAGACCCCATTATTCTCATTCATTGGCTCATATTTCGGTAAATATGGTTCAAGCAGCCAATGTAAATTAGTAGGGGATCTAGCAGAGATCATCAAGATGCTGGAAAACTCTAAATATACTTGAAAAATACAAGCCGAAAAATTTAATTGACTGTTGAAAGGAAATTGCTCGATTTTTTCAATCGAGACCCCATTCTTATTCCAATTGGCTGTATCCCCATAGAGGGGCAAGTTCCATATCGAGACCCCATTATTCTCATTCATTGGCTCATATTTCGGTAAATATGGTTCAAACAGCCAATGTAAATTAGTAGGGGATCTAGCAGAGATCATCAAGGTGCTGGAAAACTCTAAATAAACTCGAAAAATATAATCCGAAAAATTTAATTGACTGTTGAAAGGAAATTGCTCGGTTTTCTCAATCGAGATCCCATTCCTATCTCAATTGGCTATATCCCCATAGAGGGGCAAGTGCCATATCGAGACCCCATTATTCATATTCATTGGCTCATATTTCGGTAAATATGGTTCAAGCAGCCAATGTAAATTAGTAGGGGATCTAGCAGAGATCATCAAGATGCTGGAAAACTCTAAATATACTTGAAAAATACAAGCCGAAAAATTTAATTGACTGTTGAAAGGAAATTGCTCGGTTTTTTCAATCGAGACCCCATTCTTATTCCAATTGGCTACATCCCCATAGAGGGGCAAGTGCCCTATCGAGACCCCATTATTCATATTCATTGGCTCATATTTCGGTAAATATGGTTCAAACAGCCAATGTAAATTAGTAGGGGATCTAGCAGAGATCATCAAGATGCTGGAAAACTCTAAATATGCTTGAAAAATACAAGCCGAAAAATTTAATTGACTGTTGAAAGGAAATTGCTCGATTTTTTCAATCGAGACCCCATTCTCATTCCAATTGGCTACATCCCCATAGAGGGGCAAGTGCCATATCGAGACCCCATTATTCATATTCATTGGCTCATATTTCGGTAAATATGGTTCAAACAGCCAATGTAAATTAGTAGTGGATCTAGCAGAGATCATCAAGATGCTGGAAAACTCTAAATAAACTCGAAAAATATAATCCGAAAAATTTAATTGACTGTTGAAAGGAAATTGCTCGGTTTTCTCAATCGAGATTCCATTCTTATCCCAATTGGCTATATCCCCATAGAGGGGCAAGTGCCATATCGAGACCCCATTATTCATATTCATTGGCTCATATTTCGGTAAATATGGTTCAAACAGCCAATGTAAATTAGTAGGGGATCTAGCAGAGATCATCAAGATGCTGGAAAACTCTAAATATGCTTGAAAAATACAAGCCGAAAAATTTAATTGACTGTTGAAAGGAAATTGCTCGATTTTTTCAATTGAGACCCCATTCTCATTCCAATTGGCTACATCCCCATAGAGGGGCAAGTGCCATATCGAGACCCCATTATTCATATTCATTGGCTCATATTTCGGTAAATATGGTTCAAACAGCCAATGTAAATTAGTAGTGGATCTAGCAGAGATCATCAAGATGCTGGAAAACTCTAAATAAACTCGAAAAATATAATCCGAAAAATTTAATTGACTGTTGAAAGGAAATCGCTCGATTTTTTCAATCGAGACCCCATTCTTATTCCAATTGGCTACATCCCCATAGAGGGGCAAGTGCCCTATCGAGACCCCATTATTCATATTCATTGGCTCATATTTCGGTAAATATGGTTCAAACAGCCAATGTAAATTAGTAGGGGATCTAGCAGAGATCATCAAGATGCTGGAAAACTCTAAATAAACTTGAAAAATACAAGCCGAAAAATTTAATTGACCGTTGGAAGGAATTTGCTCGATTTTTTCAATCGAGACCCCATTCTTATTTCAATTGGCTACATCCCCATAGAGGGGCAAGTGCCACATCGAGACCCCATTATTCATATTCATTGGCTCATATTTCGGTGAATATGGTTCAAACAGCCAATGTAAATTAGTAGGGGATCTAGCAGAGATCATCAAGATGCTGGAAAACTCTAAATATACTTGAAAAATACAAGCCGAAAAATTTAATTGACTGTTGAAAGGAAATTGCTCGATTTTTTCAATCGAGACCCCATTCTTATTCCAATTGGCTATATCCCCATAGAAGGGCAAGTGCCCTATCGAGACCCCATTATTCATATTCATTGGCTCATATTTCGGTAAATATGGTTCAAACAGCCAATGTAAATTAGTAGGGGATCTAGCAGAGATCATCAAGATGCTGGAAAACTCTAAATATACTTGAAAAATACAAGCCGAAAAATTTAATTGACTGTTGAAAGGAACTTCTTCGATTTTTTCAAACGAGACCCCATTATTGATATTCATTCGCTCATATTTCGGTAAATGTGGTTAAAACAGCTAATGTAAATTAGTAGGGGATCTAGTAGAGATCATCAAGATGCTGGAAAACTCTAAATATACTTGAAAAATACAAGCCGAAAAATTTAATTGACTGTTGAAAGGAACTTCTTCGATTTTTTCAAACGAGACCCCATTATTGATATTCATTCGCTCATATTTCGGTAAATGTGGTTAAAACAGCTAATGTAAATTAGTAGGGGATCTAGTAGAAATCATCAAGATGCTGGAAAACTCTAAATATACTTGAAAAATACAAGCCGAAAAATTCAGTTGACTGTTGAAAGGAACTTCTTCGATTTCTTCAATCGAGACCCCATTATTGATATTCACTCGCTCATATTTCGGTAAATATGGTTCAAACAGCTAATGTAAATTAGTAGGCGATCTAGTAGAGATCATTAATTACACTCTTCGATATGGTCTGATGTTCCTCCTCAACTTCAGGACGGACCGATTCTCAAATTTTTAAAGAACAATTTCCTTTAGTAATACTAAAATGACAAATTCGAAAAATTATCAATTCATTATCAATTATTCATCTGTCCGATTCATAGAATTTTCAGTCAAGTGATATCATTGCAGGGCTATTAATATTCTTTGTTCTTCAATTCATTGTTTATGAACAAGGAGTTCAATTTTTTGAACTCATTTTCTACACGATAAGCTATTCATTTCATTCATAAGATTTCTAGTTGACTGATATCTATATTTCTAGACTGATTCCTTCCTATTTGTGAAGTGATCGTTCATGAACAATTAATTAAGCGGAATTTTATGAATCAGACGAATGGATAATCCACAATAAATAACAAATTCATCTGAATCTTTTATCTTACAATTCAGGGAAATATTTTTTTTTTAAGTCTTCTCCACACCATAATTTATTTATTTGAATAATTGAATTTGTAATCGATTGATATTCGTGTTGCTAAAACAATATTTTTTCATTCGTTGAGTGATTATTGATCGAAAAATACAAAATCTTAAGAATATCTGATTCATGAAAAACCCTATCGATTGTCAATAAACATCTGGGCATAAAAAAGTTTTCATTCGGGGGGTGCGGTGAAGGACGAAATGGGGCGCAGGGAGGAGACAAACACGAACGAAGTGCATGAGAGAGCTAGCCTCTGATATTGTCGGTGTTAGACAGAGATCCGTCAAGACTTTTCCCTCCTTTTTTTCCAATTATTAATAACTGGCTTGATGAAGGTTCATCAAATTTTACACATCGATTGTCTTCGAATCAAGTCATATAGATATCGAACATTTAATACGAATTTCGCATTTTGAAATTGTGAGTAATCTACGCATGAATGATGATATATAGGAGCGCATGTTAAATAGAAAAATTTTTTAATTAATCATTCAGTACTGGCAGGATGAATTCACTCGAATCTCTGCAGCTAATCCTAAAATACATCCAACGATATCTGTGAATTTATTCAAGATTAGTTCTACATTTCGATTCAACTGACGTTCACCCTCAACTTCGTCATAACTGTTCCCAAATGTTCCCGACTAGCTACAATTCAGAATCCAGAACAGTCTTTTTGCTCATTTTTCGATATTAATGGTGAGTAAACGCCATCTCTCCGAAATGGATTTTCCTTTCAATCGGAATCTCGGAGGGTAACAAAGCTGTCGTCACTTTCCGGCATTCAGTTGTTGGAGCACAGGCGTTTTCTGGCTAGTTGCAAAAACACCCAAAATGTATGGCCAGTTGTAGTCTGGTCAGTTTTTTCTGGTCAGTTGCACCCATCCCAAATAACATGAATTAAAATTCTTTTTATGACGTTTCATAAAATAAAAAAAATAAAATAAAATCCCTTTCTTTCAAAATTTATACAACACAATAATAATTGAATTTTTGTTAACCTCGGACTAATTATTTTAGAATTGCTGTAACGACAAAATGATAATGATAATAATACTAACACTAGAGATTGTCAACGAGAGATTTTCTTTATGACAAAAAAATAAAATATTTGATTATGTTATACACAAAATTTATTTAATTATTTTTTTTTCATCATTTAAAATCTTCTCTGACTTCTTGATCTTCCTTACTGCAAAAATGAGAAGTCAGCAGAAGACTGGAAGACGAGCGCATGCCTTGCACTCACACACTCCCAGGTAAACACATGGATATACACGTGTGCTTTTAATTGCTGACGCACCATTTCTTTTAGGGATTTATCAATTTTATATTTCATTCCGGACAGTAGAATCAGTACGAGTCTGACTTCTCAACGGTTGACCTTGCTCCTACGGTTCTTCTCTTGTCCCAACGCTGAGTTCGTTTCCCATTGACTTGGGCTCAACCGATCGGTAAACCGCGGGCTTCCGCAGTAAGATTCTAAGAACTAAAAATCGCGATAATTACGCCCACCTTCGAATCGCGGCATCGGAAGCATTTCATACGCAAGGACGTCATTGGATGGACTTACTACTAATTTAAAAATTTCTCTGAAGTTCGTGAGTTTAGTTAAATATTCTGACAAGTGAATTTTACTCTAATTCACATCATGATGGAGTCCGTGAATGGTGATTAAGAATAATTTCGGATCTATTCTATAAATTATTCTGTCTGTTCAACACTTGATTCCTGAGAACCTGTTGGAAACTTCATGATAATTTTCGGTGAATTATCAAAATTGATACTATTGGCAAAATTTCGTGATCTGGAGTTCTATTTTCTTAAATAAGTGAAACGTGTTGATCAATTTCTCGGACAAACGAGTGGTGACTTTATCCGACGGCTCGAACGTGCAAGAAGAAGAGACTAGCGTACGGGAAGGGACTGAGGAGTGAGGAGCGCATTACTACCGAGAAACTACCCACTTCATTAATTATTGAGAATTTAGTAAACAGAGGGGTGAACCAAATAATATAAATTCCTTCAAATTAAAATAAAATCATCGATCTTCTACGTGAACCACGATACGGGAAGATTTATACTTTGAATGATTAAAAAGGGACTTTTGATTATAATCATTATTTCAAATCAAAGAAACTATTTTACTTTATGGAATAAATGGGGTTTTATCAGAATCGAATTTGTTGATTTCCAATTTAATTTTACGAACATTACTGAACCTGACCCCTGACGCAGGAGATGCAAAAGCTTTAAGGTGAGGTATCCACAAGAATTGTTTACTCGTTTGCAAGGTCTGTAAGTCGAACCAGTAAGGAGTTGAATGAATAAATGGACTAAACTGACCCTCCGTCAGTTTATTACAATTGAAGAAAATTTGATTGACAAAATTGTTTAATCTCGAAGATTTTATTAAAGTCGTCGCAATACAACAAATAAAAAAGAAATTACTCGAAGAAAATTTTCTTTTTTTTTATACAAAAATCAATAATATTTCTATTCGCTCACCAAAACGATAATGATTATAATCTCTCCAACGAATATTATCTCAGAATGTTAACTATCTTTTCCAATAGTTTAATTAATTTTTATGGCAGAAATTAATTGATGACAAAATCTTTCACATGAACAAGCACGAGTCCAAAACAAGAATGACGCCATGTTGTCATCCGTTGGAGCGAGACGCCGGCCGACACAAAAACTTCAACCTCGAGGACAGTGATTGGCTGACGCTTGTAACGTCAACAGGTGGCCGAACCGACCCTTGGTCAGTTAAATTTGAATTGTGAACTTCCATCAATAGAAACAGGAAAACTCCAAAACTGCGTTTGGGGAGATATTATCAATTCCATTGATAATGGATGATTTACGCTGGAACCTTCTCTCCACACTTTTCTTCCCGTCTCCTCATCTGATGAAGATCAATTCCATAGAAAAAACGCTGGCCCCTTTTCCTTGTTGAGTAACTCGTCCGTCACATGCGCCCCCCTTCCGCTCATTAAAGTCATTATCGTTGATGAGCGATGCAATTTAAATCAAAGAACAATAAGACGCGTTTATTAGAAAATGAATAATGAAAAAAAATAATCTCTCATTGACAAAGAGTTGACTCTCGTTTTGGACTCAATAACTAATCAATATAAAAATTAACGCACCCAGACGGAAAAAAAGTGACGCGATCCAAATATCATGTTACAACTTACCACCCCCCCCTCCCAGACTGGAAGCGATAATCAACTTTCGTGTCATTATTTCAAACATCAAACGAAATCTAAGTCTTAACGAGATCAAACCCCTTGTCAATCAGATCCATCGTGATCACAAAGCGACTAGGATGGGTTCCCCCTTTCGGCTTCCCAAAATGGTCTTCCAATAAGGTAGGATCAGGATACGAAATTCTCCCAACCCAGATCGCAGTCCTAAAACAATGCCAGCTAATTGAAGCAAGCCTGTCCTCCAAAGCATAAACCCCTCAGTTGACTGGACTGAAGAGGCCCCAGGTACCCACCAGACTGGGCAGGTCTCCTCTAACCGCTAGTCCTTTCGATGCTTAAAGAGTGTCAATTCATCGCCACGTAACGCTCACAGCCCAGTCCGTCATTAAGTGCGCATGTGAAACACCTCGTGGTTATCCCCTTTCCAGCCAATGATCCGTGTAGATCCGGGCAAATGCACAATTTCAATCATCAGAGGCCCCTCGCTGGTGCCCTTAGGTCTCGTGGCTTCTGCTTTTATCGTAGCATAGGGTCCCACATAATTTCCATATACACTTTGTCCGGGTCCTACTTCACGTTCTCGATAAGAATAAGACAATGCATGCCCACTGGTGGAAGCTATACCGGTTATGGCATAGACACCACATCTTGATTTGGTGATCACACTAACCAGTTTGCCGTCCCTAAATATTGGGGTTCCACTCACTAAATTTCCTATTCCTACAAAGCTCGGTACATGTCCCCATATCACCCTATCTCCAATCTGAGAAGTGACCCAAAGATACCCACTCACAATGGCTTTCCTCAACATACTTGTTGATTCATCCCAATATTCTATCTCTTCACCCTGGTGGATGATTGGTGGAATGACCGTCGACGTCATATCAGGAAAGGCATGCCTACCTTGGGTATCCAGAGGAACATTATGGTGGGCAACCATGACATCTCCATCTATCCTGGCGCCGTTAGCATTTCTTGACCACTTTACACCATAGGCCTCTCCTGCGCTGCCTGTTCCATTATGTTCTCTCATTGCGGGGAGACGCTGAGAAAATCCCTTTATCTTCATGTGCACTCCATTCATAACTGCATCTTTGATGTTAAGCTCATTCCAGTGCCAGCTCAACCAATCACTTTTCATGCCGGGTGAGTTCCTTTCAACCATGTTGATGGTGTCCTCAAGCCGGAGCCTAGCTTGCCTGAAGAGTTTCCCCTCAAAGTCCATGGCCCCTTCCACCGCATCATCTATCATGTCCTGTTTTCGGGCCAGACCTATAAACCAAGAATGGTTGATTTGGGTATTGTACAGCAAATTACACCTTTTAAAAAAGTTTTTATATATGTTATTTGTAAATGAAAAATTGAATTTTTTCATTGTTTTAGAGGTCGGTCACCTAGCTCGGAGCTGAAACAGAATTCGAATTAAAATTTCTTTGAAAGTACAACCACTTTTTCCTGGGACGTTTAACCCATTAGAAAACCAAAAAATCGAGAAAATCGAAACCACTAAGAATTGAGATTATCACCACGTTTTGCATGGTCCGAGGCCACGACGAGGACATAGTGGTGTATGGGCCTCAAAAAAAACGATCACGACCTACCCTATGCGACTTTCGGGATTTTGATGAAGGAATTTATTGACTCAAACACTGCCCACCTTCTTTGGGCTTTAAACATTTAATTTTTCAACTTGATCAGAAAACAAGTCCATCGAGCATTAAAATGCGTACTTTTTCCTCTAGTCAATAACTCGAATGCTTTACGTGGAATAATATCAACCCAATTATTATCATACATATTCGGAAAAAAATTAATTAAATTCAATTGAAAATTACGTTTATCATTTTTAATTCAGAATTTAGGAAATTTCTGAAATACTCATCTAGAATCGTAAGTCCCATGGTATTCCGTTGAGACACTACACTTTTTCTTCATCAAGAAGAACTAAACAAAGTTAACAATCACAGCAACACCAGAAAACTCACTGGTCAGGAGAAGGCTCAAGTGGTTTTCCATCCCACAATTGTCCCACTCCAACACCATTGGTCTCTGTCTTACTAATGTGCACGTCCGCGACTTTATTTGGCAAAATTATCGATTATTTTCACTCAATTTTTCACCTCTTACCAAGTTCCCTTTCCTCATGACCAATCAAAACAAAAATTAAATTAAATTTAAATTGACTCTGTTTTTATCATTATTCCAGTGTTAAATCAAAATTTTCTTAAATACTTTTGCTTTTAAATTGAGTAAATTTCACTATAAATATTGTATATTGCGTATAAATTAAAATTAGTTGAGAAATAAAGATAGAAATTAAATTTTGGGAGGGGGTGATTTCCTATACAAAAGCCCATAGCTCTTATAGCTTGAATTTGAGATGGGCATCTTGTAGCTTTCACTGTGAAATATATGAGTCATTCCACCAAATAACGTTGTTTTCAAAGTGTGATCTCCACGGATCTTTTCCAAATTTTTGTGAGCTATTCTCTACATCAAAATAATGACTTGGTGAAGAATTGCGCTTTTTATGTCTAGCAGTTCCGTGATAATGACTTTTCGAAATTCCACAATTCTTTTTCCTTCAATTTTCCGATAATTTTTCAAAGTAGAAACATTATTCATAAAGATATAAACTGTAGAGTTTCTTTTGTAGGAAATTCTCAGCTTTTCGAAGGAAATACTTATTTTTCATTCTACGTTACGGAAGGCTCTTAAAAATGCCATCGGAGGAAAAAAATGACTTTTCTGACCTTGCGACATTTTCAATTCCAAGTTTGATATTTCCTTTTGAAAGCTGAGAATTTTTTACCTTAAATATGTCATTTTCACGATGGGGTCATTTTTTGTTTGATTGCAATCAAATGATGAAGTACTTGTAACACATTCGACACTCAGCAAAAAGATTGAGGGAACGGAAAATTTTCGCATTTTTTTGAGTGATTTTCAAACGGCTGTTCCTTAAGGAATCGGCTTCAAAATTCACAGGATGTTTGGGCACATATTGAGCTAGGAAAAGACGCCAAAAAGCAGTACTTGTTGCAATATTTGCAAAATCCAGCTCGATTTTCAAGGAAACGTCATTTTTTACTACTTTGCGAAACCGATTTCTAGAATGAAAAGTTTTTTTTTTGACAAAGCTGAATAAGGCGCTCACAGAATAGTCATTCAAGCTAACAAAACTCACTATCCGTTCGCTGCGCGATCAGTAGCTCACGACATATCGTTGATCAAAGAAAAAAATGTCTTCTTCCATTCAACTGCCGATATCTCGATAAGAAATGGTCATAGAGAGATAAAAGGAAAAAGAAATCAAAGCTAAAGGATCAGGCTAGTCGAATCTGACAAAGGCTGAGTCGAAATTTTTCCGTGGACGATGTCGAAAAATTTTAAAATTTTGAATTGTTTTTTCTTCATTTTCATTCCTTTTTTCGTGCCATAAATAATGCCCAAAAAAATTTTCATCTCAATACTTCAAAGCTAGAGACTTCAAGTTTTTGAAATCTTTTTTTTTATTTCAATCCAATCATTTTTTGCAAAGTTACAGCCGTTTGGAAATCACTCAAAAAAATGGGAAAATCTTCCGTTCCCTCAATTTCTATGCCGAGTGTCGAACCTGTTACAAGTAATTCATAGTTTGATTGCAATCAAACAAAAAATAACCCCATCGTGAAAATGACATATTCTAGGTAAAAAATGCTCAGCTTTCAGAAGAGAATATCAAAATTGGAATTAAAAATGCCACAAGGCCAGAAAAGTGTTTTTTTCCACTCCGATGGCATTTTTGACAGCCTCCCCTAACTTAGAACGAAAAATGAATGTTTCCTTTGAAAAGCTGAGTATTTTCTACAATAGAAACTATACAGTTTATATTTTTATGAATAATGTTCCTACTTTAAGAAAAATTATCAAAAAATTAAAAAAAAAATTGTGGAAATTCGAAAAATCATTATCACGGAACTACTCAATATAAAAAGTGCAATTTTTCACCGAGTCATTATTTTGATGTAGAGAATAGCTCCGAAAAATTTGGAAACGATCCGCGGGGATCACCCTTCGAAAACAACATTATTTGGTGGAATGACCCATATATTAAGTTGAGAAAAAATACTTTTATTGAGTCAGGGTTGAAATAGAATATGTGTACTTCACTCCAAAATTAATCTCTATGCAATATCGCATAATTTCGGTGGGAGTGTGATGTAAATCGATGAAAATTTCATTGTAACTACGGAAAACAATTCTCGGTCAGTTGACCAAATGATTGGAGCCACAAGAAAAGAGAAAAAACAATCCTTACCTATAATAGCGACTGCCAAGATGAAGAGTTTCGGCAGCTTAATGAACTTATACATTGTTAGTTACAATTTCAGAGAACGATACACTCGTTAGACTGATGTACTTGGATTGTCTTGAAATTTAAATTCGGAGTGTTTTTATAGAGATTTCTGAGTGTGACATTAAATGAAAATGGGACGTGCTAGACCCTCATTGGACGATTTGTAAGTATATTTTCCGAGAGATTCAACGTGATAATGGCTCAAGGTTTTTCCCTGTTGACTTTATTTAATACAGTTTTTTGGAGATAAGGTAATATTTGCTTCTCAACATGGAAAATAATAGATTATTATTTATATCAGAAAACGTAATAGCGTTTTGCGTCATGTGCACGTTCGAACGTGCACAGCGCTATATATACATTTCCGATAACAGGTTTTTTTTTTTTTTCAATTAAGCCCTTTCTTTCCTCACGAAAAATGCTGCATGTTACATGCAGTATTTCAGGGGAAAAAAACTTTCAAGTATAAAATGGAAGTCGGGTGAGACATTTCGTTGTGACGTTGGCTGCATTTCACTGACTGAAATTAATCGGTGAGACTTTTTTTTCAAGGTTGGTGGCACTTGCTATTGATGTATACTCGTCAAAATAAATACAATGTAGCCCAACCTCAAAAAGTTCGAAGTATTAAACCGTGTTAGGCAGTTCCTCAAATGAAAAGGAATTAATTAATGTAAAAAAATACGGATTAATGAGAGAAATTGATAGAAAAAAAACGCAGCTCGTTATTGGAATAATTGAGTGAATAAAAAAGAAAAGAATACAATTGGCTATATCATGGTAAAAAAAAAATTCTGAGATTTTTGAAGGTCAATAGTAAAGATAAGACAATGTAAAAACAATCTCAAATGTGAGGAACTTGACATTGAAGCTTATCATAGAATTTTTCGAGTTTTTTCCACAGAATATTTTTCCTCTAATATTGAAATTAAGCAAGTCAATATAACTTTTTTGAAAACAAATCGTTCGATGTACTCTAGAATTAAAAAATAATTCAGGGGGGAAATACTTATAGATGGTTGAAAATTTCAGAAAAATTCGTTTTTTTTCAAATGCTACTACTGGACCAATTGTTTTGAAATTTGTAGGGTATTTTATAGTACATTAGAAGACATGAAAAACATTTTCTTCAATCGACAATAAGTATATGAGCAGTCTGTAGCGAATTGTTGCTGAAGAAATTTCCGAAATTTGCGGCAGTGATAAAAACAAACTGTTCATCCGATTCAATTTCCTCAATAAATAATAATTGTTTCTTCACCCAATATAATTTCCACTTTGTCTTGAAAAATACGCAAATAACAATCATCGATCAATTTTTTCCAAAAAAACAATGTTGATTTCCTCAATTTCGATGATAAATAAAGAATATTCCGTGGAAAAAACTAGTAAAATTTTATGATAAGATTGAATGTCACGTTCCTCACATCTGAGATTGTCTTTTTATTTTCTTCCCGGATTTTACGATTTGCAAAAAATACATCAATAGAAAATTCTAGAAATTTATTATCAATACGGAAATGAATCTGAAAAGGTGAACAAAATAAAATAAAATAATTAAAATAATAATTTTCTCTCCACGCAATAATGGACACTTTTTGCTAGAAAATATGCAAATGGAAATGAACGGGTATTCACCTCTTTACAACAGAAAAAATGAGAGAGAAGAGAGAATTGCGTGCTCCATATAAATACGTTTCGATTAATGAACGGAATTTGTCGATGCTGACTTCTTTCCGTCCGTGGTGCGTATACTAATTTCTACACCTAGGAAGTAAAGAACTTACTCTCCTCCCTCGCTTTGCTCGGTCCAAAAAGTAGTTTTTTATTCCCTTGGTTCAAAAACTAGCATATAATTCATTTCTAGCTAGTAAATTCCGTGCAATTTTTTTAGTGGTTATTTCTAGATTTCCTAGAGCGTGAATTTGAAACGAATATCAGGAGTCCCACGTGGATCACGAATTCGAAATAAAATGAAAAATCGAATCATAATTCTTTATTAGTGTTGTAGAAAAAGAACTTTTTAACTGCCCAACCTGTGGATATAATTAAGAGCATTCCAATGATAAAACCGTTACTAATGAGCAGGGCCGAGAACTTTGTGCTCTTACGATTCATCCGCCACCCGGTATATGCGTGAAAGTAGGCATAATCGTTTGTCAGTTGGAGTACACATAGTAATTTGACGGTTAGACTCGTGTCATGTAAGTGTGATAATGACACATGAACATGAATAAACGAAGAAATTAATTAATTAATTCGTGAACAAATTGATAGATGAATGAAATTAATTAATAGATTGAGTGAAAGTGGACAGCTCCCATAATTTTGTTGCACCTGTTTTAGTTTGAGGAAATATTCGAAATTTGTAATTGAAAAAAAAATGACGCGGACTTGATTTTGAAATATTCTCGAAAGTATCCCCTCCTCCAGCACTATCAGGAGGGATCTCAACAAGATTCCCACCAGTACTATCAGCAGGAATCTTAACAGAATTCTCTCCAGGACTATGAAAAGGAATCTTAGCAGGATTCTCACCAGCACTTTCAAGAGGAGTCTCAACAGGATTCCGACCAGCACTGCCAGAAGGATTCTGAGGGGTGTTCCCTCCAGCACTATCAGAAGGACTCTTAACAGGATTGCCACCAGCGCTGTCAAGAAAAACTATGAGTTTCCGGGATATTCCTGGAAATGGAGTTCACGTGTTTTTTTTCTTCAAACTAGGCTGTTTCGCGCGCTACGCGCGCGTATAACTCTGCTTGCGGCGCCAGCCGAAGCATGTATGTATAAATTAAGAATACAGCCTAATAATAGTCTACTTAATCGATGAATTGTCTTTTTACCCTTAATATATTGATAAAAAAATAGGTTTTGTTAATGAAAGAGAATTTTTATTATATAAGAATTCTCTATTCGAATTCGAATTGATTTCAAATAAATTACCATCATCCTATTTTCCGGAATATCTCAGTGACTAAGTGAGATAGAGCAATTTGCTGGAATTCTTTTGTGTAGCTCTTAAAATTCTCTACAAAACATTTTCAGGGTAGAAAGGGCATATCTCTATTATTCTTTACCAAGATTTAAAAACAAAAATTGTTTTTTAACAAAATTGCATAAATTTTTGTCTATGAAATTCGATTAGACGTTAGCATTAACAATCAACAGATCTTCAAAATTCTCTACAAAACGTCCTTAGGGCAGAAAGGGCGTATCTCTATTATTTAGCGGAATCCTCTAAGAAAATTGTGGACAGAATGGAATTAATTCAAATAAATTATATTTCAAATTTCTATATTATCAGAAACTAAATGGGATAAACCAATTTTGCAAGAATTCTTTCTTGTAGCTCTCAAATTTCCCTATAAAACATTCCTAGAGCAAAAAGGGCGTATGTATTATTTACTGAGATTCTTTTAAAAAATGGTTTTTAAACAAAATTGAACGAAATTTTCTCTATAAAATTTCATTATACATTAGCCATTATTAACAATCGATAGATTTTTTTGGATCATTTTTGAAAGTCAGTGAAATAGCGGAGATAGGTTTTTTCTGATGATTCCATGAGAAGCTGAGGAAATTTCACATAAAAATTACATGTCAGAAGTTATTTTTTTGAATTTGAAGGTGAAATCTTTCTTTTTTGATCAAAAATTACAATTTTCTTATTTTTAGGAATATCTCAGAAACTGAGTGAGAATCCTCCTTTATAGTTCTTGAAATTTTCTACAAAAGATTCTTAGGGCAAAAAGGGCGTATCACCATTATTCAGTGGAATCCTTTCGAAAAATTGTTGACAAAATAGAATTAATTCATATAAATTACAATCATCCTATTTCCAGGAATATCTCAGAAACTAAGTGAGATAGAGCAATTTTGCAAGAATCTTTTTTCGTAGCTCTTAAAATTTTCTACAAATCATTCTGAGAATGAAAAGGGCGTATCTTTATTATTTACTAAGATTCTTTCAAAAAAATTATTCTTAAATAAAATTGTATAAATTTGTGTCTATAAAAATTCATTGAATATTAGCAATTATTAACAATCAACAGATTTTGTTGCATTACCCTTGAAAATAAGTGAAATGGTGGTGATAGGTTTTTGCTGATGTTTCCATCAGAAAGCTGAGAGAATTCCAAAAATGATATGTCAGAAGTGATTTTTTTGGAATTTGAAGATGAAATATTTTTTTTTTAACAAAAATTACAATTTCCTTTTAGGAATATCTCAGAACCTGAGTGAGAATCCTCTTTTCTAGTTCTCGATTTTCTACAAAACATTTTCAGGGCAAAAAGGGCGTATCTCTAGTATTTACCAAGATCTTTTTAAAAAATTGTCTCCAAACAAAATTGCAAAAATTTATGTCTATAAAATTTCATTAGATATTAGCATTAACAACCAACAGATTCTCAAAATTATCTAATTTCAAGATATCCTTAGGACAAAAAGGGCGTATTTCCATTATTTAGCAGAATCATTTTAAAAAACTGTCGACAAAAGAGAATTGATTCAAATGAATTACAATAGCGTTTTGCGGTGACACGAAACAGGCCATGCTTTTTTTTATTTAGGATTTCCTATTTTCAGGAATATCTCAGAAATCGAGTAAGATAGAACAATTTTGCGGAAATCCTTTTGTGTAGCTCTTAAAATTCTCTACAAAACATTATTAGAGCAAAAAGGGCATATCTCCATTATTTAGCGGAATCCTTAAAAAAACTGTTCTCTCTGTTTTCATCTTTCCCCCTTCAAATCACTCAATATGCCTTCTAAGGAGTCCGAACTTTTATGCAGGAAGTGGAAATTAGGATCCGAGTCGATTTTCCATAAAACTTTCAATGTGTAGTAAGCATGGACCACTGTAGGTGACTTTTTCCAGCTGGAGGACCTTATTTCATCGGATTTGGAGCATTCCCTCTCTCTGTTTTCATCTCTCCCCCTTCAAATCACTCAATATGCCTTCTAAGAAGTCCGAACTTTTATGCAGGGAGTGGAAATTAGGATCCGAATCGATTTTCCATAAGACTTTCAATGTGTAGTAAGCATGGACTAATGCAGGCGACTTCTTCCAGCTGGAGGACCTTATTTCATCGGATTCGGAGCATTCCCTCTCTCTGTTCTTGTCTTTCTCCCTTTAAATCATTCAATATGCCTTCTAAGGAGTCCGAACTTTCATACAGGAAGTGGGAATTAGGATCCGAGTCAATTTTCCATATAACTTTCAATGTGTAGTAAGAATGGATTACTGCACGTGACTTTTTCCAGCTGTAGGACCTTATTTCATTGGATTTGGAGCATTCCCTCTCTCTGTTTTTATCTTTCCCCCTTTAAATTACTCAATATGCCCCCTAAGGAGTCCGAACTTTTATGCAGAAAGTGAAAATTATGATCCGGGTCAATTTTCCATAAAACTTTCAATGTGTAGTGAGCATGGATTACTGCAGGTGACTTTTTCTAGCCGTAGGACCTTATTTCATTGGATTTGGAGCATTCCCTCTCTCTGTTTTCAGCTTTCCCCCTTTAAATCACTCAATATGCCTTCTAAGGAGTCCGAACTTTCATGCAGGAAGTGGTAATTAGGATCCGAGTCGATTTTCCATAAAACTTTCAATGTGTAGTAAGCATGGACCACTGTAGGTGACTTTTTTCAGCTGGAGGACCTTATTTCATCAGATTTGGAGCATTCCCTCTCTCTGTTTTCGTCTTTCTTCCTCCAATTCATTCAATATGCCGTCTAAGGAGTCCGAACTTTCATACAGGAAGTGGGAATTAGGATCCGAGTCAATTTTCCATATAACTTTCAATGTGTAGTAAGAATGGATTACTGCACGTGACTTTTTCCAGCTGTAGGACCTTATTTCATTGGATTTGGAGCATTCCCTCTCTCTGTTTTTATCTTTCCCCCTTTAAATTACTCAATATGCCCCCTAAGGAGTCCGAACTTTTATGCAGAAAGTGAAAATTATGATCCGGGTCAATTTTCCATAAAACTTTCAATGTGTAGTAAGCATGGATTACTGCAGGTGACTTTTTCTAGCCGTAGGACCTTATTTCATTGGATTCGGAGCATTCCCTCTCTCTGTTTTCAGCTTTCCCCCTTTAAATCACTCAATATGCCTTCTAAGGAGTCCGAACTTTCATGCAGGAAGTGGTAATTAGGATCCGAGTCGATTTTCCATAAAACTTTCAATGTGTAGTAAGTATGGACCACTGTAGGTGACTTTTTCCAGCTGGAGGACCTTATTTCATCAGATTTGGAGCATTCCCTCTCTCTGTTTTCATCTTTCTTCCTCCAATTCATTCAATATGCCGTCTAGGGAGTCCGAACTTTTATGCAGGAAGTGGAAATTAGGATCCGAGTCAATTTTCCATATAACTTTCAATGTGTAGTAAGCATGAATTACTGCAGGTGACTTTTTCCAGCTGTAGGACCTTATTTCATTGGATTTGGAACATTCCCTCTCTCTGTTTTTATCTTTCCTCCTTTAAATCACTCAATATGCCCCCTAAGGAGTCCGAACTTTTATGCAGAAAGTGGAAATTAGGATCCGAGTCAATTTTACATAAAACTTTCAATGTGTAGTAAGCATGGATTACTGCAGGTGACTTTTTCAAGCCGTAGGACTTTATTTCATTGGATTTGGAGCATTCCCTCTCTCGGTTTTCATCTTTCCCCCTTTAAATCACTCAATATGCCTTCTAAGGAGTCCGAACTTTCATGCAGGGAGTGGTAATTAGGATCCGAGTCGATTTTCCATAAAACTTTCAATGTGTAGTAAGCATGGACCACTGTAGGTGACTTTTTCCAGCTGGAGGACCTTATTTCATCAGATTTGGAGCATTCCCTCTCTCTGTTTTCATCTTTCTTCCTCCAATTCATTCAATATGCCGTCTAGGGAGTCCGAACTTTTATGCAGGAAGTGGAAATTAGGATCCGAGTCAATTTTCCATATAACTTTCAATGTGTAGTAAGCATGAATTACTGCAGGTGACTTTTTCCTGCTGTAGGACCTTATTTCATCGGATTTGTGGCATTCCCTCTCTCTGTTTTCATCTCTCCCCCTTCAAATCACTCAATATGCCTTCTGAGGAGTCCGAACTTTTATGCAGGGAGTGGAAATTAGGATCCGAATCGATTTTCCATAAAACTTTCAATGTGTAGTAAGCATGGACTAATGCAGGCGACTTCATCCAGCTGGAGGACCTTATTTCATCGGATTCGGAGCATTCCCTCTCTCTGTTCTTGTCTTTCTCCCTTTAAATCACTCAATATGCCTTCTAAGGAGTCCGAACTTTTATGCAGGAAATGGAAATTAGGATCCCAGTCGATTTTCCATAAAACTTTCAATGTGTAGTAAGCATGGACCACTGTAGGTGACTTTTTTCAGCTGGAAGACCTTATTTCATCAGATTTGGAGCATTCCCTCTCTATTTTCGTCTTTCTTCCTCCAATTCATTCAATATGCCGTCTAAGGAGTCCGAACTTTCATGCAGGAAGTGGGAATTAGGATCCGAGTCAATTTTCCATATAACTTTCAATGTGTAGTAAGCATGGATTACTGCAGGTGACTTTTTCCTGCTGTAGGACCTTATTTCATCGGATTTGGAGCATTCCCTCTCTCTGTTTTTATCTTTCCTCCTTCAAATCACTCAATATGTTTTCTAAGGAGTCCGAACGGAGGTGACCGCAAAACGCTATGCATTCATAATATATGGATATAATATATATATACATATATATATATTATATATATATATATATATATATATATATATATATATATATATATATATATATATATATATATATATATATATATATATATATATATATATATATATATATATATTATATACATATATTATGAATGCATAGCGTCCCGCGGTGACATGAAAAAAGGCCATGCTTTTTTTTATTTAGGATTAGGAAATTGAATATTCCCTCAAACTGAAACAGGTACAATAAAAATATCGAACTTTCACTCCTACTTAATTTATTTATTCATCCATTTACTGATTTCCGAATCCATTATTTATCTATTCATTTATGTTAAAGTATAAGACTTACGTGACACCAGTCTAACTGTCAAATTATCATGTACGATTTAACCGAGAAACTATTGTGCCTAGCTTTACGCATATACCGGGTGGCGAATTAATCGTAGGAGCACAAAGTTCTCGGCCCTGCTAATGAGTAATGAAATATAAAAACGAAATTGATTGGTTTTTTCCAATCTTTTCAATTTTGGAAAATTAGAATAAGGATAGCGATGAAAATTTTTGCAAATTAACAAGACAATGACTATGATTGCTCAAATTCAGTTGATAGATAAGACAGGTCCACAAAAAAAAAGTAGTCTGTGCTGGGTGTGCGACAAAGATTTTCCGACGTATTTTTTACCGCTGAACACGAATCTGAAGTCAAAATTGAGGGTCAAACTGCCAAGAACGGAGAGAAATGAAAAAAAACGATAAAATCCATGATTTAATCGTATTTTCAGCATGTTATGATCAAATTGCAGTTTTTGCTTTGTTTCTCTCTGTAGCATTCATCAGTGATTCGCAAATATGTTGAGTTGCTACTTATCGTGTCTTATTGAAATCTTTTACCGAATGAATTTTGTCTTTGATATAAAATAAAACCTCAGGACATTGAATCGGTACATTTACCGGCAAGAACCTGCTACCACGGAGAGTTTGGACATCGTAATGACAACTGCCTTTAACGGGATGTGTAGAATGATTCGCTAGTCAACAGTTCGTGTTATCGAAGCCAGCAAAGGCGCGCTGTTTTGCAGGGAAGCGCTAGAATATGAGAATGAGGCCGTAGTGTGTCCGACGACGAGTTGACATTGTCCTCGTCAAAGTCGGAAAGCCCTCATACTCAGGCCTGGGGAGGCATGAGGGTTATCACCCCTAGGGCGGCTGACTCACCTGCGATCGGGCCAAATATTCTAGCGTGCGGAGTTTGTTCATTTCAATGGATTGTAATGCTTCTTCTACTCAAAATTTAGCTGGATCTTCTAGTTCTCATGACGATCATGAATGTTCTAAAAATCCTAATCTCTTTTGCTACGTTTGTGCAAAATACATTGGGATGAAAAATACAATGAAACTCACAGATAGGTTTGTGACTCTGTATGAAAAGTGTTTCAGTATGGAAGTTCCTCTCAATTTAAAAAAATAGATACCTAATGTTGTTTGTGGTTCATGCTATAATATGGTTTACCCATTTGAGAAGCACCAGAACAAGGAGAACTTATTTTCTATATCAATCGATAATTCGATTATCGACTGCAGATCTGTTCTTATCCGGAGGAGATGGGAGAGGGCGCCTCGACGAGTGAATCCCCTTACGATCACATCGTAACAATGCATCTTTTCATGACTTTCCCCTTCACAAATAATTTATTTGTGCACCGAAAATTCTATAAGAATACGGAATACTTCTTTTTCATGGAGCACATAATGTTTCTGTTAGTTGCAAGCTTTTGTAGTGACTGCTGTCGCAAAAATGCGAGAAATGGAGTTTCTTATTACTTCAACTCAGTACGAACCGACACAAATCATTCTCTTGTACATTGTCAATTTTGGAAGACTATTGAATGATCTTCTCTCGTTGAGCAATAATTTTTTTTATTATTTCCGAGGTCACTCGTTGACTTTTGCCAGTAAAATAATAAAAAATCGACTTTCCATAACGTCGTGTTCCCTTCACAAATAATTTATTTTTGCACCAAAAATTCTATAAAAATATGAAATAATGTTTCTTCATGGAGCACATAATGTTCCTGTTGGTTGAAGACTCATTTGATGATTTTTGTTGGAAAAATGCGAAAAATGAAGCTTTGGATTAGTTCAATTCCGTTCAAGCCTACACAAATAATTCCCGTGTACACTGTAGATTCTGAAAAAATATTGAATGATCTCCTCTCATTGAGCACATAATGTTCTCATCATTTCTGCAGTCAGTTCTTAATTCTTGTCAGTTAAATGATGAAAATTGATTCTTCCATAACTCCAACCTCTCCAAATTAGGTGAAGCACAACAGCATATAATTTGGGGATTCCACGAATGATTAGCACATAAATAGCACATAATTCAGAGCGACAGAAAGTCCCCCAAAAAACACTTCATTGTGCTAACTTTACGGAGGTAAAAGATCAGGACAAAATCACTCTACTGTCCTTAGTTGCCGACTTATTCTTAAAAAAACAAAAAAAAATAACGAAAATTTGAAATCGGGATCCTCTTTTTTTTTGCATAGATAAGCTGAATTAAAAATTTCTCCTGACTCCTCTACATTTCCCTACCATTGAATTTTATTTCTATTCGTTTGCTCAAGATTTTTCGAATCTTTGACTTGCCACTTAATTTTTTTGACCACCCATCTATTATTTGCACAGCCAACCCTGGTTCAGTTTTTGGCCAGCCGAACAACACGTCTTGAACGTGCACATGACGCAGTTTTTTTCATTTTTAATAATTTGTTGGTCCATATAAATATATAATATATATTATATCGTTATCCCAGGAACAAAGTGGCTTGAGTACTACAGGGTGGCGACTGAAAACTAATTTCAAAATTCCCTGACTTTTCCATGACTTTTCCCTGACTAAAAATGAAAATTCCAGGACGTACAAAAAAAACTATTATTTGAATATCGGGGAAGGTGGGGCAATACGGACATAAGGAGTAAAATGAACACATTTGAGTTTTTATGCGTATATTATAAAAAAATCCTTAAATGAATGAAAATATTGGGGATGGATTTTTTTAATGATTCCATTGGAAAGCTGAAAAAATGTTAGTCGATAAATATGTGCCAGAATTTATTTTTTTCAATTTTTTGAGAATTCAATATTTTTTGTCATTTTTGAGGGGTAAAAATCCTTTCGATTTTTGAGCAAATCCAGTTTTTTGGAAATATCTCTGGTTCTATAGGTCGTAGCGACCTGGGACCGATTTCAAATGAAAGGGGAGATCATTCCCATCGATTTATGGGGTTTTGAATTTGAAAACATCGATTTTTCAGATAGTTATGGGAATCTCCGTGAAAAATTATGATCATCGGTTTTTGTCCTATAACTATCTGAAAAATTGATATTTTCGAATTCAAAACACCATAAATCGATGGGAAATGATCTCACCTTTCATTTAAAATCAGTTCCAGGTCGCTACGACCAATAGAACCAGAGATATTCCAGAAAAACTGAATTTGCTCAAAAATCGAAAGGCTCTTACCCCTCAAAAATGCCAGAAAATATCGAATTCTCAAAGAATTAAAAAAAATGAATTCTGGCACATGTTTCTCGACTCAAATTCCCTCAGCTTCCCGATGAAATAATTAAAAAAAATCCATCTACATAAAAACATATTACCATGTCCATTCTGCCTCACGTTTCCCTACGTTAAAATTCTTAGTTATTCTTGAAAACAATTTTTTTTTATTAGAATTTGACAATAATCCCCAAAATTGCGCTAAATTTTCATAATTGTGATTTTTTGTGAACCTTTTTGCAGATTTCAAACTGATCGGAAAGTTCAATTTTTCAATTAAATATCTACCAATCTTAAAAATATGGAGAAAATATAAAATAAACTATGAATTTCCCTGACTAACATTCAAATTCCCTGACTTTTCCCTGACTATTCCAGAAATTTCAAATTCCCTGACTTTTCCAGGTTTTCCAGGTTTTCCAGGTCGATCGCCACCCTGTACTATGAATGAGCATAGCACTTACGCCAATTTATTCCTGAAATGATGATATAGAAAATGATAGTCATTTTCTCAGCATGTAAAGAAATCGATAAGCTGCTTACTCGGTTCATACCGACTTGACTTGATTTAACTCGACCGACATGTCTCCAATGAGGAATGTTTCTTAGAAATTGAGCATACAATTTTTTCTCAAATCCTATTTTTCAAAACAGATGTTCATTTTTGAGTACACTATGCTTGAAGTCGCAAAGTTTGTTGTGATGAACATACGAGTATTTGTTATTCATTTCGAAAAATGCTAGCATTCATTGAAAAAAATGGAATGTTTCAATGTAGCAAAAATAATTCACATGTAGATTCTCTCATGCATTCTTATACTCAACGATATGCTAATTTTTAAGCTCTCATGATCACCCATTCACCCTTCTGAACTTCTATAAATTTTTCTGATTTTCATTAATTTTTCATAGATCATTTTCTATTATTTCCGTCTCGCTGCTAGAGACTAAATTTTTCCCTTTTTGTTACCTACATCTGTTCTCCCATTACCCCCCCCCCCCCCCCCAAAAAAAAAAATTCGAGGCCTATTCATCACTTTTCTATACTCTCCTGTCACCACCAGTTTTTTTTACTCAACTTCTTCTCCATTGACTTAATCCATCTGATCTGAACGTGAATCAATGTTGAGTCGAAAAAAAACAGAAAAAGGAAGACGGTAGGTATGGAAACTCTTCGAATTTTCATTACTTTCTCGATAACATGGGATTCACTAATGAGCTTGAGTGAAATCACATGAGGACGCGTGGAATCATTTTTTCACTTCTCATGTAAAACTATCATTTTACGACTGAACTTCCTTCACTACTTCGCTAATATCATCAAAATCTTTATTCTCCAATTTTCTGAACTTGCTGAAAATTTGATGTCAAATACGGACGTATAATTTTTTAACGAGCAGCAACGGAAGCCCTCGTATGGATTGTTTTTTCAAACCAATTGTTTGACGATATTTATTGATATCTTTCTCATTAAAATGTGTCAACGACTAACGAGAAAAATTAGAAATTCAATTCTTCTGTTATTTCATGAAAAAAGAAATTATGATTATTGCTAAACAATGAATTTGAAATTCATCAGGTTTTCCATTATCTCTTAACGAGTGCTTTGAAGCGTGGATGCTGTTGCAATCATGCGTAAGAACGATCTGGTGTAATTGAAAAAAAACGTGCAATGGTGTGTTCAATAGGAGAGGGATGCAATGTTCAATATGCTTTGGGTACTAACTAATGAGTTCATAATCCTCAAAGAGAGAGGTAAACGCGTTTAAATATCTCTCAAATCAGATATTATCTTAATTTTGCCTTTCGGACTGGTGATTCTCACATATTCACGTGAATTAGCGAAAAAATAGGGAATGAAGAAGAGAACAGATATATGAATGCATCGTAATTATCCCATGCTCGTTCTCATTCTCGTTTATCACGAATAATTAAAGAAAAGAAATGGTGTGATATCTTAGCGTTTGAAAATCAAAATTTTATTCAACGTTTGGTTTTATTTTTCTCGTCGATGCTTAACTCATGTGTCGGTAAACACACGTGGTAGTCGGAGGTCAACATCTACGTCAAGACACATGAGCCTGAGCTTCCGTGTAAAGGCTCATAAAAACAAAATAATCCATTGTAGATAACAGTAACGAAAAAAAACAAGCAGGCGTTAACTCCTTGTGGGTTATTTGAATTCTTAGATTTAATATTCTGCCGATACAATTGGCAGTAGGCTTCCGAATGGAATTTTCAATCTCTAATCCAATAATGACCATTTCAATTAACATGAATTAAATAATTTCTGAATTTGATGATTCAACATTTCAATGCTCTCATCATCATATCAGGATGAAAATGGTCTCATTTTATTCGGAAAATTATATATTTTATTATCATGAAATAAAAACAATATGTGTTCTTGGGAAAAAATTGAGAAAAATTTACATTTCCGATTTTTTATAAAAAAGTTATTTTTTTTCAAAATAAAAATAAATACTTGATCAATCAATTGGGAATCTAGAGAGTTCATTCCTTTCATTATAAAGAATTCTTTAAGTACAAGCTGGTGCAAATACGTCGTGTAGTTTTTAAGAAATACGCCTTTAAAGGAAAATCATTTTTTGCAAATATCTCAGTAACGACTGGACGTATTTCGCCTAGTTTCAATAGCACTCTGTACCTTCATCAGATATACAAACTGACGAAATTCGAAGTCTCTATCTCAAATACTTATCGAGTTATCGTTCCGCTAAAATATGAACTGAAAATCACTAAAATTGAAATAATTTCCAAAACTAAGAATCAGAGAAAAATTTGACAATAGTCAAAAATGTGAGTTTTAATGAGATGAATATCATAGCCCGAACTGGGCGCTACCAATTAATTTTTCATCGAGAAAATTCAAAAAAACGCTTTTTTGAAAATTCGATTTTTCTCGGAAACTATTCAACCGATTTCGCTGAAATTTTTATGACAGCATTGTGCCTGCAGAGGAAAAACACAGTCAAATTTTGAGAGCGCTAAGTATAGCCGTTCCGGAGAAAATGACGATACATGGCAATACACTCAGACACACACAGTCACACACATACACACATACAGACATGCTTTAAAAATATGATTTTTCGACGTTTTGGATCATTTGCAGTCATATTCCGATGAAATCTCGAAATCGAAAAATCCGACGAAAACAATGTTTCCATTCGGAAGCAAAAAAAAAAATAAATAAGATCGATAGTCTCGTCCGATGATTCATCCTCATGTACTAACGCATAAATTGATGCACTTCAAAAATTTGAGCTCTGCTCTCTTTTGGGAAACATCAATTTTATCAACGTCATGTTACTTTCAGAAGTATCCAATCAACTACTTTGTCCAATAATGTAGTCTCTAAGAATTTTAGAACTTCGAGAATGGAATTAAAAGCTATTTATTCAATCACTTCTTTAACTGAATTGTATGTGAAGGAAATTCTTCATATCGTAGAAGGAGCGGGAGAACTTGTCTTCGAACTTCTATTTGTTCTTCAATTTAGTAGTGATGAGGTGAAACAAGTGGAGCTGATTTTCACGGCTATTTTTTTTCGGCGAATACATCTAAAACTAATGTAACGGGACGAATGGAGAAATAACACGTCGCATATTCCTCTCATCTTACATTTTATTGAATAAATGAATATTAAATAAGAAATTTTGGTTTGAGAACATTATAAGAAAAAGGGATAAGCATTTCCGGCCATGAAAAAGAATCCAGCTATACTGACATCCGTGCATCTTTATGTAAAAGAGACTAGACCAGGCATGAGAATACTTATCCAACAATCTCCAGCTACGATGTGAGTGAAACACTGAAGTCTCGTCATTTCGTGGATTACTCTCGACCGACAGGCACTTCCGTGGGTCCACTGGCAAGACCGTGGTTTTCCTTTGACTTGAGCACGTCGTGGAAAACATTAGCTCCACGAACAGACTCGAACAAACTCTTATAAAATTTGGAATGTTTAAACACCATAATAACGACTACAAATAATATCGATCGGTATCATTCGAAAGTTACACTCCGATATCTAGAAAAAATCCCAAATTTTCTAATTTGGAGCATGGATCTACCCGCAAACTCTCCTTGATTGAGCTAGTTGAGAAGACTTATTGAATATCTCAATTAGTAGTTGGTAAAGATGTGTGAGTGATCGAAAAAAGCAAATATAGACTGAAGATGGAGACGCTTTTACACAATAATCATTTGTCTAGGGAAATGAAGGAAAGGGGTTGTACTTTAAAAAAACTGCCTTCGTAAAATTTCCGGATTCAAAACCTGTATGATTTCTTTTCTATTGTATATTTTCTCCTGAAATTTTACAGGGATACTCTCTATAAGATCCAGAAGTAGAATCTAAAATCCTGAATTGATATCTGAAAAGGTTCTGGACCTGTACTCACAGGAAAATGATCATTTTCGCGATTTGAAGGCCAAAGGCTTTTGTGTTAGCTGAAAATGCCCCGAGAAGAAATGATTTTCGTGATTTTTCCGCTTTTGATCCATCAGATAGTTCGAAAAGGGCGAGAGAAATCTACTCTAGAAATCCCATATTGGCGCTATCTACCCGCGACTTTACAAACATGGATCTCTTATCGTTATTCTGGCTCGGGGACAGTCATCACAAAAAGCATTGCTCGGTTCGTAGAAAACCTACGAAACTTAAAGTCCCGGAATTTGAAATTGGCCGGAAAATGATTCTCATGGAACAAGCAGAACGTGAAATTCAAAATTGTTCGGAAGTAAAAGTCTTGGTATTATTCTGTCGTGGTGATTTTACGATTCGGGATATCTACAAAGTCCGGAAACTGAATATTTCGGAGTGATCGATTGCCAGAAATCTCATTTGGCGGAAAACTGAATGTTCGGGAACGTCACGAACCAGAATTTGATGCCAGTAACACCAGATTTCTACATTGCCGACAGCAGGTTATAGTCCAGCAGGTAAAGGAATCGACAATCTAGCTTATCATATATCATAGACGGTTTCTTTATCAACGTTGGCTGGAATAGTTAGCACGGCAATCAAGAGAGGACAGCACCTTCGTTATATTATAACATTCTGACTGATTTAAACCTCCGTATACGTAGCAGATAGAAAAATTATTTTCAAAGCTAACTAATCCTTAAATTTTTCGGAATAGTTTAGGGAAGTTTAGGGAAGCATTTTTATAATTTGGGAAAGAGTCATTAATTTATTATTAATTCAAGCGTTTGAAGTGAAACTTCTTTCTTTAGGTATAGATAGCAGAAATAGCTATCAGAGATAGCAGAATTTAGGATTAGTTAGAATTCAGGCTAGGCCAGGCTCCGCCAGGCTCCGCTAGGCTTCGCCAGGCTCCGCTAGGCTCCGCCAGGCTATATAATCGACTATTTTCATTTCGAGTTCGATTATCCTTCAATTCGAGATGGAATCCGCCATGTTCGATTTTAATACCCTGTCCATTTTATGAAGGGAAGACAGCACGATCGATACTTTCAATCATATTTCGAATAATATGTTGATATAACATGATGCAATAAAATGTGGTGGTAAATTTAAATGGAAACATTCATTGTATTCTCATTTTCACAATTCATTCTTATTCTCATCATTTTTTATATTTTTAGGTAAATGAAATTGAAGGTCGAAAGAAAAAATTCTCACTGCAATAAAAAAGTAGCCTTATGGCGACAAGTAGCCTTCCTTCGAATTTTAGTAGCCGGCCAATTCAAGAAGTAGCCTAAATGGCGATAAGTAGCCCCATATGGCAACCCTGTCCCCATAGAGGGGCAAGTGCCATATCGAGACCCCATTATTCATATTCATTGGCTCATATTTCGGTAAATATGGTTCAAACAGCCAATGTAAATTAGTAGGGGGTCTAGCAGAGATCATCAAGATGCTGGAAAAATCTCAATAAACTCGAAAAATATAATCCGAAAAATTTAATTGACTGTTGAAAGGAAATTGCTCGATTTTTTCAATCGAGACCCCATTCTTATTCCAATTGGCTATATCCCCATAGAGGGGCAAGTGCCATAGCGAGACCCCATTATTAATATTCATTGGCTCATATTTCGGTAAATATGGTTCAGACAGCCAATGTAAATTAGTAGGGGATCTAGCAGAGATCATCAAGATGCTGGAAACCTCTAAATAAACTCGAAAAATATAATCCGAAAAATTTAATTGACTGTTGAAAGGAAATTGCTCGATTTTTTCAATCGAGACCCCATTCTTATTCCAATTGGCTGTATCCCCATAGAGGGGCAAGTGCCCTATCGAGACCCCATTATTCATATTCATTGGCTCATATTTCGGTAAATATGGTTCAAGCAGCCAATGTAAATTAGTAGGGGATCTAGCAGAGATCATCAAGATGCTGGAAAACTCTAAATATGCTTGAAAAATACAAGCCGAAAAATTTAATTGACTGTTGAAAGGAAATTGCTCGATTTTTTCAATCGAGACCCCATTCTTATTCCAATTGGCTACATCCCCATAGAGGGGCAAGTGCCATATCGAGACCCCATTATTCATATTCATTAGCTCATATTTCGGTAAATATGGTTCAAACAGCCAATGTAAATTAGTAGTGGATCTAGCAGAGATCATCAAGATGCTGGAAAACTCTAAATAAACTCGAAAAATATAATCCGAAAAATTTAATTGACTGTTGAAAGGAAATTGCTCGATTTTTTCAATCGAGACCCCATTCTTATTCCAATTGGCTACATCCCCATACAGCGTAACCAGACTCTTTTGCTGACGAGTAGCCTGGCTGTGGCGCTGAAGTAGCCGAAAGTAGCCAGAAATTATTTTGAATGAGGGACATGAAATGAATAATTTATCTGTATAATTGTTATTATTATTATTATTCAATATATATCACTAAATATTTATTTTGATAATCATGAAATTTTCAATCTTTTTTTATTTTTATATTCAATTTATAACAAGTATATTCATTCAATAGAAGAATATAAAATTTTTCAATTTCTAGGTGATCAAAGAAATCTGAAAATTAAATATTTTTCAATACTCGTAAATATCATCAGACAGCTCATCAATATTGATGTCTTCTGCATATTTAATTAAATTCAGAACTTTGTCAATGTCCTCATCATTAGTTTGGTTATCATTATTACTATGACTGTCATCTTTGGTTTCAATTATATTTTACTAGCGCCGTCGGCGGCCGCCTCCGTTGATTAGCGTAGACTTCTATTTTTTATTTTAAATTTCAATGATACCTCCGTATACGTAGCAGATAGAAAAATTATTTTCAAAGCTAACTAATCCTTAAATTTCCCGGAATAGTTTAGGGAAGTTTAGGGAACCATTTTTATAATTTGGGAAAGAGTCATTAATTTATTATTATTTCAAACTTTTGAAGTGAAACTTCTTTCTTTAGGTATAGATAGCAGAAATAGCTATCAGAGATAGCAGAATTTAGGATTAGTTAGAATTCAGGCTAGGCCAGGCTCGGCAGGCTCCGCCAGGCTCCGCTAGGCTCCGCCAGGCTATATAATCGACTATTTTCATTTCGAGTTCGATTATCCTTCAATTCGAGATGGAATCCGCCATGTTCGATTTTAATACCCTGTCCATTTTATGAAGGGAAGACAGCACGATCGATACTTTCAATCATATTTCGAATAATATGTTGATATAACATGATGCAATAAAATGTGGTGGTAAATTTAAATGGAAACATTCATTGTATTCTCATTTTCACAATTCATTCTCATTCTCATCATTTTTTATATTTTTAGGTAAATGAAATTGAAGGTCGAAAGAAAAAATTCTCACTGCAATAAAAAAGTAGCCTTATGGCGACAAGTAGCCTTCCTTCGAATTTTAGTAGCCGGCCAATTCAAGAAGTAGCCTAAATGGCGATAAGTAGCCCCATATGGTAACCCTGTCCCCATAGAGGGGCAAGTGCCATAGCGAGACCCCATTATTCATATTCATTGGCTCATATTTCGGTAAATATGGTTCAAACAGCCAATGTAAATTAGTAGGGGATCTAGCAGAGATCATCAAGATGCTGGAAAACTCTAAATAAACTTGAAAAATACAAGCCGAAAAATTTAATTGACCGTTGGAAGGAATTTGCTCGATTTTTTCAATCGAGACCCCATTCTTATTCCAATTGGCTACATCCCCATAGAGGGGCAAGTGCCACATCGAGACCCCATTATTCATATTCATTGGCTCATATTTCGGTGAATATGGTTCAAACAGCCAATGTAAATTAGTAGGAAATCTAGCAGAGATCATCAAGATGCTGGAAAACTCTAAATAAACTCGAAAAATATAATCCGAAAAATTTAATTGACTGTTGAAAGGAAATTGCTCGATTTTTTCAATCGAGACCTACTTCTTATTCCAATTGGCTATATCCCCATAGAGGGGCAAGTGCCATAGCGAGACCCCATTATTAATATTCATTGGCTCATATTTCGGTGAATATGGTTTAAACAGCCAATGTAAATTAGTAGGGGATCTAGCCGAGATCATCAAGATGCTGGAAAACTCTAAATATACTTGAAAAATACAAGCCGAAAAATTTAATTGACTGTTGAAAGGAAATTGCTCGATTTTTTCAATCGAGACCCCATTCTTATTCCAATTGGCTGTATCCCCATAGAGGGGCAAGTTCCATATCGAGACCCCATTATTCTCATTCATTGGCTCATATTTCGGTAAATATGGTTCAAACAGCCAATGTAAATTAGTAGGGGATCTAGCAGAGATCATCAAGATGCTGGAAAACTCTAAATATACTTGAAAAATACAAGCCGAAAAATTTAATTGACTGTTGAAAGGAAATTGCTCGGTTTTTTCAATCGAGACCCCATTCTTATTCCAATTGGCTACATCCCCATAGAGGGGCAAGTGCCCTATCGAGACCCCATTATTCATATTCATTGGCTCATATTTCGGTAAATATGGTTCAAACAGCCAATGTAAATTAGTAGGGGATCTAGCAGAGATCATCAAGATGCTGGAAAACTCTAAATAAACTTGAAAAATACAAGCCGAAAAATTTAATTGACCGTTGGAAGGAATTTGCTCGATTTTTTCAATCGAGACCCCATTCTTATTCCAATTGGCTACATCCCCATAGAGGGGCAAGTGCCACATCGAGACCCCATTATTCATATTCATTGGCTCATATTTCGGTGAATATGGTTCAAACAGCCAATGTAAATTAGTAGGAAATCTAGCAGAGATCATCAAGATGCTGGAAAACTCTAAATAAACTCGAAAAATATAATCCGAAAAATTTAATTGACTGTTGAAAGGAAATTGCTCGATTTTTTCAATCGAGAACTACTTCTTATTCCAATTGGCTATATCCCCATAGAGGGGCAAGTGCCATAGCGAGACCCCATTATTAATATTCATTGGCTCATATTTCGGTGAATATGGTTTAAACAGCCAATGTAAATTAGTAGGGGATCTAGCCGAGATCATCAAGATGCTGGAAAACTCTAAATAAACTCGAAAAATATAATCCGAAAAATTTAATTGACTGTTGAAAGGAAATTGCTCGGTTTTCTCAATCGAGATCCCATTCTTATCCCAATTGGCTATATCTCCATAGAGGGGCAAGTGCCATATCGAGACCCCATTATTCATATTCATTGGCTCATATTTCGGTAAATATGGTTCAAGCAGCCAATGTAAATTAGTAGGGGATCTAGCAGAGATCATCAAGATGCTGGAAAACTCTAAATATACTTGAAAAATACAAGCCGAAAAATTTAATTGACTGTTGAAAGGAAATTGCTCGATTTTTTCAATCGAGACCCCATTCTTATTCCAATTGGCTGTATCCCCATAGAGGGGCAAGTTCCATATCGAGACCCCATTATTCTCATTCATTGGCTCATATTTCGGTAAATATGGTTCAAACAGCCAATGTAAATTAGTAGGGGATCTAGCAGAGATCATCAAGATGCTGGAAAACTCTAAATATACTTGAAAAATACAAGCCGAAAAATTTAATTGACTGTTGAAAGGAAATTGCTCGATTTTTTCAATCGAGACCCCATTCTTATTCCAATTGGCTGTATCCCCATAGAGGGGCAAGTTCCATATCGAGACCCCATTATTCTCATTCATTGGCTCATATTTCGGTAAATATGGTTCAAACAGCCAATGTAAATTAGTAGGGGATCTAGCAGAGATCATCAAGATGCTGGAAAACTCTAAATATACTTGAAAAATACAAGCCGAAAAATTTAATTGACTGTTGAAAGGAAATTGCTCGATTTTTTCAATCGAGACCCCATTCTTATTCCAATTGGCTGTATCCCCATAGAGGGGCAAGTTCCATATCGAGACCCCATTATTCTCATTCATTGGCTCATATTTCGGTAAATATGGTTCAAACAGCCAATGTAAATTAGTAGGGGATCTAGCAGAGATCATCAAGATGCTGGAAAACTCTAAATAAACTCGAAAAATATAATCCGAAAAATTTAATTGACTGTTGAAAGGAAATTGCTCGATTTTTTCAATCGAGACCTACTTCTTATTCCAATTGGCTATATCCCCATAGAGGGGCAAGTGCCATAGCGAGACCCCATTATTAATATTCATTGGCTCATATTTCGGTGAATATGGTTTAAACAGCCAATGTAAATTAGTAGGGGATCTAGCCGAGATCATCAAGATGCTGGAAAACTCTAAATAAACTCGAAAAATATAATCCGAAAAATTTAATTGACTGTTGAAAGGAAATTGCTCGGTTTTCTCAATCGAGATCCCATTCTTATCCCAATTGGCTATATCTCCATAGAGGGGCAAGTGCCATATCGAGACCCCATTATTCATATTCATTGGCTCATATTTCGGTAAATATGGTTCAAGCAGCCAATGTAAATTAGTAGGGGATCTAGCAGAGATCATCAAGATGCTGGAAAACTCTAAATATACTTGAAAAATACAAGCCGAAAAATTTAATTGACTGTTGAAAGGAAATTGCTCGATTTTTTCAATCGAGACCCCATTCTTATTCCACTTGGCTGTATCCCCATAGAGGGGCAAGTTCCATATCGAGACCCCATTATTCTCATTCATTGGCTCATATTTCGGTAAATATGGTTCAAACAGCCAATGTAAATTAGTAGGGGATCTAGCAGAGATCATCAAGGTGCTGGAAAACTCTAAATAAACTCGAAAAATATAATCCGAAAAATTTAATTGACTGTTGAAAGGAAATTGCTCGGTTTTCTCAATCGAGATCCCATTCCTATCTCAATTGGCTATATCCCCATAGAGGGGCAAGTGCCATATCGAGACCCCATTATTCATATTCATTGGCTCATATTTCGGTAAATATGGTTCAAGCAGCCAATGTAAATTAGTAGGGGATCTAGCAGAGATCATCAAGATGCTGGAAAACTCTAAATATACTTGAAAAATACAAGCCGAAAAATTTAATTGACTGTTGAAAGGAAATTGCTCGGTTTTTTCAATCGAGACCCCATTCTTATTCCAATTGGCTACATCCCCATAGAGGGGCAAGTGCCCTATCGAGACCCCATTATTCATATTCATTGGCTCATATTTCGGTAAATATGGTTCAAACAGCCAATGTAAATTAGTAGGGGATCTAGCAGAGATCATCAAGATGCTGGAAAACTCTAAATATGCTTGAAAAATACAAGCCGAAAAATTTAATTGACTGTTGAAAGGAAATTGCTCGATTTTTTCAATCGAGACCCCATTCTCATTCCAATTGGCTACATCCCCATAGAGGGGCAAGTGCCATATCGAGACCCCATTATTCATATTCATTGGCTCATATTTCGGTAAATATGGTTCAAACAGCCAATGTAAATTAGTAGTGGATCTAGCAGAGATCATCAAGATGCTGGAAAACTCTAAATAAACTCGAAAAATATAATCCGAAAAATTTAATTGACTGTTGAAAGGAAATTGCTCGGTTTTCTCAATCGAGATTCCATTCTTATCCCAATTGGCTATATCCCCATAGAGGGGCAAGTGCCATATCGAGACCCCATTATTCATATTCATTGGCTCATATTTCGGTAAATATGGTTCAAGCAGCCAATGTAAATTAGTAGGGGATCTAGCAGAGATCATCAAGATGCTGGAAACCTCTAAATGAACTCGAAAAATATAATCCGAAAAATTTAATTGACTGTTGAAAGGAAATTGCTCGGTTTTTTCAATCGAGACCCCATTCTTATTCCAATTGGCTACATCCCCATAGAGGGGCAAGTGCCCTATCGAGACCCCATTATTCATATTCATTGGCTCATATTTCGGTAAATATGGTTCAAACAGCCAATGTAAATTAGTAGGGGATCTAGCAGAGATCATCAAGATGCTGGAAAACTCTAAATATGCTTGAAAAATACAAGCCGAAAAATTTAATTGACTGTTGAAAGGAAATTGCTCGATTTTTTCAATTGAGACCCCATTCTCATTCCAATTGGCTACATCCCCATAGAGGGGCAAGTGCCATATCGAGACCCCATTATTCATATTCATTGGCTCATATTTCGGTAAATATGGTTCAAACAGCCAATGTAAATTAGTAGTGGATCTAGCAGAGATCATCAAGATGCTGGAAAACTCTAAATAAACTCGAAAAATATAATCCGAAAAATTTAATTGACTGTTGAAAGGAAATCGCTCGATTTTTTCAATCGAGACCCCATTCTTATTTCAATTGGCTACATCCCCATAGAGGGGCAAGTGCCACATCGAGACCCCATTATTCATATTCATTGGCTCATATTTCGGTGAATATGGTTCAAACAGCCAATGTAAATTAGTAGGGGATCTAGCAGAGATCATCAAGATGCTGGAAAACTCTAAATATACTTGAAAAATACAAGCCGAAAAATTTAATTGACTGTTGAAAGGAAATTGCTCGATTTTTTCAATCGAGACCCCATTCTTATTCCAATTGGCTACATCCCCATAGAGGGGCAAGTGCCCTATCGAGACCCCATTATTCATATTCATTGGCTCATATTTCGGTAAATATGGTTCAAACAGCCAATGTAAATTAGTAGGGGATCTAGCAGAGATCATCAAGATGCTGGAAAACTCTAAATATACTTGAAAAATACAAGCCGAAAAATTTAATTGACTGTTGAAAGGAACTTCTTCGATTTTTTCAAACGAGACCCCATTATTGATATTCATTCGCTCATATTTCGGTAAATGTGGTTAAAACAGCTAATGTAAATTAGTAGGGGATCTAGTAGAGATCATCAAGATGCTGGAAAACTCTAAATATACTTGAAAAATACAAGCCGAAAAATTTAATTGACTGTTGAAAGGAACTTCTTCGATTTTTTCAAACGAGACCCCATTATTGATATTCATTCGCTCATATTTCGGTAAATGTGGTTAAAACAGCTAATGTAAGTTAGTAGGGGATCTAGTAGAAATCATCAAGATGCTGGAAAACTCTAAATATACTTGAAAAATACAAGCCGAAAAATTCAGTTGACTGTTGAAAGGAACTTCTTCGATTTCTTCAATCGAGACCCCATTATTGATATTCACTCGCTCATATTTCGGTAAATATGGTTCAAACAGCTAATGTAAATTAGTAGGCGATCTAGTAGAGATCATTAATTACACTCTTCGATATGGTCTGATGTTCCTCCTCAACTTCAGGACGGACCGATTCTCAAATTTTTAAAGAACAATTTCCTTTAGTAATACTAAAATGACAAATTCGAAAAATTATCAATTCATTATCAATTATTCATCTGTCCGATTCATAGAATTTTCAGTCAAGTGATATCATTGCAGGGCTATTAATATTCTTTGTTCTTCAATTCATTGTTTATGAACAAGGAGTTCAATTTTTTGAACTCATTTTCTACACGATAAGCTATTCATTTCATTCATAAGATTTCTAGTTGACTGATATCTATATTTCTAGACTGATTCCTTCCTATTTGTGAAGTGATCGTTCATGAACAATTAATTAAGCGGAATTTTATGAATCAGACGAATGGATAATCCACAATAAATAACAAATTCATCTGAATCTTTTATCTTACAATTCAGGGAAATATTTTTTTTTTAAGTCTTCTCCACACCATAATTTATTTATTTGAATAATTGAATTTGTAATCGATTGATATTCGTGTTGCTAAAACAATATTTTTTCATTCGTTGAGTGATTATTGATCGAAAAATACAAAATCTTAAGAATATCTGATTCATGAAAAACCCTATCGATTGTCAATAAACATCTGGGCATAAAAAAGTTTTCATTCGGGGGGTGCGGTGAAGGACGAAATGGGGCGCAGGGAGGAGACAAACACGAACGAAGTGCATGAGAGAGCTAGCCTCTGATATTGTCGGTGTTAGACAGAGATCCGTCAAGACTTTTCCCTCCTTTTTTTCCAATTATTAATAACTGGCTTGATGAAGGTTCATCAAATTTTACACATCGATTGTCTTCGAATCAAGTCATATAGATATCGAACATTTAATACGAATTTCGCATTTTGAAATTGTGAGTAATCTACGCATGAATGATGATATATAGGAGCGCATGTTAAATAGAAAAATTTTTTAATTAATCATTCAGTACTGGCAGGATGAATTCACTCGAATCTCTGCAGCTAATCCTAAAATACATCCAACGATATCTGTGAATTTATTCAAGATTAGTTCTACATTTCGATTCAACTGACGTTCACCCTCAACTTCGTCATAACTGTTCCCAAATGTTCCCGACTAGCTACAATTCAGAATCCAGAACAGTCTTTTTGCTCATTTTTCGATATTAATGGTGAGTAAACGCCATCTCTCCGAAATGGATTTTCCTTTCAATCGGAATCTCGGAGGGTAACAAAGCTGTCGTCACTTTCCGGCATTCAGTTGTTGGAGCACAGGCGTTTTCTGGCTAGTTGCAAAAACACCCAAAATGTATGGCCAGTTGTAGTCTGGTCAGTTTTTTCTGGTCAGTTGCACCCATCCCAAATAACATGAATTAAAATTCTTTTTATGACGTTTCATAAAATAAAAAAAATAAAATAAAATCCCTTTCTTTCAAAATTTATACAACACAATAATAATTGAATTTTTGTTAACCTCGGACTAATTATTTTAGAATTGCTGTAACGACAAAATGATAATGATAATAATACTAACACTAGAGATTGTCAACGAGAGATTTTCTTTATGACAAAAAAATAAAATATTTGATTATGTTATACACAAAATTTATTTAATTATTTTTTTTTCATCATTTAAAATCTTCTCTGACTTCTTGATCTTCCTTACTGCAAAAATGAGAAGTCAGCAGAAGACTGGAAGACGAGCGCATGCCTTGCACTCACACACTCCCAGGTAAACACATGGATATACACGTGTGCTTTTAATTGCTGACGCACCATTTCTTTTAGGGATTTATCAATTTTATATTTCATTCCGGACAGTGGAATCAGTACGAGTCTGACTTCTCAACGGTTGACCTTGCTCCTACGGTTCTTCTCTTGTCCCAACGCTGAGTTCGTTTCCCATTGACTTGGGCTCAACCGATCGGTAAACCGCGGGCTTCCGCAGTAAGATTCTAAGAACTAAAAATCGCGATAATTACGCCCACCTTCGAATCGCGGCATCGGAAGCATTTCATACGCAAGGACGTCATTGGATGGACTTACTACTAATTTAAAAATTTCTCTGAAGTTCGTGAGTTTAGTTAAATATTCTGACAAGTGAATTTTACTCTAATTCACATCATGATGGAGTCCGTGAATGGTGATTAAGAATAATTTCGGATCTATTCTATAAATTATTCTGTCTGTTCAACACTTGATTCCTGAGAACCTGTTGGAAACTTCATGATAATTTTCGGTGAATTATCAAAATTGATACTATTGGCAAAATTTCGTGATCTGGAGTTCTATTTTCTTAAATAAGTGAAACGTGTTGATCAATTTCTCGGACAAACGAGTGGTGACTTTATCCGACGGCTCGAACGTGCAAGAAGAAGAGACTAGCGTACGGGAAGGGACTGAGGAGTGAGGAGCGCATTACTACCGAGAAACTACCCACTTCATTAATTATTGAGAATTTAGTAAACAGAGGGGTGAACCAAATAATATAAATTCCTTCAAATTAAAATAAAATCATCGATCTTCTACGTGAACCACGATACGGGAAGATTTATACTTTGAATGATTAAAAAGGGACTTTTGATTATAATCATTATTTCAAATCAAAGAAACTATTTTACTTTATGGAATAAATGGGGTTTTATCAGAATCGAATTTGTTGATTTCCAATTTAATTTTACGAACATTACTGAACCTGACCCCTGACGCAGGAGATGCAAAAGCTTTAAGGTGAGGTATCCACAAGAATTGTTTACTCGTTTGCAAGGTCTGTAAGTCGAACCAGTAAGGAGTTGAATGAATAAATGGACTAAACTGACCCTCCGTCAGTTTATTACAATTGAAGAAAATTTGATTGACAAAATTGTTTAATCTCGAAGATTTTATTAAAGTCGTCGCAATACAACAAATAAAAAAGAAATTACTCGAAGAAAATTTTCTTTTTTTTTATACAAAAATCAATAATATTTCTATTCGCTCACCAAAACGATAATGATTATAATCTCTCCAACGAATATTATCTCAGAATGTTAACTATCTTTTCCAATAGTTTAATTAATTTTTATGGCAGAAATTAATTGATGACAAAATCTTTCACATGAACAAGCACGAGTCCAAAACAAGAATGACGCCATGTTGTCATCCGTTGGAGCGAGACGCCGGCCGACACAAAAACTTCAACCTCGAGGACAGTGATTGGCTGACGCTTGTAACGTCAACAGGTGGCCGAACCGACCCTTGGTCAGTTAAATTTGAATTGTGAACTTCCATCAATAGAAACAGGAAAACTCCAAAACTGCGTTTGGGGAGATATTATCAATTCCATTGATAATGGATGATTTACGCTGGAACCTTCTCTCCACACTTTTCTTCCCGTCTCCTCATCTGATGAAGATCAATTCCATAGAAAAAACGCTGGCCCCTTTTCCTTGTTGAGTAACTCGTCCGTCACATGCGCCCCCCTTCCGCTCATTAAAGTCATTATCGTTGATGAGCGATGCAATTTAAATCAAAGAACAATAAGACGCGTTTATTAGAAAATGAATAATGAAAAAAAATAATCTCTCATTGACAAAGAGTTGACTCTCGTTTTGGACTCAATAACTAATCAATATAAAAATTAACGCACCCAGACGGAAAAAAAGTGACGCGATCCAAATATCATGTTACAACTTACCACCCCCCCCCCTCCCAGACTGGAAGCGATAATCAACTTTCGTGTCATTATTTCAAACATCAAACGAAATCTAAGTCTTAACGAGATCAAACCCCTTGTCAATCAGATCCATCGTGATCACAAAGCGACTAGGATGGGTTCCCCCTTTCGGCTTCCCAAAATGGTCTTCCAATAAGGTAGGATCAGGATACGAAATTCTCCCAACCCAGATCGCAGTCCTAAAACAATGCCAGCTAATTGAAGCAAGCCTGTCCTCCAAAGCATAAACCCCTCAGTTGACTGGACTGAAGAGGCCCCAGGTACCCACCAGACTGGGCAGGTCTCCTCTAACCGCTAGTCCTTTCGATGCTTAAAGAGTGTCAATTCATCGCCACGTAACGCTCACAGCCCAGTCCGTCATTAAGTGCGCATGTGAAACACCTCGTGGTTATCCCCTTTCCAGCCAATGATCCGTGTAGATCCGGGCAAATGCACAATTTCAATCATCAGAGGCCCCTCGCTGGTGCCCTTAGGTCTCGTGGCTTCTGCTTTTATCGTAGCATAGGGTCCCACATAATTTCCATATACACTTTGTCCGGGTCCTACTTCACGTTCTCGATAAGAATAAGACAATGCATGCCCACTGGTGGAAGCTATACCGGTTATGGCATAGACACCACATCTTGATTTGGTGATCACACTAACCAGTTTGCCGTCCCTAAATATTGGGGTTCCACTCACTAAATTTCCTATTCCTACAAAGCTCGGTACATGTCCCCATATCACCCTATCTCCAATCTGAGAAGTGACCCAAAGATACCCACTCACAATGGCTTTCCTCAACATACTTGTTGATTCATCCCAATATTCTATCTCTTCACCCTGGTGGATGATTGGTGGAATGACCGTCGACGTCATATCAGGAAAGGCATGCCTACCTTGGGTATCCAGAGGAACATTATGGTGGGCAACCATGACATCTCCATCTATCCTGGCGCCGTTAGCATTTCTTGACCACTTTACACCATAGGCCTCTCCTGCGCTGCCTGTTCCATTATGTTCCCTCATTGCGGGGAGACGCTGAGAAAATCCCTTTATCTTCATGTGCACTCCATTCATAACTGCATCTTTGATGTTAAGCTCATTCCAGTGCCAGCTCAGCCAATCACTTTTCATGCCGGGTGAGTTCCTTTCAACCATGTTGATGGTGTCCTCAAGCCGGAGCCTAGCTTGCCTGAAGAGCTTCCCCTCAAAGTCCATGGCCCCTTCCACCGCATCATCTATCCTGTCCTGTTTTCGGGCCAGACCTATGAACCAAGAATGGTTGATTTGGGTATTGTACAGCAAATTGCACCTTTTAAAAAAGTTTTTATATATGTTATTTGTAAATGAAAAATTGAATTTTTTCATTGTTTTAGAGGTCGGTCACCTAGCTCGGAGCTGAAACAGAATTCGAATTAAAATTTCTTTGAAAGTACAACCACTTTTTCCTGGGACGTTTAACCCATTAGAAAACCAAAAAATCGAGAAAATCGAAACCACTAAGAATTGAGATTATCACCACGTTTTGCATGGTCCGAGGCCACGACGAGGACATAGTGGTGTGTGGGCCTCAAAAAAAACGATCACGACCTACCCTATGCGACTTTCGGGATTTTGATGAAGGAATTTATTGACTCAAACACTGCCCACCTTCTTTGGGCTTTAAACATTTAATTTTTCAACTTGATCAGAAAACAAGTCCATCGAGCATTAAAATGCGTACTTTTTCCTCTAGTCAATAACTCGAATGCTTTACGTGGAATAATATCAACCCAATTATTATCATACATATTCGGAAAAAAATTAATTAAATTCAATTGAAAATTACGTTTATCATTTTTAATTCAGAATTTAGGAAATTTCTGAAATACTCATCTAGAATCGTAAGTCCCATGGTATTCCGTTGAGACACTACACTTTTTCTTCATCAAGAAGAACTAAACAAAGTTAACAATCACAGCAACACCAGAAAACTCATTGGTCAGGAGAAGGCTCAAGTGGTTTTCCATCCCACAATTGTCCCACTCCAACACCATTGGTCTCTGTCTTACTAATGTGCACGTCCGCGACTTTATTTGGCAAAATTATCGATTATTTTCACTCAATTTTTCACCTCTTACCAAGTTCCCTTTCCTCATGACCAATCAAAACAAAAATTAAATTAAATTTAAATTGACTCTGTTTTTATCATTATTCCAGTGTTAAATCAAAATTTTCTTAAATACTTTTGCTTTTAAATTGAGTAAATTTCACTATAAATATTGTATATTGCGTATAAATTAAAATTAGTTGAGAAATAAAGATAGAAATTAAATTTTGGGAGGGGGTGATTTCCTATACAAAAGCCCATAGCTCTTATAGCTTGAATTTGAGATGGGCATCTTGTAGCTTTCACTGTGAAATATATGAGTCATTCCACCAAATAACGTTGTTTTCAAAGTGTGACCTCCACGGATCTTTTCCAAATTTTTGTGAGCTATTCTCTACATCAAAATAATGACTTGGTGAAGAATTGCGCTTTTTATGTCTAGCAGTTCCGTGATAATGACTTTTCGAAATTCCACAATTCTTTTTCCTTCAATTTTCCGATAATTTTTCAAAGTAGAAACATTATTCATAAAGATATAAACTGTAGAGTTTCTTTTGTAGGAAATTCTCAGCTTTTCGAAGGAAATACTTATTTTTCATTCTACGTTACGGAAGGCTCTTAAAAATGCCATCGGAGGAAAAAAATGACTTTTCTGACCTTGCGACATTTTCAATTCCAAGTTTGATATTTCCTTTTGAAAGCTGAGCATTTTTTACCTTAAATATGTCATTTTCACGATGGGGTCATTTTTTGTTTGATTGCAATCAAATGATGAAGTACTTGTAACACATTCGACACTCAGCAAAAAGATTGAGGGAACGGAAAATTTTCGCATTTTTTTGAGTGATTTTCAAACGGCTGTTCCTTAAGGAATCGGCTTCAAAATTCACAGGATGTTTGGGCACATATTGAGCTAGGAAAAGACGCCAAAAAGCAGTACTTGTTGCAATATTTGCAAAATCCAGCTCGATTTTCAAGGAAACGTCATTTTTTACTACTTTGCGAAACCGATTTCTAGAATGAAAAGTTTTTTTTTTGACAAAGCTGAATAAGGCGCTCACAGAATAGTCATTCAAGCTAACAAAACTCACTATCCGTTCGCTGTGCGATCAGTAGCTCACGACATATCGTTGATCAAAGAAAAAAATGTCTTCTTCCATTCAACTGCCGATATCTCGATAAGAAATGGTCATAGAGAGATAAAAGGAAAAAGAAATCAAAGCTAAAGGATCAGGCTAGTCGAATCTGACAAAGGCTGAGTCGAAATTTTTCCGTGGACGATGTCGAAAAATTTTAAAATTTTGAATTGTTTTTTCTTCATTTTCATTCCTTTTTTCGTGCCATAAATAATGCCCAAAAAAATTTTCATCTCAATACTTCAAAGCTAGAGACTTCAAGTTTTTGAAATCTTTTTTTTTATTTCAATCCAATCATTTTTTGCAAAGTTACAGCCGTTTGGAAATCACTCAAAAAAATGGGAAAATCTTCCGTTCCCTCAATTTCTATGCCGAGTGTCGAACCTGTTACAAGTAATTCATAGTTTGATTGCAATCAAACAAAAAATAACCCCATCGTGAAAATGACATATTCTAGGTAAAAAATGCTCAGCTTTCAGAAGAGAATATCAAAATTGGAATTAAAAATGCCACAAGGCCAGAAAAGTGTTTTTTTCCACTCCGATGGCATTTTTGACAGCCTCCCCTAACTTAGAACGAAAAATGAATGTTTCCTTTGAAAAGCTGAGTATTTTCTACAATAGAAACTATACAGTTTATATTTTTATGAATAATGTTCCTACTTTAAGAAAAATTATCAAAAAATTAAAAAAAAAAATTGTGGAAATTCGAAAAATCATTATCACGGAACTACTCAATATAAAAAGTGCAATTTTTCACCGAGTCATTATTTTGATGTAGAGAATAGCTCCGAAAAATTTGGGAACGATCCGCGGGGATCACCCTTCGAAAACAACATTATTTGGTGGAATGACCCATATATTAAGTTGAGAAAAAATACTTTTATTGAGTCAGGGTTGAAATAGAATATGTGTACTTCACTCCAAAATTAATCTCTATGCAATATCGCATAATTTCGGTGGGAGTGTGATGTAAATCGATGAAAATTTCATTGTAACTACGGAAAACAATTCTCGGTCAGTTGACCAAATGATTGGAGCCACAAGAAAAGAGAAGAAACAATCCTTACCTATAATAGCGACTGCCAAGATGAAGAGTTTCGGCAGCTTAATGAACTTATACATTGTTAGTTACAATTTCAGAGAACGATACACTCGTTAGACTGATGTACTTGGATTGTCTTGAAATTTAAATTCGGAGTGTTTTTATAGAGATTTCTGAGTGTGACATTAAATGAAAATGGGACGTGCTAGACCCTCATTGGACGATTTGTAAGTATATTTTCCGAGAGATTCAACGTGATAATGGCTCAAGGTTTTTCCCTGTTGACTTTATTTAATACAGTTTTTTGGAGATAAGGTAATATTTGCTTCTCAACATGGAAAATAATAGATTATTATTTATATCAGAAAACGTAATAGCGTTTTGCGTCATGTGCACGTTCGAACGTGCACAGCGCTATATATACATTTCCGATAACAGGTTTTTTTTTTTTTTCAATTAAGCCCTTTCTTTCCTCACGAAAAATGCTGCATGTTACATGCAGTATTTCAGGGGAAAAAAACTTTCAAGTATAAAATGGAAGTCGGGTGAGACATTTCGTTGTGACGTTGGCTGCATTTCACTGACTGAAATTAATCGGTGAGACTTTTTTTTCAAGGTTGGTGGCACTTGCTATTGATGTATACTCGTCAAAATAAATACAATGTAGCCCAACCTCAAAAAGTTCGAAGTATTAAACCGTGTTAGGCAGTTCCTCAAATGAAAAGGAATTAATTAATGTAAAAAAATACGGATTAATGAGAGAAATTGATAGAAAAAAAACGCAGCTCGTTATTGGAATAATTGAGTGAATAAAAAAGAAAAGAATACAATTGGCTATATCATGGTAAAAAAAAAATTCTGAGATTTTTGAAGGTCAATAGTAAAGATAAGACAATGTAAAAACAATCTCAAATGTGAGGAACTTGACATTGAAGCTTATCATAGAATTTTTCGAGTTTTTTCCACAGAATATTTTTCCTCTAATATTGAAATTAAGCAAGTCAATATAATTTTTTTGAAAAAAAATCGTTCGATGTACTCTAGAATTAAAAAATAATTCAGGGGGGAAATACTTATAGATGGTTGAAAATTTCAGAAAAATTCGTTTTTTTTTCAAATGCTACTACTGGACCAATTGTTTTGAAATTTGTAGGGTATTTTATAGTACATTAGAAGACATGAAAAACATTTTCTTCAATCGACAATAAGTATATGAGCAGTCTGTAGCGAATTGTTGCTGAAGAAATTTCCGAAATTTGCGGCAGTGATAAAAACAAACTGTTCATCCGATTCAATTTCCTCAATAAATAATAATTGTTTCTTCACCCAATATAATTTCCACTTTGTCTTGAAAAATACGCAAATAACAATCATCGATCAATTTTTTCCAAAAAAACAATGTTGATTTCCTCAATTTCGATGATAAATAAAGAATATTCCGTGGAAAAAACTAGTAAAATTTTATGATAAGATTGAATGTCACGTTCCCCACATCTGAGATTGTCTTTTTATTTTCTTCCCGGATTTTACGATTTGCAAAAAATACATCAATAGAAAATTCTAGAAATTTATTATCAATACGGAAATGAATCTGAAAAGGTGAACAAAATAAAATAAAATAATTGAAATAATAATTTTCTCTCCACGCAATAATGGACACTTTTTGCTAGAAAATATGCAAATGGAAATGAACGGGTATTCACCTCTTTACAACAGAAAAAATGAGAGAGAAGAGAGAATTGCGTGCTCCATATAAATACGTTTCGATTAATGAACGGAATTTGTCGATGCTGACTTCTTTCCGTCCGTGGTGCGTATACTAATTTCTACACCTAGGAAGTAAAGAACTTACTCTCCTCCCTCGCTTTGCTCGGTCCAAAAAGTAGTTTTTTATTCCCTTGGTTCAAAAACTAGCATATAATTCATTTCTAGCTAGTAAATTCCGTGCAATTTTTTTAGTGGTTATTTCTAGATTTCCTAGAGCGTGAATTTGAAACGAATATCAGGAGTCCCACGTGGATCACGAATTCGAAATAAAATGAAAAATCGAATCATAATTCTTTATTAGTGTTGTAGAAAAAGAACTTTTTAACTGCCCAACCTGTGGATATAATTAAGAGCATTCCAATGATAAAACCGTTACTAATGAGCAGGGCCGAGAACTTTGTGCTCTTACGATTCATCCGCCACCCGGTATATGCGTGAAAGTAGGCATAATCGTTTGTCAGTTGGAGTACACATAGTAATTTGACGGTTAGACTCGTGTCATGTAAGTGTGATAATGACACATGAACATGAATAAACGAAGAAATTAATTAATTAATTCGTGAACAAATTGATAGATGAATGAAATTAATTAATAGATTGAGTGAAAGTGGACAGCTCCCATAATTTTGTTGCACCTGTTTTAGTTTGAGGAAATATTCGAAATTTGTAATTGAAAAAAAAATGACGCGGACTTGATTTTGAAATATTCTCGAAAGTATCCCCTCCTCCAGCACTATCAGGAGGGATCTCAACAAGATTCCCACCAGTACTATCAGCAGGAATCTTAACAGAATTCTCTCCAGGACTATGAAAAGGAATCTTAGCAGGATTCTCACCAGCACTTTCAAGAGGAGTCTCAACAGGATTCCGACCAGCACTGCCAGAAGGATTCTGAGGGGTGTTCCCTCCAGCACTATCAGAAGGACTCTTAACAGGATTGCCACCAGCGCTGTCAAGAAAAACTATGAGTTTCCGGGATATTCCTGGAAATGGAGTTCACGTGTTTTTTTTCTTCAAACTAGGCTGTTTCGCGCGCTACGCGCGCGTATAACTCTGCTTGCGGCGCCAGCCGAAGCATGTATGTATAAATTAAGAATACAGCCTAATAATAGTCTACTTAATCGATGAATTGTCTTTTTACCCTTAATATATTGATAAAAAAATAGGTTTTGTTAATGAAAGAGAATTTTTATTATATAAGAATTCTCTATTCGAATTCGAATTGATTTCAAATAAATTACCATCATCCTATTTTCCGGAATATCTCAGTGACTAAGTGAGATAGAGCAATTTGCTGGAATTCTTTTGTGTAGCTCTTAAAATTCTCTACAAAACATTTTCAGGGTAGAAAGGGCATATCTCTATTATTCTTTACCAAGATTTAAAAACAAAAATTGTTTCTTAACAAAATTGCATAAATTTTTGTCTATGAAATTCGATTAGACGTTAGCATTAACAATCAACAGATCTTCAAAATTCTCTACAAAACGTCCTTAGGGCAGAAAGGGCGTATCTCTATTATTTAGCGGAATCCTCTAAGAAAATTGTGGACAGAATGGAATTAATTCAAATAAATTATATTTCAAATTTCTATATTATCAGAAACTAAATGGGATAAACCAATTTTGCAAGAATTCTTTCTTGTAGCTCTCAAATTTCCCTATAAAACATTCCTAGAGCAAAAAGGGCGTATGTATTATTTACTGAGATTCTTTTAAAAAATGGTTTTTAAACAAAATTGAACGAAATTTTCTCTATAAAATTTCATTATACATTAGCCATTATTAACAATCGATAGATTTTTTTGGATCATTTTTGAAAGTCAGTGAAATAGCGGAGATAGGTTTTTTCTGATGATTCCATGAGAAGCTGAGGAAATTTCACATAAAAATTACATGTCAGAAGTTATTTTTTTGAATTTGAAGGTGAAATCTTTCTTTTTTGATCAAAAATTACAATTTTCTTATTTTTAGGAATATCTCAGAAACTGAGTGAGAATCCTCCTTTATAGTTCTTGAAATTTTCTACAAAAGATTCTTAGGGCAAAAAGGGCGTATCACCATTATTCAGTGGAATCCTTTCGAAAAATTGTTGACAAAATAGAATTAATTCATATAAATTACAATCATCCTATTTCCAGGAATATCTCAGAAACTAAGTGAGATAGAGCAATTTTGCAAGAATCTTTTTTCGTAGCTCTTAAAATTTTCTACAAATCATTCTGAGAATGAAAAGGGCGTATCTTTATTATTTACTAAGATTCTTTCAAAAAAATTATTCTTAAATAAAATTGTATAAATTTGTGTCTATAAAAATTCATTGAATATTAGCAATTATTAACAATCAACAGATTTTGTTGCATTACCCTTGAAAATAAGTGAAATGGTGGTGATAGGTTTTTGCTGATGTTTCCATCAGAAAGCTGAGAGAATTCCAAAAATGATATGTCAGAAGTGATTTTTTTGGAATTTGAAGATGAAATATTTTTTTTTTAACAAAAATTACAATTTCCTTTTAGGAATATCTCAGAACCTGAGTGAGAATCCTCTTTTCTAGTTCTCGATTTTCTACAAAACATTTTCAGGGCAAAAAGGGCGTATCTCTAGTATTTACCAAGATCTTTTTAAAAAATTGTCTCCAAACAAAATTGCAAAAATTTATGTCTATAAAATTTCATTAGATATTAGCATTAACAACCAACAGATTCTCAAAATTATCTAATTTCAAGATATCCTTAGGACAAAAAGGGCGTATTTCCATTATTTAGCAGAATCATTTTAAAAAACTGTCGACAAAAGAGAATTGATTCAAATGAATTACAATAGCGTTTTGCGGTGACACGAAACAGGCCATGCTTTTTTTTATTTAGGATTTCCTATTTTCAGGAATATCTCAGAAATCGAGTAAGATAGAACAATTTTGCGGAAATCCTTTTGTGTAGCTCTTAAAATTCTCTACAAAACATTATTAGAGCAAAAAGGGCATATCTCCATTATTTAGCGGAATCCTTAAAAAAACTGTTCTCTCTGTTTTCATCTTTCCCCCTTCAAATCACTCAATATGCCTTCTAAGGAGTCCGAACTTTTATGCAGGAAGTGGAAATTAGGATCCGAGTCGATTTTCCATAAAACTTTCAATGTGTAGTAAGCATGGACCACTGTAGGTGACTTTTTCCAGCTGGAGGACCTTATTTCATCGGATTTGGAGCATTCCCTCTCTCTGTTTTCATCTCTCCCCCTTCAAATCACTCAATATGCCTTCTAAGAAGTCCGAACTTTTATGCAGGGAGTGGAAATTAGGATCCGAATCGATTTTCCATAAGACTTTCAATGTGTAGTAAGCATGGACTAATGCAGGCGACTTCTTCCAGCTGGAGGACCTTATTTCATCGGATTCGGAGCATTCCCTCTCTCTGTTCTTGTCTTTCTCCCTTTAAATCATTCAATATGCCTTCTAAGGAGTCCGAACTTTCATACAGGAAGTGGGAATTAGGATCCGAGTCAATTTTCCATATAACTTTCAATGTGTAGTAAGAATGGATTACTGCACGTGACTTTTTCCAGCTGTAGGACCTTATTTCATTGGATTTGGAGCATTCCCTCTCTCTGTTTTTATCTTTCCCCCTTTAAATTACTCAATATGCCCCCTAAGGAGTCCGAACTTTTATGCAGAAAGTGAAAATTATGATCCGGGTCAATTTTCCATAAAACTTTCAATGTGTAGTAAGCATGGATTACTGCAGGTGACTTTTTCTAGCCGTAGGACCTTATTTCATTGGATTCGGAGCATTCCCTCTCTCTGTTTTCAGCTTTCCCCCTTTAAATCACTCAATATGCCTTCTAAGGAGTCCGAACTTTCATGCAGGAAGTGGTAATTAGGATCCGAGTCGATTTTCCATAAAACTTTCAATGTGTAGTAAGTATGGACCACTGTAGGTGACTTTTTCCAGCTGGAGGACCTTATTTCATCAGATTTGGAGCATTCCCTCTCTCTGTTTTCAGCTTTCCCCCTTTAAATCACTCAATATGCCTTCTAAGGAGTCCGAACTTTCATGCAGGAAGTGGTAATTAGGATCCGAGTCGATTTTCCATAAAACTTTCAATGTGTAGTAAGTATGGACCACTGTAGGTGACTTTTTCCAGCTGGAGGACCTTATTTCATCAGATTTGGAGCATTCCCTCTCTCTGTTTTCATCTTTCTTCCTCCAATTCATTCAATATGCCGTCTAGGGAGTCCGAACTTTTATGCAGGAAGTGGAAATTAGGATCCGAGTCAATTTTCCATATAACTTTCAATGTGTAGTAAGCATGAATTACTGCAGGTGACTTTTTCCAGCTGTAGGACCTTATTTCATTGGATTTGGAACATTCCCTCTCTCTGTTCTTGTCTTTCTCCCTTTAAATCATTCAATATGCCTTCTAAGGAGTCCGAACTTTTATGCAGGAAATGGAAATTAGGATCCCAGTCGATTTTCCATAAAACTTTCAATGTGTAGTAAGCATGGACCACTGTAGGTGACTTTTTTCAGCTGGAGGACCTTATTTCATCAGATTTGGAGCATTCCCTCTCTCTGTTTTCATCTTTCCCCCTTCAAATCACTCAATATGCCTTCTAAGGAGTCCGAACTTTTATGCAGGAAGTGGAAATTAGGATCCGAGTCGATTTTCCATAAAACTTTCAATGTGTAGTAAGCATGGACCACTGTAGGTGACTTTTTCCAGCTGGAGGACCTTATTTCATCGGATTTGGAGCATTCCCTCTCTCTGTTTTCATCTCTCCCCCTTCAAATCACTCAATATGCCTTCTAAGAAGTCCGAACTTTTATGCAGGGAGTGGAAATTAGGATCCGAATCGATTTTCCATAAGACTTTCAATGTGTAGTAAGCATGGACTAATGCAGGCGACTTCTTCCAGCTGGAGGACCTTATTTCATCGGATTCGGAGCATTCCCTCTCTCTGTTCTTGTCTTTCTCCCTTTAAATCATTCAATATGCCTTCTAAGGAGTCCGAACTTTTATGCAGGAAATGGAAATTAGGATCCCAGTCGATTTTCCATAAAACTTTCAATGTGTAGTAAGCATGGACCACTGTAGGTGACTTTTTTCAGCTGGAGGACTTTATTTCATCAGATTTGGAGCATTCCCTCTCTCTGTTTTCGTCTTTCTTCCTCCAATTCATTCAATATGCCGTCTAAGGAGTCCGAGCTTTCATGCAGGAAGTGGGAATTAGGATCCGAGTCAATTTTCCATATAACTTTCAATGTGTAGTAAGAATGGATTACTGCACGTGACTTTTTCCAGCTGTAGGACCTTATTTCATTGGATTTGGAGCATTCCCTCTCTCTGTTTTTATCTTTCCCCCTTTAAATTACTCAATATGCCCCCTAAGGAGTCCGAACTTTTATGCAGAAAGTGAAAATTATGATCCGGGTCAATTTTCCATAAAACTTTCAATGTGTAGTAAGCATGGATTACTGCAGGTGACTTTTTCCAGCCGTAGGACCTTATTTCATTGGATTTGGAGCATTCCTTCTCTCTGTTTTCAGCTTTCCCCCTTCAAATCACTCAATATGCCTTCTAAGGAGTCCGAACTTTCATGCAGGAAGTGGTAATTAGGATCCGAGTCGATTTTCCATAAAACTTTCAATGTGTAGTAAGTATGGACCACTGTAGGTGACTTTTTCCAGCTGGAGGACCTTATTTCATCAGATTTGGAGCATTCCCTCTCTCTGTTTTCATCTTTCTTCCTCCAATTCATTCAATATGCCGTCTAGGGAGTCCGAACTTTTATGCAGGAAGTGGAAATTAGGATCCGAGTCAATTTTCCATATAACTTTCAATGTGTAGTAAGCATGAATTACTGCAGGTGACTTTTTCCTGCTGTAGGACCTTATTTCATCGGATTTGGAGCATTCCCTCTCTCTGTTTTCATCTCTCCCCCTTCAAATCACTCAATATGCCTTCTGAGGAGTCCGAACTTTTATGCAGGGAGTGGAAATTAGGATCCGAATCGATTTTCCATAAAACTTTCAATGTGTAGTAAGCATGGACTAATGCAGGCGACTTCATCCAGCTGGAGGACCTTATTTCATCGGATTCGGAGCATTCCCTCTCTCTGTTCTTGTCTTTCTCCCTTTAAATCACTCAATATGCCTTCTAAGGAGTCCGAACTTTTATGCAGGAAATGGAAATTAGGATCCCAGTCGATTTTCCATAAAACTTTCAATGTGTAGTAAGCATGGACCACTGTAGGTGACTTTTTTCAGCTGGAAGACCTTATTTCATCAGATTTGGAGCATTCCCTCTCTATTTTCGTCTTTCTTCCTCCAATTCATTCAATATGCCGTCTAAGGAGTCCGAACTTTCATGCAGGAAGTGGGAATTAGGATCCGAGTCAATTTTCCATATAACTTTCAATGTGTAGTAAGCATGGATTACTGCAGGTGACTTTTTCCTGCTGTAGGACCTTATTTCATCGGATTTGGAGCATTCCCTCTCTCTGTTTTTATCTTTCCTCCTTCAAATCACTCAATATGTTTTCTAAGGAGTCCGAACGGAGGTGACCGCAAAACGCTATGCATTCATAATATATGGATATAATATATATATACATATATTATGAATGCATAGCGTCCCGCGGTGACATGAAAAAAGGCCATGCTTTTTTTTATTTAGGATTAGGAAATTGAATATTCCCTCAAACTGAAACAGGTACAATAAAAATATCGAACTTTCACTCCTACTTAATTTATTTATTCATCCATTTACTGATTTCCGAATCCATTATTTATCTATTCATTTATGTTAAAGTATAAGACTTACGTGACACCAGTCTAACTGTCAAATTATCATGTACGATTTAACCGAGAAACTATTGTGCCAGCTTTACGCATATACCGGGTGGCGAATTAATCGTAGGAGCACAAAGTTCTCGGCCCTGCTAATGAGTAATGAAATATAAAAACGAAATTGATTGGTTTTTTCCAATCTTTTCAATTTTGGAAAATTAGAATAAGGATAGCGATGAAAATTTTTGCAAATTAACAAGACAATGACTATGATTGCTCAAATTCAGTTGATAGATAAGACAGGTCCACAAAAAAAAAGTAGTCTGTGCTGGGTGTGCGACAAAGATTTTCCGACGTATTTTTTACCGCTGAACACGAATCTGAAGTCAAAATTGAGGGTCAAACTGCCAAGAACGGAGAGAAATAAAAAAAAAACGATAAAATCCATGATTTAATCGTATTTTCAGCATGTTATGATCAAATTGCAGTTTCTGCTTTGTTTCTCTCTGTAGCATTCATCAGTGATTCGCAAATATGTTGAGTTGCTACTTATCGTGTCTTATTGAAATCTTTTACCGAATGAATTTTGTCTTTGATATGAAATAAAACCTCAGGACATTGAATCGGTACATTTACCGGCAAGAACCTGCTACCACGGAGAGTTTGGACATCGTAATGACAACTGCCTTTAACGGGATGTGTAGAATGATTCGCTAGTCAACAGTTCGTGTTATCGAAGCCAGCAAAGGCGCGCTGTTTTGCAGGGAAGCGCTAGAATATGAGAATGAGGCCGTAGTGTGTCCGACGACGAGTTGACATTGTCCTCGTCAAAGTCGGAAAGCCCTCATACTCAGGCCTGGGGAGGCATGAGGGTTATCACCCCTAGGGCGGCTGACTCACCTGCGATCGGGCCAAGTATTCTAGCGTGCGGAGTTTGTTCATTTCAATGGATTGTAATGCTTCTTCTACTCAAAATTTAGCTGGATCTTCTAGTTCTCATGACGATCATGAATGTTCTAAAAATCCTAATCTCTTTTGCTACGTTTGTGCAAAATACATTGGGATGAAAAATACAATGAAACTCACAGATAGGTTTGTGACTCTGTATGAAAAGTGTTTCAGTATGGAAGTTCCTCTCAATTTAAAAAAATAGATACCTAATGTTGTTTGTGGTTCATGCTATAATATGGTTTACCAATTTGAGATGCACCAGAACAAGGAGAACTTATTTTCTATATCAATCGATAATTCGATTATCGACTGCAGATCTGTTCTTATCCGGAGGAGATGGAAGAGGGCGCCTCGACGAGTGAATCCCCTTACGATCACATCGTAACAATGCATCTTTTCATGACTTTCCCCTTCACAAATAATTTATTTGTGCACCGAAAATTCTATAAGAATACGGAATACTTCTTTTTCATGGAGCACATAATGTTTCTGTTAGTTGCAAGCTTTTGTAGTGACTGCTGTCGCAAAAATGCGAGAAATGGAGTTTCTTATTACTTCAACTCAGTACGAACCGACACAAATCATTCTCTTGTACATTGTCAATTTTGGAAGACTATTGAATGATCTCCTCTCGTTGAGCAATAATTTTTTTTATTATTTCCGAGGTCACTCGTTGACTTTTGCCAATAAAATAATAAAAAATCGACTTTCCATAACGTCGTGTTCCCTTCACAAATAATTTATTTTTGCACCAAAAATTCTATAAAAATATGAAATAATGTTTCTTCATGGAGCACATAATGTTCCTGTTGGTTGAAGACTCATTTGATGATTTTTGTTGGAAAAATGCGAAAAATGAAGCTTTGGATTAGTTCAATTCCGTTCAAGCCTACACAAATAATTCCCGTGTACACTGTAGATTCTGAAAAAATATTGAATGATCTCCTCTCATTGAGCACATAATGTTCTCATCATTTCTGCAGTCAGTTCTTAATTCTTGTCAGTTAAATGATGAAAATTGATTCTTCCATAACTCCAACCTCTCCAAATTAGGTGAAGCACAACAGCATATAATTTGGGGATTCCACGAATGATTAGCACATAAATAGCACATAATTCAGAGCGACAGAAAGTCCCCCAAAAAACACTTCATTGTGCTAACTTTACGGAGGTAAAAGATCAGGACAAAATCACTCTACTGTCCTTAGTTGCCGACTTATTCTTAAAAAAACAAAAAAAAATAACGAAAATTTGAAATCGGGATCCTCTTTTTTTTTGCATAGATAAGCTGAATTAAAAATTTCTCCTGACTCCTCTACATTTCCCTACCATTGAATTTTATTTCTATTCGTTTGCTCAAGATTTTTCGAATCTTTGACTTGCCACTTAATTTTTTTGACCACCCATCTATTATTTGCACAGCCAACCCTGGTTCAGTTTTTGGCCAGCCGAACAACACGTCTTGAACGTGCACATGACGCAGTTTTTTTCATTTTTAATAATTTGTTGGTCCATATAAATATATAATATATATTATATCGTTATCCCAGGAACAAAGTGGCTTGAGTACTACAGGGTGGCGACTGAAAACTAATTTCAAAATTCCCTGACTTTTCCATGACTTTTCCCTGACTAAAAATGAAAATTCCAGGACGTACAAAAAAAACTATTATTTGAATATCGGGGAAGGTGGGGCAATACGGACATAAGGAGTAAAATGAACACATTTGAGTTTTTATGCGTATATTATAAAAAAATCCTTAAATGAATGAAAATATTGGGGATGGATTTTTTTAATGATTCCATTGGAAAGCTGAAAAAATGTTAGTCGATAAATATGTGCCAGAATTTATTTTTTTTAATTTTTTGAGAATTCAATATTTTTTGTCATTTTTGAGGGGTAAAAATCCTTTCGATTTTTGAGCAAATCCAGTTTTTTGGAAATATCTCTGGTTCTATAGGTCGTAGCGACCTGGGACCGATTTCAAATGAAAGGGGAGATCATTCCCATCGATTTATGGGGTTTTGAATTTGAAAACATCGATTTTTCAGATAGTTATGGGAATCTCCGTGAAAAATTATGATCATCGGTTTTTGTCCTATAACTATCTGAAAAATTGATATTTTCGAATTCAAAACACCATAAATCGATGGGAAATGATCTCACCTTTCATTTAAAATCAGTTCCAGGTCGCTACGACCAATAGAACCAGAGATATTCCAGAAAAACTGAATTTGCTCAAAAATCGAAAGGCTCTTACCCCTCAAAAATGCCAGAAAATATCGAATTCTCAAAGAATTAAAAAAAATGAATTCTGGCACATGTTTCTCGACTCAAATTCCCTCAGCTTCCCGATGAAATAATTAAAAAAAATCCATCTACATAAAAACATATTACCATATCCATTCTGCCTCACGTTTCCCTACGTTAAAATTCTTAGTTATTCTTGAAAACAATTTTTTTTAATTAGAATTTGACAATAATCCCCAAAATTGCGTTAAATTTTCATAATTGTGATTTTTTGTGAACCTTTTTGCAGATTTCAAACTGATCGGAAAGTTCAATTTTTCAATTAAATATCTACCAATCTTAAAAATATGGAGAAAATATAAAATAAACTATGAATTTCCCTGACTAACATTAAAATTCCCTGACTTTTCCCTGACTATTCCAGAAATTTCAAATTCCCTGACTTTTCCAGGTTTTCCAGGTCGATCGCCACCTTGTACTATGAATGAGCATAGCACTTACGCCAATTTATTCCTGAAATGATGATATAGAAAATGATAGTCATTTTCTCAGCTTGTAAAGAAATAGATAAGCTGCTTACTCGGTTCATACCGACTTGACTTGATTTAACTCGACCGACATGTCTCCAATGAGGAATGTTTCCTAGAAGTTAAGCATACAATTTTTTCTCAAATCCTATTTTTCAAAACAGATGTTCATTTTTGAGTACACTATGCTTGGAGTCGCAAAGTTTGTTGTGATGAACATACGAGTATTTGTTATTCATTTCGAAAAATGCTAGCATTCTTTGAAAAAAAAATGGAATGTTTCAATGTAGCAAAAATAATTCACATGTAGATTCTCTCATGCATTCTTATACTCAACGATATGCTAATTTTTAAGCTCTCATGATCACCCATTCACCCTTTTGAACTTCTATAAATTTTTCTGATTTTCATTAATTTTTCATAGATCATTTTCTATTATTTCCGTCTCGCTGCTAGAGACTAAATTTTTCCCTTTTTGTTACCTACATCTGTTCTCCCATTACCCCCCCCCCCCCCAAAAAAAATTCGAGGCCTATTCATCACTTTTCTATACTCTCCTGTCACCACCAGTTTTTTTTACTCAACTTCTTCTCCATTGACTTAATCCATCTGATCTGAACGTGAATCAATGTTGAGTCGAAAAAAAACAGAAAAAGGAAGACGGCAGGTATGGAAACTCTTCGAATTTTCATTGCTTTCTCGATAACATGGGATTCACTAATGAGCTTGAGTGAAATCACATGAGGACGCGTGGAATCATTTTTTCACTTCTCATGTAAAACTATCATTTTACGACTGAACTTCCTTCACTACTTCGCTAATATCATCAAAATGTTTATTCTCCAATTTTCTGAACTTGCTGAAAATTTGATGTCAAATACGGACGTATAATTTTTCAACGAACAGCAACGGAAGCCCTCGTATGGATTTTTTTTTCAAACCAATTGTTTGACGATATTTATTGATATCTTTCTCATTAAAATGTGTCAACGACTAACGAGACAAATTAGAAATTCAATTCTTCTATTATTTCATGAAAAAAGAAATTATGATTATTGCTAAACAATGAATTTGAAATTCATCAGGTTTTCCATTATCTCTGAACGAGTGCTTTGAAGCGTGGATGCTGTTGCAATCATGCGTAAGAACGATCTGGTGTAATTGAAAAAAAAACGTGCAATGGTGTGTTCAATAGGAGAGGGATGCAATGTTCAATCTGCTTTGGGTACTAACTAATGAGTTCATAATCCTCAAAGAGAGAGGTAAACGCGTTTAAATATCTCTCAAATCAGATCTTATCTTAATTTTGCCTTTCGGACTGGTGATCCTCACATATTCACGTGAATTAGCGAAAAAATAGGGAATGAAGAAGAGAACAGATATATGAATGCATCGTAATTATCACATGCTCGTTCTCATTCTCGTTTATCACGAATAATTAAAGAAAAGAAGGGGTGTGATATCTTAGCGTTTGAAAATCAAAATTTTATTCAACGTTTGGTTTTATTTTTCTTGTCGATGCTTAACTCATGTGTCGGTAAACACACGTGGTAGTCGGAGGTCAACATCTACGTCAAGACACATGAGCCTGAGCTTCCGTGTAAAGGCTCATAAAAAAAAAATAATCCATTGTAGATAACAGTAACGAAAAAAAACAAGCAGGCGTTAACTCCTTGTGGGTTATTTGAATTCTTAGATTTAATATTCTGCCAATATAATTGGCAGTAGGCCTCCGGATGGAATTTTCAATCTCTAATCCAATAATGACCATTTTAATTAACATGAATTAATTAATTTCTGAATTTGATGATTCAACTTTTCAATGTTCTCATCATCATATCAAGATGAAAATGGTCTCATTTTATTCGGAAAATTATATATTTTATTATCATGAAATAAAAACAATATGTGTTCTTGGGAAAAAATTGAGAAAAATTTACATTTCCGATTTTTTATAAAAAAGTTATTTTTTTTCAAAATAAAAATAAATACTTGACCAATCAATTGGGAATCTAGAGAGTTCATTCCTTTCATTATGAAGAATTTTTTAAGTACAAGCTGGTGCAAATACGTCGTGTAGTTTTTGAGAAATACGCCTTTAAAGGAAAATCATTTTTTGCAAATATCTCAGAAACGACTGGATGTATTTCGCCTAGTTTCAATAGCACTCTGTACCTTCATCAGATATACAAACTGACGAAATTTGAAGTCTCTATCTCAAATACTTATCGAGTTATCGTTCCGCTAAAATATGAACTGAAAATCACTAAAATTGAAATAATTTCCAAAACTAAGAATCAGAGAAAAATTTGACAACAGTCAAAAATGTGAGTTTTAATGAGATGAATATCATAGCCCAAACTGAGTGCTACCAATTAATTTTTCATCGAGAAAATTCAAAAAAACGCTTTTTTGACAATTCGATTTTTCTCGGAAACTATTCAACCGATTTCGCTGAAATTTTTATGACAGCATTGTGCCTGCAGAGGAAAAACACTGTCAAATTTTGAGAGCGCTAAGTATAGCCGTTCCGGAGAAAATGACGATACATGGCAATACACTCAGACACACACAGTCACACACATACACACATACAGACATGCTTTAAAAATATGATTTTTCGACGTTTTGGATCATTTGTAGTCATATTCCGATGAAATCTCGAAATCGAAAAATCCGACGAAAACAATGTTTCCATTCGGAAGCAAAAAAAAAAATAAATAAGATCGATAGTCTCGTCCGATGATTCATCCTCATGTACTAACGCATAAATTGATGCACTTCAAAAATTTGAGCTCTGCTCTCTTTTGGGAAACATCAATTTTATCAACGTCATGTTACTTTCAGAAGTATCCAATCAACTACTTTGTCTAATAATGTAGTCTCTAAGAATTTTAGAACTTCGAGAATGGAATTAAAAGCTATTTATTCAATCACTTCTTTAACTGAATTGTATGTGAAGGAAATTCTTCATATCGTAAAAGGAGCGGGAGAACTTGTCTTCGAACTTCTATTTGTTCTTCAATTTAGTAGTGATGAGGTGAAACAAGTGGAGCTGATTTTCACGGCTATTCTTTTTCGGCGAATACATCTAAAACTAATGTAACGGGACGAATGGAGAAATAACACGTCGCATATTCCTCTCATCTTACATTTTATTGAATAAATGAATATTAAATAAGAAATTTTGGTTTGAGAACATTATAAGAAAAAGGGATAAGCATTTCCGGCCATGAAAAAGAATCCAGCTATACTGACATCCGTGCATCTTTATGTAAAAGAGACTAGACCAGGCATGAGAATACTTATCCAACAATCTCCAGCTACGATGTGAGTGAAACACTGAAGTCTCGTCATTTCGTGGATTACTCTCGACCGACAGGCACTTCCGTGGGTCCACTGGCAAGACCGTGGTTTTCCTTTGACTTGAGCACGTCGTGGAAAACATTAGCTCCACGAACAGACTCGAACAAACTCTTATAAAATTTGAAATGTTTAAACACCATAATAACGACTACAAATAATATCGATCGGTATCATTCGAAAGTTACACTCCGATATCTAGAAAAAATCCCAAATTTTCTAATTTGGAGCATGGATCTACCCGCAAACTCTCCTTGATTGAGCTAGTTGAGAAGACTTATTGAATATCTCAATTAGTAGTTGGTAAAGATGTGTGAGTGATCGAAAAAAGCAAATATAGACTGAAGATGGAGACGCTTTTACACAATAATCATTTGTCTAGGGAAATGAAGGAAAGGGGTTGTACTTTAAAAAAACTGCCTTCGTAAAATTTCCGAATTCAAAACCTGTATGATTTCTTTTCTATTGTATATTTTCTCCTGAAATTTTACAGGGATACTCTCTATAAGATCCAGAAGTAGAATCTAAAATCCTGAATTGATATCTGAAAAGGTTCTGGACCTGTACTCACAGGAAAATGATCATTTTCGCGATTTGAAGGCCAAAGGCTTTTGTGTTATCTGAAAATGCCCCGAGAAGAAATGATTTTCGTGATTTTTCCGCTTTTGATCCATCAGATAGTTCGAAGAGGGCGAGAGAAATCTACTCTAGAAATCCCATATTGGCGCTATCTACCCGCGATTTTATAAACATGGATCTCTTATCGTTAGTCTGGCTCGGGGACAGTCATCACAAAAAGCATTGCTCGGTTCGTAGAAAACCTACGAAACTTAAAGTCCCGGAGTTTGAAATTGGCCGGAAAATGATTCTCATGAAACAAGCAGAACGTGAAATTCAAAATTGTTCGGAAAGTAAAAGTCTTGGTATTATTCTGTCGTGGTGATTTTACAATTCGGGATATCTAAAAAGTCCGGAAACTAAATATTTCGGAGTGATCGATTGCCAGAAATCTCATTTGGCGGAAAACTGAATGTTCGGGAACGTCACGAACCGGAATTTGATGCCAGTAACACCAGATTTCTACATTGCCGACAGCAGGTTATAGTGCAGCAGGTAAAGGAATCGACAATCTAGCTTATCATATATCATAGACGGTTTCTTTATCAACGTTGGCTGGAATAGTTAGCACGGTAATCAAGAGAGGACAGCACCTTCGTTATATTATAACATTCTGACTGATTTAATGAGAATTATTGATATAGAACTAGAGTTACATCGCGCGCGCAGCGCGCGCTAAGTTTCTATAACATAACTGTGGATGTTCGATGTTCTGAATCTTTATAGCTATTGACCCTCCAGTTCCTTCATCATCACGCTTTTAAGGAACTTTGCCGAAATTTCAAGGAAAACCTCGTATCTCCAAAAGAAATGGGTGGAAAATGACTTTGAAAGAGAATTAAATCTCGAAAATTCGACAAAAATCGATTTTCTAAATCGTTTCCTATTTTCGGTCCCCTGGGTTCCCCAAATGACGTGCTTTTAGGCAACTTTTGCCGAATTTCAGTGAAAACCTCGTATCTCCAAGAGAAATGGGTGAAAAATGACTTTGAAAGGAAATTGAATTTCGAAAATTCGCCGAAATGCGATTTTCTAAATCGTTTCCTATTTTCGGTCCCCTGGGTTCCCCAATTGTCGTGCTTTTATGCAACTTTTGCCGAATTCCAAGGAAAGCCTCGTATCTCCAAAAGAAATGGGTGGAAATCTGACTTTGAAAAGAAATTAAATTTCGGAAATTCGACAAAAATCGATTTTCTAAATCGTTTCCTATTTTCGGTCCCCTGGGTTCCCCGATTGTCGTGCTTGTATGCAACTTTTGCCGAATTTCAAGGAAAACCTCGTATCTCCAAAAGAAATGGGTGAAAAACTGACTTTGAAAAGAAATTGAATTTCGAAAATTCGACAAAAATCGATTTTCTAAATCGTTTCCTATTTTCGGACCCCTAGATTCCCCAAATATCGTGCTTTTATGCAACTTTTGCCGAATTCCAAGGAAAACCTCGTATCTCCAAGAGAAATGGGTGAAAAATGACTTTGAGAGGAAATTAAATTTCGAAAATTCCACAAAAATCGATTTTCTGAATCGTTTCCTATTTTCGGTCCCCTGGGTTCCCCAATTGTCGTGCTTTTATGCGACTTTGGCCAAATTTCAAGGAAAACCTCGTATCTCCAAGAGAAATGGGTGAAAAATGACTTTGAAATGAAATTAAATTTCGAAAATTCGACAAAAATCGATTTTCTAAATCGTTTCCTATTTTCGGTCCCCTGGGTTCCCCAAATGACGTGCTTTTAGGCAACTTTTGCCGAATTTCAGTGAAAACCTCGTATCTCCAAGAGAAATGGGTGAAAAATGACTTTGAAAGGAAATTGAATTTCGAAAATTCGACGAAATGCGATTTTCTAAATCGTTTCCTATTTTCGGTCCCCTGGGTTCCCCAATTGTCGTGCTTGTATGCAACTTTTGCCGAATTTCAAGGAAAACCTCGTATCTCCAAAAGAAATGGGTGAAAAACTGACTTTGAAAAGAAATTGAATTTCGAAAATTCGACAAAAATCGATTTCCTAAATCGTTTCCTATTTTCGGACCCCTAGATTCCCCAAATGTCGTGCTTTTATTCAACTTTTGCCGAATTTCAAGGAAAACCTCGTATCTCCAAAAGAAATGGGTGAGAAACTGACCTTGAAAGGAAATTGATTTTCGAAAATTCGACGAAAATCGATTTTCTGAATCGTTTCCTATTTTCGGTCCACTGGGTTCCCCAATGGTCGTGCTTGTATGCAACTTTTGCCAAATTTCAAGGGAAACCTCGTATCTTCAAGAGAAATGGGTGAAAAATGACTTTGAAAGGAAATTAAATTTCGAAAATTCGACAAAAATCGATTTTCTAAATCGTTTCCCATTTTCGGTCCCCTGGGTTCCCCAAATGTCGTGCTTTTATGCAACTTTTGCCAAATTCCAAGGAAAACCTCGTATCTCCAAGAGAAATGGGTGAAAAATGACTTTGAAAGTAAATTAAATTTCGAAAATTCGACAAAAATCGATTTTCTAAATCGTTCCCTATTTTCGGTCACCCAGGTTTCCCAAATATCGTGCTTTTGTACAACTTTTGTCAAATTTCAAGGAAACGCTCGTATCTCCAAGAGAAATGGGTGAAAAATGACTTTGAAAGGAAGTTAAATTTCAAAAATTCGACAAAAAATCGATTTTCTAGATCGTTCCCTATTTTCGGTCCCCTGGGTTCCCCGAATGTCGTACTTTGTCGAACCGATTTTTTGTCGAATTTTCGAAATTTAATTCTCTTTCAAAGTCATTTCTCACCCATTTCTCTTGGAGATACGAGGTTTTCCTTGAAATTTGGCAAAAGTTTCTTAAAAGCGTGATGATGAAGGAACTGGAGGGCCAATGGCTATAAAGATTCAGAACATCGAACATTCACAGTTATGTTATAGAAACTCAGCGCACGCTGCGCGCGCGATGTAACTCTAGTTCTATATTAATAATTCTCATCAAATCAGTCAGAATGTTGTAATATAATGAAGGTGCTGCCCTCTCTTGATTACCGTGCTAACTATTTCAGCCAACGTTGATAAAGAAACCGTCTCTGATATATGATAAGCTAGATTGTCGATTCCTTTACCTGCTGGACTATAACCTGCTGTCGGCAATGTAGAAATCTGGCGTTATTGGCATCAAATTCCGGTCCGTGACATTTTCGAACATTCAGTTTTCCGCCAAATGAGATTTCTGGCAATCGATCAGTCCGAAATATTCTGTTTCCGGACTTTGTAGATATCCCGAATTGTAAAATCACCACGACAGAATAATACCAAGACTTTTACTTTCCGAACAATTTTGAATTTCACGTTCTGCTTGTTTCATGAGAATCATTTTCCGGCCAATTTCAAACTCCGGGACTTTAAGTTTGGTAGGTTTTCTGCGAAACGAGCAATGCTTCTTGTGATGACTGTCCCCGAGCCGTTATTCTAACCAACTCGAATATCACAATCGACTTATCGACAGCGCGCTTCCCCAGCCCTCTCTTTTTTTTGAGATGGGTGTAACTGACCAGAAAGAACTGACCACTCTACACGATACACACACCTATTTGCTCCAACAACTGGACGCCGGAAAGTGATCACAGTTTTGTTACCCTCCAAGATTCCGATTAGAAGGACAATTCATTTCGGAGAGATGGTGTTTGCTCACCCTTGATATCGAAAAATGAGCAAAAAGTCTGTTCTGGATTCTGAATTGTAGCTAGTCTGGAACATTTGGGAATAGTTTCGGGGGCGTTGAGGGGAAACGTCAGTTGAATCGACATGTAGAATTAATCTTGAAAAAATTCCCAGATATTGTCGCATTAATTTTAGGATTAGCTGCTGAGTTCTGAGGGAATCCATCCTGTCAGTACTGACTGATTAATTAACAAAATTTTCCATTTGGCATGCGCTCTTATGTATCACCATTTATGCATTGATTCCTCACAGCTTCAAAATGTGGAATTCATATTGAATGTTCCATATCTATATTACTTGCTTCAAAGACAACCGATGAATGAAATTTGATGAACCTTTATCGAGCCAGTTATTAATAATTGAAAAAAGAGAAGAAACAAATCTAGACGGGTCTCTGTCTAACACCTATGATATCAGAGGCGAGCGTTCTCATGCACTTCGTTCGTGTTTATCTCCTCCCTGCACCCCCACTGCGTCCATCGCCGCCCCCCTCGAATTGAAACTTTTTTATGCCTAGATGTTTATCAACAATCGACAGGGTATCCATGAATCAGATATTCTTAAGATTTTTCATTTTTCCATTGATAATCACTCAACAAATGAGAAAATATTGTCTTAGCAACATGAATATCAATCGATTGCAAATTCAATGATTCGGATGAATCAATTATAGTGTGGAGGACACGTAAAAGAACAAACATTGCCATGAATTCCAAGATAAAAGATTCAGAGAAATTTGTTATTTATTGTGGATTATTCATTTGTCTGATCCATGAAATTCCTAGTCATTTGATACCTATACTCCTGAGGCTTTTTTCTTATCATGTAAGTTTGTTGTTTATCCAAAAAAGAAAAGTTTAATTTTTTGAAATAGTTCTCCACGATGAGTTATTTATCCGATTTGTGGAATTCCCAGTCGATTGATACCTACTCTGCTGAGGCATTTTCCTTCTATTCATCAATTATTCATAAACGATCACTTCATAGATAGAAAGGAATCAGTCTAGAAATATAGATCAGTCAACTAGATATAGATATCAGTCAACTAGAAATTTCATCAATGTAATAAATAGCTTATTGTGCAGAAAGTTATTTCAAAAAATTCAACTCCCTGTTCCATACACAATGAATTGAAAAACAGAGACTATTATTAGCCCCGCAATGAAGATATTAGTTGACTCAGAATTTTATGAATCGGACGAATGAATAATTGACAATAAATGAATAATTTTTTGAATTTGTCATCTTACTATTTCTACGAGAATCCTAGAACCCTGGCCTGAATCCTTTTTTTTTGTAAATATTTCGAAAGCTAAGAAAAAGATTAAGCCAAATGGGCGTCTCTCCACGAGATTTCGATATATTCTCAAGAAAAAACCATTGAAACAATTCCTCTATTCATAAATCTATTCTTGGTCGTAGGACTTTGATGAATATCTGGGAAACTGAGCGAGATGATGCAATTTTTGAAGAAACTCTTCTTGTAGTTTTTAAAATTCTCTACAAAGAATGTCATGAGAAAAATTCCGTTATCTCGCTCAGTTTCCAAGATATTTTCGAAGAAACGGATGTCAAAAACAAAAGAATATGAAGTTTGTAGACAAATTGATTTATCATTAATCCTTTTCGAATATTCCGGAATTTAAGCAAGATAGAGCAATTTTGCACGAATCCTTCTTCATAGAGAGTTTTGAGAGCTCCAAAAAAGGATTGAAGAAAGGACCGCTCTATTTCGATTAATTTCCGGTGTATTCACAAAGACTGATTCTAAAAAATCTAGTTGTCTGAACACTTCATAATCGTGAAAAAAAATGATAATTTGTTAGTGAACAGATAAACAAAATACTATAGGCAGATACTCAAATTCTCAAAGTGTTGTGTTCATTACACAGCTAAATGTGCTGAGCTGTGCTTTTTGCCGTTTTCCTTCGAGATTAACCCCGTATCCTCACTTTTCTCAATTATTATCACTAGTTCACTTGAAAAAATCCGAATAATTTATCGCTAGTTATACATAATGAGCAAGAAGTTTCACTTCTGTCGCGTGGGTTCCACGCACCCTCTTTTTATATTTATACTTCTTGATAAACATTTGGAGAATTCATTTGAAAAAAAGGAGAATGAATAAACAATAATACAATTAATATTTCCATATATATTTTCGTTATGTTTTTTTTTATTTACAATTTGACAACAAAATTGTGAAACGTAACACGCGTTGTAGCCCTCTTACTCAGCCGGAAATGGGTGACGACGGATTTGAGGTGAGAATTTGGGCTATTAAAATCTTACATCATTTATACCTTTTCAATCTCCTCAATTCTTCAATTTCTTTAGTTTTTAATTTTAGTTTAATTTTTTTTTTTTCGTATTAATAATCGTATTAAATTCATTATTATTAATTCACGGTTATCGATGTCAAAAGGCGGCCTTTTATCGACTCTTTTTAGAATATATAAAATCATCTAAAGCCCATTTTTTTTTAAATCCACAATTTCCTTCATTCTCAATCAATCAAGATCATTCAATTAAATTCAATCTTTTTTTTTTTTTGCATTCATTCGGTATTTTAATAGCTAATAATTAATCTGCACATTCTCGTCCTCACAATTATTCGGATTGTCCATATTTATAATGATATCTTAACTTCATTCGCACAATTTTTGTGATCATAAAGCCCAATAAATTATTTTACATTCGAAAATTCAGTTTTGAAGAGGCGAAATGAGATGAGTCAATACTCTTCTTTTCCAAATAACAATAATTGGATTTTTTTGATTTTACCTCTTCATCATTGAATTAATTTCGTTCGATGAAACAGAGAAAAATTAATTTTTCAAGCTAAATAAAATCAATTAACATTCAATCGTTTATTCAGTTTCATTCAAATTCATTTATTTACACAACTACAATTATTTCATACGTCAAGTCTTTGTTTTATTTTTTTTTTTGGTTTTACGTAAAATTTTTTTTATTTAAAATTTCCCGCGTAAATCAACAGCCGTTTAAACGAAACTACCCATTCCATTATTTCTCTGTGCATCAATATTCAAAACTTTGTTTCATAGTCACAAAGTTTTTATGGCAGTGAAACTATTATTTCATTCACTTTTAACATTTTCATTTGATTTATTCATTGTTTTTTTTTTTCTTCTTTTTCATCGTTTGAGCTCACTATTATTCATTTTTCATTTCATTTGTTTTTCTCGTAACAGTCGGCGCATTTATTTTTATTTACAGGTAGATTGACTTCCGCCCTTTGACCTTGATTATTAAATTATTTATTAATTATAATTCTCGTAAAAATCGGTAATTTTTTGTATTTATAAATTAAATTGCATCTTAATTTATTTTGTAAAATTATTAAACAATTCTCAGATTTTATTATCAATTAGGCTGAATAATTTCCTTTTTTATGAATAATTTTGAAAGAACTAATTATTTTTTTCTGTTATTAAAAAATTGTAAAACTTGATTAATCGATTATTTTGTCATTTTTTTGAAAATATCTCAGAAACTAAAAGAGATAGGAATTTCCATAACGACCTCTTTTGTAGCTGATATTTTCTTCTAACAAAAAAGTTGCTATGATCATTCCTCCACCTCGCTCTAATTTCGAGACATTTCCAAAAATCTAACTCCATAGTAAAATAAACGGGATTGCGAGTCACTTTTTTATGAATTTCTCAGAATTGCAGCGAGATAGCGAAATTTTTGTAGAGAAAAATAGGAGCTGTAAAAAATGATAATCAAATTAGAAATGTGACAATTTTTTTTATTTTTTTTCAAAACAAATAAATTATTATTCAAAAAATATTGAAAAATTCACACTTATTGTTTTTTGAATTTTTTACATGTGCATACTTTTCATTTTTTCAAAATAATTCACTAGTTGAAAGAAAAGAGAATTTATAAAATTGTCAAACGTCTGCTATTATTAAGATCATCAAAAAAAAAAATATCCACAAAAATTTTGAAATCTCACTTTAATTCCGAGATATTCCCCCCAAAAAACTGTAATTAGAATGAAATTCTGGTAATTCAAAAAAATCCATCTTTTTTTTTCTCCAACTCAATAATTTATTATTTTCCATTCAAAACCAATTGTCCTTTAAATTTTCCTCAATAGTTCTTCATTTATCTCTCGCAAACCCACTTTTTTTTTCCTTTCTCAATGCAATTCGTCTTTCTCAAGAGTCTTTCTCACTTATTTATCTTTTCTTCTCTTGCACCTGAAATTTTTCCACAACTTCGAAATGAAATTTTCCCATTTTGTATCCAATGTCAAGTGTGCACCATTTTAAACTTGGAAAACAGAAAGAAAAAAAATGAAAAACAAAAAAAAACAGACAAGGGAAAAGGACAAATCGTAGTGGCAAAGTTCAACTACGTTGTACAAGACAATTCCCAGAAGATGAAAATAGGAATAGAAGAAGAGAGAGAAAGAGAGAGAGAGAGATGAAATAAGAACAGGGTAAATAGGTGAACTCGAGTGAAACTACTTGAGCTTAAATAGTCATTAACCGCAGGAGAATAAAATGGTGGCTTGTTCTTCAACAAAAGAGAAAGACAATTTACCATTTGTAGATTGTGTAACTGTTTGCAGATAGAGTGGGGGTAATCCTCTCCATTGCTCTTAATTTTTCATCTTTCTCTGTTGCTTTTTTTTTTCCTTGAAAAATCGTGAGAACATGAATTAAAATTAATTTCTATTGTTCGTGTACAAATGGATTTTTTTCTTCATCTCAATTATTAATAATTAGTCTTCCATTTTCCACGCAATTAATTGAGAGGATTTTTTTTCGGTTGGGGAAAAAATATGAACACATTTATTTGATTAATGCTCTTCAATTAAGGTGGATTTGATTCTTTATTTGATTTATTTCATGAAGGAAAAAATGAGAAGAGTCACTTTTTTCAACAATTTTTCGGAATTTCCTCGGAATCTATGGGAGATATGAAAATTCTTGTTCAACACTTTTTTTTGTAGAGGACAATAAACGCTAAAAAACAAAGGTAATTACAATGATTTTTGTATATCTATTAGATTTCGAGATAATTCGAAAAAAACTACAGACAAAAATTGAAAATCTCATTATTTCAATTCTTTGATAATTAATTTATTTCGATAATTAAACAATATAAAATGAAATAAAATGCGCACGATTATACGAGTAATACTTTGATTCTCATTGAATTCCACCGGAAGTAGCAAATTTAATTTTTGGCGGTAATTATTTGATTTTATTTATTGTATAAAGTCTTTAATATTAACGTTATTATTTACAAGGAACATCTAACATTTTAAGGTTTATTTAATTTTTTTGCTTTTCTTTTTTTTTTTTTTTTCATTCATTTAAAATTATTTATACACATTCCATGATCATTAACTCCATTACTCTTGAGCCGTGTGACTTCGTAATAACACCTAAAAAAACATTCCTTATTTTTTTTTCTCTCATTTAATTTATTTAAAATTTATCCGGAATTTAATCTAGACTTGTAGGGCGTAATGCACACTGATCGTGACTTTTTTCCATTTTTCTTAAACTCTTTCCTCCATCTTATTAGCTTCTGTCTAATCACAAAAAAAAATTGTGGCTAATTTTTTCATCATTTGATTTTCATTTATTTAAATTTCTTTTATATTTACTTCGATCCCATTTTTTGTTTGTTTTTTTTTCAGTCTAGTTTTTCATCTTTCCACTAAGAGAGAAATTTTATGCAAAAAACAGAAATAATCTCTCTGGATGAAACGAAATAATCAATAAAAAGTATCGATGAATGAATATTTCTTTAAAAAATGATTCATCATTAATTTTATAATAATTATCAAGTGTAATAAAAACGAATTAATTTCAATCTTTTCAGCTTTTCAACAATATCTCGGAATTTAAGCAGGATAGAGAAGTTTATATAGAGACTTTTTTTATAGAAAAAAAGGTCAGCTACAAAAATTGCTATCTCTCTCATAGATTCCGAGATATTTGTGAAAAATTGTTAAAAATCTGAAAATAATCAATTTCGTTATTTCCAATACTTGAACAATAATGACTGAAAAAAATTTAAAATGACATTGAATTTATGATTCTTTTGTTAGCAATGTGAAAAAGCTCAGTCCCCTCCTGTCGAATGTCTCGTTAACGTCGAAATTCCGAAATTTCTATTTCGCAGAAAAAAATTTTCTCAATTTTTTTCCTCTTTTTATTACTTGATATTAATAAGTAATTCGACGTTTACACAAATTGCAATTAATTTTAAAGCAATGTTGATGCTGTTAGTACATCTGGTACGACTGGCCTCGGAGGGGACTCCATACATCACACTCTCATTTCAGTCATACTTCCTTGAGTAACACGATTAATAATATTACCACTTTGTAACAATGGCTGATTTTCTGGTGGGCTTTTGGTCCTTGGTGGTGGTGGTGCTCTTGGTACTGTTAAATGAATCGAACCATTTGGTGGACACTAAAAATCAATGGATTCATTAAACAAACAATGCCTCTTTCCTCTTCTTCAACCAAATAAAAGTAACGAATGAGAGAAAAAAAACATGAAAAAAAGAAAAATGAAGGGAAACTAAAATATAAAATTAACCTGGGATTGCATTCCCATCTCCTGAATAACAGAAGTTCTAGGCAATGTGGCATGCTGCGTGTGCTGTTGCTTTTGATAATGATGCTGATGCGGCAGTGTATGGGTACTCTGACCTTGGAGTAAACTGCCTTCATTCGATGCTTTTATAACGTTTCTGAAAGAAGAAAAGAATATGAATAATTAATTATTCCTAGAAATGGACCTATACCCAAGCAAAGGAGAAAAAAAGGGTAGTATCCCAGTAAAGTGGAGTACGGTTTACTCGTTATTCTTTTGATGCTGTATCAAAGATGATATTTCTTTACATTTTCCTGAATTTTTTTTATAATTTATGTCCGTGTAGTTTATGAGATATGAATTATCAAAGTTATTGAAAATAGTAGTAGTGGGAATAAAACGCCTTAAATCTGAGAGAAATAATCGAATTACTAAAAAATGACACTGTAGACCGATTATTTGAAAACTATTGGCGAAGAGGACAGCATTCTAACGAAATAATAGAAGAAAAAAATAGTCTATTCTCTGTATAGTTATTGAAAAATTTTAATTAGAAGGTAGTCGTAATTAGTTGCCTCTCTTTCTACATCATCCATATGATGGAAGAGTAGTAAGTTAAAAAAAATTAGGATACTATCTTGAGAGATGAAGAATATAGACTTTTTTTTGGATTATTTCGGCATCTAATAAAGATACGAGGGTTTTCATAGGAACCCTTTTCGTAGCTCTTTCCTCTTTCTACGAAAGACGCTTCCTATGAAAATTTTTGTATCGCTTAAGTTCCGAGATATTATCAAAAAACTAACTCATTAATGAAATCTGAAGGAACTAAAGCATAATAAATTTAAAAAATGAGTTAGAAATAGAATGAAGCCATGAAGAATAGGCGTGGATGATATAGCAATTGTTTATATTGTTCAAAAGATGTAAATTTTCAGGTCATTATCATAAAAAGTTTTCATTGATGTTAAGGGAAATTAATTGAATTTACCTCCTGAGCATTTCATTCTCAACGTCAACAATGACCTGTCCACTGCTTGTAAAGTGTGAATGCGGTGGTGGTGGCTGCTTCAACTCATTAAATCCCCTTGGGCCACACTGTTGATTCATCATTTGTTGCTGCTGAAGGCTCTTAACTTCAAGTCTCGTTTTATCCCGCTGATAATAGACACCAGCAAATATAAGTACATTAAGAATTAGCAGACTACAGCCAATTGCTATTGTCACACTCAAGGCAGTAGAATATGCTGAATATCTGTATTGGACAAAAGCAAAAAAAAAGAATCATTACTATTTTCTTAAATATTTCAGCAAATATTAAATAATGAAATTTTGCAGTTAAAATTTCCTAGGAATTTTAATCTTTCTGCAGATAATTAATTCTTATCACACAAATGAATAATTAAAAAATGAAAATTACCCAGCTACATCGAGCCCCGAGAGAGTATCTGGGCTGCTTGCATTATGTACATTCTGTAGATTCGTACTGGGAATTACACTGACACAGGTGGTTATACTGTAATCCGTTGTTGTAGGTAATTCAGTTGTAAAATTTCGCCTTCTGTATTCTTCACCCATTCTACTAAGTGGATCTGGTCTTACTAAACCATCGTAAAGATTTGGATCACTGTGACTACGAAATAGATTGTGCCGTGGTTCAACATCCTCCATTCCAGCACGATGAAGCTCGGGAATGAGGCGCAGCCATACTGACAACTGATGGGCACGAAAGTGATTCTTGATCGTTGGCTTTTTTGCTGAAACAGATTAATGTGATCATTCATCAATGGTTGAGTGATTCTTTTACTTTTTTTTTTTTTTGGTATCTTGAGATCTGAGATGGAGGAATGATGTGATGGCCTTTTTTATGGAGAGGAATGTTTTTATTTGGGGAAATACGAGAGGTAATTAATTCAGTAGAGTCATGGATCAAAAATCCTAAATCACTTGTAGCTTATTTCCATAATGACTCGGAAACAACGAGGTCTAGGAGAGTTTGGCAAAAAAGCTTTCATTTGGTGAATACATATATACACGATCTTTGATTAGATTCATGTATTGTTAGGTGGCCTTTTAGGTGTCTGCTGAGAAGTCTCTTTTTGGTCTATTTTGGTCTTCCAGCAGAAACCACAAGAGCAACCCAACAACATATGAATCAAATTAAAGGTTGTATATCCACGTATTGAACATTTGTGGTCAAAATAAGCAGTAATGTATTCGCTAATGGATTATGGCCCAAGGGCATTCATATTATTTGGAAATCTGACAAAATTGATGAGTGAGATAACACTCATCTCAGAACGTTATCTTCAATATGATTGTGAAAATGAAGAATTGTTACCAAATATCATCAAAAAAGTGCACCTTCTTGAACTTATGAATCAGCCCGGGAAAAACAGGTTCAGATCTTCCTAGATCTAAATTTTGGGATAGATCTAAGGAGATCTAGGGAGATCTAATTCTGTTTTTACTGGGAACTATAAAAAAAAACTCAGCATAGACCTAAAAAGCCATCTAAAAATTTTATGTACCTTTTTTTTGTAGTTCATGAAATTTCTTCAAAAAAAAGGTATCTTGTCATTTCTTTCTAAATTTAATATATTCGAAGGCATTTGCAGAAGAAAAGCCAAAAGTTTTCGTGTATTGATAACAATCTAAATGTTTTCTGCAATTTAATAGACATTATCATCAAATATTAGCTGAAATGGTGAAGTAACCTTGTCAGTGACAAATTTTCAATGGAACCGACAAGTTTCATAAGAGGGTTAATGAAATTTCACTTGATTTATTTGTGGCAATTTGAAAATGTATGTTTATTCTGGTTGATGAAGTAGACAAACATCTAGTGGATGTTTATCTTACTAGGTTTGGTGTCTAAAGGGCGAGTGGGTTAGAGTAAGTGGAGAAAGGCGAGCAGTGGGTTTTCGTACTCTTCCAACTTGTGCATGAAAGAGGGAAGGAGGGGGTGGGCTAGAATAAAGGAAAATCCAGAGAGAATCAGGGAGTATAGTGTGCAAACACAACTGGCAAGTAATTACTATCCAGGTGCTTGGTAACAGCGCACAACCAGAGCAATCTATTTTCTCTGGGCTCTCAGTGAACAAAGTTTCTCGAACTATCCTGAGACAGATCGAAACTTGGACGGGTAAAGATCATAAACTTCTAACCTGAGAGCTATTTTGATGGTCGAGAAAATTGGAGTTATGGCAATTGAATATGATTTCATTGATTTTAAGGGATATTCATAAGGTTTTTTTTAATGATTAATTTACATTTATTTTTGAGGTTTTCGTGAATTTCATTGGGAATTTCAATATTGAGAGGAAATTTTCTGCTTTGCACAAGTTTAAATGTCATTTATTCAACTTGAAATAACTTTTCTTGGAACGTTAGGAGTATGAATTGATAAAGTTGAGGGATTCCTAGAATTTCATGAACTTCATCAAAGTTTATGGAAAACAATCAATCAATAGTGCTTCGAAAATGTTTCACAAAGGTTTCAAATGTTTCGACTCTTGATAGTCTCTTGACTATCTTCGATGAACCTCAATAATTCCTCCAAAGTCACAATTACCCCCAAACAAATTCATTAAATTGTTGAATAATTGAATTAAATAATTAATTGAACATCAATATTTCACTGGTATATTTCGTGAATTCGAGAATTTGAATTCTGTGAGGAAATTTTCTACTTTGTACAAGTCAAAATGTAATTTATTTAACTTGAAATCACTTTTCTTGGAACTTCAGGGGTATGAATAATTAAAGTTGATGGATTCGCTGAGTTTCATAAACTCCATTGAACTTTATGAAGAGTTACGAATCAAAATTGCCTCGAAAATGTTTCAGAGAAGTTTCAGACGTTTCGACTCTTGATAATTTCTTAATTATCCTCAATAAACCCCAATAATTCCTGGGAAGTCTCAATTACCCCGGAAAACTATTTGAAGCGTTAAATAATTCATAAATTAACTACAATTGATTCAATTAAAAAATTAATTCAATATTAACATTAATCAAATTTTGTTTCGAAATTTTTGCAAAAAATGCAAAAATATTCATTTTATTTTTTGAATTAAATATTATTATTATTATTATTAGTGATACACTGCTATCAAGAATTTTGATCGAATTAACACTAGATCATCTTGCGAACGTTAATTAATTAATTCATTCAATATAAGCTATAGTGAATTCATAGTATTACTATTGATTAGATTTTTTTCTTTACAATTTCTTTTTTAATTGCAAGAATATTCAATTAATTTTTTGGATTCATTATTATTATTATTCAATTTACTTTGCATACTATTTACACACCCCTGCTAATAACCTCTAGAATCATTCGGCAAATTATTTTTCGAAATTTTTTAAATTGAATGTACACATTCAAATCATGAAAATCATATAAATTTCGTCACCAAACCTTCATTTTGGCTTAATTTGTGAAAATTATTCCACTATTTACTTTGATCAGATTTACCCTAGAGCATCCTATGAACGTTTCATTGAGAATTCTTTCGCATTGAAGAATCAATAGGCATAATATCATCGTAAAAATTAATGCAACCCTTCTCTCAATGTTTTTATCGACAAATTGAGTTTCCTGCATCTACAACAAGATGTAAGTTGTGATCAACCGTTAAATAGATAATGGCATACAGCGTCTCTGGTATCAGGGCTATCTGCGTCTAATCTCCAATGTTATTTGGATGTATATACGGAACTATCTACTGGGATAGTGACTGAATTAGCCACCAATCGTGCATGACCAATTTGAGTTTGCAAGATCCAATGGTATCAGCCTTGGGGACAATGTGTCTATGAACGTAACACGAACGTAACTCAAGTATCAGGGAGTCAGACTTGATTGGAATGACACAGATGATTTATCCTTTAGCATGGAGGAATCATTGTTTGGTCAAGTCGTGTTGGGGTTGTGGCTGTATGTCAGGATTTTGGGGAAATGTATGCATGGAGATTAGATGAGACAGGGTAGTTTGAGATTTTTAGGCTTTTGTGACGTGATATTGATTATCCGACATTATTTCTCAGGGATTTTTGGGAGATTTTGGAATTTGTTTGATAGATGGAAAATAATGAGTATTTCTGATAAGGATAATCGAGGTTGCTGGAAGCATTCTGGAGGGAATTTGGCTATTCTCTTTCATTTTTGATACATATTTTCAAGGAATTTATGAAAAAATTGAATTTCAGATGAACTTTGAGGTTTTGGATAAGGGAAACTGCTCGGAATCAGAGAAAATACTTGAGATAGGTTTTCTCTGATCATTCCATTGAAAAGCTGAAGAAATTTAGGGTGAAAAACATATGTCAAAATTCATTTTTGAGATTGTTTCACAAATTTGTCTTTTTTGAGGGGAAATTGGAGCTCTTATTCTTTATGAAATTGAAGAATCCCACTTTTCTGGAGATATCTCAATTTTTATTGGTTTTAGTGACTTGCGACTGATTTTAAATGAGAGTTCAAATCATTTGGTATTAGTTTAATGTGATTATGAAAAAAATTATCAATTTTGAAAAATTATTTAATACAAAAACTTATTTTTTTTTAATGAGCTATAAATTACTCGAAAATCGATTAAAATTTTTTAAAACTTAATGAATCGATGAGAAATGATCTCACCTTTCAATTGAGATTGATCTTAAATCGCTACGATAAGTAGAACTGTAAACATTCTCAAAAAAGTGGGAATTTGAAAAAATTAAAAGAGTTCTACTCCTCATTCGTGGCCAAAATCATAGAATTTGCAAAAAAATTCGAGAAAATCAATTTTGACACATATTTTCTACCGGAAAATTCCTCAGCTTTTCAGTGGAATTATGAAGAAAATTCCATTTCACACCGTTTCATCAGAACTCCCATTTTCTCCAATGAAAAATACAAGAGAATCTTGTAAGATTTGTCTAAAAATGATTTCAGTTCATAAATTCCTGAAAAATTATGAAATAGTGAAAAATGACAATAGAATTTAAGAATCCTCCAGTAATTCTAAAAGCAAAGTTCTCTCCTTAAATCATTTACGTAACTTCAAGTTCTTCTAATTTCCATTCGTCATACATTTCGATTTTTCACGAGTAAAGAAGGTAGAAAGACTTCAGGCTCTTGGGTTCGTTTATCAAATGAGAAAAAGGAATGAGTAAAAGTAGACGGCTTGCCAGGTGAAGCATGGTCAAAGGAGCCGTTCCTTGAAAATTCATGGGTCCAGCTCGTATGGATAGAGGAAAGGTTAAAATGTAAAGAGAAGAAGGAAAAACTGAGGGAAAAAAAAGTGAAATGCATGAAGAGAAACGAAAAGAGAAAATGGTTCGGAGGGCTTTTATGGATTCTGAGTGAGCAACGGTCCATGCAGAAGAGGTTGGATGGTGTTGGATAAAAGAGGCAAAACTTTTAATCAAACTAAAACATTCAGTCGTCTCATAGCCCGAGCATATCGTATATCATTCGTTTGGATAATGTAGTGTATGACCCTAACACACTCTTAAGAATTTTTTTTTCACTCCAGTGATTTATTCTTCCTCCTTTTTTTTCTTCTTTCGTCTAATTCATCCTGACTTTATTATTCTGGAATCGAAAAATTTCCCTCGAACATTCCAGTTTCTTTTCACTTCAAAGACTCTTCCAGAAGGATTTCTTTGCTGTTTTTATTCAACAGAATTTTCTTTGACTCAGCGAGACTTTAGAGAGATCAATAGAACTCTATCTTTATCCTAGTTTGCTGAAAATTTTCAATATTAAGGTAGTATTCTAGAGTATAGTCGATAAAACAGAGAGAAAATGAGGATTTGTAGATTTACCTGATAAAGTGATTAAACTATTTGAGAGTCATATCTTCAGCTTGTGAATATAATTTATTTTTTGTTTCTCGAATTTTTCTTACATTAGTAATCTCCTATCACATGCATGAGATAGAGAGAGAGGCAAATAGTTACGACTATCTTCTAATTAAAATTTCTCAATAACTATACGGTGAATTGGATATTTTATTCTTTTATTATTTAGTTGAAATGAATTGTTTAGTTGAATTTAAGAAATTTCGTTATTTCTGTCCGATTTAGGGTTTTTCATCCCCATCACCACCATTTTCAGGAACTTTGATAAATCATATCTCATAAACTACACGGACAAAAATTCTAAAAAAATTCAGAAAAATGTAAATATATATCATTTTTGATAAGGCATCAAAAAAAAGGAGGAGTTAATTGTACTCGAGTTTGCTGGGATATTACCTTAAAGTTGTGATGGAATTATTAATTCAATAAAAATGAATTATTTTCACATTTTTGTCTGCTTTCAGGATTGCAAGAAGGTGAAATCACAAATTGATAAAAAATAGTACAGATGGTAGGAACAGAATTGAGTTGTCCACCAACACCAGATTGGCTGCACGTGTTACGTTACGTTATGGAGAAAACGATTTCTACAAAATCACACGTAAAGTTTTAACTCAATTTCTTCATATATATCTGCATCAATATGGAAATAATACGTCTAGTTGGGTGAAAAAAGGAGTCGACTGATTTCGAATCTATTTTATTGAAGTTTCTCACGGTTATGTGAATAGGTGAAAGTTCAGGAGTCTCAAATCTGTTTCTAAAGGTGAATTAAGTTTCTGGTGATGTTGCGAGTGCTTTGAGGTGAAACTGCCTTTGAATTTTAGGTGAATTCAATTTTTGAATACTCTCGGAGCATTTTAGCATTTTCTTCCTTCATATATTGAAAGAGCTTTGATTTTTTGCAGAAAAAATCAAGAAAGAACCGAGATAAAATGATTCTAGAATTTTTTTTAGAGTGAAGGACATCATGAAAAAATATCAAAAAATTTGAGAAAATGCTCTAATATATCTCACTTGTTGGTGAATTTTCTCAAACATTTTCGTGGAGGTCATCACTCTAAAAAAAAATAGTTTTATTTTGACGCGTTCTCTACTATCTCAACCGATTTAGTTCTAAAAATAAAGTATTCCCTATTGCCATTGAATTTAAAAACTCCATTTCATTTATAGAAAATAAATGTTCAGTGAGAAATTAAAGTTTCTTTCTCGCCTCTTTGTGCGAGAAAAAGAAACTCCATTTTTCTTCAATTCTCCAAAGTTGATGAAATGAAATTCATCAATTTAGTATCTTTCAACTTCAATAATTGTGAATGTCTCCAACTCTTTTCAACAATTCGATTATTTTTATGTCTATTTATGTTTCTTTTCAATTCTTGTGAACTTCATTTTTTTTTCCGCTCTCTTTTGTCTTAACTTTTCATTTAACTGACAAAAGTTCCTCGGTAGAGTTGATTAAGTGTAGTGTCCCCCAAGGACATACTTTTTGTCTCTCTATTTCGTGAATGAACTTTAATCCTCATTTACGGCAATTTTCATTTGCAAAAAAGCTTTGATGTGAAAAATACGGTTTCTTTCCTTTTGAAAAAAAAAAAAAATGTAGAGCAAGACGACTTTTAACTTACGAAGTTAATTTTTTATTTTAGCCTTTCGTTATTATGCTCAGAGACGTAAGAGAGATAAGAAAGGTTAAAAATGACATCGACGAATAGTCAGAGAAATTTCAGCTTAAAAACTCGTCCTCACGAAGAGCTTTTTATCTTCTCTTTAGGAACAAGAGATGAATGGAAGATACATTTGCGCCTTTCTAACCTGCTGAAGACGAGTTTTAGTTTGAATTATTTCACGAGTTGTCACTAGATGGCGAAATTCTTTTGCAAGTGAAAATTACTTGAAACTGGTTTAATTGAGGATCCGAGAGGAAAGGAGAGATGATATGAATTCAAATTTGAGTAAAGCTAAAAGGCAGGAATAAAAAATATCTGTATGTTACTAAAATTAATCCGTTACACTTCATTATAGATCAATAATCATTTACGAAAGCAAGAAGAGGTGATTTTACATAAATCATTGATTTAAACCTGAGCGAAAGCGATTAGAATTTTTTTCGAAGTGAAGCCCAGCGTGAAAAAATCTAAAAAAATTTGAAAAGATGCCATGGCATCTCTGCATTATCGAGAAATTTTCTCAATTATTTTCTTGCAACCGCCTTTGTTCTGGAAAATGAAGAAATCATCAAAGCCTTTGATTTAAAGATCTTTCACTTCAACTCCCACAAAATATTCCCGGAAATATTGCGAAACTATCGGATAATTGACACCGATAATTGCTGAAGAATGCGGAGAACTCTGAGCACAAAGCAAAGACTTTTCACTGGTACTCAGGCACCTGTGAATCGGGGTAAATGCATTGGTTCGATCAAGTAAAAGCAACGACGATGAGACCAGAGAGCAGAACTCTGAGGACAACGTAAAAGGAGCGAAGAGGTGAAAAAATAAAAATAAAAAATGTGGAGTACAGAGCATCGATGAATGAGGATGGTGCACGAGGTGGAAACTCAATTTGTAGGCGGTTCTCTTTGATCGAGTCTCGCTTTTCCAACAGTCAGCTCCCATTCCAGCTTCCTCTACTCTGAATGTACTATCACGCAGTAACTGTGTGAATATGTCCCTATTGAGCTGCTCTAGGCTAGTCCATCACGCACATAGGCACCTATCGAGTAACGAGATTGCTCCACATATACTGAAAAAAAATTCCAATTGTTACTTTTACGAGGAGACTGACAATTTTTCATTTCGAAAGAAACAATAAAAAAGGCAGAATGAACTAAAATTTTTTTTGAAGTGAAGTTCTTCATCAATTGATTTGAAAAAATTCTACAACAATGGAGACATGCTGCAGTATCTGCCCAATTTTTTTCAGAAATTTTCGTGAAGTCTTTCACTCCGAAAAAGAAATCTTAAATTTCTTCCAAAATTATACTATTTTTTCTTCAAATTTTGATTTATCAGAAATTCCGATAAAATGGGATTTTCTATAAATTAGCATTTTCCATTGGGAATAGCGTAAAATTTCCGGTTGATTTGTTATGTACAGAGATATTTAGAGTTGAAGTTTTAACTGAGAATTAATGTTTCGATATGAGAACAATAGCAGTGAAATAGATCGTTTGTGTTTTTCAGTAGAAATTACTCCAGTTTTGGAATGTATTTACTTAGGTTTGACCTCAATCATATGATTTTATATGCAAAATTAGAGAAGTGAGAAATCTTGATAGTAATTACTGTAATTTGACCCAGAAATGACAGTTTCTCAATGTGCAGACGCCTGTCTTTGGGTTCCTCGTGCCTTTTTTTCCCTTCTTGTTCCACTTGGCCATTCACCAACACGAATAAATTCAGTGTTAACACAACGAGCCATTTTCAAATCCTAATTCGACACAATTCCGAGTATCTGGAAACTCTAAAACTCTACTTAAAAACTATTGGACCAACTGTATATCCAATTGCCTGCATCTCTTCCCCAATTTAACAAGAAAGTAGCTACTTTGAATACTCAGTGCAAACAACCATTAATTAATTAATTAACGAGTACTCTCATACTTGTACAAACTTGTTATTTTACAGGTTTTGTCAAGGCTGTTAAATTGGGAGTTAAGATGCATTTAGTGTAATTGCCAGAGGTTCGTTATTTGCGTGAAGTCATGGAGATATAGAAAGAGATAAATGTCAGTATATACCATGAAAATTATATGCAAAGATTAAATTCCACTCACTTGCCTTTAGAAATTGTCTGAAGAGACACAGAGTGCATACACAAGAGGAGTCACTCATATTTATGCTGTGTTAAAGTACTCAAAATTATAACTCGAGTGAACTCAGTCGTGCTTATCAATCTATCGTGGCAAAAACCTTTTGTTGTGTGATGATAAAAACGGAGAAATTAAAGGAGAACATGTGGAATATCCCTTTTTGCTTCCGAATGGAAGCTATTCAATCATCAATGATCGAAATAGAGAGAAAATGATATTTTTAGCGTATGTCTGTGTGTCTGTGTGTGCATAAAAGTCTCAATTCCAGCGAAACGGTTTGATAGAGAAATTTCATATTTTGTGGAAAACTTCCTCTCAACGAACTCTATTTTTTGAGCTTTATTCGAAGAGAATTCGATCGGTACTTTTTGATATATGTCCATTTTTCGAAAATCAGTTTTCAATGGAATTTCTGGAAACTACTCAACTGATGTCATTTATACTCATATATTATCTCGAGAGTTGTATCAGATGTCTGTCAATTTTGAGCTTATTTCCATGATTAGTTCTCGAATTCTTGCCGTTTTAATGAATTTTTCAAAATTTGATATTTTGATGATGATTTGAAAAAAGTTGTATCACTTTCATTCGGAAGCATATTGCTAAAGTATCAGCAGAAAAAGCTATATCAGTTGGAAAACAACATTATCATCCACTGGTTTTTACGAAAATTTTTATATCTCTTATAGATTCTGAGATATTTCGAAGAAACTGAATGTAAAATAAAAATAACAATTTTCTCCACTTTCATTAAAAATTCAGTTTTTTGGAAAATAGATAAGAATCTATAAGAGATATCAAAAATTTTATTGAAACCTTTTTCGTAGACAAAATTTAGAGTTACAAATAAGGTCATCACTCAAATTCCTCTATCTCTCTTAGTTTCCGAGATATTCAGGAAAAAGTGATTTCAAGGTCACGACAAGAAATAAACAATTTTTTTCCAGACCAATTTCTCTTACGATTAGGAAATCCAATGAAGTTGGGTATTAAGTGATTTTCGCCGAAGAAATATCCGATGTCTCCCCACCCCCCTCCATATCTGACTGCAAGATTGACGTAACATCAATTTAGGGAGAGAAACGCCTGTATAAGGCGTTTCCTCCAGTCAGTTACGATTTGTGGAGGTTCCAGATGATAAGGGAGGATAGATTCATGCTGAGGATAGACTAGATAGAGTGAATGGTCTGAGTTGAGGGAGAAGTTAATTAGTATCGAATTAGTCAAGATTACAATTTCCACCGGAGGCCATCTCTTCATCTTTCAGTCTCACTCTATCAGTCTATGTCAATGCAGTAAATTTAAGCCAAGTCTGTTCTAATTAAGTATTAATTCACGCTTCCGTGTAATTTTTCACTCTTTATTTAAATTTTCAAGAGTTTCAGAGTGATTTCTCACTGGAATATTTAATAAAAATTTTATAAATTTTTTTTCTTTGATTTTGTTTTTTTAAATAATTTTTATTAATTATTTCATTGGAATATTTTCAAAAAAATACTTTTTTTTTTTTGGTTTCTATGAATTTTTTTCGGTTTTTGTAAACGCAAGATAATGAGTTCAATGCGTAATTAGAGCTGAAGTGGATTTCCTATCGATTTCACTCGAATTGAATCAATTTTGACCGATAATTAACGGAGATATCGTCTAAAACTGGATTCCAATAAAAGTAACGATATCTCCTCCAATTTTCGTTCTAAACTCAAGTAGATTACAGTGAAATCGATGGGAAATTATATCAGCTTCAATTTGCGTCTGACCGCAAGATGTTATGACGCTTAGAACCGGAGATATTCTCACAAATTTGCGTAATTTCTTAACCTGAAAATTCGTATTTCGAAGGAAGCTGGAAAATTTGGATGATACTGATAATAGCAGACATCTGCAAATTTGAATTATCTCCTAATTTTCTCAATAAATAAATTATTTTGAAAAAGTTAAAAATATGCATATGAAAAAATTTAAAAAAAACTATAAGTGCAAGTTTTTGATTTGTTTATTTTTTTAAATTTTTTGTAAAAATTCATTTGTTTTAAAAAAATTAGAAAAAAAATTCAGATGTGTGCTAATTTTATTATCATGAATTCAGTTATTTCCAAATAATTATCATAACTTACTCCTAAAATTGCGCTTGGAAAAAATGATTTCTGAAGAAATAGTGAATTGAGACCGAAAAATCGTAGAAAATGGAAAGAAAAAATTTTGAAATGAAAAAAAATTGCAGAAAAATAAAAATTAACAAAAGTTAAAATAATCGAGATTCAAAAATCTTCAACGAAATAATTAAAGTAAAATAACTAAATGCATCCTTCTCTTTATTATATTATTTTTCCATCTCAATTATTAATTTTTGATATTTTTACTTCAACCCATTTTTCCCTCCATTTTCACTTTTTCATTTTAATCTTTCTGCCCGAGGATTTTACAAAAAATTCCTCTTGAACTTGCAAAGTAAAAAAATTGAATATTTACATTAAATGATTTTCATCTGAGACATTGAATATTTGAATATCATTATCAAAGTCATGTTTGATATAGAGACTCATGGATTTTTCATGACAGATACTAGATACTAGAAGGTAGTGATAGATTGTACGAAGTATGAGTATCACCTGAGGCCATTCACTGCGAAAAAATAGGCGAAAAGTGAAAAATGAGAAAAAAAAAAGAGGGAAAAAGTAGAGTGAGTCCTTATCCGATCAGACACAGTTTGAACGATATACCACAGTGGTATCCGTTTTGGCAAGACGTTCTACCTTGAGAGATAATCCTTTTCTCAGTTGGATACGTGTATACGTTGGTGTATCTATATTTGTACGTGTCTCCAATGGATAACTGAGAGATGAGAGTCGCTGTTGGATTTTATACAACACAAAAGGGGAAAACAAGAAAGTTAAAGTGGTAGAAGATGAAGGGGAGGGGGGAAAACTCCCCTATGGATGAAGAGGAAGGAAATCCGATTAATTCGACTTTTTCGCATTTCCAGGAAGACGATTGGCTCATTCATTTCGATCATTCTAGGGGATTCATCTCGAGAGATTAGACCCATCAGTTTTTTCCTCTTTTTCGGATAAAAGTTTTTGGAAAGTGGAAGGAGGAATTTTGGGGATTTATTCTCTGAAGGGAAATCTCTCACTTAATCTCCATATTTGTAGCCCTTTTGCTAAAGCAGTGAATTATCATCATTTTTGGAAATAGAGGTTCTGGAATTTGGGGGAAACTGGATGATTTATCGCTTTTTTGGGGGGATAGAACAGGATTTTTCTCGGGGTGAAGGAGTTCAAGAAAAAATCTTAATAAAATCGGGGATATTCTTCTGGATGTCTACATCATTCGGGATTTTTTTCAGTTTTTTTGATAAAGGTCTTCATTTTATTATTGAATTACTAATTTTAGAAATTTTTGTAATGAATTATCAATAGTTTGGCACTTTTTAATATTTCATCAAAAAGATGAGATGATAAGGAAAAAAGGAGATAGATATGATAAAACAGAAAAAAAACTGAGGTTTTTCAGGCTAATTTATAATTAATTGCTGACAATTCTGGAAAACATGCTTCAATTCACCCGAAAAAGTGATTGAACCATTTCATAATCATCTCATTGCCTCAGAAACAAAGGGGCATAAGTGCTATACTTATGCACAGCACTTACGCCCCTTTGTTTCTAAGGCAACGATATCTTCAGCTTGTGACTAGATTCAGTAAATTTAATGGATTTTTTAATTTTTTCAAACAAATATTTAAGGACCAATGTCATCAATATTCGATTATTATTACTACTTTTTTTTTTCTCAGTGTATGAT